>CANTUR010000286.1:1362500-2562500 GCA_947683625.1 Mallotus nudiflorus | reverse complement strand
CTAAGATGAGGCGAGTCCATGCAAGTACTTTGTTTATGTTTGAGGAACCTATTTTGTAAATTTACTAAAATTAGAGTCAAGTGTATAGATTATGCAAGGAATAAGTCAGAAAGACTCACATGAGAAGCATTTACTAGAGAAAGGATAGGAAGCTGAACATCACTAAAGTGCATATGTTGCTCAATTAGAGTCTGAATAGTAGGAGCCAAGTAAAACATAGACCTATTCAAGAGAGAGATATCACTAAGGGTAACACTTGCAAAAGCACCATCGCGACTAGTCCCGACATTCTAAGTATGACATACAGGGCTAGGTCTAGGCTTAAACCTCTCAATATTGGGAACAACCTCAATCTCTAGAGAAATATTGGTCTCCTCTTCCATTACCTCAACAGCGAGTGAACCTCCTCAAATTGATAAAAGAAAGAGTGATTCATAAGTTCTAAGGGAAGTAGCTGAGACAATAAGAAATTACCTTAACATCCTCGATAGGAATTTGTGCGAAGAGGCTCTTATGGATGAACTGTTGATAATGTCAAGAACGCTCAAGAAAGTCTGAGGCAGTTTATCCCTATAGTGCATCTCTCAACTCTGAACCTGTCAGATGTGAGTTACTGAGTATAGAGGAAGGGACATCAGATGGAATTCGGCGTCAAAAAGGCCCAAAAGACTAGTGATACACTCGCTCCTCTAAATACCATATCAAACAGCTATATCCATGGAGCAAAACCCTTATGGGCTCAAGGCATACTACAATGGCCATGAAATTGTATCACTGGATGTCATCAGCACCCTCTAGTTAATCAGAGTTTATCTGTAATTTAGGTTAATTAAGTTTAACTCACATTAAATTACAATATACTAATAATTTTATTTTTCTTACCAGGTGCCATTCAATAGTGTTCAACTAATCATGATGCTTCTGTAAAGTGTTCCTATTGCTAGCAAGGTGAGAAGAACCCCATCTCATCATTAGAGGAAAGCTCCTATCAGAGCTAATAGCACTGAAGCTTTGAATCAACCCGATCTATATACTCCAAATCTAAAAGGAAGAGAGCATATCAATAAAAGGCAATGGAAAGCAATAAAATAAAGATTAAAGAAAAGGAGAACATACATGCAAGACGTGCCAAAAGCCACACATCATGACAACACCTCTACAAATAGTGTCCAGTCTATAGTAAAGGTAAGCGAGTGCAGCAGATCCCTAGTCAAGTATGGCAACCCGATCCAATTCACAAGGTGGACAAAGCAAAGCAATACTAATCTCATGACCGGTCTCTCAAAAGAGGGTTGTACCCAACAATATCAAAAGAAGACACCTCACCATCTGGGTAATCTGACGAGTAGTAGTAGTGGGCAGACATCTAAACCCCTAAACCAAGGATGAAAGCTGACTAAGTTTAAAGGACTTAATTAGTAAAAATAACGGTTAATTAATTAAATAATTAATTAGTCATGTTAACAAGAAATGATGATTAATTGATTAGTTAATCTTGTTAATAAAATATTGAAAAATGGTGATTAGTATATATATATATATATATTAAATCTTTGATCGGCATTCCACTATGCTAATCAGCCTTTCTCCTTTGTCGATAAGAAATATAGAATTCTGATTAGAATTCTAGACATTCAATCAAATAAACATACTACCCAAAAGCTAAATTCTATATTTTCCAAGCTTAATTTTAATTCAATCTTGCATTTTTAGGTAATTTTCTTATTTAATTCAATCAACATGCATGCTAGTCTGTACTCTAAAATTGATTCTGATTACAAACTGTACAGGTAATATTTTTGTAGAGATAAACTAAGAAGGTGAAATGATACCTCATTACCCACATCTTTACACCTGTGGGTGTGTAAATGAGTCAAAGGAAAGATGGATGAGCCCTCTTGACGTCCAAGATCATTCTAAGGAAAACGAGGAGGTAGAATCCGCTGACCTACAAAAATTTATGCTCTCATACGTTGTTTATGTTATGGAGAGGCCATAGGATCTGACAGATCATGACTTAAACTTTGAATCATTAAGAAATCAAAGAAAGAAGAATCAATACAAAGAGAGAAAATGAAGGGAAAAAAAATGAAGGAGAAGAGAAAATGAATTGAGACATGCAAAAAGGAAGGAATATATAAAGTGGAAAATATCCACTTTGGTTACTACTTTTATTTGCACAAGGTTCCAAGTTCTATTATTATAATTTGATCCATAATTACAATTTGATTAGAAATTCATTCCTAATTAAATCATGGCATCTATCAAATTAATAATTAACAGAATTGTTAATATGCATAACTAGTCTGTAATTTTGAGTTCTCTACCAAGTACAGAATACGTAACGAAATTACAGATTTCATTTTTTACATTTTACATGCATCATTTGAATCAAATAATTTTAAACTTATATGCTACACAGTATCTATGACATAAACTTCAAATCATTATGTTATGTACTGCACAGTAGTCATAATTGTTACTATGTTATGTACTACATAGCAGTTGTGACATAAGTCTTTAAATTTATCAATGCTAGACATCCCATAAGGAATATAGTATGCATAATTAGACGTCCCATAGGGAATATAGTATGCATCATTAGACGTCCCATAGGAAATATAACAAAATTCATTCTCACTAGACGTCCCATAGGGAATATAGTGTGCATCGTTAGACATCCCACAAGGAATATAATGAAACTCATTCTCATTAGATGTCCTAAAGGGAATATAATGTGCATCGTTAGACATCCCACAAGGAATATAACAAAACTCATTCTCATTAAACATTCCATAGGGAATATAGTGTGCACCATTAGATGTCCCATAGGGAATATAACGAAACTCATTCTCACTAGATGTCCCACATGGAATATAGTGTACATTATTAGATGTCCCACAAGGAATATAACAAAATTTATTATTACTAGACATCCTATAGGGAATATAGTGTGCATCGCTAGACATTCCATAAGAAATATAGCAGATCTTCAATTCATCATCACTAAATGTCCTATAGGAAATATAGTGAAACTTATTTGCATAAAGTTCACTAGACATTCTACAAGAAATATATTAAGACTTGTCAAACATTACATCCTGCTTAAAAATTACACAATAATTTAAGTATCGATCTGTTAATTAGGATGCAATTAAGTGTCCTAATTCTTTTTATCGAAATTGTGTGCTACTATTGCTTTGCCGTAATTTTTCAAGCAAACATCGACAAAGGGGGGGCAACTGTAAGCACCCAATTTCATAATACAATTGTGCATGTGTAAGACAAAAGCCATTATGATGAAAATTAATCAATTATTGATCTTTAGTGTCAATTTTCATATTTAAAGGACTAAATTACAACCTTTTTAGGATTTAATTACAAGAGTTAAAATGTTTTAAGGTCTAAATTGCAAAAATGGGAATTTTAGGGGTTTAAATGAAATTTTGACAAATACAGGCATATGCCAATCACCATTACACAATGCCGACCCATATTTTCCTTTAATGTTTTAATATTTTTCTATAAAAAATCTAATTTTGGGCGTGTTGTCAAATTTTTATTGGTTCTGCACAGACACGTGCATGAATCTATGATTTTGTTTTAACCATTATCACTTTCTTTATCTTGGGGTTTTGATTTTTGAAAGTGGAAAGCAGTTGTTCACTAGCTCCCAGGATCACACAACCTCTCTACGATATCACATGGGAAGTTTTTTTTGACTTTAAAAAGTGGAGAGAAAAAAATTTTAGAGAGGTGTAACTGTGCAAAAAAAACCCTTGAAAAATTGAAGAAACTGTAAAAAAAAAACTACAGAACACAAACCTAGTTTTTCTTCCTTACATTTTTAAAAAGAATGAAGAGTCTATATTACGTTTTTACATGATTCATTTCTAAGATCCAAAATGCACACTGAGTCAATTCCATATATAGTGAACATCCATTCTAAAGGGCCATCTAATATCATCTGCACAACATTCCTTTTTTATTCTTCTCTTTATTTTATGATTTTTTTTATTATTTTGGCTATTTAATTTCACTAACATAATTTGCTTGTTTTTGTGCTTTCTTTCTGAGATCCAATGGGTGTTGAGGAGGATACTGCCTGATATCCAAAAATTAAATGAAAGATCCATGGAATGCCATGGGTTTTAAACTGGGATTAGATCTAGGTTTTACCTTTTCTATGATCATTTTTGTGTGATTTATTGTGTTAATTCATTTGGGTTTATACTTAACTTTAAATTCTAGTACGTAGAAAATTGTTATAACCACAGTAGTGGGAATAGTAAAATTTTACTTTTCTACATTCAAAATGAATTAGTAAATTAGGTTAATTTGGTAAACCCTAATTAAAATCAATGGAGGTAGTAGGTTAATTTAGGTTGAATGTTAATTAAAATTAAGGGTTTTTTAAAAGAAATAATTTAACTGCTTGTTTGATTTTTTTTTATTTGATTGTTTTCATATTTTTTATGTTTTTAGACTTGTTTATTTATTTTTGAATGTTTTGGGCCCCAAGCCCACGATAGGCCCAACCCATTAAATAAAAATAGGCTTAAAATGGTTTATGTTAATTAATTAAAAACAATTTAGGCTCATTAGGTTAATTAGACTTAGGCCCATTTTTTTAACTAAAAATTAACCTAGACTTAGCTCAACCCATTTAATTTCATTTAAAATAAATAAACTTAGGCTCACATCCCATTTTAAATAAAACAAATAGACTTAGGCTCACTTATAAAATCTAGTTTCTTTAAAATTTTTAGACTTAGGCCCATTCTTAGATAATTAAAATCAATAGACTTAAGCTCACTAATTAAAATGTAGGCCCACCTTTAGTCCATTTCATTTGTAAATAAAAGTGTAAATCTAACTAACTTTCATTAAAATTAACCTAGTTTAGACTTCAGGATAATGCGCTTAAATGCATTTTTTATGTGTGATTTTATTGACTAGATGCCTTAGGGTTAGATGGATGTTCAAATAGGGTTTAATAAAATTGCATGTAATTAGAGAATGAAGTAATGATTTATAAAGTAATTCTAAATGAACACAAAACTAAAAGAAGTTAGTATTCCATTTCTAAAATCTTGTGGTTATGGTGCTAACTTTCTTTTAGAGAATCCAGTACCATTAATCAAAGTGTCCCAGTTATTACCCTGGGTGGCGACTCCTCATCTCCACATTATGACTTTATGGCATAGTAGTGTGTTCTCTAAGGCCCTAAGCCTAAACAGTATTGCAATTGCTAAAATCTTGGACGCGCACTAAACCCCGCCATCTATAGCCTCTTTTGAGGTATTCTCCTTAATGAGTTATCACATAAAGTATTTTTTGAGCTTGTCCAAGTTAATGGGCTCTCTAAACTCATTTCCTTCCAAGTTAGATAGAATAGCAATGCCCTTGGAAAATAGTTTCTTTACTAGATATGAACCCTCCCAATTTGGGTTAAACTTCCCTTGGGGATCAGTCATGATTGGCTTAGTAAGCTTCAATACTAAATCACCTTCCTTAATCTTTCCCAACTTGATATTCTTATTATATGCATGAGCTATCCTTTTTTAGTACAAATGGGAATGGTACATGGCTTTCATTCTCCTTTCATCCAATAATGTCAGTTGTGCCAATATGCTCTCAACCCATTGATACTTAGGAATTTAGACTCTGAAAGGACCCATAATGATCGAATCTTAACCTCTATCAATAATACAACTTCACACCTATACATAATAGAATACAAAGTCATCCTAGTTAAGGTTATGTATATTATTCTATACCCCCCATAATGCAAACTATAGATAACTTGCCAAATCCTTATAATTTTCCAGCATCTTGGACATGATCTTCTTCACATTATTGTTCATAGCTTTTATTGCTCCATTTGCCAATGGTATGTATAGAGATAATTTACAATGCTCAACTTTATATTCTTTTAGCAAAATAACTATTTCTCATCTCAAATAAACACCATTATTAGTGACAACATAATAAGGTAACCCCGTATCTACATATTATATTCCATTATATAAACTTTTCCATTTGTTTTGCCCCAATAGTTGTAAAAGATTCCGCTTCGACCCACGTAAAGAAATAGTCAATGGCTACTATAATATAACGATGACAATTAGATGCTTTTGGTTTTATTTTTTCGGTAATATCAATTCCCCAAACTACTAACAGCTAAGGAGAAGTCAATCCCAAAAGCACTATAGAAGGTAGACGACTAACATCTCTCTATACAGTTAACAGTTATGGCACTTCTTCATGAACTTTATACAATCAGCTTCCATGGTCAACTAGAAATACCCATGATGAGTTACTTTCTTAGCCAAGACCATCGCATTCATATGCAATCAACATACTCCCTCGTGTATTGCTTCCCTGATCTTTCAGGCTTTGTTCTTATCAACACATCTCAAATGCACCCTATTAAAGCCAAAGTTACTAGAGCATTGGCCACTTAATTCACTTCTCATGGAAAATGAATAATTTTGCACTAAGCAAAAGTAATCCTAGTATAAGCTCAACCTATCTTCTTTCACCTCCCACTCTTTTGAGGCTTGTATTATCACTACATAGAATCCCTATATCTTTTGCCCCCACACTTTATAGTGATTCAAACTCAAAGATCCAGGCTTCGTATTCATCTTGATTATTTGTCACTTTGAATTCCAATCTTTTTGCCATTGGAATCATTTCCCCTTTAGATATACTAAGAATTACATCAAAACCTATCCCTTTGCTGTTAACTACCCCATCAAAGTGCATACTATAGCCCTAGATCTCTATTGCCCTAAGAGGCTCATCCAAAACTCCAATTGTCATTCCTATTCATCATCCATTGGATTTTAAGCTAAGAAATATGCTACTGCTCTCTATTTTACAACTTTTTAGCCACATAGTCTATATCAAATTCAATGAGTAGAACTAACCACCTAATTAACTTTCTTATAAGTGATGAAGCATGTTGAAGGTATCTCAAAGGATCATGTTTGGAGATTACTTAAACTCTATAAAATTAGAAATAGTGTCGAAGCTTCTTGGTTATCCAGACCATAGCCGAATATATCTTCTCCACTAGATTGTAGTTAGACTCATAAGGCATGAGTTTCTTACTCATATAATACACTATATATTCAAACTTATCCTCCCCTTCTTGAGCTAAAATTTCCCTCACTACTTCTTTCTCAAATGTCTACCTGGCCTTAATGGTTATAAGACTAGAGGATTCATTAAATAATCCTTAATAGTTTCAAAAGCCTGCTAACACCTATAATCCTAAATCACAGGTTGATTCTTCCTCAAAAGCTTAAAAATTGATTCACAAATGGTAGTCCACTTCGCTATGAATATGCTAATATATTATAACCACCCAATACACCCTTTTACGTCTTTCTCATTCTTAGGTGTAGGCATGTCCCTAATTGCCTTAACCTTATTTGGATCTACTTCAATTCCTTTCTAACTTACAATATGACCTAGCAGCTATCTCAAAGTTACCTGAATACATACTTTCTTGGATTCAGTATGAGATTGTACTTTTTTGTTCTTGCTAGGAACTTATCCAATGCCTCAAAATGTCCTTTTGAGGTCAAAGATCTTACCATGATATCATCTACATGCATCTTTATCTCCCTATGGATCATATCGCGTAGGAGGGTGGTGGGCATCCTTTAATAAGTAGCTCCAACATTCTTCAATCCGAAAGGCATTACCAAATAGTAATAAATATCTCATTCATTAGCAAAAGATGTCTTTAACTTATCAATTACCACCATCAACTATGATTATACCCTAAGAAGCCATCCATGAAGGAGTATATAGTACTAGAAGCTGCATTATCCATAAACGTGTCAATATGTAGTAAAAAAAAGGCATCCTTCAAACAAGCTTTATTCATATCCCTACAATCCACACACATCCTAACTCTTCCATATTTCTTAGGCATAAGGACTATATTTGCCAACCATTATGTGTGGTCCACTACCTCTAAAAATTTTTCTTTCCTCTACTTTTCTACTTCCTCTTTAATCAAGATAACCCATTTTGGCCTTAACCTCCTCTTATTATGCTTTATTGGTGTAATATGAGGATACCTACTCTTATTATGATTTATTAGTGTAATGTGAGGAATTTCTTTATTAATCCCGATAACCCTAAGCAAATACTTTTAACTCTCTTATTAATATTTCTTGCACAGAATTAATGTCAAATATCTGCATGAAATGATAATCATAAGCAAAGTAACCATTAGGAAACATATCACATGAGTAAGCAAAGTTAGATTTCATTGCATCAACTTTTGAAAAGAACATATCATGAGTTTTCAAACAAGTTTGCCAAAGAAATGTCATAATCATCATAAAAGACATCAATAATTGAGTTATACATAAAGGTCTTAAAGTCTAGCTCCTCTTCTTGGCCAATAGCTATTAGCATAGATGTGTCCTAGTGCCATTCTTATAATGTATAATGACATTGTAAATTATCCCAATGGTTATAAAAGAATATTCTATTATTTAAAGTGTTTATTTAATTGAATATATATCCATTAGCATAATGTTAAATATATTCATTATCAAGAGTTGATAATATGAGCTATGAATTTGTTTAGTACATAATCTATAAAATGTTCATAGTCATATAATTAATATTTAGGTAATATTAATTAGATTACCACCTCTGTCTATTTTCCTTTATTAGTATATGATACTAATAATGGGAGGTAGTGAGTCTCATGCTACTTGGTATGAGATATCAAAATAGACATGTAGATACTTATGTGATGGGTGGATCAAATAGTGATGTTAGATATATGATCATAAGGATATTCACTTGTAATCAATGATCACAGTCTAGGTCATAATTATGCATATAGTCCTTTGACTTGAGGTGACACGATCATCCACATTTGAGTGGTTAGACTTTGTTAGTGCTTACATACTTATGTTAATCACACATAGGTATATGGTGTATGGTGGCTCCAATAAGTTAAATATAAGGATGAGTGTTCAACCAAGATGGGATTCATTGCTTGGAGTGATCCGGGATAAGATCCTATGCTATCTAAGTCTTTTCTTAATGAATAAGTTCTTGGCCAAGAAAAGCATAACAGTCTGAAAAAGTTTCAGTGCTAGAAAAGTGCTTTTTGTATTTATTATATTTTATCAAGAAATAGATCTTGAGATGAGGTCATATCATATGGCTATTAAAGTTTGATTAAACCTTAACTATAGGCCATATGCAGATCTTTTAATGAAGGGAGTTTAGTGTACAGTAATTATGATCAAAGGGTTTGTGTGAATTAATAAATACATTCATATCTAATTGGGTAGTTATGATATCAATGCTAAGGGTCACTCACAACTTATGAGAACTAAATATGAATAATTGGGATTTTCACATTTAGACTTGAAAGGAGTTTTAAATAATATCAAG
The DNA here is from genome assembly GCA_947683625.1 of Mallotus nudiflorus. Taxonomy (NCBI): domain Eukaryota; kingdom Viridiplantae; phylum Streptophyta; class Magnoliopsida; order Malpighiales; family Euphorbiaceae; genus Mallotus; species Mallotus nudiflorus. The sequence continues at coordinate 2,553,059 of CANTUR010000286.1, read as the reverse complement.
TGTTGATATTTTCTTCTCATTGTTAATTAAACATAAACCTAGTAAGTCATACATAAAAGGTTTTACCAAATCTCCATCTAAATTAATCTAATTACTGATTAAAGAGTTTAATCAATTAATTAAGGTTAATGAAATTAGATTTATGCTTGTAGCAATGATTCTAGCATATCATAAAATCTAATTTCAAAGAAGGGTTTAATTATTAATTTATGCTTAATTAATATGAGATATTAATTAAGATATTAAATTAATAATAAATATATGGTGTTTCTATTGGACATGGATTAATGGCCCAAATGTTATGGATCTAGGTCCAAAAGAGTTTTAGACCAGAGATTAATCCAAAGCCCAAGCATCTTGTCTAGGTCTAGTTGATTAATGGATTGGGCTATGACTGTCCAATAACTAAGCCCATTTCTATTAAATAATGTAGTCAAATTTGTCTTATTTGACATTGTTGACTTTGACTACATTAGATATCACATCACATGGACATTGTGAGAATAGATTTAGAGAATTATATGGATATATTTCCTACATAATTCTTAATGAAATTTGTCATCATCCTACATTAGTTCATATATGTATGCCAAGTGGATGAATATAATCTAATGGGTCATATGACTAGGAGCCTCCTTTTCTCTACACTCATAACTTATCATGTATATCTCTAAAGGTTAGTAGATATTAATTGGTGAGAAGATAATATATAATAATGAATGTAGAGAAAGTGTAGAGATATAAGAGACAACAAGAAAAAGAAACACATATACATAAAACTTAAGTGTTCTTGTAAGGATCATCTAGTGCAAGTATCACAAGAGTTATTAAGAGAGGGTTCTTGCTACTACTTGATCAAGACAACAAGGAGATTTATTGAATTTGGTTTTTCAAGCTAAAGGTCTCATAATTGGGAGACTTAAATAGTTGGTTCAAGAGTTGAATTAAAGGAGCCAATCATTTTAGTAGATTAATTGTGGTCTACACCAACCTTGGGAATTAGTAAGTTTTCTCAAAACTTAGAATTCCTAAGTTGTTTATTTTTAGTATTTGTGATGGTTTGTGTATTAGCTATGTGTTAAATGCAAATTTGATCCTAGGGATTGGAATTTTTTATGAGATCAAGGGTTATGTTGAGAAAAATTATGAAATTTTCCCTACTTAGCATTTGATGTCTAAGTAGCATAGTCGATTCCTTGCAATAATAACCTTCAACTCCACAACAACAATGTACTCTTTATATTTTAAAGCCAGCACTAACTTTTCCACTATTGTCCCCTTATCAGCAATAGCATTTTTCACCCAATTCATATATTTAGCACATATTTAGCAAATATTTCAAATCCGAGGACCAATTTCCTAGCCAGCATTAAAGGTTCAAGCTATCTCATAAATGGATAACCAGTACCTTCTTTCACAAATGTTTCCTAGTGTGCCCATTGTTTAGCTCCTGTCCCATTGTCTTCCTCAGAATTTTCATCTTCATGATACCTTATCCCATACTTCAGAATTGGTACTTTTTATTCCATAAACTCTGGCAGTCCATTCTAATTCTTCCCTAGTCCCAGAATAGACATAAAATTCATGTTCCTCATCATGGTCACAATTTTTTTCTTCAAGTTCATCTTCATACAGCACGTATACTTCAAAACTAGGACTTATGGAAATTTCTTTAAGAGTCAGCTTTAATACTACTACATCAGCCTCAATTTCTACTAAAATGGTAACCACTTTCCCTTAATGTGGAAATTTAACCTTCTAGTGCACAGTAGATGACACACCTCTAAAAGGATGAAACTAAGTCTTCCCAACAGAATGGAAAAGGTGACTAAAAAGTTAATCACATGTAACTTGACCTAAGTCTCAATGGGTCCAGTCTTAATCAAAGCTCAAAAGGTTCCCTCAACATGCCTCTTTATGTTATCATAGTCTTTAATTATCACATTCGAAGGTTTTAAGTCAACCATGGTTAGCCCTAACTTTACAGAATTTTTAAAGGGCACACATTAATTGCAGAACCATTATACAACAAGTTAGCTTCTTCACCTGAACCTTAATGAATAAGGCCTTGTGGTGGTCTCTACCATCCAAAGGCAAATCATCATTGGTGATAAGAATAGCTACTTGAGGGCTTTCCATTAGCGAGCTCACCATCTATTCGAGCGTATAGCCTCCAGGGATCTTCTTATAGTCCAAAGCCAAAACTAATGCTTCCCGATGGGCTTTGGAATGCATGAGCATTTCCCAAACACTAGCAATAATTTTCTTTTCTTCCTTTAACTCCTCTTTTAAATTCCCTTTTTCATCCTTAAGCTTAGCTTTTGACATAGGCTTTTCTACCTTTTCATTTATCTTTTCTTCCACCTTCTTAATCAGTTTGCTCTTCCTCTCCTCTCATCACTATCCTATATATTAATTTGTCCCTTTTCTTCTTCATATGACCTCCATATGTCCATGACATTAATAGTCAATTTTATGGTTGTACTTCTAGATTCAAGCTTTTTAGTTCTAGGCTAAGTGGGTTAGTGGTGATGTTAGCAAAGGAGTTTAAAACTTGCTCCTCTATCAGGCCAATATTGATAATAAGGATAGGTACATTAGGTGGCAAGACATTTCAATAGTTAGCAAAGGGTTTCTCTAAGTATTGGATTCTTTGGTTTATGGGTCAGTGATTTTACTTGAATTAATTAAGTTTTGGATTTTATATTTCAGCCTAGTGTAGTTATCAATGTCATGACCAATGACTTAATGAAATTTATAGTAGACCTTCGCATTGGCATTTGGTAAGGATTATTTTTAGGGCTAAAGATTGCAATAGGTTATTCTCAATAAGCTTCTCCAAAATTTTAGAAAGAGGTATTCCTAGATTAAAGAATCTTTGGGTTGTTTGATGGCATTGATCTACACATTGCTACTTAAGTCAACTCCCTCTTTGCCTCCAGATCTTCCATTGAAGAATTTCTTCTCTTGCACTAAATCAAACTCTTTTTGGACCCTAAACCTATATAACTCCTCAAAATTTTGAATTTCAATGTCCTTCAAGTTCTTTAAAAGAGGAGGAACACACCCTTCTATAACTAACATCAATTCATCAGCTTCTACATGCATGTGCCAATTTCGCCTCCATTTAGTCAAATAATAAATAAAAGACTCATTGAATCTCTATTTTGTATTTTAAAAATCCCTTAGAGAGACTTATAATTGAGTATTAAGGCCATACTACACAAACGTAGTATACAACTCTTTCCAATTAGTGTGAACATGGGGTCTAAAGCATAGTACCATTTGATTGGTCTTCCCTCTAGAGATATAGGAAATTGCTTAATAATCTAGGCCTGAGTTAGGCTAGTTACCTTCATATAAGACATATATTGCTTTAAATGTAGATGTAGATCCTCAGTTCTAGTTTACTTCATCATGCCCAGGAACTTGAATTTTTGAGGTAGAGGATCATCATCCTCATCCAAGTTTAGGTCAGTATAATCCATTGGAGCATCAATTCCCTTCTCTTTCATCATCATTTGGACATAAGTCATGGCCTTGGTTATGTTCCTAGCCCAATCAATATTTTTTATAGTTTTAGAAATGTTTACTTCCGATTGGCCTATCGAATATGCTAATAAGGTCTCAAGATCATCCTTTATCTACTTTCTTATAGAGTTCTAAGCATTAAGATCAAATGGTTATTTTCGTTGAATTGGTTGTCTCTGCCCAACTATTCCTATCATTTCTTGGATAATTATTTAGGTTTTCTTAGCTAACTCTATTTTTAACTATTCCTTAAAGGCTTTAAGATCAAAACTTGCCATTGTTGTTTCTTTAGGAATTTTGACCAGACGATCGGTGCTAAATCATGCCCAAATGGAAGATTGATGTGGTCTTATATCTGCAATCACCATGGATTAAAAATATGCATGGCGTGTATGCATGAAATGCAGGTTCATTTTTTATTTTTAATTATTTTTAATTATTAAAGAAGAAACAAAAATAAGGAAAAAAATAAACAGTAACAAGCAACAAACACATCTAATTGATGAATGATCACCTCCACCCTTATTCCTCCCACACACATATTTGATAGTGAGTTTCTTGTCCTAGGATTTTTTCATGGGTTTTGATTATCAAAGGGGGATAACAAAACCAACATATGCAAGAAAAATCTCAAAATGGCATAAATAAGTAGCAATACCTTTAGATAAAGCCAAGGTCCCCTGTAATGGGCCATAGTGGGCATGAAAGGCCCAATTTGGCATAATCCATTTGTGATGGTCCTAGGCTTTATTCCAAGGTTTACTATATGGCATCAGACATATGAATTTAGGAAAAAACTAACGAAAATTGCTAAGTCATTATATGAGTTGAGTCTTGGGTAGTAAGCTTCAACTCCCATAACGATATACCCCCATTATGTCTCCCCACTTAAAGGTCCATATGACATGGATAAGTACGTGCTATGAGTGATAATAGCCAAATACTCCACCACCAAGTTTGAGTAAAAAACAGGCAACAAAGTAAAGACTATTGTCCGATTATTCAAGACTATATGCTCATTTATGTGAAAAGTGTTATAAATGTAAAAGAAATAATAAAATAACTAAAAATGATAAAGCACAAAACACTAGAATCAATTTCTCATTCCTCAGTGGAGTCGCCACTGTAGGCTACAGGGTTTAATACGTGCCCAAGTGTTTGGTAACCATGACACTGTATGGACTCAAGGTCCACTAAGAAATACAATATAGTCTTTAAACCTATATCAAAGATGGGATTCATAATTCAAATAAAACCTAGGACATACTTTTACAATAACTCAATCCCATGGAAGACTACCAGCAACTGTCATCAAAGATTGGGGTCAAAAATTAGGTATGGGCTTTGAATGCCCACCCAACCTTATGGTTGGCCTCCGTTTACATTTTGTATTTTATTACCTTTAATTATTAAATTATTTCTTCATTAACATGCAAAAATGAAATTATTTCCAAACAATTTTCTAATTTTATACTTAGGCCCAAGTTTGCACATTAGTCTATTTTTATGCCTATAAGTCCAACATTCATCACAATTCAAAACCATAAAATAAAAACTCATACAAAGAAATGGGGGGAGGAGAAAATATCACAACCTCTTAAGTACATAAACAAACTAAATAAAATAAACATGCAAAGAAATGAGGGAGGAGAATAGATTACAACCTCTAATCGTGAAAAATAAAATAAACAAGAAAAATAAATAAATAACCTAAAATAATTATAAATTAGGGTAATAATATGGTGATTAATAACCACCCTAATTATTCTTGTAAAACATAAAATTATTAACTTCCCATGAAAAAAATATATATAAAGCCTATAAATGAAGAAAATCGAAAATAAATCTTATGAAAATAAAACACAAATAAAATAAACTAAGAAAATAAACATCTAATTAATAAGAAAAAAATAAAAATAAAGTAAAAAAAAGAAAGAAAAAATATAGATATTTTCATGAACACGAGTTATGCAAAATATATAGATAAACAAAAATATGGAAATGCATAATAAAATATAAAAAACACACAGAAATCTTAAATTAATGTGAATATAAACTAAACAATTTAAAAATCAACCTAAAGTATCATTACATGAAAGGATATTTGAAATGATAAATTGTAGAACATATATCTAGATTCTAATAGATTATTCATGAATTAAGATAAGAGTAATACATAAAGATTCTAAATAACATACTTGCAAATAAGTTAGAATTAAAAGGATATTGCGATGCCTTTATGAAGAGGTGTCACCTCATGGCACTGAGGTGATGAAGAATTGCCACAACCCAATGATGTAATGCCCCAATAATAAGGCGTCAATAGACTATCAGACAAAACAACAATCAATATTCACATTTTCCTCATACAATAAGGTGCAAATCTTAGTCAATTATTTAAAACTCTATCTAAATTCAAGCTAATCACTCATACATAATCATAAACTAGAAATTCAAATATATTATTTGGTTAAAATGGAAAAAATTATTTCTTCAAATCCACTAATTGAAGTAATCATGAACTCTTATTGTTTAAACAAGTTTGCTTTTGAAAAATATTTGGCCCTCAGAAAATGGATTCAGGCTAAAGTACTTTTGAATGTCATAAATAGCTTCTCCTTTTGAATAGCGGTCTTAGGAACTTCTCCTCTCCTCTTTTCCCTTATCCAGTTATCCTTCTTACTAAGGACTTTTCCTTGTTTTCTAGCCATTCTCCCTATTCTTTTAGGAATGCTCTTTATGCTTTATTTCTTTCAACTACTAAAGATAGATGGAAAGAAGCCCCTCTCTCTTTTTTTTCTTTCCTTTTTTTATCTCTCAACCCTCCTTTAATACCCTTAAAAAGCCTCTAGCTCTTTATTTCCTATAAAAAAAAGCATATATTAACTTATGCTAGTCGTTAGAATGTGCAGGAGCATTTTAAGAGTAATAAATGCTCAGTTTTAAAAAATAGGATAAGACTATTAAAGCAGCACCTCTATAATGAGGCATCGCCTGATCCCCATTCTATCGTAGAGGTATAAAGCATCACCTCATTAGCCTAGGTTGAGCTAATCTAATGGGCTTTATAGATTTTTTTTAAGCTCAAGTAAGGTCCACTAATCTATCTAAGGCCTATGGACTATTCCAAAGAGAAATTGGGTTCTTAGTCCATTCTCAAAAGGATCTTAGGCTATTATTTTTATTTGGTGCTCATTTCATCATTAAGCTTATATCATGGGTTGATCAAACAAGGTGTCCATAATTACTCTTTATATGTAAAATCATCACTAAGCTCCACTATCTATGGCTGAAGAATATGTGAAGGATCAGAGATATACTACCTTAATATAGAGACATGGAATATTGAATGAATCTGCAATAAGTCTGGCAGTAACAATAGTCTGTAAGCCATATCATCAACTCTTAAACGAAGCTCAAAGGGGTCCAATGTACCTTAGACTGAACTTTCCCTTTTAACATAATCTCATTACTCCCTTCATTAGAGACATCTTATGAAACACCATGTCTCTAATAGAAAATGATACATCCTTTCTCTTAGAATTAGCATAGCTTTTCTGCCAACTAAATGTAGTATTCAACCTCTATTGGATGAGAGGAACTTTCTCTAAAATCACTTGCATCACTTCTAGGCATATTATCTATTTCTCCAATCCCCTAACATAAAGGTGATCTACACTCCCTTCCATACAATGCCTCATATGGAGCCATTCCAATACTTGCATGATAACTACTATTATATGCAAATTCAATAAAACGCAAGGGTAAATCCCATTGACTACTAAAGTCTATCACATACATTCTCAATAATCTTATAATGTCTAAATGGTCCTTTCTAATTAACCATCCATTTAAGGATGAAATGCCATACTGAAGTCAAGTCTCATACCTAATGCCTTACACAACTCTTGCCAAAAGACCAAAGTACAAATGGCTCCTCTGTCAGACACTATACTCTCTGGTACCCTATAGAGGTAAACAATTCGATTAATATACAATAACCTTGCTAACCTATCAGTAGAGTATGTCTTCTTAATTGGTAAAAAGCGAGTTGACTTGGTTAGCTTGTCAATTATCACCCAAATCGCATCACAACCTCTAGTTGTATGAGGTAATCCAGTCACAAGATCCATAACAATTATATCCCATTTCCACTTTGAAATGGGCAACTGATGCAATAATCTTGAGGCCTTTAATGTTCCAATTTCACTTGCTGACATGTGAGACACGTAGATACAAACTCTACAATGTCTCTTTTCATCCCATTCCACCAATATGTGTCTTTCAAATTATGATAAATCTTGGCAGAACTTGGATGAACACTATAAGCAGAAAAGTTTCCTCCATGATCTCCTTTCTCACCTTATCCACATCTAGCACACATAACCTAGTGCCCAAATGTAGTACACCCTCACTATCAATAACAAAATCTCTAGATTGACTTTCCTGCACTTCAAACATTATCCTTTGCAACTATAAGTCCCTTCTCTGAACTGCCTTAACTCTATCTAAGTACACTAGTCGTACTTTGAAATGAGCCAATAAACATTTCTTGTTTACCTTTGACTGTAACCCTTGATCAATGAATTCATGCAATTCTTTAATGATTGGCTTCCTCTCTGAGCTCATACGAGCAAGGTTCCCTATTGAATTCCTGCTCAAAGCATTAGCCACCACATTAGCTTTGCCTGAATGGTATAAAATAGAGCAATCATAGTCTTTAAGGAGTTCCATTCATCTCCTTTACCTCAAGTTCAAATATCTTTACTGAAAGATTTACTTTAAGCTCTTCTGGTTAGTGTATATTTCACAAGTCATACCATACAAGTAATGCCTCCAAATCTTTAGTGCAAGCACCATTGCGGCCATTTCCAAATCATGAGTAGGGTAGTTTTGCTCGTACTTCTTTAGCTGACATAAAGCATAAGTGACAACTCTCCCATTTTACATTAATACACATCCTAGTCCTACTCGGGAAGCATCGTAATACACTGTATACCTTTTATTTCCCAAAGGTAAAGTCAAAACTAAAGCTAAAGTCAACATATCCTTGACCAACTGAAAGTGCTCCTCACATTTTTTTGTCCACATAAACTTAGCATTTTTCTGGGGCAACTTTGTTAAAGGTGTGGCTATCTTGGAGAAATCCTTCACAAATCTCTTATAATAGCTAATTAAACATAGAAAACTCTTTATTTTAGTAACTATTGTGGGTCTCAACTATCTTGTAATGGATTTTACCTTTTTGGGATTAATTTTTATGCCTTCTTTAGATACTACATGGCCTAAGAATGCCACTTGATCCAACCACAATTAACATTTTAAGAATTTGGCATACAATTGCTGCTCTCTCAAAATACTATCATAAATCAGTCTAAGAATGGCCTAAAAACCCTATTCATCAAGTCTATAAAGGTTGTTGGGACAATAGTTAACCTAAAGGACATTATCAAAAACTCATAATGGCCATATCTTATCTGAAATACAGTCTTGGGTATATCTTCACTTCTAATTATCAAATGATGATACCTTGACCTCAAGTCAAACTTTTAAAAACATCGAGCTCCTTAAAGCTGATCAAACAAGCCATCTATTCTCGGAAGTCAATACAAAGTTAGAGACTACCATCTTTCTTCTTTAAAAATAACATCGATGCACCCTAAAGACACATGTTGGGTCTAATGAAACCCTTATCAAGTAAGCCTTGCAACTGCTCTCTAAGTTCCTTCAATTCTGTAAGTGTCATTCTATAAGGTGTTATAGAGTTAAGATTTGTGCTAGATACAAAATTAATATAAAATTCTACCTCTCTTTCTAGTTGTAAACCTAGTAACTCTTTAGGAAAGACGTCTGAAAATTCACACACAACTAGCAAATTCTAAATTGTCGCCTTATCTGCCTTTAAATCTCTTACCATAGGCAAGCAGCCTTGATAACCCCTTCTAAGCATTTTTCTAGTTATGATTGCAGAAATGAGATTCTGAGGCAATGAACTCTTATTGCCTCTAAAATGAAATTCCACATCATTTGGGATTCTAAAAATCACTTCCTTCTCTTGATAATCAGAAGTCACATAATGTTGAACTAACCAATCAATTCCTAAAGTTCATCAAAATCTATCATAACCAGCAAAACTAGATTTTCAAGCAACTCTCTACCTTCCACCAACACTAGACAAGATGGAAAAACTATATTCATTTCCAACTCATCATTGAGAGGAGTTGCTATATGTAATGGAATTAATAACTTAGATGGTTGTCATCCCATTCTTAAAGTAAAAATAGGAGATATAAAAAAATGTGATGCATCAGGATCAAACAAAATTCTATCATTAAATTAACAAACTAGAAAAGTACCTACCATAACTGTATTAGATGCCTAAGCATCATGAGGAGTCAATGTAAAATCCTTGGCCAATCCATAACCTGTTTATTGTGAGGTGGATGGCTGCATAAATCCTTAACCACTAGATCTCCCTTCTGAACCACAACCCTACTATCTCATAACTATGTTAATCTCTGCTGAGGATACATACGTGCTTAATACTACTAGTGCACCTGTTGAAATGGCTGAGTCACTAAGGTTAAAGATCCATGGGCATAACATGGATGATATCTAATGTTAGGACAAGCTCAAGCAAGATGTCCTATTTGCCCATATCTAAAAATTTTCTTCATAATAAATGGCATAGTCCCTGATGTAGTTTGCCATAAGTAGGACATGCACTAGCCTTAGATCCTAAACTACCATGTCTGGAGCTCTAGCCACTACTACTACTAATTCTAAAACCAAATCTAGAAACTCTACCACTCCTATGGTTAAGGACATAACTATGCCTGCCAGGTCTATAAGCTCCATATCTCCTAGCCTGTTAAGAAGTACCCTCTACCTCAATACTTGTATTGCTAATCTTAATAGTAGACTATTGAAACCCCTAAGTTACTCCTAATCTACTACTGCTACCTAAAAAAGCATCAGGAATAGTGCCTTGCCTTATATGCCTTCTTTCTAATAATTTAGCATCCTCTATCACATTTTCCAAGGTACGAATGCCTACATATGATGGCCTCAATCCAGTGACATACAACTCAATAGCTCTATATTCATCTCTCCTTATATTTTTAGAAAGGTGACATAACCAAAAAAAATTCTCTAGTATACTCTTCCATATATCTATCCTTTCACTAATGTGCAGTAGCTACCATTTATAAGCATCTCATATTGCAAGTGGATAAAAAAATCTCAAGAATCAACACTTAAACTCTATCCAGGTGATATTATCCATATAAGGTTGTATGGACTACATGAACGAATCTTAAGCTACTGCTTGGACTGACAACTCCATAACAAGGATTTTCTGGTAGTTTGTATACCCAATTCTAGTCCTGGACTCAATGGTATTAATAAACTCCAATGCATCTCCAGTCTCATCAAAAGAAATTCTACCAACTCTAAAGTATAGAGAAGAGCATTAGGATTTGTCATCCCATGGTTCCTTTGTTGGAGCATCTGTTGCACCAATGGCATGGCTTGATTAAGTGTAGCTAAACCTTGATTTATGTAATAACCCAAATTTTTTATTATTAATATTATTATTATTGGTATTTCATATTATTATTATTTTAATTATTACTGTTGTTATTATTATTAGTATTATTTATTTTATTATCATTATCCTTATTATTATTATTGGTATTATTATCATTATTGTGAGATCCTTGATATCAACATTATTATTGTAGTCATTCTTATGGTTATTATTATTATTTTATTATTATTATCATTGTCTTTATTAGAATTATTAATATCATTATCATTATTATTTTTATTATTTTTATTAATATTATTTTATGGTTATAGGTTATTCTTATTATAAAAAATAAAATTAAAAAAAATAGCAGTAAAGGGCTGGACATTTGGCAGGAGTATCCATGATTCATAAAGGTTGCAATTTGGTCTGCAATGTAAAGGTATCAAGAGCAGCCGAATTTTTGAGTTTCAGTTGGCAAAATTATACTTTAGTGCCAATACTTTTCCTTTCTTCCATTCAACACCCAAATGACCTTCAATTGACCTCAAATTCGAACCATAGACTCATCTCATTCTCCTCTTCATTCCAATGGTGATCATTTTGCAAGAGGTGGCTTTGAATAGTGCAAAATTTACTTTTCTAGTAAGCATTCTACCTTCAATTTGCACTATTCTGATAGTTCTCTAGTAACGTGGTTGGTTCCATTGTGTTTGCCTTGACATCAGAAATCCATAGGCACCAACCATGCATCTGATCTAACTAGTAGAATATTTAGTGAATATTTTTAAGTAATTTTAGTTTATGTTTAGATTTCTTGTTTCTGTGCCTATTTTAAGTTATTTGAGGCTTTATTTATGCTCCATTAATTATTGTGTACATTTTGGTATGCCTTGTTATTGAGTTTTTAATGAGATTTAGGGTGGGTCCCACCTGAATCCCAATGGATAAATATTACTGACCTGGAAATAATTGTGATACTATTTTGAATAAATAGTATAAATTATAGTGATCAATTTTTGTATAAAGAGTTAGTTAAATTCTATACGAATTTTGAGAAATAAATTCCAAAAGTACTTCGATGGAAATTTCTTAATTTCTATTTTAATTGGTTAGATTGTTAGTGAAATCTCATATTAGTATCCTATTATAATAAGGGTTATATTCCCCCAAAGAGGAGGATTACTTGAATAAGAAGAAAGCTCAATAAGGAAGTCTATTTCAATTAGGAAGACTACTCTACAAAGGAAGTCTCCTCCTCTCCTAAATAAGGCAATCCTATAAGACTAAGGAATCATATTCCTAAGAGGTTTGAGCAATATCTTCTCCTATAAATACATCTCATGTCATTCATTATCATTCTCATATTCACTCATCTCCCTATTCTCATCATACAATATCAGCAAGATATCATTCCATCATCACATCATCCAGGCAATCACTCTTTATTCTCTATTTTATTATGCCTTTTTGCTTTATTATAATTTTCTTCATACTGTTACTAACTTAAGCTTTGGAGTGTTTATGGGGGAGACCCCGCTCGTTTACCCGTTCTCCTCGTCGATGTAGGTTCTATAAGCAAAAATATCAATTCATAGTTATCAAGTGGCATCATCTATAGGAAAAAGATCAAATTCAATTTTGAATTATCTTTACTTGTTTGGAATCTAGCTCGATTACTCAAGGAAAGCAACCAAATCAAACTTCTGATTGTGAAAAATTCCAATTTAGTCATCTACAATAAATTCAAATTAAAATGTTGCAGAGATTATTCTTTCCTATCATTACTTCAAAATCCACTTTGCATCACAAGGTTACAATAGTGGAAGGAGCAATAAAATAAGGGGTAATGATAAAAAGCTGCATAAGGTTTTACAAAGTTAAGATTCTATAATGAGGCATCCAAGTCCAAGCATCAAGGATTATGGGCATCCAAGTCCGAGCATCAAGGATTCTGGGCATCCAAATCGGAGCATCAAGGATTTCAGGCATCCAAGTCTAAGCATCAAGGAGTTCGGGCATCCAAGTCCAAGCATCAAGGATTCTGAGCATCCAAGTCCGAGCATCAATGAGTCTGGGCATCCAAGTTCGAGCATCAAAGAGTCTGGCATCCAAATTCAAGCATCAAGGATTTCGAGTATCCAAATTCGAGCATCAAGGAGTTTAGGCATCCAAGTCTGAGCATCAAAGAGTATGGGTGTAAGCACCCAATTTTGGGATGCAATTGTGCACAATTGCGACGTAAGCCCCTATGATGAATTTTTTTAAAAAATTGAACTTGGTTGTCAATTTTTTGGACTTTAAGAACTAAATTGCAATATTTTTTAGGATTTAATTGCAAATAAGTCAAATTTTTAAGGGGGTCTTTCGGTAATTAAAAGTTAAAAAAATAAATTAGAATCGACATTTAAAATGCCTATCAGCATTACATAATGTCGACGTGTAAAAGTCCTATTTTTTTATTTTTCACATATTTTTATCGATTTTTTCAGTGTTTTAATTGGTTAAAAATTAAATTTTATCTTTATTATTATCTGATAAGGTTTTAAACATGTAAGTTTTTGAAATAAAAAACATGCGCTATCATCAAATCAAATAAGATGAGTCTGTTCCTCCTCCGAAGGAGGAAGTCAGTACGCAAGCAGACTCTGCATTTAAAAAGTAGAGTCTGTATGCATGTGAGGAGGTTTTTTTGGGGGGAGAGAACTTTTTTTCTGCTTCAGGGAGAGGATTTTCTCACAGTAAGAGATTCATGGAGAGACACACACTGAGAAAAAGACAAAAAAAATAGAGAGACTGTGAGCGCAAAAAACCCTAATTTTGGATACTGAAGTTTTTGAAAGTAATCAAATCCTAGTCCAGAATCAACAATACTTCAATTTCAATGATGATAATCCAATCTGAGGGGCTCAAAAAAGGGCATTTGCACAGTATCTAAATCTTCAGTGTTATTTTCTATTTCATTTTTTACTCTTTTCTATTATTTTCTGTTTATGATTTTTCTTTTATTTTTGTTATTTTTTTAATTATTTGATTTCATTGTTAACCTACTTGTTTTTGTTTTTTTTTGTTTTGATGTCCATATGTGGATTAAGGAGGAGGATACTGCCTATGTTTAATTGAATAGAAGATCCATGGATGAACCTGTACTATTTTTTTAATAGTTCTTAGGATTTTAATCTTTATTTTGCATTTAGTGTTCTGTGTAGTTATTTTAATTCATGGTGTATAATTGTTTAAATTTTGTACGTAGTTTGTAATAGACCCAGTAGTGGGAATAGTAAAAGATTTAATTTTCTACACTTTAAAATTAATTAGTAAAACTAGGTTCACTGGGTAAAATTAATTAAAATTAATGGTGGCTTTAGTTAATTAGGGTTTATATGTAATTAAATTAGGTTTTTTTAGAAATCATATGTGAATGTGTTTTGATTTGATTTTGTGATATTTTTTTATGTTTTTTTTATGTTTTTGGGCCCTAAGCCCACATTTAGGTCTAACCCATTTAAATAAATAAGCTTAAAAATGGTTTAAGATTTTAAATAATTAAAATCAATTTAGGCCCATTACGTTAATTAGATTTTAGGCCCACTTAGTTAATTAAAACTTGTTTAGACTTAGCTCAGCCCACTTAATTTCATTTCTTTTAAAATAAATAGACCTAGATCCACATTTCACTTAAAATAAAACTAAGTTAGACTTAGGCTCATTAATTTAATTCTCCTTTAAAATTGAATAGACTTAAGCTCATTGCTTAGATAAATTAAAATAAATAGATCTAGGCTCATTAATTAATAAAAATGTAGGCCCACCTTTAGTCCATTTCTCACTTGTAAATAAAATGTAAATCTAGCTAACCTTTTAATATAATTAACATAGTTTAAATTTAGGGACAACACGATCTTGAGTGCATTTTATATGTAATTTTATTGACTAGATGCCTAGGGTTAGATGGATGTCAAATAGGGTTTAATAAAATTGCATGTAATTAGAGGATGAAATCATCATTTATAAAATTATTCTAAATGAACACGAGACTAAGAGAAGTTAGTATTCTGTATCCAGAATCTCCTGGTTGTGGTCCTAGCTTTCTTTTAGGGAATTGAGTACTACATTTTCAATCTGTCCCAGTTATTACCCTGGGTGGCGATTCCTCATCTCCACGCCATGTCTTTGTGACAGTGATTAGTGTGTTCTGTAAGGCCCTGAGCCTAAACAGTGTCACATTTACTAAAATCTTAGATGCACGCTAAACCCCACCATCTACGATGGGCATCCAAGTCCGAACATCAAAAAGTCCAAGCATTCGAGTTTAAACATTTGAAGTTTAAACCATGGTATTAAAACCTATCAATTCTCAAGCATTCGAGTCTCTATTATTACAACCATGGATATCCAAGCAAGCCTCAAGCATTGAATCTAGAAAGATTTGCATCTAAAATTAATGATATTCAACATTAGTACAAGGTGCCAAGGAGTATAATATACTCAAAACTCAAACATCAACATAGACATTCTTGGATAGTCAAATTATATCAACACTATAGATTATAAAGAGACCTTCAAATACTCTATAACAACTATACAATTTCAACGAACATAAATATTTGTTCAGTTATAGGCAAGGCAAGAGGTCATCAAGAGATAAGTTTTTCTTCTTAATTATTTATCTTTGATTATTTATTTTTATTATTTATTTTCACTTCTTAATTATTTATTCTTATATAAAATATTTATAGCTTGTCACATAAGCACGCTTACACATCTACATATAGATGCTCATCCATGTATACATGATTATTATGTGTGCAACACCTACATCAATTACATTTTATATATTTATTACATAAGGACTGACCATCAAATGAGATCAATTATATGATCCTAAAATTGTTGTTCTTTTATCTATTACTACAGATATGGAAAATTTATTTATTAAATACGCTACTTTAATTACCCATTAGTCCAAACAATTGGACACTATAATCATCTTACTCAGCATCAACATGCAGAGATTGTCAAAATACATTAGATGTATTATCAAGCAACATTAATATAAACAAGCACTTACTCATACACAGACAACAAATGGTGATTCCTATTCAAAGCTATATCAAATAACATTCAAGAAAATCCTACTTTATATAAGATCCTTGTTCATGAAAATTTCAGAGAATATCCAATAAGGGAAATTCAAGAATAAAGTCAAGTATATCCACCTCACAGCCGGATAAATCAAAGGGCAATTCTAAGACATCCTAGCCAACATCATACACTATCCTTTATTTCAGAAGTGGTGCAATATTTAACCTTCACCTAATTTACAAATGCCTATCTCACAATTCAAACTGGGCAAACCCAAATTTTAGTCCTTTAAAACCCACCTTCCATAATTTCAAGAACTCTTATTAAATTGCCATCCCATATTATGGAGCTCAGATTGAAAGGCTCAAACTCACTATTAAGATCATAAATATCCTAGTTTTTATAAAAATACCACCAATAACAAATGCTTGGAAAATCAAACATCTACAGTAATAATGTTTAGACTCAACATCAATCATTATTCTAACTAGGTAGCTACCATTGATTGAGTTATTAAAGTTCATAAATTGAGCAACATTATACGGCACTCGAGCTGCACTTCTAATGCACTGAGATCATATGGCACTTGGGTTGTGCTTCTAATGCACCATGATAAAGTCTAGTGACTGAAGCTAGCACCCTCAGGTCGCTTTTATAGTACTGAGGTACGGCACTTGGGCCACACTTCCAATGCACTAAAATAAAGTCTAGTGACTGAAGCTGGCACCCTCAAGTCACTTCTATAGTACTGAGGTTCTAAGCATGTAAACCTCGCATCCTCGCACCGAGCATCTAAGCCTCACACATTAGTCTAATGACTGAAGCTGGCACCCTCAAGTCACTTCTATAGTACTGAGGCATGACACTTGGGCCACGCTTCCAATACACCAAAATAAAGTCTAATGACTGAAGCTGGCACCCTCAAGTTGCTTCTATAGTACTGAGGTTTCGAGCATGTAAGCCTCGCATCCTTGCACCGAGCGTCTAAGCCTCGCACATTAGTCTAGTGACTGAAGCTGGCACCCTCAAGTTGCTTTTATAATACTGAGGCTGGGCACTCAGGCCCTGCTTTTAATGCATCGAGCATCAAAACTCCAGTGACAATTGGCTCCATCATGTTATCTCCACATTGACCAGTTAATCTTTTACCCCAAAGCATTTTTGTTACAGGTTTTGTGCACTTAAGTCCAACTGGCACTTCAACGATGTTCTTATATAATGATTTCAAGACTCAGTACTGAGCTTTATCTTTTCTTATGACGGAGGCTGGCTACCTCAACTCACCCTTCCATATCATATGCAATTACTAAAGCAATCTCTCTCTCCAAGCAGATACAATGATGTTTTCCATCATCTTATAGACCCGGATACATTGGACATAAATATTCAAACAGATTTTTGGGGGGACTCTTGATATCTCATTTTAGTATCCTATTCTAATAAGGGTTATATTCCCCTAAAGAGGAGGATTACTTGAATAAGAAGAAAGCTCAATAAGGAAGTCTATTTCAATTAGGAAGACTACTCTACGAAGGAAGTCTCCTCCACTCCTAAATAAGGCAATCTTATAAGACTAAGGAATCATATTCCTAAGAGGTTTAAGCAATATCTTCTTCTATAAATACATCTTATGACATCTCATGTCATTTATTCTCATTCTCATATTCACTCATCTCCCCACTCTCATCATACAACATCACTAAGATATCATTCTATCATCACATCATCTAAGCAATCACTCTCTATTCTCTATTATATTATGCATATTTGCTTTATTATATTTTTCCTCATACCATTACTAACTTAAGCTTCAAAGTGTTTATAGGGAAAACCCTACCTCTCTACCCATTCAACTTATCGATGCAGGTTCCTCAAGAAAAAATATCAATTCAGAGTTATCAGTTAGAAATAAATTCCTTTAGCCTCAAAGTTCATATTTAGGATATTTCCATGTCAATTTTATTAATTCATTAATTTTTTATAATTTTTCAAAATTTCAAAAAATATTTTTATAAATTTTATTTGATATGCATAAATATGTTTTAAATAAATATTATTTATTATAGAGAGTATTGGAGTGAAGGTATCAGGAAAAAGGTAGACTAGGACATGTCAGCCTACTCACTCCATTTGTGAGTTAATATTTGAAATGTATCTTGGATTTACGCATAAAAGATAAATTGATTGAATATATTTAAAAAGGAAATTTTAATTAAAGAAGTTATATTTTAAGATTGAAATACTTATGCTATTGAATTATTATATTTAAGAAGACAATTCAATTTAAGAATTTATATTTCTAATATTTGAATATTGAAAAGGTTGATTTTAAAATTTTAATATATTGATTATGTTTTGATTATATTCAATGTTATTTTGCCATTATTATTTTATCATGGTGATTATTAATGTTTTAATTCGGTTTATTATGATTTTTATTGTCCTCATTATGGATTTCAACCAACTTATGCTCTGGGGTCTTCTTCATCAGTTGTTTAGCCATACCAATAGATGCATCAGCAGTATCAGACACCTATGTATCGTCAGCAATGACCAACTCAACGTCCAAGCTAATAGGGAAGAGGTTTTGGAGGCAGAGCTGGGGGTAGAGGATATACACAATCGTCCACTTTACAACAGGCAAGTCATGGTCAGGCTAGAGTTTTCACGTTGACTCCTTAGGATGTTTTAGCATCCAATGCAGTTATGGCAAGTATTCTCCTAGTATGCTATTTTAAGGCTAGAGATTTATTTGATTTGGGTGGTTCGCACTCTTTTATTTCTCCCGTGTTTGCTTTTAGAATAGCATGCCCACCTTCTAAGATGTTGTTTCCTTTATCTATAGCGACTCCACTTAGTGATGAGTTGGAGACATATGTGTTCTTTCCATCTTGTCCAGTGTTGGTGGAGGGTAAAGAGTTACTTGCAGATTTAGTTTTGCTTGATGTGATCAATTTCAACATTATTCTAGGGATGGATTGGTTGGCACAGTATTATGCCATGGTTGATTGTCGAGAGAATGAAGTAATTTTTAGAATTCCTTTTGATGAGGAATTCAAATTTAAAGGTGATAAGAATTTAATGCCTCAGAACATCATTTTTGCAATCACAACTAGGAAGATGCTTAAAAGGGGTTATCAAGGCTACTTAGTTATGGTCAAAGATATACAAGCATATAGTGGGGTAGTTAAAAAGGTGTCAGTAGTGCACAAGTTTTCAAAGGTTTTTCCTAAAAATTGCCAAGCTTGCCACCTGATAGGGAGATAGAATTTTATATCAATGTAGTGCCTAGTATAGATCCTATCTCTATGCCACCATATAGAATGGCGCCTGTAGAGTTGAAGGAGCTGAGAGAGCAATTACAGGAATTGCTTGATAAGGGTTTTATTCGGCCTAATGCATCTCCTTGGGGTGCTCTTGTGTTATTTGTAAATAAGAATGATGGTAGTCTTTGACTCTGTATTGACTCCAAACAGTTGAATAAAGTTACTATCAAGAATAAATATCCACTTCCGAGGTTTGATGATTTATTCAATCAGTTATAAGGAGCTAAGTGTTTCTCTAAGATTGACTTAAGGTATGGGTACCATCAATTGAGAATTAGAGGTTAAGATGTACCTAAGATTGCATTTCGGACAAGGTATGGCCAATATGAATTTCTAGTAATGTCCTTTGGGTTGATTAATGCCCCAACAACCTTTGTGGACTTAATGAATAGGGTGTTTCGGCCATTCTTGGACCGATTTATGATTGTGTTCATTGATGATATTCTAGTATACTCCAAAAGTAAGGCCAAGCATGCGATGCATTTAAGATTGGTGCTTTAAACTTTAAGGGAGCACCAATTATATGCCAAATTTTTTAAGTGTGAATTCTGGTTGGACCAAGTGGCATTCTTAGGCCATGTGGTATTTAGTGATGGTATACAGGTGGATCCGAGGATGATCAAAGCTATTATAAAGTGGTTGAGGCCCACGATAGTGATGAAAATGAAGAGCTTTCTGGGTTTAGTGGGCTATTATATGAGATTTATGAAGGATTTCTCTAAGATAGCTGCACCTTTAACCAGGCTAACCTGTGGACATACAGATGTAATGAGCACTTCCAATTGCTTAAGGATTTATTGACTTAGGCTCCATTGTTGACTTTACCTTCTAGGAATGAAGGTTATACGATGTATTTTGATGCTTCCCAAGTAGGATTAAGCTGTGTGCTAATGCAAAATGGAAGAGTGGTTGCTTATACTTTAAGATAGTTAAAGAAGCACAAGCAAAATTATCCTACTCACGACTTAGAGATGGCAGCATTAGTGTTTGCATTAAAGATTTAGAGGCATTACCTGTATGGAGAGACTTATGAAATATACACCAACTATAAGAGCCTAAAGTACATTTTCAGTAGAGAGATATGAATTTAAGGCAGAGGAGATGGATGGAACTTCTCAAGGACTATGATTTTTCTATTTTGTACCATCCAGGCAAGGCAAATGTAGTTGTAAATGCCTTGAGCAGGAAGTTCGCAAGTAGCCTTGCACACATCAGTACTAAGAGGAGACTAATTATTAAGGAGATGCATGAGTTGATTGACTGAGGACTACAACTGAAGGTGACTAAGAAATGCATCCATGCCCAATTTAGTGTACAGTCAGTGTACTTGGATCGAGTTTAGGCAGCACAGAGAAAGGACCCATAGTTGCAGAAGATTATGTTTAAAGTGCAACAAGGCATGTCCATTGGATTTGTGATTAATAGCAAGGGGGTGTTGCATTTAGGTACTCAATTATGTGTGCCAGATGTAGATGAGCTAAGGAAAGAAATCATGAAGGAGGCACATTTTTCTACTTACAGTGTTCACCCAGGTTCTACCAAGATGTATCATGACCTAAAGGATATATATTGATGGAATGGAATAAAGAAGGATATAGTAGAATTTGTATCCAAATGCCTCATTTTTTAGCAGGTAAAGTTAGAGCATCAAAGGCTTATAGGGTTGTTACAGCCATTACTTATCCCATAGTGGAAGTGGGATATGATTGCTATAGACTTTGTGACTAGATTGCCTCGTACTACTGGTGGTTATAATGTTGTTTGGGTGATATTTGACAGATTGACTAAGACAGCACATTTTCTGCTAATCAAGAAGACATACTCTACTGACATATTAGCAAGACTGTATGTCAATAGAATTATTTATCTTCATGGGGGTACCAGTGAGCATAGTATCTGACAGATGAGCTACTTTCATATCGGTCTTCTAGTAGGAGTTATATAAGGCATTAGGTACCTGACTTGCTTTTAGCACTGCATTTCATCCTTAGATGAATGGTTAGTCATAAAGGACCATACAGACCTTCAAGGATGTGTGTGATCGACTTTGGTGGTCAGTGGGACATAAATTTGCCATTGATAGAATTTACATATAATAATAGCTATCATACAAGTATTAAGATGGCTCCGTATGAGGCATTGTATGGTAGAAAATGTAGATCACCATTGTGTTGGGAAGTCAAAGAGAGACAGTTGATAGGTCCAGAATTGGTACAAACTACTTTTGAGAAGGTTCCTACTATTCAGCAGCGTTTGAAGATAGCCTTCAGTAGACAAAAGAGCTACGCATACCCAAAGAGGAAGGATGTGTCTTTTTTCATTGGATACATGGTGTTTTTGGAGGTATCTCTAATTAAGGGGGTGAGGTTTGGTAAGAAAGGAAAATTAGCTCCGAGGCATATTGAGCTATTCGAGATACATTTGAGAGTTTGAGAGGTGGCTTATAAATTGGTGCTGCCACTTGAACTATCTTAGATTTACCC
Source organism: Mallotus nudiflorus (assembly GCA_947683625.1). NCBI lineage: Eukaryota > Viridiplantae > Streptophyta > Magnoliopsida > Malpighiales > Euphorbiaceae > Mallotus > Mallotus nudiflorus. The sequence continues at coordinate 2,531,106 of CANTUR010000286.1, read as the reverse complement.
GATTTTTCATATTTCCATGCTAAGGAAATATATTCCTGATAGTTCTCATGTCCTTCAGCCTCAGATAGTGGAATTCAGTGAAGACTTGTCATATGAGCAGTATCCTGTGATGATTGTGGATTGCCAAGTTTGTTAGCTTCGCACCAAAGAGATCCTGATGGTGAATGTGTTATGAAGTAACCACACAACTGAGGACAGCACATGGGAGACGGAAGTAGCGATGCAGGTGGCTTAACCATATCTTTTCCATTAGATTCTGTATTCTACTAATGAAAATTCGAGGATGAAGTTTTGTAAGGGGGGAAATTGTTATGACCCAATATTTTAAATAATATAAAATTATTATTATTATATATGCAGTGTTAATAAATTCTAAATTTTATATATATTATCATTATTTGTGTATATTATTTATTTAATTCATTCAAAATATTTTATTTACGTAAAATAATTTATTTTGGAAGTTTTACTATTTAAAATATTAAAGTTATTGTTATTACTATTATTTTTAATAATATTATTATTGTTATTTTATTAGTGTTATTATAATTATTGTTATTGTTTTTTTATATTAGGGTTATTATTTATTATTATGCATGTGCGTGTGTGTGTTAGTGTATATATATGTCTATATATATGTTAGTGGGTTAGTCAACATATATATATATATATATATATATATATATATAAAGGTGCATCAGGACACAAAAAATGTGGTCAACTATTTAGTGTTATTATAATTATTGTTATTGTTTTTTTATATTAGGGTTATTATTTATTATTATGCATGTGCGCGTGTGTGTTAGTGTATATATATGTCTATATATATGTTAGTGGGTTAGTCAACATATATATATATATATATATAAAGGTGCATCAGGACACAAAAAATGTGGTCAACTATTTCTTTCTCCGCCCTCCCCTCCCCCCCCCCCCCCCCCCAATTTCTTTTCTTCTTCCTTTTGTTTCTTCCTTCTTCCCTACGACCCAGTACCACCCCATGCCATTGGCCACCAGTGACCACCTCAACTCGTGGTTCCAATCTTGATCGAACCTCCTAGTTCATGTGAGTTCAATTCTAAGCTCAGTTTGAACTTAAACTCCCTAGGGTTTTGAATTTTTATTTAATTTTTGGGTCTGATCCATGAATTTTTGCTTTGATATTGTTGATGTATGTAGCTTAATCTACTCAAATATAATTTTTTTTTATTTTTTTGAATTATTTTGAATTATGGGTATTTTTGAATATTTTAATAATTAAAAATGGATTTTTATTAATTATGTTATTTATTTAGTTTGGATGGAAATTTGATTAAGTTAGTGTTATTAATTTAATTTAGTAATTTTAGTATTGATAAAATAATTTTTGGTAATTTTATATAATTTTTGGGATTGTTGAAAACATAGTTAAATAATATGTTTTATATAATTTTGGAATAATAATGGGTATTAAAATAATTTTTACAAATTATTTACTATTTTTAACTAATTAATACTAATTTTCAAAAATTACATTCAAATAATAAATTATATACTATTTTTGTGATTAATTGAGTTTTTCAACTGCTTTTATTATATATTTAAACTATTTGAGTAATTACATGTAAATTTGACTATTTATGTTGAATATTTGAAAAATTGGGATTTTATTAATCTTATATAAATATTTGAGATTTTATTAATTATTGTGAAAATAATTATATTTAGTGTTTTGATGTTTAAATATTATATTGTAGTTTATTATTGATGATTATGGATTTTTAATGATTTTATTATATTATTATTTAATATTTATTTTTTTTGTAAATTGTGAACCTCGGTTAGGAATTTATGTAATTCAGGATCCCAACCTGAGGTAGTGATCATTTGTGAATTTTGAAGTATTTTCTATGTAGGATTGGCTCTACTTCGGTAGAGAGATGACTTTTTTACAAAGAAAACTCTGCTAAATTTTTAGTAGATTTCTCATAAAGCGTAACATCGGGTCTATTTTATTAGTGTCATACATTAGTCGAGTCTTTGTTTAGAAATCTAAAATTTATAGAAATTTCATTTTTATTTTGTTTTTATTTCTTTCTTTAGCTGCGCCTCCAACCAAGTCGACTGGTTGGGAACGAGCACAACTGTGCAGAGCAGCGCATTCCAACTGTAAGTTAATAATTGAACTGTATATAGGAAGTATATATATAGATATATATATATATTAGCATGTTTATATTAAGTTTCACATGCTTAGTAAATTTTATATTGTTTTAATTTATTGTAATCTTCCTTATTTATTTATTTATTTATTTATTTATTTATTTTAAAATAAACTACAATAAAACGAGTTACTTAATGAGTTTCATCAGGACCATGTGCGCACTAATAAGATTGAGAGTGAGTGTTGGTGGTTATAAGGCTTAGTTGATGCTTTGCTCTCTGGTGTAATTTATATATTACTGGGGCTAGTAGCTCGGTGATGTTTTGCTCTCGGGAACTTTCAGTAAATATTGTTTTAAGTGAATTGATTGTGACTAGTAGCTCGGTTGATGCTTTATTTTTGAAAACTAATAGTCTTTAGATTATAAGAGAGCCAAAAGGCTAATAGATTTGTGGTTAGGGTTCTACCTAGTTTTTATATATAAAATGATTTAAGAAGGTTGTTTGTATTTTATAAAGTATTTTATGATTTTAAAATACTTTATTCTAGTAAAACATGATTTCAAATAAAATTTAATAGTTTAAATTATAAAATATAAATCTCTTATTTTCATAAATATATTTTAAATGAGACTTTTACAATGTATGTATTTCTTTTATTAACTTACTCAATAAGGTTTGACTTCCCTTAATGTTATTTTTTCAAGATCTCGAGGGTCACCTATCAGTCAGCCTACTCTATGCCAAGTTTCTTCTTCTCTGACTGTTTTATGTAGGTCTATATGATATATATATTATTATCATATGTGTATTTAAATCTAAAACATCGTAGTAGTAATGAATGATGTATTTTGAATTACCATATGTATGAAGAACATGTATTAAAGATTGGTTTACTATGGATTTCGGGTACATTATTTATTTTTATTCCCTAATGTCAGTCACATACCTCTTTGGGTTCGGATCGTGACACTATTTCCCAATCAGGCTTGAAAAGTAAGAAAATGAAAAAGGAAGAGGAATGAGGAGGAAGGAGGAAGAAAGGAGCTGGCAACGATGTGGAATGTCTGGCGGTGGCAATGTGGTGCTGGCAATGTGGGTGGTGATGGCTAGTGCATTGGGTGAGGAAGAAGAAGAAGACGAAAAAATTAAAAAAAAAATTATATTTTTTTAATAATAATAAACTAAATATTTTTTCTACCAAACTCCACTTTAAATCTCCACTACAATTTATTTTAATAATAAACCACGTAAAATTTTAAAAACTAATATTATTAACACACATAATAAAATTTATTAAATTATGCAAATGATAATTTCATGAAATAAAATAATAATAATAAACACTAAGCAAGGATGCCGTGTGGGTTTTGTTTGGGTTGTGCCAAAATCTGCAGGAGAAATGGTTTATGCTGTTAGCAAGTCCCAGTCCGGAGTGTACAACCCTCGGGAAGCAGAGGCTTTGGGTGTGCGGAAGGTTCTTGTTTGGCTACATGAGAAGAATTTGGATAATATTTTGGCCGAATCTGATTTCCAAACTACTGTAAATCACATTCGGAGTTCTAGTTGTATTTCTTATTATGGCGCCATTATTGAAGATTGTAAACACCTAGTATTTTATTTTGCCAAATTGTGTTTTAAATTTATTAGACAATCTGTGAATATAGCGGCTCATGTTGTTGCTCGAGCTGCCTTTTCCACGTCAGACTGTATGGAGTGGCATTTAAGTCCTCTAAATTTCCTTATTGATGTTCTTCTTGCTGATCTTGCTTAATGATATTTCTAGCTTACTTTCAAAAAAAAAAAAGTTGTCATTTGGTGTATTTTCTATTTCATTCTATTTTTAAAAATTACAAATTATTGCTAAACCTATACAGTTATATTAGAAAAGGTTATCAAAGGAGAAAATTAATTCAAAATAAACATAATAATTACTTAATTTTATATGTATATTGCATATATATGTGTATTTTTAAAATTATTATGAAAATTATAGACCAATTAGTTGAACATTAAATTATATATTTATTATAAAAATTATATTTATAAATTAAGGTGCACAATGCGAATTTAATATAATTAAATAGATGGTGGTGGTAAAAGAATTTTAATGAATTTTTTTATCTGCCATGGTAAGATTTAACAAGTTGAAAGAAAACACAAAGCATGCAATGTGAAGCTTCCAATAGCCTACCATGCTAACCATGCATGTGAAGCATTAACATATATAGCCATACATCATTTTGATTGCATGGCACTAGTACTGTACCCACTTCAAATTTTGAATCCATAGTTAAATTCTTATTTTGCTCGCGATCAACTAACCATGGCAAATTAACAAAGAATTAATTATGGATGAAATTAATTATATACGCATATCTTAATTAATTCATTCATAAAGGGTTAATTAATAGTAATTAATTAGTGGGTAAATATATGTTGCTACTTTTCTTATAAAGACACAATATATTAATTATAATAATATTATAAGACTAAAACACTTAACTTTGTTGAATTTGATATCAATTTTAATTAACACCAATAATGTCATTCCACGCTAATTTTGATTGTGGGAATAGCGATTTTACTTGCCTTTCTATATATATTTAGTTTGCCATTCATCTTCTTCTAAAATGGATTTTTAAAAAATAAATAAAAATAAATAAAATTCTAAACTAAACCATATTTACTAAAATGGATTTTTAAACTTGAACCAAAATTGAGCCTATCGGTTTTGGTTAACTCTTTTTTCATACTAATATTTTGATAAGCAGATTAATTTTTTTAGTTTTATTTGCTCAGCTGCAAGACATATCATCAAACTATGAAGGGTAATATAATAGGGAGCTAATTAAAATATAAATCAACTGACTAAAATATAATATTTTATATATTACCATGGTTATATAAAAAAAATTAGAAATTTAAACTAAATCATTATATATCAAAAACGGTTTTAAAAACACTGAGTCTATCAATTTTGATTAACTTTGTTTGTGGATTGATTTTAGGATTTTGTTTGGGGAATTAATTTTTCAGTTTTATTCAATCAGCCCTAAGACGTATTACCAAACCTGGAAGGATAGTACAAGAGGGCGCTTGGAATATATCGTAAAGAAGGTCTCAGACCATGACAAAAATATTTGTAATCTGGTTCACTTTCCTGAGTTTGTTTTACCGCAAAGCAACTACGTTAATATTATTATATACGTTAATATTTTTTATAATTAAAAAATATTGTTAGTTTTAATCTACTATTTATTTATTTATAAAAGATAATTTAATAATACTTATAAAATTATATTATCTAATTTCATTTATATTAGTGTAAATAGAAGCAAATTTAATCGAAATTAATATATATAGTAAAATTACATCTAAATTTTTAATTCATGTTAGACATAAATAGATAGGCCGAACGCTCAAAATATCCTTAACTTTTTACCCTAATTACAGATTGAACCCAAAAATTTTTTTAAGCTAAATTAAAACTTCATGTGTGTAAATTTTTTTATATTGAGCATTTATGAGTACAATTAAGTTTTGTAATTTTTTTTCATACAATTAAGTACTATAGATTAATAGATAATTAATTTTAAGGGTTACTAACAAACAAAAGTTAATAATTTTTTAAAAATATATATACAACATAATTATAAAGTTTAAAAGTTTAAAAACCTATAAAATATTTTTTTTTTAAAATTTTTCTTGAATTTTAAAAACTTTACAATTAAGTGATATATATTTCATATAAATGACCAATTTTATTCATCAATATATAATAGCAAATTGATAATTAACCTAAAAATTTAATTTTAATGGTTGAACGAAAAAATCTTAAATTTCATTAATATTTTTAAAATTTTAAACCTACTTATTAGTTTTTAAACCTACACCATAATTGATAAATAAATTTTTTTATTTAATTGTTAAAATTAAATTTTAAATTAAAACAAGAGCTGATAGTTTTAAGAATTTGTAACATTGAAAGGTAATATTTAGTCTATTTTAAAAAAAAAATAAGAAAAAATATATTGAGAGATAATGTTTTAAGATAAATGTGTACACAATACAATATGTGAATTAAACTAATTTTACATGTTTATGCATTTATTTTTTCTAGTATTATTGGTAGTAATTCACTCACCACTGCAACATTCCAAAAAATGACTAATTATTGTGTAGATTTTAAAAATTTTAAAACATTAATGAAATTTAAAAATTTTTTATTCAACCATTAAAATTAAATTTTTAGATTGATTATCAATTTACTATTTAATATTTATTTTTAAAATTGGTAATTTATTTGAAATATATATCAGTAAAATTTTGAAAATTTAAGAAGAAATTAAAAAATATATTTTATAGGTTATACATTATGCAACTTATTATAGCAACAACTCATCTAACCCAACATCACAACTTATAGATTTTCTCCTGTTATTCAATGAATCTTTAGTACATTCCCAACAAGCTCCAATAACTACCAACCCTATTAGTATTAGACATGTGCACATGCGCACACCAGCTTAGGTACATGAGAGAGATGGAATATATTTTTCTAATTTTTCCTCTATTTATTATTATTATTATTATTTTGGAGATTATAACATATTCTTCAGATATTTTCATATTATTTCTCTGCACGAGTACTACTGAGCTTCCAGGACCAGGACATGCCATCCGAGACCGTCTTGACCTGTTCTTAAATCAAACATGCACCATCCTACTACTAGTCTTTATCCATGTGAAGAAGTGGTGCGGTGCCCCATTTATACTCTACCGGAGTCCATATACGGCACAAAGTAAATTCAACAAACCCACCAATTTTAACAAAATAATAAATATAAAAACGTAATAGGATGAGCTTGATTTCATAAATCCAATCACATATATATATATATATATATATATATGTTGCTTATTCAATTAATTGGTTAATTAATTAAAGTGGTTCGGTTATACTGAATTTTTTTTTTTTTTTTTTGTGCATATAGCACCATAAAGACTATATAGGTGTAAAAGAAAACTAAAAAAATTATTATATTAGTGATATCAAATCAATTTAAGTTTATTTTTCTCTATTAAATAAAAACATTATATCAATTTTAAGTGATAGTCGTTTCATATTTTATCACTATGGAACATATTCATTATCTCTAGGTATAAAAAATGTCAATACATATTTTTAAAATTTAAAATTTATTCTCAAATATTTATGATTTAGTTAGCCAACTAACTAAAATATGATATTTTATATATTTAGTCAGGTCTTGACGAAGGTTTTATATATAAAAAAAAATTAAATCTAAACTACAATTGTTATATTATGTGCCCTTGTCCATAATAAAACATGGACTACACATAGAAGATAAAAATAAGCTTTTTTTTTTTTTCACGTAAAACATCTTTCTTACTATTTTTATCTATTCATAAGTTGTGTTCATTGACCATCAAAGGTAAGTTTATTGACTTTAACCTACAGGATGATAAGTCTTTATCTGCATATTTGTTGGACCTTTTGAACCTTCATGTTTAATGATTTTTACCTGTATATTTATTGATTTTTACCTACATGTTCACTAACTTTTACTTACATATTCATTAATATTTTCCTTTTGTTTTTAATAGAAATAAAAATATATTTTTTTATTTATCAAAAAAAGTATTTTTTCTTTTTATTTTATTAATTACAATGGTTGAATTTAATTTTTTATTCATGATTACAGTCAAAATAAAATTTTTATTTATTAAAAAATTATTCAATTTTTATTTTTTAATTATAATAAATAGAGTTTTACTTGTATTTTTATTTTAGTTAAATATTATAGTTTCATTATTTAAATAATATAGATTCATAAGATAAAATGCGTATTGGGTTTGTATATCTCATCTTATGGGTTTAAACTAAAAAAATTAGTTGATACTATTTTTGCCTTTTCATTAGTTGTGTTCATTGACCTTTATATGCAAGTTCAGTAACTTTTATCTGCATGATCATTAGCCTTCACCTGCAATTGTTGACTTTTTTAAACTAGCAAGTTCAATGATCTTCACTTACATATTCACTAGTTTTCATCTGAATATTCATTAACATTTTCCTTTCATGAAAAAAAGTATTTTTATTTATCAAATAATTATTTTTTTATTTTTATTTTATTAATTACAATGGTTTAATTTAATTTTTTTATTCATAATTTTAGTTAAAATAAATTTTTTATTTATTAAAATTTATTTATTTTTTATTTTTTAATTATAATAAATAAAGTTTTACTTGTATTTTTATTTTAGTTAAATATTGTATATTTGTTATTTAAATAATGTAGGTTTATAAGACAAAAAATTTAAATTTATTACATAAAAAACTAAACAAATGAATTTGAAAAACAATATATTAAAATTATAATTGATACCCCATATCAATATCATTGTCACGACTCGAACTGAAAGGTACGTGAGCGATACTAGAGAATGAAAATACATAAAGTAACTGAAACTCATAGTAAGCCTTAAAATTTTTTTTTTTTACTTGACAATAAAATTATAATAAGTGCACCAAACCAAATACATAAATCAAATATTCTTCAATACAATATTTCAAGTAAGATAAAATCAGAACACTATTAATATAAGTTCTTGATTAACTACTATAGTATCTAGAGTTCAGTTGTACAATACATATCAAATAGACCTACACAATAAAAATCGACGAAGAAGAAACTCGGCGTAGAGAAGAAAGATGAGTCCTAAGCTCCCAAACTCTTGAAAAAGATTATCGAGGGGAATCAGACCTTACTGAGTAAGATAATAAAGAGAGCTGTATGGTTTTAATAAAATTTTCATTAAATAAAATAATTAAAAAAATAAATTTTATTATTATTAAATTTTAATTATTTAAAATTTATTTCCAAATCACCAACTCTCCAAATAATAAATATGAAGATTTTATAATAAAACTTCTTCAAAATAAAATATTCTTTATTTAATAATTCATAAACGAAAAATATTGGTAGAACTCTATTTCACAAAGTCTAATAGGCACTTAACTCACTTAACCATAAGACTGCCGGTCCCCGCGAGTTAAGCATCAATCGAGGCACCAACCACAGTCATTCATTTAATCCAATATTTTACTGACGGTCCCCGAGAGCTAAGGCATCAACTGAGGCATTCATCTTAGTATCCAATCATAACATTTCCAATATTCACTGACGGTCCCCGAGAGCTACGACATTCACTGAGGCACCCATCCTAGTTAACCAATAAAAAATTTGGATCCATCTCGCAATCTCTAATAGTGTGCACATGGTCCTAATGAAACTCATCAGGTAGCCCGTTCTACCAATATATTTTCAAAACTAATATATAACTAAAAATGTAGCACACTATAAGAAAGCTATAATTTATAAATTAAATAACATAAAATAAAACAAAATAATCATAATGTTAAGTATAGCTTAAAACAACATAACTTAAATTCCATGTACGCATGATATTATCAACACAACTTAAATTCCATGTATGCATGATACTATCTCAAATTTTATAAAATTGCAATGTACAGAAAACACACGCACACAGTGCAATTTATTAATTTACATTTGGAGCAAGCCGGCCGACGATTCCACATTCGCCTATTGTCGGTAGTTTCCATTCTGGTATACTCTAAAATAAAATAATATTTATTCCAAACATGCTCAAGAAAAGAAATAATTAAAATTCATATAAAATAAAATAATATTTATTCAAAACATGCTTAAGAAAAAAAATAATTAAAATTCATATAAATTTTCAAAAATCCCAAGATTAATAATAATTAAGAAACTCATAACAAATTCAGAATTTATCCTAAGGAAGACTCGATCTAAGGAACGACCATAAAACAACATAACAGTTAAACAAAAACGTACAGATGTCACATTTTATGAGAAATCTACCAAAATTCCAGTAGAGTCTCCTCTGTAAAATTGACATCTCTCTACACGAAATAAAGTCATTCCTTCAGGGAAAAATACTACTATTCACCATACAGTACCATACTCGGATTGGGCTCTCAAACTACACACAAATTCCCGATCGAGATCAACAACAACACTACCACAAAATATATAAATTATGAAAATATATAACAACATATTATAAAAATTAATCGGACTAATTAAATAATAAATTCTTTTTAATAATCAATACTTACAAAAACTCATTTAACATAATAATATCTATACTTAAAAATTATTACTTATAAAATTCCAGAAAATTCATAAAAATATATATTAACACTAAAAATAATTAAATCAATCAAATAATTAAATAATATGATATTTATATACATTTATATTATTTCCGAAAATTAATCTAAAATCAACAAAATATACAAAAATATTAATTTAGCTAACAAAATTAATTTATACTTTCTAGCAATTAAAATTATCATTATACATGTTAATTAACTATAAATTTACCAAAAATCAATTAAAAATCAAATTACATAATTTTCTCTAAAATTCTTATTTTTCACATATAACTGCCAAAAATTATAATAAATTATATAGCTAATTTTACAAAATTTTCTTCACAAACATTACTCTAAATAATTTATAGTATTTATTAAAAATATCCAAAATTTCAAGTTCAGAAAAGTAACCCAAACCAAAAATTCCAAAAAAATTAAAATAAATTCGAAATTATAAAAAAAAAACATAGCATAGTATTCAATCTCTATGTCAACTTTCCAAAACAACATCAAACCTAATTCTCACTTAATTAGTCAAAAACTAACAAAACTAACAAATGAATTTACCTTGATTTAGGACGATCCAAGAGGAGATTGAAGAAACCGAAGGTAGATTATGGAAGCTTGAAAGATGAGGATTCCATAGACACCGAAATCTTCACCAGAACAAAAAATTGGCCAAAATAAGGATAAAACAAGAAGAGGAAAGAAAATTTGGTTGTTGCCCATGACCAAGGGAGGAGCTAGGCTGCTATCCAGTGAGCTAGAGCTGCTGGCAGTGGTCAATGGCGGTGTTGGAGAGGACTAACAGTGACTAGAAAAGGACGTGAAGGAAGAAGAAGAATGAAAATGACAAAGAAAGAAAAGGAGAGAGAGAGAGAGAGAGAGAGAGAGAGAGAGAGAGAGAGAGATATATATATATATATATATATATATATATATATATATATATATATATATATATATATATATATATCACCAAAACCAAAAATCGACCAAAATAGGGGTAAAACAGGAAGAGGAAAGAAAATGGGGCTGTTGCCTATTACCAAGGGAGGAGCTAGGTTGTTATCCGGTGAGCTAGAGCTAGTGGTGGTGGTCGGTGGTGGTGTTGGAGCATACTGACAGTGACTAGAAAAGGGCGTGAAGGAAGAAGAAGAATGAAAATTATATATATATATATATATATATATATATATATATATATCAAACTTATTATAATTTATACACACAAATATATTCATTTAAATTTGTCTCAAAATACCAATATACCCAATTAATTTTTTTAAAAATAAATTAATTAAAAATAATATTTAACTCAATTTTCCATAATTTAACTTAATTAAGAAAAAGAATTCAAAATGTTACAATCAGATCTAATGAGGAGGGTTATAATCCCTAAAGAGGAAGAATGTTTGAATAAGAAAAAAGCTTGATAAAAAAGTTTATTTCTCTCTTAAACAAGGCAGGCCTACAAGTACAAGGAATCATATTTTAAGAGGTTTATGTATACCTTCTCCTATAAATACATCTCATGTCATTCATTCATTCATTCACTCATTCACTCATCTCGTTATTCTCATCATTCAACGTTATCAAGCCATCACTCCATACAATCAGTCATTCTTTATTGTCTATTCTATTCCACTTATTCGCTTTATCATATTTTCTCGATACTAATACTACCTCTTTACCCATTCTTCTCATCAATGCAAGTTCTATAAGCAATGATTCAATTTGGAGTTATCGAGTGACACTATCTATGGAAAACCTAGCTTTTCTTGTTTGTTTCAAAATAAGAGAATCAAGAGCTAGGCATAATCGAATTCAATTTCAAATTATCATTATTTGTTAGAACCTTGCCAGAAATTCAACCTTGTCATAACAAATAGCTTTGGAAATTATAGAATTTACTCATTATATTCACTACCCTCTTAAACAAATATTGCTAGATTAGCATCAAACAAGTACCAAGTTCTTGACAAAATATGAAGAAATTCTAGAAGCATGTCCTATCTCTATGTCAACCAATAATGGACACATTGATAAAATTCAGTTAATGAGATTTCATAGCCCATAAGTGATAAGGAAAGTTTGGGAGATAAAGAAGCCACTAGATCTGTGTTACCACAAGATATGATTTCTTCATGCATAAGTAATGATCATCATGCAAAAGCATTTAAATTATATTTGATAGAAGCTGATCTTCATGGCATAGCAAGGGACAATCAAGTATGTCAATACGAGATAACATCAAGATGAAGTTGTTAAGCTTTTACTCATTGTTAGCTTTCAACAAAAAAGGTCAGGTCACAAAGCTTGCTAGAGCATCCATCATTGACAGATTTTGAGGGAAAAGTCTCTTCTCATAAAAACTACATTTTTATGTTGTGACATTTAAAGAAAGGAAAAAGCTACATATACTTTGGTGATTGAAAACCACTATAGAGACCTTCAAAAAGATGATAATGTTCCCAAAGAAATTTCTTAATCTCTAACATTCCCATATGGAATAGAACCTATTATTGGGAACCAGAGTACTGATTGAAGAATCTTTTGTCGACAACAACGTCAAATATAATGCACCTCATATGCAGTAGATTCAAGATTGGATGTAGTTATCCAAACTCATCACATGAAACTTAAGAACAAAATAAGAAACATTTATGGTCAGCACGAGAGTAACACAAATCATCAATTATCAAGGGACTTCCCAAAAAGAAAATTCAAAGGCAATAATGTTAGAGCCTGTAATAGTAAACTCAAAGTTATAGACAATGGCATTCAGTGGTGGAAAACTTGATATTACCGATAGACCAGATTAAGAAGATTGATGTATAGGAAAAAATAGGGTAAAGAGAAATGCCAGAAAACATAAACATGAGAAGGTGAACTTGTTTGAATCTTGAAAAAATTCAAATATGAACACAACTATGTCACTCATGGAAAGTTATAACTAAGATGTCGGCGAAACACTTTATTCGGAAGTATGTGCCAAATGGAGTTAATTTCAATAGGACCTATTAAAGTTGTAAGATATTGAATACAGGAGCTCAAATCCAATAACATACAACACTAATAGGCTCTTCATTCACTTTTAAGAAGATCCAGAAGATATGAGCTATAATTAGAAAACTATAAAAAAAAGAGACAAGGTGATGACAATTTGGGTTGAAAGTTAACGAAGATAATGGAGTAAGAAAACTTTAACAAAATGGGTTCTTGAACAAAGGAAATAATCACTGCGCATCGAAGTAAAGAGATGATCATCAAATACTCAAGTATAACTCTCATTTCCATTCTCTTAAAAGAAATAAAAAGCATCGAGCATTAATAGCTAATAGTTTGGATTCTTCATTACCAAAACTCAACCACATTTATCAAGTTTGAGCATCAAAGAACTCGGATTATATTCTCTTAAAGATAATGTTTCGCTTTATTGACAGCTTAGTATGTGACTACAACATCTTAGCAGAATAAAGAAATTCCTTATTATGGAATTGGCAGCTAGGCTTGAAAAAGACAACTCATCCAATCATTATATAAGGAAAGAGTCAAAGATGGTGAAACCTTAAACAATGAAAGCTAAGATAGCTGAAGTGGTACCTCGTTGAGCATGACAAGATATGAGACTCACAATCAGTAAATTACTAATTTGGAGCTTCATGATGGACATCAAATAGTGAAGCTTGAAATTGCGTAAAGCTACAACACTAAGCCATGCCTTAAGCAGCTCTTCGATAGCTGTAATAATGTATTTATCGCTAACCATCATTGAAGGCTATTTTATTGAACATCGATGATAGAGCATTCAAGTACGAAGGCCCAAGCATGGAAGCATCAGATGTGCAAGCATCAACTCTAGGTGAGCACCATAAAACTAAATAATTAAACATTGAAGCATTAAAGACAGTTAGGCATCTGATTCTCTATTATCACATTTTAAACACCTGAGTATGAATTAAAGTTTCATCTTAGCACTGTACGTGGAATATCCAAGCATAGAGATGGTTAGATTCAAAATTGAAGATAGGTTTTTAAGGCACTGAGCAACCAAATACTTATATCATAAGTAAAGCTCCATGCATGAAAAGAATCACCGAGCATTGGAGCACTGAAGTTTGGAGACAGTCAAATGTCTAGAATAAGAACTCAGGTACTTAGCTCTGTTCAAACACTAGGCTTGTTACCTATAGTCCAAACTTTCTTACAATATTCAAGATACAAGCACCAAGCAATTGTAGAGTACTTGCCAAGCATCAAGCTCTGGACATTGAGCATCCAACGAGCACCCTTTATAACCACTTAGACTCTGAGCATTGAATAATAAATTCTTAGACAATCAATCACCCTGAGTTTGTTATTCTCTAACTTATGGGATTTTTTAGAGCATTTGGAAACTTAAAGACAAAGACGTTTGATAATCTTAGATCATAGCAGTGAAGAAATATTTAGCTTAAAAGCTATTATGGTAATGTCCAGCATAAGACATTGATAAAGAAGCAATGACAGCCATAAGAGCTACTAGCTAAAAGATATTTCATCAAGCACCAAAGGCCGAGCATCGAGCACCGATTTCATAAGCATCCACTAAACCTCTAAAAACTAAGAATCATAGCCTTGGATATTCGAGCATCCATCTAGCACCGAGTACTGAACACCAAAGCACTAAGCATTAAAAAACTAAGAGGCACAACTAATACTAGTGTCATAAGCATTTGAAGCTTTCATTATAAATTCATCGATTTCCTTAAAAGGATCAATATCTTCTTGCATGGACACGTATAGCACTAATTTTCATGGTGTAAATAAACTTGGCTAACATATTCATGCCAATAAACAAGCTTCATATCTGAGTCTTTATATTACTCAATAACAACTTAACAACTTAAACAAATATAAATATTAATTGACTCAAAGGCAAGGCAAGAGCACATTAAAAGATAAGTTTTTTATCTTAATTATTTCAATTATTTATTTTTTAATTATGTAGCTTTATCTTGATAACTTATTTCAGGAACTCTTGAGCTAGAACCCTGTAAGTGATCAATAAAGGGTAAGGTAAAAGGTGAGGAGGATCCCTACAAAACCTCTGATGCATAAGTTAAAAAATAGAAAGAGAGTGTGTGTTTTAAAGAGATAAAAAAAGTAATGAGTATAAAATAACAGAATAAATGAGAATGAGGGATATGAGGTTCTATTTATAGGATAGTAAGGCTCAAACTTGAGAGGAATAGGATTCTTCTTTGATGAAAGTGCTATGCATATTAGGAGAGTATTTCTTCCTATCCGAGAGTCTCCTTAATTGGGAACCTTTTCCTATTTATTATATGTGCCCTTCCTCTACAAGCAACCCTATTCAGGAAAATAAAAACCTTAATTAAATAGGAATATGTATATAGGGTATCAAGAGTCCCTCCCAAAAGTATATTCGGATATTTATGTCCAACGTATCTAGGTTTGCAAAGTGATAGAATGCCATTCTTCTATCTAGAGAGAGACTACTTGAGTCATTATGTCTAATTTAGAAGGGTTAGCTGAGGTTGCCAGCCTTAGTCACAGGAAAAAATGGAGCTCAGTATCGAGTCATGAAATCATCGTAGAAGGACATTGCTAAAGTGCCAACTAGTCTTAAGTGCACAAAACTTGTAATAAAAATGCTCAGTGTATAGGATTAACTTGCCAGTATGGAGACAACTTGGCAAAATCATTCGTCACTAGAGTTTTGATGTTTAGCACATTAAAGGCACAACCCTGGTGCTTGGATTTAGAATCTCAAGGCTTAGATGCTCGGTGTTATAACTCAAGGTTTACATACTTGGAACCTCAGTACTATATAAGTGATCTAAGAGTGCCAGTTTCAGTCACTGGACTTAGAATCTCAAGGCTAAGATGTTCAATGCTATGACTTGAGGCTTACATACTTGGAACCTCAGTATTATGGAAGCAACCTAAAGGTGCCAGCTTTAGTCATTAGACTTAGAATCTCGAGGCTTAAATGCTCAATGCTATGACTCGAGGCTTACATGCTCAAAACCTTAGTATTATGGAAGTGACCTGAGAGTGCCAGCTTTAGTCACTAGACTTAGATTCTCGAGGCTTAGATGCTTAGTGCTATTACTTGAGGCTTACATGCTTAGAACCTTAGTACTATAGAAGTGACCTAAGGGTGCCAACTTTAGTCACTAGACTTAGAATCTTGAGGCTTAGATGCTCGGTGCTATGACTCAAGGCTTACATGCTCAAAACCTCAGTACTATAGAAGAGACTTGAAGGTGCCAGCTTCAGTCACTAAACTTAGAATCTAGAGGCTTAGATGCTCGGTGCTATGACTTGAGGCTTACATGCTTGAAACCTTAATACTATGAAAGTGACTTGAGGGTGCCAATTTCAGTCACTGGACTTAGAATCTCAGTACATTAGAATCGTGGCCTAAGTGCTAATAGAGGAGACAACTGGCAGCGAGGGGAGCAAGATTATTAACCTTCATGTCTTTTCATTTTCTTTTGAGTTTTGAATTATGTAACTGCCATGTCTATTCATGTGTCAGAAGATGAGACATTTCAATTGCCATAATGATAAATACTCAATTAATGGGCCTTTTCCTTACCCTGAAATACCCTCATTACTGTGAGAGAGACAAAAATGTTCATAAGGGTAGTGATGGTCATTCCAAAACCTTCTAGTTGTGCTTTAAATAAATCAAACCTATTTGCATGTTGCACTTTTCGCTTTAGTTTTTGTTATGTTCTTCTGCTAAATTTTCCTCTCCCATTTTCCAGAGTATCCTTCAGTAATCTTGCATTCTCTTTTTCCAGGTGATATTTTTGCTCCTTTATAATCTTCTTCTTCTTACTTTATTAAATAGAATCCATGGGTCCATGAGAGTAAGTTAGCTCTAACTTGTTTGCCTCTATGATAGATAAGGAAATGCTAAAATGGTACCCGAGACATTTTAACATTTCGGTAGACTTCATTCTATATACTGTAGATAAGAACTTTAAAGCCCATACCCCCATGTTGGATTTTGATAGATTGGTCATTTATTTTGATCAATTAGAAGGGGGATTGAAATTCCCTCTAGATCCTTTTGTTAGGGGTTTCTTGAATAAGTACAATATAGCTCCTAGGCAACTCCACCATAATAACTACCGAATCTTTATTAGTTTTATAAAATTGATGCATGAGGAGGGTAGAGAGCTAGATTTAGACATCCTGTGATATATCTATAGTTTGAATAGGAAAAAGGTGAGTTGATGCTCTCCTTGTCTGTCATTCTGAATCATAACCTTTTTATAAAGCTTTTGAATCTCCATAAGAAGTGGAGATATAAGTTTTTTATTATTGAACACCATTCAATTTTCGTCAATCTCTGACATATGTGGTTAGACGACTGCCACAAGGTGAAGTGACCTTTAAGGCTATTTGACAAGGATATTGAGATAGTCATTAGGCTTTATCTTCATGGCATAGCTGATGCAAAATCCATAAAAAATGTATCTAGAATATGCCTTTAGAGAATCTGTCTTAACCGAATGCAACACAGTGGTAAGTTTTAAGATTAGAGAGGTATCATTCTAACTTATATTTCTTTTTTTTTATTTATAGATGGCTAACTTTTTTACCTTTGTAGATGGAATTCAACTTGTCGATGATGAGTTGAAGACTTAAGAAGATGATCAAATAGCTTCTCCCATTTCTGAGCCTCCTACTTTGGATGTCTCCCCTGAGGCTACACTCTATGGGAAAGGAAAGCTATGACAGAAACTTCTCATATAGAGAGGCCTAGGGGTTGAAAGAAGCAGGCCCTAAACAAAGACTTGAATGATGAAGAATTATGTAAGGAGGTCTTCGTCAAGTGGCCAAAGCTATCTGGATGCCCAAACATGAGATCTTGGATCCTGAAGAAGATGAGGCCTCCGAGCATTGTCAATGCATAAGTAAGAGATCAATAGCCAAGTCTCTATGGCTTCCCAAAGACATCCAATATTAAATGGATGTGGATAAGGAGGAGCTATACAATGCCATGATTGGGCATTCGCTGAGGTAAATATCTTCTTCTTTATTTAACTTACGTTTACATTCCCAAGTTGGTGATAATTGTCCTCTCTTGTAGATGCCTCAGGCTCTGTTGCTAGTAAAGGATAATTATTATTTCCTCAAGAGCTAATATAGCTTAAAGGAGATAGAGGTGGCCACTATAGCCATCAACATAAAAAAGAAACTAGAGACGGTGAAAGTGGCATTAGAGCTCTACTAAACCAAGCATGCAAAGGTGAGATCTGAGGCTGAGGTGAGCTAGAAAAGGGTGTAGGAGTTAGAGCACAACCAAGCTTAACTTATAATAAAAATTAAGGGCAAGATTTTAGGATTAAAACTTTAGAGGAGAAGCTGGCTGAAGCTTAGAAATCCCAAAAAGACGATAAACGGAGCTACCATAATATAGTTATGGGATTTCTCAAAGCCTATAAATCTGAATGTCAAAAAATCTTGCTTGCCCAAATCCTAAACTTGGACTTCTTAAACTTTGATAAAATAATGCCTGCTGATCAGGCTAGGATAGCTGCCGAAGAGGATGCTTGGAGCAAAGCTTCTTCTAAGCACTCTAAAAAATTGGCCAAGACTACCATTGATAAACCATCTGCTGAGCAACTAAAGGATTTGAGGCTTACTGGGGAGATGTCTACTAGTGTTGTCTCTATTGGCCCTAATCCAGCCTCTGTGTCAAGTCTCCCTTCTTTTGAGCCTCCCTTCTTCTGAGCCTCTTGATGCTCAATTGTATTTACTTAGTTGATATATTTTTTTATTTTTGAGACACTCTGTAATACAACATTTCCATTGATAAATGAAGTATTTTATTTTTATAAATTCTAAGTACATTAATTGATAATATCTCCGAAGACTATCTAAGTTCCAATATCGTTATAATTCTTTTTCCTATCTATCTTTGATCTTGTATGCCCCTTTGGTTGTCTTCTCAGTAACTTGATAAGAGCCTTCCCAATTAGGTCTGAGCTTGCCTGTTCTAAAGTTTTCTTTACCAATGTCAGCTCTTCTAAGTACCTAGTCTCTAACTTTAAAGTACTATGGTCAAGTGTGATGATTGTGATATTTGATGACCCTCTACCTCTGGGCTTCTACAATAATACATGCTTGCTCTCTCCTTTCTTTAAGTAAATCCAAACATATCCAAGCTTTGATGTTATTGATGTCCTCATCTTGATTCTCGTTGATCCAGTAACTTACTAACCCAATTTCCACCAAGATTACTACATCCATACTATAGGTTATTTTAAATAATGTTTCTTTAGTGGAAGTTCTAGGTGTTGTCCTATAGGCCTAAACAACATTATTAAGCTCATCGACTTAGTTCCCCTTCTTATCATCAAGTCTTTTCTTTAGCCCTTGTATGATGATTCTGTTGGTGACCTCTATCTGTCCATTCATCTTTCAAAACTTCTCATTATCAAACTACTTCCTATTATTTGTTATCAGGGTGTGTGGTATTCTAAATTTGTAGGTGATTTCTTTCCAAAAAAGTGTTGGATTTGGGCCTCAGTAATGGTTAATATGGCTTTAACTTTTATCCACTTTGTGAAGTGGTCAATAGCCACGATCATGAACTTTTTCTAGGAGATTGAGGTGGGAAATGGGCCTAGGATATCCATCCCCCATGCTGTAAAAGGCCAAGGACTCCTAATCAAATGCTAAGGATTATAGGGCTTATGGCTGAGGCAGGTAAATTGCTAGTATTTATGGCATTCTTGAGTCAATTTCTAAGCATCTCTAGATATGGTAGGCCAGTAGTATCCTTATAGTAATGCCTTTATGACCAATGACTGATAAGATTCATGCACTCCATAAATTCCTTCATGGATTTTGCTAAGCACATAATTTCCTTCTTCTGGTGATACATATTTAGACCATGGATGTGAGAGAGACCTTCTGTAGAGTTCCCATGGTGGATGGAGTAGTGTGCAATCTTTAACTTCAAATTTTTATCTTTTAACATGTCTTTTAGAAGTACCCCATGCTTAACATATTGAATGATTGGTTTCATCCATTATGCTACTTCCCCTATGTCCATGATCTCTAGGTCCTTGGTGCTCAGATTTATTAGTACTTTAGTGAGCTCGAGCTCTTTGAATGTTTGACTATCTTTAGCTTCTAACTTGGCCAATAGATCAGCTTTAAATTTTTCATTTCTAAGGATTTAGATGATTTCCCCTTGTCCCCCCTCCTGCTCGAGCTTTTTTAGGAGCTGTCTGACTTTATCAATATATTTGACAATACTTAGATCCTTAATCTAGAATGTCCATTTAACTTAGTTTGCCACCAGTTATAAGTTCAAGTGTATCTTGAGATGTTCGACTTTGACCTCTATATCCAACTTTAACCTAGGTGATAAGTGCTTCATACTTGATTGTATTATTAATGGCATTGTACTTTACCTAGATTGCATATCTGATAGTGACTTTATATGGCCTTTTGAGAATGGTTCCGGCATCAAATCCTTGGATGGATGAAGCTCCATTAACATAAAGCTTCCATTTTGGACATTCAGAAGGGGCAAGATCTTCTATTGTCATCTCTTGTACAAAGTTTGCCAAGGCTTGAGCCTTTATTTATTGTCGGGGTTCATAATTGATGTTGAATTCTTTAAGAAATATTAATAATTGAACTAGCCTGCTAGATGTTTCAAGTCTTTATAAGATTTTCCTCAATGGGGAGTTGGATCTTACAATGATTGAGTGAGCTTAAAAATAGTGCTAGAGCTTCTGGGATGTGTGGACAATAGCCATGGCTAACTTATCCAGCTTGGGGTACTAAATCTTTGAGCCTCTCAGTATCTTGCTGACATAGCATACTGGATTTTGTTGGCTTCCTTCTTCTTTCACCAGCACTAAGCCTATTAACTTCTAACTAATAGAGAGGTACAAGTACAGTGTTTCTCTAGGCATTGGCATGTTGGGTAGAGATGGTGAGGATAGGAATCTATTTATATCTTCAAAAGCTACTTGGCAGTCTTCATTCTATAAAAACTTCTTAGAATTCTTCAAGGCTCGGAATAGTGGTAGACATTGCTTGGCTAAACAAGAGATAAAATGTCCTATGGCTGATATTTTACCATTTAGCTTCTACAGCTTATTGATCGTTATCGAAACTTTCATATAAAGAATGGCCTTCATCTTCTCCGGGTTAGCTTTAATTCCTCTATTTGATATCACGAATCCTAGGAATTTGTCTGCCTTTACCCTAAAAATGTACTTCTCTAGGTTTAGCTTGATCTAGTACAAGTTTAGTATTTAAAGGATTTGGTCAAAGTCAACAAAGTGTTGTTCTGCATGCTGGCTCTTGACAATGATGTCATCCACGTACACCTCCACATTCTTTCTAATCTAATCTTGGAATACATGATTTATCAACTTTTGGTAAGTTGCTCCAGCATTCTTCAGCCTAAAAGGCATAACTTTATAGCAATAA
This sequence comes from Mallotus nudiflorus, assembly GCA_947683625.1. Classification (NCBI taxonomy): domain Eukaryota; kingdom Viridiplantae; phylum Streptophyta; class Magnoliopsida; order Malpighiales; family Euphorbiaceae; genus Mallotus; species Mallotus nudiflorus. The sequence continues at coordinate 2,509,247 of CANTUR010000286.1, read as the reverse complement.
AGACCCTCATGGGTAATGAATGACGTCTTTTCCTGATCTTCATTCTTTATTAGTATATGATGGTACCCCTATGCAGCAACCATAAAACTATACAAATTATGACCAATAGTGGAGTGTACTAGTTGGTCTTTCATTGGAAATGGATAGCTATCTTTGGGGCATGCCCTATTGAGGTCGGTATAATCTATACACATTTTGTATTTACCATTGGAATTTTTTACTAGCACCACATTGGCTACCCATTATGGGTGTACGACTTCTTTGATAAATTTGGCTTCCAACAACTTCTTTGTTTCTTCAGCGATTATTTTCTATCTTTCATACATGAAGGTCCTCTTTTTCTGAATGACAGGCTTTACTCTTGGTTTAATGTTCAGACTATAGGAGGCAATCCAAGGATCTATCATAATGATTTCCAATGCTTAAGAGGAAAAACTACTTAAATGTTTAATGAGGACATTATTTATTTTATCCTTAACCTTATTATCAAGTTCATTGCCGATTCTTATCATCTTTCCACTGATAATTTGTAGTGTCTGAACTTGGTCAACTGGCTTAAGCTTGGCTCTTTGTTTCTCCATTTCCTAAGATTTTAGAGGGAATGCTTCTGTTGGAGGTTTGATTGCTATCTAGTAGTATTGTCTAGCCATGTGATGGTCTCCTTGGGTTGTTAGGACTCAGCCTTTAATAGGAATCTCCATGGTCAGGCACCAAATACTCGTGATTGCATCGATCTCGTAAAGTACTGGTCCGCCTATGATGCTGTTGTACACGAGCAGAAAATCCATCATATTGAATTGTGCCTTAATTGCTTTGACTTCTCCAGTATCTCTATCTTCAAACTCTAGACTTAGCTCTACTAATCCCAGTGGTTTTTTGGTTCCTCTATAGAAGCTTGTAATGGGATTATGAATAGCTTTCAAATCAGTAACAGAACTTCCCATTGCCTTGTAGGCATTCCCAAAGAGTGAGTTGACAGTGATCCCATCATCGACTAGCAATCTTTTCACCAAGTAATTATTGATGAATGCACTTATTACTAGTACATCATTATGAGGGTGTTGAACATATTTCCCATCTTCTGGACTAAACATGATGGTCTGCTTTTCATCATGAGTGGACCCTTCTCTGTGGGATCTCTTTGGTCTCTCTTTGTGACTTCTCCTCTGACAATCATGTTAATAGCATCATTTGGCTCATTCCAGGCTTTCTTTGGTTCCAGTCTATCCCTGTCCTAACCATCCAGATCTCTGCTTCCTCTGGATGTGTCAGTGAAGTTGCTGAGTTTACCATTCTATATCAATCTTTCTATGGCATTCTTTAATTCTCGGTATGCCTCTATTTTATGTTTATAATCTCGATGGTATTCTTAGTAGTGCCTCCTATCTTGCATGGCTCTCTTATTTTGGCTCTATCTTCTAGTTGGAGTTATGCTCACACCATTTTTTTGACCCATATGAGAATTTTGGAGCTAGAGGTATTTAGTGGTGTATACCTCTCAGCTTCCCTTTCAAATCCTTTTACTGGGTTTCTGAGGTTGGATCACTAGAAACTCAACTTTTTGGATCTTGACCTTTCATCTTTATGGATTAGTGCTTTCTCATTGTCTCAGTGCATTCTCCTATCTTCATCCATCTTTATCATCTTCACTGCCATAGCCATTACCTTAACGAAGGTGTTGGGTTCCTTTGTCATTATCTTATCCTTGAGCTTCCCTAATCGGGTCCCATTCTTCAAAGCCTCTATGGCTACTTCATCAACTAAATTCTCGATTTGCATGGCTGCCTTATTAAATTGATCTAGGTAGCTTCTTAGTGATTCAGTAGCCTCATGTCAGCACATCCATAGATCATTAATGTTTTTTGTTAGAGGGACGTTAGTGATGAACCAGGTCTTTAACTTCTCAGCTAACTCTTCAAAGGAGGAGATAGAATTCTCAAGGAGTTGGTGGAACCACTTTTGAGCATTCCTATTAAGTGTACTTGGAAAGACTTTGCATATAATTTTTTCATTTATATTCTGGAATAACATTCAGGTTCTGAATGAGGATATGTGGTTGATTTGATCTTTGGTTTTTCAAACTTATCTAACTGTGACATTATGAACTTAGTTAAAATCTCCATCTAAATTATTCTGCTTACAAAGGGTGTCTTCCCTTCGATAACGTGTTCATCTTCTTTTGTTGGCCAGATACAGGCTTTATGCATGACCTCCTCAACCTTTTGGGCTAACTTTAAATCATCAAGGGTAAGGATTGTCAAGCTAGATTATCTTTCCAAAGTTTTATATTTTTCTTTATTTCTTATTGATACCTCCAGAACTACTACTAGTGGCATCATATTATTTCCTGTGTGAGTTATTCTGGGATTACTGCTTTGAATCAGGATATTCAACTATTGTTGTATTAAGGTCATCTAGGTTTGAATGCTTTGAATCATTGCTTTTTTGCTCATTAGGGATAGGTTGAGTGTCTAGGCTACTGTGTTTAGGTTAGGGGTGTTCATGGAAAGTGTTTCTAATAGGTTCAAAAAAGGTATAGAAGGTATAGATTTATTATGGTATTAAAAAGGAGTATAGTAAGGGAGGTCAATGCCAAGGGCTGGCCACCCTTGAGTATTACTAGGTGGGATGTGCATGCCAATCGGAGCTTAACATGAAGGTCTGACAAATTGAAAAGGGGCTAACGGGATTATCGTCTAAGTTAGTAATGACAAGTTGATTAGAGGAATGGGAGCATATGGATTGATACGTGTTTCAAGTGTTGAGATTGGTGGTGGACTGGAAGTCATAATGCTAAGGTCTAGGTTGGTAGATGCTTAAATGACTTTTAACCTAAGAGTTTCCCATAGACGGTACCACTTGATAACTCATTTCTAGAACTCTTGAGCTGGAACCCTATAAGTGATCAACAAAGGACAAGGTAAAAGGTGGGGAGGATCCCTACAAACACTCTGATGCCTAAGTTAGAAAATATAGAGAGACAGAGTTTTAGATAGAAAAAGAAAGCAATGAGTATAAGAGAACATAATGAATGAGAATAAGGTATATAGGGTCCTATTTATAGGGATAGTGAGACACAAACTTGAGAGGAATAGGATTCCTTTTTTATGAAAGTCCTATGTATATTAGGAGAGTGCTTCTTCCTATATGAGAGTATCCTTAATTAGGAACCTTTTCCTATTTGTTATAGATGCCCTTCCTCTGTAAGCAACCTTGTTCTGGAAAATAAAAACCTTAATTAAATAGGAATATGTATATAGGGTATCACATCTTATTCTTATACAAATATTTATAGTTTGTCACACAAGCATGCTTATATGTTCATCCATGAATATATGACTATCATTTGCTCTTTTTCTTAATTATTTATTTTTATAGAGCAACTATGACCCATTATATAAGCATGCATACTCATAAGAATAAAATTGCATCATTATTCTAAGCATGAAGTTTGAGAAAACATGCATCAAACCATAGTGAAATATGTTTTTTAAATATGCCAAAGGCTGACAATTACTTGAGATCGATTAAATGATCCTAAGATTTTTGTTTTTCATTACAGTTAGATAAGCACATTCAACTAGAAAGGCTACTGTGAGCAAAATCATAATAGTCAAACATTCTAACCATCTTGCTCGACATTAATGTCAATACTCAGAAATTCCTTTAAATTTATTTAGCTCCATTCGCAATTCAATAATAGGCTATGTTCCAAAATCAACAAAGGAGGAAGGATTTGAACATATGTTCATTAGTTTGGAACATGTGCAATAAATCATAAGCTACACTAGCTAAATGCATGGAACTCACATGATGGATGAATGCAATTGGAGAATTAAGTGTCGTAGTGAATCTTATGAATGGCTTTATAATTGAGGACTTCTTGACCTCAATTTTGACAAGCTAATTATATCTCTAGATGTGATATATGCTATTAAAATAAGTTGGCCTTTCTTGCATACATCATTGAGCTTCTTTGGAAAGTACAATACCAGCTAGTTGAGTTGTATGAAACATATATGAATCTTCAAACTTGAACATAACATGATTTGAAGAGGCAGTAAACTAATGAAAGTATAATAGGTTTGTGCTTGGATTTGATAAAGCATGGAACTCATGGGATCTTATTTCTTAATTATGAAAATCTTCCATAAAACACATGAACTACACTGGCACTCAGAAAGCTATTTACAAAAGATAGTACTTTTAGAGCTCAAATCTAAAATATTTTCAATAAGCTCGTAATGTTGGGTAGGAAAAATAAATAAAAAATTGAGAGATTCAAGCAAAGAATTAAGAGGAGCAGTTTCTCATCATAACAATGCTTGGCAAAATAAATATCAACATCAATAATGTTTGAACTCAACACCACTCATTATTGTAGTTGGATAATTATCATAAACTAAGTTATCAAAATTCAAGGCCAAGCAACATTGATATATTCATCGACACTCGGTCTGTGCTTCCAATGCACCAAGAATCTAAGTCTAGTGACTGAAACTGGCACCTTTAGGTCACTTCAATCGTACTGAGTTTTGGCATTCAAGTCGTACTTCTAATGCACCAAGAATAGACAACACTCGGTCATGCTTCTAATGCACTAAAAATCTATGGCACTAGGGTTATGCTTCTAATGCACTGAGAATCTATGGCACTCGGGCCACACTTCTAATGCACCGAGAATCTAAGTCCAATGACTAAATTTAGCACCCTCAGGTTGCTTTGATAGTACTGAGGTTCAGCACTTGGGTCGCGCTTTTAATGTGCTGAGAATCTACAACACTTGGGTTGTACTTTTAATGCATCAAGCATCAAAACTTCAACGATGGCTGGTCCCGTCAGGTCATTTCTATAATACTAACGGGTTAATCCCTCGGTAGGTCATTTCTATAACATCTAGCATCTTTTATTATAGGTTTTGCACATCTAAATTACTTGGAACTTCATGATTATGATATTTTGATACTGTGATTCTAAGACTTCGTATACCAAGCATCTTAGTGTTCAATGACTAAGGTTAGCCACCTAAGGTCGTCTTTCAACAACACATGAGATTTTAAGTAAAGGTTCTTATCTCAGCACATTAGTCATCTTCATATGATTCTTGGAAATCTGAAAATCTCAAACATAAATATCCGAGCAGACTTTCAGCTGAACTCTTGATACCCCATATCAGTATCTTATTCTAATAAAGAGGGTTAAAATCTCAAAAGAGTAATAATGCTTGAATAAGAAAAAAGCTTAATAAGGAAGTCTATTTCTCTCTCTAAACAAGGCAAGCCTATAAGTGTAAGGAATCATATTCTTAAGAGGTTTATGTATACTTTCTCCTATAAACAAATCTTATGACATATTATGACATTCATTCCTTTCTTCATTCACTCATCTCCTCATTCTCATTATTCAACATCATCAAGCCATCACTCCATACAAGCAATCATTCTTTATTCTATATTATATATTCTATTTCATTTATTTGCTTTATTATATATTTTTTTATATACAAATATTGACTTAAGCTTCGGAGTGTTTATGGGGAAAATCTCATCCCTTTATTCGTTCTTCTCGTCAATATAGGTTCCACAAGCAATGATTCGATTTAGAGTTATCAATAATAAACCTCTGATTAATAACAAATAAACTTTTATATTACAACTAATGAACATTTATGTATAAATTAATGAATTTAAAGTTATAATAAATCTCTAAGAAGCTTAATAAGGCTTTCCAACTAAAAAGGTAAAGTTACACAACATTAACAAAAAATCAAAATCATTATATATATATCTTTTCACACTTGTGATGGACTCATTATCCATATTACAATATAGATAGAGATTGATAATATAATTTGCGTCTAAATTAAACCGTATTAACTAAAATGGATTTTTAAAATTTAACCAAAACTGAGCGTATCGGTTTTGATTAACTCTTTTTTCATACTAATCTTTCGGATTTTGATAAGCGGATTAATTTTTTAGTTTTATTTGCTCAGCTGCAAAACTTATCATCAAACTTTGAAGGGTAATACATTAGGGAGCTAATTAAAATATATATCAACTAACTAAAATATAATATTTTACCATGGTTATATAAAAAAAATAGAAATTTAAACTAAATCACTATTTATCAAAAACGGTTATAAAAAAACTGAGTTTATCAATTTTGGTTAACTTTTTTGTGGATTGATTTTTCGGATTTTGATTGGGGAATTAATTTTTCAGTTTTATTTACGCAGCCCTAGGACACATCACCAAACCTGGAAGGATAGCACAATAGGGAGCTCGGAATATATAGTAAAGAAGGTCTCAGACCATGACAAAAATATTTGTAATCTGGTTCACTTTCTGAGTTTGTTTTACTACAAAGCAACTATGTTAATATTATTATATATGTTAATATTTTTTATAATTAATTATTTTATAAATATTTTTAGTTTTAATATAATATTTATTTATTTATAAAATATAATTTAATAAGACTTTTAAAATCATATTATCTACTTTCATTTATATTAGTGTAAATAGAAGCAAATCTAATCAAAATTTTAAAAAAAAATCAGTAAAATTACATCTAAATTTTTAATCATGTTAGAGATAAATAGATATTAACCTAATTAAAATAGGAAACATACTTCCAATTAAATTTTAATTAATTTGATTTTTATTAGAGACTAAACAAAATTAACCTAATTAGAATAGAAAATATATTCTGAATAAAATTAGAATTATATTAAATTTATTTTCTATAATTACATAAAAAAAATTAAGACAATAAATCATATTAAAATTATATTTAATTGTACTTTAAATAATTAAAATTGAAACTTAAAACTATGTAATTTAAATTATTTTAAAAACAATAATTTTAAAAAATTAAATATTAAAAATTTTATTTTAATTGTAATTTTATTTTAAATTTTTTAATTTTTATGCAATTTAAAAATTATTAGATTTTCTCAAATAATAAAAAAATAAGTTTTAGAATATATATATATATATATATATAAGTTATTGAATTAAAAATATCAAAAATTAAAATGTTGAATGTTGAAAAAAAAAATAACAATGAATAGGACTAAAAGAGATAGTTTTTAAATTTTATAATACTTAATTATTAATGAATTTATTTTAGAATTTAAAAAAGTGGAAAAAATATATAGGACACCTAAGACTATTATCCCTTTATTTTGTGTAGAATTCTAGTTTATAGGTTCTTGTTATACGTTGTATATATATAATAGTGATACTGCTAAATGAAGTCTACCATAGAACTTATTCTTACATAGTCACGGTGTATATATAAAAATTTTAATTTTAAAAGTTTTTCAAAAATTTTCTATAGATTCTAAAAACTTTAAAGAAATTTAAAATTATAAAAAAAATTAAAATTTTACAAATTAAGTGATAGACATTTTTAAAAATAAAAAATTGTATAGGCTTAAAATTTTTTAGAATGTTACAATCAAGTTATAAATATCTCAAAAAGAAATTTCATCAATCTTTCTTTCTTATTAGTTGAACTAATTTTTATTCATCAAATGTTAAAGTTAAATTTTTTAATACATAAAACTTAATTACAATATTTTTTTAAAGAATAGTCCTATATAATCAATTTTTTTTAAAAAAAAATCTAAATAAAAAAAAAACGTAAAAATTGAATATAATCTAAAAGGTAAAGTTGAAGATCCAATTTATACCTTATCCGAAAAAAATTAATATGGATGTATGGGTGCAGTTTTCCTAGAAAACATTTCTATCATTAAATTTGTGTATCAATAACTTTATATTTTTATTAATTATTTTAATAAAATATTATGAGATTTAGGAATTTCACTTTTTTAATTATTAATATAATAAATCGTTAGTAAAGTTTGAATTTTAGTTAAAAGTTTTATAATTTCATGAATATACAAATTAATTAGTAATATTAGTTTTTTCCCTGAAACCGTCGTTATTCAAAATTTAGTTTGATTTGACCCAAGTGGAATTGTAAAAATAATAACAATTTCAGAGGAAATTAATTTAACGTAATTGTACACAATAAAAATTTAAATTCGAGACCTCATTTAAGTGATAATAACTTACTACTAGCTAATCTTATAAGTGTCAATTATTGCATAATTTTTCTATTTAATTTTCATAGGATTTATTAGTATTTCTTTATATTTTATTTAATTTATTATTTATAATTAGTGTTTTATTGGGATTAGCTTGATTTTATTACATTTTAGGTTCCTAGATAATTTATGATTTTTTCATATAGTTTTTAGGAATTTTGCTTTTCTAAAGAGTTCAATATTCAAACTAAAAATTAAGGAGCTGTTTTTGTGAAGTTATTTGCTAATTAGAGGAGGTTTTGAAGGAGAAAAATTACTATTTTGGTCCTTGGACGAATTTAGGGTACTTTTCTCTATAAATAGAGAATTTTGACTCTAGGTTAGAGAGATGCGTTGGGGAATTAGACACCAAAAATTACAAACAAGAGCTTAAGAAAGCGAACAAGGGTTGGAAGATCAAGGCGCGATCAAATGATTTTTATTAATTCTTTTTCTTCATTCTCTTGTTATTTATTTTATATTTGTAATTCTTTTTAAAGTTATGTTTGGCTAAACTTTCTTTTAGGGTTGTGATTGAACACATATTTTTTAGTTATTAAATTGACTTTCAGTTAATTTTATGAGTTGTGCTTATTTTCTTACTTTTTTGGGCCCGATTAATTGTGTGTTTATGGATAAATTAACCAACAAGAGTTAGGGAAATGTATCAGTTTAAGTCTCATAGGACTTAAACCATTTCACCACGAGATTAGGTGAGCCTTTTAGAAATAAAATAATTGTTAAGGAACTTAATCAGTTTTGATTAACTTCGTAATCATGAGAATATGTTAAACTTTAATCTTAATATGTTTAATTGAGCTTGAAAGAATTTTTAGGTATTTTAAAACAATCACCCTTAATTAAAATCAAAGGAATTAATAACTAATTAAGTTGTTCATGATCGATACAGAATAGTGAAACTTACATGCAAGCTCTAAGTTTTAATTAATTGGTTTTCTTTCATAATTTAGTTGTTTAATTTCATATTTTATTTCATTAATTACTTTATTTGATTTGATAGCTAGGAAAATAAGTACAAAAATTGGTATTCAATATTCAATTTTCATGGAAACGATATCTTTTGTATTACAATTCATGATTCATGGGTTTGCGGGTTTTGAATGCAACAAATCCCAACGGTTATTGGTGTAATATTAATTATTTACAAAATTCAATTAGCAAAATAATAAATGTAAAATTCAATAAATTTAATATCAACAAGGTAATTTTAGACTTCATTTGTTTGTAGAAAATATCTTTTTGAAAAATATTTTCTCTTATTGTATTTAAATTACTAGAGAAAAATAAGTTAAAAAAATAAATTGTTATTTAAAGGAAAATAACTTAAAAAGGCACCAAAATAACTTTTCATTCTAAAAAGGGGAAATTATTTTCGAATACTTAAAAATAAGAGAAATTTATCTAAAATGCCCATCTTTTTTTATTTTTCTTTTAGTTTTGCCCTTCTTTTTTATTTTTTCCTTCCCTCTTTTTTATTTTTATTTTCTCCTTTTTTTTCTCCTCACTTTTTTTTTCTTTCTTTTTTTTTATTTTGATTTTCTCAAATTTTTTACCTTCTCTCCTTCTTTTCTCCTTTTTTTTTTTCATTTTTTACTCTCATCCCCTTCTTTTTTCCTTTTATTTCTTTTGTAGAGATTAACTATCATATATGATTTATTTTAGTTATTTTATTGAAATTTTAAAGACAAAAAATTTAAGTTGTTGAGAATCAACTTTAAATAAAAATTTTAGTTAATATAATTCATTAAAAAAAGGGTTTGATGAAAATTCAGATATATTAATTAGCTGAAATTAAATGTTTAAATATATTATAAGGTTATTTTTACTATTAAATAAAATATACATGTCCTTTTTTATCCAATTTTTTTTCCTTTGTTTGTACTTGTGCGTGTCAACATATATAGACATAAAGTACAAACAAAGGAAAATTATTTTTTAAAATATTAATTAATTTTTATTTATATTTTAAATTTTCAATAATTCTCTGTAATTACATAAGAATTTTAAAGCAATGAATCATGTTAAAATATTATTTAAATGTAATTTAATTAAATAAAATTTTAAATTAAAACTATTTAACTTAAATTATTTTAAAATAATAATTTAACTTAAAGTAAAAAATAGAATATGATTATTTTAACACTTTAATTAAAATAAAATAAAAAATTATGCATTCAAATTTTTTATATTGAATACTAATCTAATCTAATCGTAATTTTTATTTTAAAAATTTTTATTTTATCTAATTATTGGAAACATTTTTTTTTTTCAAAATATCAACAAAATTAAGTTTTAAAATGTTAAAATTATATATATTTTAAAATTTTATGAACTAAAATATAAAAAATAAATAGTTGCCAATGAAAAAATGTTTTTGACTGACTAATATAACATTCATTCGAATTCTCACGAATATGCTAACGTATCTATTATATATATTAGTACTAATTTAAATATTATTTTCACAATATTAAATTTAATACATAAAAAATTTCATAAAATAACCCGTATATGTATCTTGATTACCTTTACGCTAATATTTGTTATAGGCAATTTTAATTTTTTATTACTTTTGTTGCATGAAATTTGTGCCTATGTTTTTATTTTTTGTATTAATGTTGAATGTATATTATATATTTTGTAGATTAATTTTTAACTAATCTAATATTCTTAATTATATCTAATATTAATTTATACCTATGCAAAAAAAAATTTTAATTATTTTAATTATATAATATTTCTAAGATTAATTTTTTATTTCTTATAAAAAATATAATAATAAAATAATTTATTTATCTCTATTTATTATTCTAATTATTACATATAAATTTTATTAACTATATTAACAATTTTTTAAAAAAATTTATATCAATAGCTTATATATTATTTTTTATATATAAATTTATATAACTGTTATTCATTTCATAGTTATATCCATTTTTTTAATCTGACCCCATAAGACATAATTTATTTTTAGTTCATTGTTAAAATTAACAAAAATTATAAAATTTTTGGTATTGTTATCCCAATAACAAATGACAACATAAAAAATTATTAGTTGATCCCATATGGTATAAAAATAACAATAAAAAAATTAATCTAAAACAAAATATAAAATTGAGTGACAGGCAACAAATTGATAGTGGGAAACGGGAAGAGCATGCGCGCCAGCTTCTTCTCCCTCTGCTTGATGGCAACTCCCACTTTATAGAGTTTTCAATTCTTCTTCTCTGGTCAACCTATGACATTTTTGTTTTGTCTTCTATTTAGAATTTGGGTGAATGACTATTTATCCCTATAATTTACTATATTATATTACTTAGTACATAACATTTAAAATTTATATTATATCTTCATTCTTTTTTATAAATTTGTACTATTTATCTTTTCCTTTAAAATTTTCATTATAATTACTGTATTAATTGACATGATAATTATCAAATAAATAATATTTAATCCTTCTACTTGAATATGTTGCTCTATTTAAATTTACCTCTCTATTTGAGTATATTGAATTATTTTCCGTCAAAAATTTATAAAATATATTTTTATTATTAAACTATTGTGTTTTCATGTACATGTGTATTTAATAAAGCCTCTCTTCAAAACAGTGTCCAAATTGTTACACCTTTTTGTGCGGGTTAGAACTTACTTGATAAGGAATTTCACTACCTTAGGATTATTATAGTTATAGCCGTCATTTACCAGAGCTTCAATCGCCAAGTCCCTTGTCATCAAGTCATCAACTTTCTTGACCTTCCGGCACTGAGCAAGTGTCAGCCCCATATATGGTCTTATGATTTTGTGGAGACTTGTGTTTTTGATAAATAGTCACTCGGGATTGGTCAGTGTGGCTCCCTTTGTGAGGAGGCGCCCTTCTCCCAAAGTTACATGGCTATTTTGCCGAGTTTCTTAGAGAGAGCTGTCTTGCACCCCTATACATTCTCTACCTACCCATCTTTGTCAGTTTTTGGTACAACTACTCTTTTGTTAAAGGTCATCTGAGCTTTTCTGAGAGTATAACATGGATTACTTTAGCACCATAGCACATCATACTCGAACATTGGCTCGAGAAATTTTCTCTACCTTTTCATACCTTGAAAAAGTAGAGACCTTGTACGTCTTTAAACTGATAATCATCTTTCAGCAAATCTAGCCACCTCTGTCTCTCGAGACCAACAAGGGGTAGTATAGAAATATTCATTTGTTGTCCATTGACTATGCCTTTTGGCCTGATCTTTTAGGCTAAATTAAATTATCATTAATTTACTATAAAAATAATAACTTTATAAAAAAATATTTCAATAAAAATAAAATAGCAAAATTTATTTTTAATCTAATAAAAAATTTAATCAAATAACAATTAATTACTCCCAATCTTACATATTTTTTACTTAAATATTAACGTAAAATATTTATACTACTTAAAAAAATTAACTAAGTAATTTTTCTTTTTAACTTTAAAATTTGATTTCTATGTGCATTGTTAGTTTTGATTACTGAGTAAATAAATTATATTTATGAATAAAATTAATATTTTTAAAAAATTTAATTCACATATCCAATAATTGAAACTAACAACTCAAATGAAGAATCAAAATTACAAAGAGAATTGATTTGATTAATTTTTTAATGCAATATAAATATTTTAAGTTATTATTTAAGTAGAGATAATTTAAAATTAATACTAACTAATTGGTTTTTAATTAAAATGTTCATCATATGAAATTAAAATTATGCAATTTTATAATTTTATGTAAATGATAAAATTATTATTTTACAGTTAAATCTAAGAAAATTAGTTTAGTAATAAAAACATATAATTTCTAAATATTATGGGCTAATAGTATAATATATTCAAGTAGAGGGGCAAATATTATTTACTTGATAATTATCTTATTAGTTAATAGTAATTGTAATGGAAAATTTGATAGAAGGAATAAATAGTGTAATTTTACAAAATAAAAAAGGAGATCATATAAATTTTAAATGTTAAGGATCAAATAGTATAATATAATAAATTACAGGAGGCAAATAGTAATTTACCATTAAATTATTGTTGTGGGAAAAGGATTGGAAGCCAATTCAAGAAACAGCAAAAAGAAGGAAAAATAAAAGGGGCAGGTGGAAATTGAATTTGAACCATTCAAAAGGCTTAAATAGCACAGAAGGGAAGAGATGAAATTTCATTTAGCCATTTGCTTAATTGACCTTATTTTAATTATATATAAATTTTGACTTTTAATAAATTGAAAGGTCCAAATAATAAAAATTAAATATAATTAATTAAAATGACAATAACTAAAATCCAATAACAGATAGATGAATCATAGATGATTTAATATTATTGACTTGCCAAAATCATAATTATACAATTTTTTTAAATTATAACTGTTAATTATGATTGTTGGCAGAGAAAGCATAGATAGACTGTATCACCCATTGATGGAACACACCACAGTAATGGATTGCATACATTAATAAAATATTGAATTTTGTTGCGCTTAAATTTGAATATTTCTTTGAAAAACACTTTAGTATAGAATAAAAGCAAGCTAGTTTATATGATGTTCATGTATATTACCCACCAATCCATTATTATCTTATTATATATAAATATATATATTATGATTATCTTTTGGTTCAAGTATAATTTCTACATGTCATCTTCAATGTTCAACTACATTGAAAATTTATGAAAACCCCTCCCTCTCCCTCTGTGTACATATATAGATATTTATTTAATACATTTTCCCTTTTGTTGGTGGGAGAATTTAATTTATATTCAATGGAAGTGACCCTACATCTCAACTCAACACCTCTGTTTTCTGTTCTGTCCTTTCTTGCAATTTGAAGTTTCATATGTTTGACTTTCATGCTTTGTGTGCCAATTTGTACATTATATCATCTTTAGAGAGATGTTTTTTTTTGGCAACTTGGAGATATCTTTAGAGAGATATTTATAATGGATGACTGGTGACTAGTCAAATATTACTATTATTCATTTCAGTCCCTGATTTCACATTCTTCAAACTATTTTGCTTTTGGAGCCATTTTGAATGAGATTATTTCATTTGTTATGCTACAAATTAGAGGTTTTGAGAGAGATGAATTCAAGTGTTTTGGCGTTTCTGGTGCTGCTTGCTTTCCTCCAAACTTGTAGCATAGAAGCAGTGACTAATAGTGAAGATTGTAAGTTTTCTATTAATTCTATATATGTTTTGTTGGTTTGGTTCATTCCTTAATTAGTAATCTGTGTCCTTATTGTGAATGGAAATTGTGTCCTTCATAACTAAGCTAAATCTTGCATTTATTTTCTTGGATCAATGGAGTTTGTGGGGCTCGAAATAATATCAGGCTTAGTTAAATGTTTGGGAAGAACAATTTTCTGATTTATGATGTATACAGTAAAGCATGAATGGAGCTATATATATATATATGAGCACTTAATCAAAAACCCCTGTGAAGAAATTAACATGTATATTCAAAGACTGAAACTTTTTTATTTCCCATAGTAATATATCCTGATGCATGCAGTTACTTCACTGAAGGCTCTCAAGGATGTCTGGCAAAACACACCACCAAGTTGGGTAGGTACAGACCCTTGTGGAGGCAAATGGGAAGGCATAGGCTGCACCAATTCACGTGTGACTTCCATGTAACCAACTTCACTCTCTATATTATATACTCCTCATTCTTCTTCTAATGCGAGAGGAGTTCTGGTTGTGAGTCATGTTACTTAATTTCTCAACTGCAGATCATTGTCAAGCATGGGATTATCAGGGAAGCTGTCTGGAGACATATCAAACTTCCCTGAACTGCAGATTCTGTAAATTCACTACATTTTATCTTTTCTTTGATTCATCTGAGTATCCGTCTTGTAACTAAATGTGGTTTCAGTTTTTTTATTATTTTTTATTTTTTTTATTTTTATCTATTTTGAAGTCAAGCAAGCCTGCAAATTTTGAGGGTGAACGTCAATGCTTCTTGATATTGCTTGGCTTACATTCGCGAAAACAGGATTCTTACCATTCATTTCTGATTATTATTTGCTCTTTTCTTTTCTTGCAGGGATCTATCATACAACAAAAATCTGGAAGGATCTCTTCCACAAACAATTGGGAATTTGCAGAAGCTGACAAACTTGTATGGGCATATATACATTAATTGTTGAACCAATTTTTTTTCTTTGTTTGCAACCATCTGATTAATTGATGTTTTTTTCCCTTTTATGTTTATTTCAGAATCCTGGTTGGCTGCAGTTTCTCTGGTCCCATCCCTAATTCAATAGGATCACTGCAGCGGCTGATCTATCTGTAAGGATTCCAACCTGCATTACTTAATTGTTTGCTTTAGTTCTTTGTTATTTTTTTCCTAGTGCAGTTCATTTGTGAATAAATCTTTATTGTTGTTTACTGCAGATCTCTAAATTCTAATGGCTTCATTGGATCAATCCCACCTGAAATTGGCAATTTATCTAATCTTTATTGGTTGGATCTAGCTGATAATCAGCTTGAAGGGTCAATTCCAGTGTCTGCAGGGACTGCACCTGGTCTTGATATGCTAGTTAATGCAAAACACTTGTACGTAACCATCCAGATGATTGGATTGGATCGGAGCTCTTTATTTTCTTATGTTCAATCATTTCTCATATTTTAATATGTTTATGAAAGCTATATATTGACAGTCATTTCGGAGATAATCGGCTTTCAGGCAGCATCCCAACTAAACTTTTCAGATCAGACATGACTCTCATACATGTGTAAGTTTTATACAAATGTTTCTGACAGCATTGTCATTGTTTTCCCTCTGTTCTTGTTGTTGTTGTTCATGTTTGTATTTTGTTCAGGCTTTTCGAAAGAAACAAGCTTGAAGGTAGTATCCCTTCTACCCTTGGCCTTGTGAAGACTTTGGAGGTTCTGTGAGTATCCAGATCATAAAATTGACTGATTTCATGTTGACATCCTTACTGGCCAAGTTTATTATACAGTGTCTCATCTTGGCTACAGGCGCTTGGATGGGAATTCATTAACCGGACCAGTCCCTTCCAACCTTAACAATCTCACCAGTGTCAGTGAGTTGTAAGTATATCGAATAGAACTATTGTAATGGTTTTAGTAAAAGCATTGAAATGTTGCATGAAGTTTCCATCAATTAATGTTGTCTGCTGATAATCGATTTCTTCAGGTTTTTGTCCAACAATGGATTAACAGGACCTATTCCCAACCTTACTGCAATGAATTCTCTGACTTACTTGTAAGATTTATGCAATTTATCATCACAACCCAATTATTTTAGAAGAAGAAAAACTTTATTCTTTGCTTACTTCAACTTGAACATTGTTTGCAGGGACATGAGCAATAATAGCTTTGTTGCATCAGATTTTCCTTCTTGGATTCCACCCCTGCAGTCTTTAACAACATTGTATATATCTATCTTATCCTTTCAATCTTTATATGCATGCCCAAACACTGTTTCCCTTTAGTTGTGGAGGATTTTAGTCTCTAAATCTTCTCTTTTATGTCAGGATGATGGAAGACACACAACTTGAAGGACCAATTCCAACCAGCTTCTTCAGCCTTTCTCATTTAACCACTGTGTGCGTATCGGCATGATCTGATTTCATTAATATCTTATCGAAATTAAAAGAACATAAAATTGGTTATTCTGTAGGATTTGACTCAGCTGATAGTAATTTCAACTTGCGGTGCAGGGTGCTAAGGAACAACAAGCTCAATGGTACTTTAGATATTGGAACAAGCTATGGTGCCCAACTGCAATCCATAGATTTACAAAGCAATCTCATATCTGACTATAAAGACGGACCAGGACAACAAGTTGATGTAATGTAAGTCAGAGTCTTTTTCATGATTGTGTTCTAATTACCTGCACACGTTCTCAGCTTCTTGTGACCACCACCTTATTACTGTTGTATCTTGTTAACTTTACAGACTTGTGAACAACCCTGTCTGTCAAGAAACAGGAGCAGCAACAAAGAGTTACTGCTCTCATTCCAGACAAAATGCTTCATACGAGACACCACCAAACAGTTGCATACCTGTTTCCTGCACTACAAATCAAACTTCCAGTCCCAACTGTAAATGCGCCTATCCATACGAAGGAATGCTAGTTTTCAGAGCTCCTTCATTCTCAGACCTCGAAAACTCGACCATTTTCGTATCTCTCCATCAGGCTCTTATGAATTCTTTTAGGGACAATAAACTTCCTGTGGATTCAGCTTCTCTAAGCAATCCGAGAAAGGATGCATCTGAGTATCTGGATGTGGACCTAAAAATCTTTCCTGTTGATGGAGATCGTTTCACTCGAACAGTTATTTCAGGAATTGGGTTTGTGTTCAGCAATCAGACTTTCAAGCCTCCAAAAATGTTTGGACCTTTCTATTTCATCGGGAGTTCCTATGAGTTCTTTGCAGGTAATTTAGCAATCCATACACGTTCAGAATAATTGTTGCATTCTTTTCCTTTCTTGTTATATTATTTCACCGTGACTTTTCATATAGGACAATCTACGGGATCCAGCAATTCATCAAACACTGGCGTCATCATTGGGGCTGCTGCTGGTGGTTCTGCTCTTGTGCTGCTGTTGCTCCTTGCAGGGGTATATGCTTACCGTCAGAAGAAGAGAGCGCAAAAAGCGACTGAACATAACAATCCTTTTGGTAAAATATAATTTATTTATTTACTTTGTGCAGAGCACTACTAATTAAGTAGTTTCCAGTTCTCAGAGATCATCTTGAGTTGTTTCTTTTTTTTGCATTGTGAATTAAATGCAGCACACTGGGATTCAAGTAAAAGCCATGGCGCTGATGTTCCTCAATTAAAGGGAGCCAGATGCTTTTCTTTTGAAGAGCTTAAGAAATATACGAATAATTTCTCAGATGCCAATGATATTGGATCTGGGGGTTATGGAAAGGTTAAGTTTCATTGTCTTTCTTTAGAAAGAACATGATCAACTGATACAGTGTTGAGAGTTTTAGAATAACACAATCAACATTAATTTTTGCAGGTGTATAGAGGAACACTTCCAAATGGACAACTAGTAGCCATCAAAAGAGCTCAACAAGGATCATTGCAGGGTGGGCTAGAGTTCAAAACAGAGATTGAACTTCTATCGAGAGTCCATCATAAAAATCTTGTAGCCCTTTTGGGGTTTTGCTTCGAACGAGGAGAACAAATGCTTGTCTATGAGTTTGTTGTCAATGGTAGTCTCAATGACAGTCTATCAGGTACTTACACTACCCTTCCAAACAATGTTTCAGAATCTTATACTTCATTTATTCCATGAAAGCATCACTTGTTTCCTTTTTTGTCATCCATGCAGGGAAAACAGGGATCAGATTGGATTGGACTAGAAGACTTAAAGTGGCTCTTGGGTCAGCGAGAGGTCTCGCATACATGCATGAGCTTGCTAACCCTCCAATTATACATAGGGACATAAAGACAACCAACATACTTCTGGATGAACGGTTAAATGCAAAAGTTGCTGATTTTGGTCTCTCGAAGCTCATAAGTGACACTGAAAAGGGTCATATTACCACTCAAGTCAAGGGGACAATGGTCAGTACATCCTTCTATGAATAGGCTAAGACATTCATGGCATTTTAGAACTGACAGCATTATTCTTGCATTTGTTGTTTAGGGTTATTTGGATCCAGAATATTACATGACCCAGCAGCTGACAGAGAAGAGTGATGTTTATAGCTTCGGAGTGGTGATGCTGGAGCTACTGACTGGAAGAAGGCCAATAGAACGCGGGAAATACATTGTGAGAGAATTAAAGATGGCCATGGATAGAACAAAGGATCTATATAACCTTCATGAACTTCTAGACCCTGGCATTGGTCTGGAGACAACATTGAAAGGGCTTGATAAGTTTGTGGATCTGGCAATGAAATGTGTACATGAGTCGGGAGCTGACAGGCCTACAATGGGACAAGTGGTGAAAGAGATAGAGACTATCTTGCAGCTTGCTGGTTTAAACCCCAATGCTGAATCGGCATCGACTTCAGCAAGTTATGAGGAAGCAACCAAGGGAAGCCCCCACCATCCTTACAACAAAGATGCGTTTGATTACAGTGGGGGCTTTCCACCTTCAAAGATAGAGCCACAATGAACATTTCGATTTTCTTTCGGACTTTGTATTTTTTTTTTTTTTGAACAGCTTGAAGTGTGCTATTTAAACCACGTAATGAATTAGAAACTGCAATTAAACTGAATTCTTTGCTTGTGAATATTTAGCAGAAATGTCGTAACAGAGGTTGATTGATAAATGTGTGCATGTATGTTAAGAGAAGACGTAAGACAGATAAGCTATACTTCACATTGATTTACTTAATTCTATGTCCTGTTTGGATTTGGTGCTGAATAATAATCTATTGCATGCACATCTTCTATTCTTTTCCGATTTATTTTATTTGATTTTTTTTGAGATAATTCCTTTCAGATTTAATTAACTCTTTCACCTGGCATTGAACATGCTGCAGACTCTCAACACATAAATTGTTACCTACTACAGCAACTGCATACATGAAGTGTTGTCTACTAGTACCTAATCAGGTCATTGGCGCAGAGAAACACTGGTATTTTTGTGGACTCTTGTCCTCAATCAAGCTTCTTGCCAACATTCCTGTTGGAGTCTTAGAGTTGAACGAATTCCCTCTCATTTTGCATGTATGTTCGTTTGAATAACACGATTTTTTTTTTTTTCAAAGTTAATGTAATGATTAGGTGTATTATGGAGCCAAAAGACTTGGCTGAGATCAATTTTTTCTTTTTCTCACCACGAGATATCCTAGGTGGGTTTCAACATATGAGAGGTACTTTTAAGTCTGTATCACGCTCCGTTCAAGCTGCGATGACAACCCTTATAGGATGGGAGCTCTTCCAAGTTGGGATTCGAACTTGGATTCGCCACAAGTGGGGGACTAGACCCTATCTGCTATACCTAACCCCAGTTTGTTCTTGGCTGAGATCAATTAAAGAATTGTTACAGTTTTTGAATTTTTTTCTCATTAGATAATAATAATAATAATAATAATAATAATAATCAAGAAATATATCTTATAGGTGGGGTAAATTATATAGATAATCACTTAACTTTATGCTTGTAATTTGGTCACAAAACTTTAATTTCTATCTTTTTAATTACTAAATTTCTATTTAGATTTCATAAGTAGTTTTTACAATTATTTTTGGTTCATAAATAGTCCAATATTACTATTTTAGTCCAAAATTTGAATATAACATACAAATAAGTTCATATGTTCTATATTCATATCAAAATTAATGAGAAAGCTAAAAACTATCTTTAAGGGATGAATATTTCATGTCTAAAATAATGTAAAAATATTATTCAATTAGAGAATAAAATAGATATTAATATTTATCTTCAATTTTTAAATTTTTTAAAATAAACTATAAATTAATAAAATAGTTGTATATTATATTATATTATATTATATTCAAATGATTTATAATATATTTTTTATTTTTATTGAAATATTACTTTAATTTTTACATATAATAAACTATATTAATAATAAAATATTTGTGTATTGTATTATATTTAAATAATATATGATTGCAATTTAAGGATGATATATGGACTTATTTGTATGTTATTTTGAAATTTTGGACTAAAATAGTAATACTGGATTATTTATGGACCCACAAATTTTATAAGAACGGCATGTGAAACCTAAATAGAAATTTGGTAATGAAAAAAATTCAAATTAAAATTTTGTAATCAAATTATAATTAAGTACAAAGTTTAGTAACTAAAAAGATTTCTCTCATTTTCTTTAATAACAATAGTAGCAGTTTTGCTATTGTTGAAGTTGATTTGAGATCAATAGCTCAAATTCTAAAGGGAATAATCCATTATTAAGCCCTTGAATTATGATACTTTCTTTTATTAAGCCTCTAAAAATTTATTATATTTTAAAAGGCCCTTCAACTTTTGTTTTAGCTCATATTGAGGACAAAATTAACACCTCTATCAAATATTCAAAATCACCATTAAGTGATTGTACATATGGACAAGCCTTATCCACATGGACGAATAATGGTAGGTGATGTGGAAATGAGGTTTTTTTTTTTTTTTTTTTGACAAAAACATGGAAATGAGTTGAAAAAAGATGGGTTAAGGCTTTAAAGGTACCTAAATTAAGATAATAGCTAAAAATTGAGAACATTTTCTTTTGCAACTTGAGAACATTTGCTTCTGCAAAATTTTTGTGTGTCGCTCTTGAGATAATAGGATTAGCTACAGAGATAAGGATGGCAAGTGGTGATAGTGCAGGTTCCAGCAATTGTCAAGGCAGGAATGCTGAAGAAATTGTACAATCAGTGTTTGAAGAAACAATGGTCCATTGTAACTGTGGACATCATGCTCGTTTGAACATTTCAAGAACCGAAGCCAACCCAGGGAGAAAATTTTAGGGTTGTCCTCATATGGTAAAGATTTTCACTTGTTAAATGAGTTTACTTTTTGGAAATGATTATTTGTAGTGGATGTTTTGATTTTGATTAACAAAGATGGATGGATTTTTATTTTGTAGGGTGGGCATTATTAATTTTTTTAAGTGGCACAATGAATGGTTGAGTGAGCGTTCAATGATAATGGTGAATGACCTTCGAGCTTTAAACACACATTTGTCAAATTTGAAAGTTAACACAGATCAGGACCAAAGTGTAATGCTATTTCTAAATGAGCTTTACTCATTACGAAATGCAGTTCATGAGCTTGAACTACAAAATACATAACTAATGGAAGCTGCTAATAATACAAAGAGTAGTAGAGAATTATATAAAGCTGGATTCCATATTATTGTTGCTCTACTGGTGCTAAAGATCTTTAGGTGAAGTTATTTGAGTTTGTTAGTGTTGGTGATGGTTAGTTTATTATTGTTAGTAGCTTGTGATTATGTGCAGTGGTAGTAAGTTGTTCAGGTTATTAGTGGTTAGGGGTTAATAGTAAGGTAAAAATAGAAGTGTTCAATGTCTCTTTTGGATTAGTTGGAGACTACTGAGCTTATATTAAGTGGATTTTGCAGTAATGAAGTATTATGTTTATGGTTATTAATGGATTGTTCATAAATAATGAACATAAAATATGCATTCATTTTGAGTTTATACAATAGTTGTTCCATAACTAACATGAAAAAATGCTTGTGAAGAAAGTATAAAAGTTTAATATAATATAACTTTGCACTAATGTAATAAGGAAACTCATTAGGACCACATAAAAAATAAGCACAAGGTTCCGATTTACAATAGTACTTAAGCAAAACACATTAGGAAATAATAAGTCAATATAAGGCATTATAGGTTACTTAATGTCAATACAAGCATTTATCAACATCCTAAAATCAATACTAAGCTTGGCAGGCACTTAAACTGCAAAATGACACTCCACTTGCATGCCCTTTTATAGGTCAACTATTCCAAAAAATAGGTAAAAAAACATTGTTTATCACCCTAAACTATAAGTAACTGAAAATGCACTTTATGGTCTATCACTTTTGCAACTTTTATCCATAAAATGACCCACCCAATCTTAGTATAATAAGGTGTGTGAATCTATTTGAGACACTGCTTCCATGTTGGTAACTTTTACCTTGGGGTGTCTTCATTATCTACATGCAGTTCATTGACAGCTGATGACTTTTCAGTTGATGTTTTAAATAGTCTCCATTGACATTGTGAAGACTGATCCCCTTGATTTTTAACAGTCTCCCTTCCAACACTTGTATATGCTCGCTTCAAACTATAAAAAAGCACCAAATCTGGTTAAATTAGTGTTTGTATTACTTATGCCACCTTCCATTCTACATTCATTTCTAACTGCCACTTTAGATGGACAATTGCCCCTATCTTTGTTGCAACCAATTTCAGCTTTCCTTTTGCCTACATTGTTATAAATAATAGGCAATAATGATAGATAAACAATAATAATAATCAATAATTCGTATAAGTTAGTTGAAGTTACTTTTCTTTATATTGTTATTGCTCTTCTTATTGCTCAAATAAGCTTCACAAAATTCAGCATATGTTATTTGAGTATAGCTTTGTCTCCTTTTGCCTTTCACTCTTGATTTATTTGGAGATGAAGCCTTCTTGTTGCCTTTAGTTGCACTTGATTGAGTGTTGACCTAAAATAAAATATCAATGCATTAGATTTTTTTCATGCTATGATTTATCTTTAAATCCTTAAATATAAATAGCACGAACATCCATCTTGGTTGACTTGGTCATCTTTGGATTTCTTCCATTTATGAACCTATCATACATCATAATTTACATTTGAAATCAAGAAAAACTTACCAATAATAGAATAAATAGATTTAAAATGAACATCTTAAATAAACCTGTGTAGTAGCAGTACTCTCA
The DNA here is from genome assembly GCA_947683625.1 of Mallotus nudiflorus. Lineage (NCBI taxonomy): Eukaryota > Viridiplantae > Streptophyta > Magnoliopsida > Malpighiales > Euphorbiaceae > Mallotus > Mallotus nudiflorus. The sequence continues at coordinate 2,485,718 of CANTUR010000286.1, read as the reverse complement.
GGGCAGCTTCTTACATTATGACTAGTATTTTTACAAACTTAGCACTTTATGACAATCCTGCCTTGCCTTGAAAGTTTACCACACTTCTTCACTTCATCTTTCTCTTTTTTCTTAACAGTTTAGGCTTACTAGGTAGCTTCCTAAATGCTGGAGGTAAAATAGCTTCTTTCTCTCCTTTTGACCAAACTGATCTACCATGTCACGACCCAAAACAGGGGCCATGACTGGCGCTAGGGAACGGGAATTCTTTCGAATCCGGAACCCGTAGCAAGCCTAAAAATAAAATAAATCATGCAATAATAACAATAATCATATAATATGCAGCGGAAATAAAAATCATAATATCATAATATTATTCACATCAACTGGATTTAAATCAAATCTCATCTCATAGATATATAATCTTTTAATACAAATCCAGTTTATATATAATACATCTCTTTTAAAATAAAATACATTTAATCCAATACTTTAATTCACAACTACTACAGTGTCTAGATAAAATAAATAAGACTCAAGTATATAATTTACACAAAGAAGCCGGGGAGGAAGAAATCCGGCGTATCGACCTGCTACTGAGGTCTGAAGAAGTTGACTCTCCTGAAAAATAGTCAACGGAGGGGAGTCAGACCTCACTGAGTGAATTACTATAATATATATACATACATACTAAATAACAATGCATACAGTCAATAATACATATCTAATATGTATATATACAGGCAAATTCACACAGATGCAGTAAAATCATTTTTATTTATTTTTATTGAAAATCATGGTTTATGAAGGATCACATAGAACCCTAGAATATCGCAACCTCAGAAATAATGTTAGACAACACTCTAGCCATACAGGCTCACTTATTCCAAATATATCCACTTAATCCATTTGGACAGTAGACTGGCCCCGAGACACTAAGTCAACCGAGCTCCAGCAGTCTAACTGCCAGTGTGATTGGCCCCGAGACACTTGGTCAACCGAGCTCCAGCAATCACACCCAAATCACATATCACATCAAATGATCATAGTCAATCAATATCCACAAATAAGTTAGTAATATAGCCTAAATACTATAGGCGTACCGGTACGTACTCGGTCCTAGTGCTGCCCACTAGGTAGCACGTTCTATCGATATCCTTCATTAATAAATATAAAACATTCATTCATAAAAATAAATGATGCATGAAATTCAATAAAATATCAACATAAACCATATATATACTAGAAATATACCAAAAGTAAACCAGGTATATTTTGAGTATATATACGTCAAATAAATTCAATCAAATTATAAATTAAACTAGAAATATATTTAAAAACATTTTAAATATATTTTAGTTACAAAACATGCATATAATTTAATATATACCAAAAATATACTTAAATACAAATCACATTATTTATGCATTTTAATCAAAATAAAACATATATTTCTAAATCATGCATCCTAAGCATATATATATAGTATAGTAACTCACCTAGTGCGCTCCACGAGACGGGTCCGACGGGCCTGGTCCACTAGCCCTCGGTCTCGGCTCAACTAAACAAGAAATAAATAATCAACATCAGAATAACCCTAACAGAAATCCTAGAATTCAATCTAGAGTATTTAAATACGAAAACAGAATTAGGGTTCGACTGGACATCACGTTTTACGAGAATTCTACCGAAAATTCGATAGAACCTCCCCTGTAAAACGGATATCTGTCTACTCAAAAGAGTAGAGCCGACCCTGCAAAGAAACACACTTCGAAAAATAAGCTCAACATAAACCCATAACCCCTCGGTCGGACTCCAAACTACAGTCTACCGACTGGGGTCCACAAACACGGAATAATTCCGAAAATACCAAAAATATCCTTATAGCATAGAAATTCATTTTATAGGTAGAAATTACATAATTAACCTTAAAACACTGTAAAAACCGATAAAAACTCATTTTATTAGAAAAACCGTATATTATATATATAATTGAAAATAATTCACGAAAAATAGTTTTAATTAGTTAAAAATATCAAATAATTTGTAGAAATCATTTTTATGCCTTAAATAACTATTAAAACCGATTAAATTACATTTTTAGACAATTTAGGGTAAAATTACCAAAATACCCCTATATATATAAATATACTTAAATTACTTCAAAAATTCACCAAAAATCATACAATTATCCAAAATTAATTTTCTCAACATATTTATCAATAATATCAATAATTAAACTCAATTAACCAATTAAATTCAAATAAAAACACATTTAACCTAATTTTCCCAAAATTACATAAACTCAAATAATTCAAAATAAATACTTAGAAATTCATAAAAATTCCAAATAAATTCATATAATTCATTTCAACAACTAATTTAATCATAAACCCCAATTTCATAATTTAAATAATTAATTTCCAAAAATTAGAAAATAATATTAAAATATTCAAAAATACCCAAAAATCCAAAAAATCTCCAAAAATTCTACAAAAATTCGTACATGTAGATTGAGCTACTAGGATCAACATTTGTGAAGGGAGTTTTCATGAATCAATCAATTCGAAGCTCAAAAAAAATCAAAAAACCTAATGTGACCGAATTGGAAAAATCGAAACCTAAGCAAATCTAAACCATTTTAGCTCAAACCAAAGCTAGAATCACACTCACCGGAGCTCAAGGAGAAAAAAGAGACTGGCGGTGTCGAAAACGGTGGCCGGAGGAGGGAGAAACGGCGAAGGGACAATTTTCGGCCAAAAATGGAAAATGGAGCTGCCGGCGCCGGGGAAGGGAGCTGCTGGCGGCGGGGGACGGCTGGGAACGATGGTGGCAAGCCGGGAGGCACACCGACGGTAGGTGACTAGAGTTGCAGTGGGAGGGAAGGGAGGATGGTGGTCGGGCGCGCGGGAGGAAAGAAGAAAAAGAAGAAGAAGAAAGAAAAAGAAAAGAAAAAGAAAAGAAAAAGAAAAAATAAAAGAAAAAATAAAAAAATAAAAAAATATTAAAATAATAATAATAATAATAAAAAATAATAATTTTAATAATTTAATATTAAATAAAATAATTAAATAACAATAAATGAATAAACAAATAATAAAATATTAGGGTAATATATTAAACCCTAATTAAATAAATATATACACACACAGACTTTATTTAGTATTTTAAAAATACGCATGAGTTCATGCAAGTCCGAAAATATATTTAAAATAATTAATATTAAAATATTTACGTGAAAATTTCCCCAAAAATGAAAGTCCCGAGAAAATTTTACGTAAAACACTGTAAATAATACATAGTAATTAAAATAGGTTTTAAATACATATCAACTCGTAAAAATATCATATATATACATTCAAAATTTATTAACACTGCATATCCTGGTACAGTGTAAAAATATTTAAAAACACGGGATATTACATACCACCCCTTATAGGCTGCATTATATATGTGTAAGACTTCAAATAAGTATCCTTATGATACAGATGAGCAATAAAGGCTTTCAGCTCTTTGTCACTGCTATAAAGTGCACTTATAGTATGAGGACAGGGAATGCCAGTCAAGTCCCATTCCATGCACGTACAAGTCTTCTTCTCTAAGTGGACAGTGTGCCTATTTGCAGCATTGTAAATGCATGTCACGGCGAACCCATCATCTCCATTAAACTCCACATACCATTTATAAGTGAGCTCGTTATTTTTCTCTAATTTTTCAAGTGCTCTTCGAGCAATATCAGAGATCCAAGGCCTTGCAAACACCCTTTTTTTTCCAAATTTTATTCATCACTTATCTTCTAATATCATCTAACATGGTAATAATAGGCTTGCTTCTTACATCCAATATCCATCCATTATAATTTTCAAACAAATTATTGTCCACCACATCGCATTTTGCATCCGGCTTGAAAAAGGCCTTTGTCCAGTCTTGGGGTACTTCAAAACATCTTCAACAATTCCATCCCCTAGGCACTCTAATGCATTAAGGTTTGCTTTTAGCTTAGCCTAGAAAGTAGATTTGGCACATACCCAAAAAGCAACTTTCCTTTCATCACCCCTCAATTTCTTGGCCCATGTATCATAAATGTGACATGCACACATTCTATGATCAACATTTGGCAAATCTTTGTCTATTGCATTTTGTAATCCTTACATTCATTAAGTTCATAAAATAAAAGCCACTAAGTAATTTAATAAAGCATAGCCATTCATTAAGTAAATAAATGGAAAAATAAATAAAATAATAAATATGAGTAGTTACCTTCTGCATATTAGAAATAATCATGTAACCAACTCCATCTCTTAAAGGAAGGTCAAATTTTAAACACCTCGAGAAACATGCCCAATTATAGGAATTCTCTACTTGCACCACAACCCATTCCAAACGAAACATTTGGTTATTCCCGTCTATTTCCACTACACACAATAATTGCCCTTTACTTATCCCTTTCAAAAAAATTCGTCAATGCCTATTATCTTTCTACATCCTTAAATCCATCCTTGCTTGCAAGCTTGGAAGCACACATAAAAGCCAATGAACATATTGAGCTTCTTTGGATTATCTTTGCCTGCCTTTACCACACAAGTAGTTCATGGATTAGTATGCTCAACCTCCTCCACATAGTCATGTAAATCAACAAATTATTGCTTGAAGTCCCCTATCAATTCATTGATCACCTTATTCTTTGTATTTCTACAAGCTGTCATTGACACCTTTAACTTGAATTCTATTTTACATAAGTCTCGAATCTCCTTAATTTTGATGGTGGGCTGAGAAGTTATCCTTGGCTTTAATAGAATTGCCAAAGAGTTGCTATTTGCCATTTTATTTCTGTTGACTCGACCACAATTGTGATTTTTATGGTAAGTTTTCACAATGAAAGTGTCATTCAAATTGTCTATTGATGCAAATAATGTCCATGGACACTTTTCCTTGCAACGTCCTCAGCATCTTTTCCTTTCATTCTTAACAAAATGAATCTTAACACCTTTCATCACAGTGTATTTAGCAATAACAAACCTGAATTGTTGCACATTCTTAAAATTCATTCCAAGTGCAAACACAGGTATCTTAGCTTCAACATCATACTTTATCCTTGAGCTAGGCCTTTGTAGTGCTTCATCTACCACTTCTTTATCACTCTCACTATAATAACTCCCCAAATCATCACTATTATAATATTGTGAGTTGTTAACATTGCTCTCATTATCTTCTGAACTCTCTAATATCTCATCATCTTCAACAACAACTGGCTCTTCTTCAATAACTAGTTAAAATGGTTCAATTCCATCCTATTGTACTTTTGCATTGATAATTTTTTTCCTTACCTTTCCTGTATGCCCTCCTATCCATATCCTTCCCTACATTTTCTCTAGTAGCCTATAACTCTTCCTTTTCATTATCACTCAATAAATTCATAGGAAATAGAAACTCATTAAGTGTTTGATGAGTTTCATCATCTATACCTTCAAAAGCTGCTTCCTCATTCTCTCAATGACTCAATACCTCCATATTACCACCTGCATTACACTATTTAAACAAGTATGCTTATTGCTTATCAACCTCTTTCGGTTGCCCATCAACATCTGCCAACTTATCAACATCCTAGTCCTTTGCCTGCTGCTTATCAACCTCTACCTACTCATTAACCTCTGGTTCCTCTTTAGTCTTTCTCTCAGTTGCACCCTCATTTTCTATATGTTTAACATATAATTCTATGTCATCACCATCAACCACATTCCTTGCTAATGAACATGCATCATTATCATTTTTTATTTCTTTAAACTTCCAATTATCTACACACTTATAATAAAAGGCCTCCAATTTCACTATAACCAAGCTCTTTAATATATGCAAGCAAATTCATGTAGCACAAGCAATCTATATCAAAATATAGATCAACCATAATTTCTCGCCCACCCATATATACCTATGCATTTTTTCCTTTAAACTTTCTTGCATGATTTATTGTCAATGCTATAATGACAGTCCCTATCTCGCAGCACCTAGAGTTACAAAATAAAAAATTAATTTAGAAAGCCATAAATAATTTTGTTCTTTGTTTGTTAGCAATAAATTAATGAAACTTTATGTAAATAATACATATATTTTCCTAATCCCTATTTTCTCTATATAATTGACCAAAAAGTTATAAATGTCAGATAAGATTCTAACATGGCCACCAATCACAAGAATAATGATAATACTTTACTCAAATAGTGACACTATCTACATAGAAAAAGGGGAAAAAAAGCTTAAAGTTTACAGACAAGTACATGGTCCACTACACTTTAACTTTATCCTTTTCTTTAATTCTACCACAAATATCTCTTTCAGTTGGAACACAAACTATACATTGCAAAATATTGAGTTTGCAAGAAAGATTTCAAGCTTTTTTTTATGTTTCTTGGGTTTGATTTAAAGCTCAGTTTATAGTGAGAAAAATGAGTTTCTTGGTTTCGATTTCTCGCTTCTTTAATGCTGAGAACAAGTACTGAATCTATTAATGATAAATATTTAAAGCTATGTGATGTTTATTGGGTGCGATTTGAAACTCATGTTATGTATTACACATCTAGGGTTCAAAAAATGGAAGAAAGAAGAATGCATTTCCATTCAGCTCTATTCCCTTCTCTCATTAAGTTGCACACCTTCAGCTCCTTAGTTAATGCTAACCTAATTAACCCATGTTTTACTTTTCTCTTTCCCAATCAGCATCCATAATCCCACTTAGCCATGTTAAGCCTAATCACCTTTTTTTCTATCCACGCCACCATGGATAAGGTTTGTCCATGTGTACAATCACTTAACGGTGATTTTGAATATTTGACAGAGGTGTTAATTTTATACTCAATATCAGCTAAAATAAAAGATCGGGGGTCTATAAAATACAATAAATTTTTTAAGGGCTTAATAAAAGAAAGTGACAATTCAAGGGCTTAATAATGGATTATTCCAATTCTAAAGTGGTACCAAAGCATATTTAGATCCATGGGCACATTTAAATCAATCTGTGCCTGATTTTAGCAGAATTATAAGAAGAATTCTCTACTATTTTGCAAGTATTTTGGATCTTAGTAGCATCAAATTTTACTATTTCACCTTAGCTTCTTGAATTCAACATATTTCATTTAGTTGTGATGTTATGCAGAACAAATGAACAAGCAAAAAGAGCCCCTCTTGTAAAAATTGTTAGCTTAATTCTATTAAGAATTTTATTTTATTTCAAAATGAATTTTAAATAGAATTCATTACTTGCAAATAAATTTTAAATTCATTTGAACTAAACACATTTTATCAATAACAATGGATTTACTGGTAAACAATTCTACAAAATTGTCACAACTCAAACTGGGAGTCATGACCGACGCTAGGGAATGAGAATTCTTTCAAGTCCGGAACCCGTAGCAAGCCTTAAAAATAAAAACACATGTAATAAATAAATAAAAATATGCTAGAATTAAAACTTTAATCAATATAAAAGTAAATACTTAAATGTCATTTCATAATAAAAAAATATTCATACAATATTCAGATACATGTCTTTAAACCAAAACCACACTCTACTGATACAATAACATTACTACTGTAGTTTTCTAGAGTACAATAAGAGTTCAAATAATAAAATTATATAATCTAGCTGGGGCTGAAGAAAACCAACAAAAGGTCTACTACTGAGTTTTGAAGAAGAATCGCCTTAAAAAAATGTATTGAGGGGGATCAGACCTCTCTAAGTGAATTATTATATTATATATACATGCAACCTAAATTCATATACATTCAAGCGTCAGTATATAATATACATATATACTCATTTCACACAAATGCTAAAATTCACTTTTATATAATATAAAATGCATAAAATTATTTTAGTTAAAGGCCCGGAGCAGAACCCTAATAGTTTGCAACCTCAATCATAAAAATCAATAGTCAACTAGCGTATCCAAAACTCCAAGTATTCATTTATCCAATTTAAGGTAGTAGACGGGCCCCGAGTATACTAGGTCAACCGAGGTTTCGCAATCTCACTACCGGCATGACTGGTCCCGAGTACACTAGGTTAACTGAGGATCCACAGTCATCCTTTCCAATAACCAACATCTCAATAAACAATTATCAGATTATCAACCTAATTCTATCGTACTATTGCGTAACAGTCCTAGCGTATCCCACTATGTAGCACGTTCTACTGCTATCCTTCAAATCAATCTTATAATTATTAAAATAATGAAAATGCATAATGTAAACGTGATAGCATCTATTTATAGAGAAATATACCAATTATATACAGAAAGTATAGCAAATGTCTACTGAAAATATACTAAATGTATACTGAAAATATACTAAATGTATACTAAAAATATACCATATATATATGCCACACATATACTATAAAAATATACTAAGTATATATTGAAAATATAACAAGCATATATGTTGCACATATATTGAAATATACAAAAAATATACTAACAGTATACCAAACATAAACTAAATCATTTAATAAAACAATTCATGTATAAATACATATTAAAAACATGAATGCTCAATATCATGCATCCTATATGCAATGCAAATACAAAATAATAGCTCACAAGTTTGCGCTCCTTGAGACAGAACCTACTGGCCTAGTCCTGTAAGCTTCAGTCTCGGTGCAACTAGAAAAATAAGTAATAATAACAATCAGAATAAATTTCTAACTTATACTTCTAAAAATTCTAAAGAAAGACTCGACATAAGAATCAAAAATCAACCAAAAACCAAAAACTCAAGATTGACCAGACGTCACGTTTTACGAGAATTCTACTAAAAAATCGGCAGAGTCTCCTATGTAAAATGGACATCTCTTTACTGAAAAGTAGAGCTGATCCTACAAACAAACACACTTCTATATTCACAATAGCTCAACACCTTGGGTTGGGACCCCAAACTACATAAATTCCCAATTGAGATTCACAATTCACAATATAATAAATATTTAATAATAATATAATAAAATCATTAAAATCCATCAATATCAATAAATAGCCACAATATAATATATTTAAACATCGAAAACATTAAATATAATTATTTTCACATTAATCAAATAAAATCTCAAATAAATTATATAATATTAATAAAAATATGATTTTTCGATAATTAGAAATAAAATAGTAAAATTCACAATTAATTATTCAAATAGTTTAAATATATAGTAAAAATAGTTAAAAACCCATTTAATCACAAAAATAATATATACAATTATTATTTGAATATATTTTTGAAAATTAGTATTAATTAGTTAAAATTAGTAAATAATTTGTAAAAATTATTTTAATACTATTTATTATTCCATAATTATTTAAAACATATAATTTTACTATAATTTCAATAAAAATACATAATTTACCCATAAATTCGAAAATCACATAATACTTAAAATTTACTAAAAATTATTTTCTCACTTCTAAATTTAGTAACTTAAATTAACTATACTAATTTAACATAATTTCACCATAAAACACATAATTAATAAAAATTCATTTTAATTATTAAAAATATAATAATTATGCATAATTCAAATAAATTTAGAAAAATAAACTGAAAATATATTTAGGAAGCTTAAGATGCATACTTCAACATTACTTTAAGGATTTATCAAGAATCAAACACAATCAAGCTAAAAAAAAAAATAAAAATCTAAAATAGACATAAACTAAAACTTAGAGAAACTAACTAGACATCATAGAGTTGAAACGAGTTGAGAATTGAGAAGTACACATTGAGAGGAGTCTAACAAGCCCAAAAACTAGAGCTAAATCCACCATTTTTTTTGTCAAAGCTACAGTAGCTCTTTGCAGAATTCGGCGACAGCAAAGCTCCAGGCGATGGCGAGAAGGTGAGAGGAAGGTGGGGAGGCAACAACAAGGCTTAGTGGCAACTCAAGTGTGGCTAGTGGAGCTTCGAGTGTGTTGCTGGTGCATCAATGGCAAAAGCAGGGGAGAAAAAAGAAGAAAAGGAAAAAGAAAAAGAAAAAGAGGTGGGGAAGGTTTGACCCGATTTTATTTTAATGTGTTGTCTTATATATACACACACACACACATGCACATGCATAGTAGTAGTAGTAGTAATAGTAGTAATAGTAATAATAATAATAATAACACATGCATAAAATAATAATAACAATAATATTTTTAAATAATAAAACTTCCAAATAAATTATTTTACGTAAGAAAATATTTAGCATAAAATAAACGAATATTATTCACAAATAATGATAATATATAAATAAAATTTAAAATATTATTAACATTACATATCTCAAAATAACTTTATAGTATTTAAAATATTGGGTCATTATAATCTTCTCCCCTTATAAAAATTCATCCTCGAATATTCCAATAAAAGCATAATCAACAAAAATTCATTGAGGAAAGAGATAAGGATAAGGGACCCACATCTAGGCTTCAGTCTCCCAAGTGTTCTCCTCCACGTTGTTGCTCTGCCACAACAACTTGACATTAGAATTTTCTTCGAACGTAATTGACAAACTTGATAATCTATTATCGTGATTAGCACCTCCTTGTACATCAGGTCTTCATTCACTTCCACATTATTAAGTTGGAACACGTGTGAAAGGTCTAAAATATATTTCCTCAACATCGAGATATGGAACACTAGATGCACTTGAGATAGATTTGGAGGCAAAGCCAACCAATATGCAACCATGCCCACTCTCTCTAAAATCTTGAACGGTCCAATATATCTCGATGCTAATTTCTCCTTTTTGCCAAACCTCATCACACCCTTCATTGGAGACACCTTCAAAAACACATAGTCTCCAAACTGAAACTCCACATCTCTATACCTTAGATCCGCATAGCTCTTCTATCTACTAGCTACAGTCTCTAATCTCCTTCTGTTCATAACAACCTTCTTAGTAGCATTCTGAACCATCTTAGGTCCAGTCAATGCTCTCTTTCCAATCTCATTCCAACTCAGAGGGGATCTACACTTCCTTCTATACAAAGCTCATACGGTGCCATTTCAATACTGCTATGGTAGATGTTATTATATGCAAACTCTATAAGCAATAAATAATCATCACAACTACATCTAAGATCCAATACACACATCTTTAACATGTCCTCAAGTGTCTAGATTATCCTCTTGGATTGACCATCTATCTGAGGGTGAAAAGCAGTACTGAAATCAAGCCTGGTGCCCATTGCTTCCTACAACTTTTGCCAAAATTGAGGGGTAAACACTGAACCTCTATCAGATATAATGGACACAAGTACTCCATAAAGGCACACAATATGTTTAACATACAGTTTAGCCAACTTAGCTATTGTTATAGCTGTATATATTTAGAATAGGAAGTAAATATATAGGCTGATATATTTAGAATAAGAAGTAAATATATAGGTTGATATATTTAGAATATGAAGTAAATATATAGGTTGATTGTAGGAGATTTTCCTTCCTAAATTAGGTCTCCTATACTTATATATATATCCTTATATTTGATGAATGACATAATAAGAAATTCATTCATATTTATATTTTCTTATACTCTAATTACATGGTATTAGAGTAGGTTGTTTTCTACTTTGAAGAAAATCAAAGTTCTGGGTTGTTAGGTATAAGTGAGGGTGAGACTAATTCATCACTTTAGGAGGGTTTCCTATTAACACTGTTAGCCCAGGAAGGAACATTATGTGCTGATTAGTCAAGACCCAAAAGATCAGTCGTTGGAATCTAAGCACGTGAACCACATGCGCCCGTAGAAGCTGTTACCCAGATTCCACATGCCAATGCGTAGAGGCATGTGAGCTATCAAAATTTGCTCCAATCAGCCTTGTTTAATTTGCATTTTTTTGTTCTTCTTGATTCCACATCTGTTTGGGTCTGAATCTGCACCATTGTGAGAGTATTCAGCTATTCAAAATCTATTAGTATTTAGTTCTAATTTCTTTGAGTTTTTTCCTTCTTTTGTTGGTTGTTCTTTTGAAAAATGGTAGAGAAAAAGAGTGTTGTTGTTTCTAATGTGGTTCCAATGATGTAAAAAATCACGGAACATAAACTTAACAGTATGAACTATCTTAATTGGGGTCAAACTATTGAACTATATTTGCTCAGTATTTCTATAGATAGCCACTTAATTGATGATCCTCCTAAAGATGATTCTAGATTTCCTTGGATGAGAGAGGATGCTTGATTATTTTTATAGATATGAAGTTCTATTGATAGTGAGGTGGTTGGTATGATAACTCATTGTAGGATAGTCAAGGAATTAATGAACTATTTAGAATTTTTATATTCTGGAAAGGGAAATGTTTCTCGTATCTATGATGTGTGTAAGGCATTTTATAGGGCAGATAAAGGCGATAGGTCTCTCACCAGTTATTTCATGGATTTTAAGAAAATATATGAAGAACTCAATATGCTACTTTAGTTCAGTACTGATGTGACTGTATAGTAAACTCAACAGGAGAAGATGGTTGTTATAAGTTTTTTAGTTGGTCTTCCATCTGAGTTTGAAATTGCTAAATCTTATATTCTTTCTGGTTCAGAGATTTCTTCTCTATAAGATGCTTTCAGTAAGGTTCTTCGTACAGAAAGTTCACTTATTATTCAAACTATTTATCCTAATAGTACTTTTGTTAGTTGTCATAACACCTTTGAGTTAGGGAAACAATAATACAGGAGTGGTGGTAGTAATAAGGGCATAGGATCTAATAATTATGACAAGAATATTGGAACTCATGGACAGGAGTCAAAGGAATTAGTGTGTCATGATTGTCATAAGCCAGGTCATATCAAGCGAGATTACTGATGATTTTAGTATAGGAGAGCTTAGTATGCTCATATTGCATCTACTTCTGAGACCACTAAAAAGCCTATTTTGATATTTATAAATGAATATGCCAAATTGACTCAGCTTTAAGAAGCAATAAAACCTCAATCCAATTTTGCTCCTATAGAGTCAGGTAAACCCAATATATGTCTTATTTCCTCCTTTTCAAATTGGGTCATTGATTCTGGTGCTACATATCACATGACATATAATTCTAACTTATTCTTTACCTTTTAGTCGCATAAATCTACCTCTCCTATTACTTTAGCTGATGGTTCCACATCTTGTGTTACTGGATCTAGAATAATTAATCCCACACCATCACTCACTTTATCATCTATTCTTAATCTACCTCAATTATCCTTCAATTTGCTTTCTATCAGTAAACTCACTCAGAGTCTTAATTGTTGTGTCTCATTCTTTCCTAATTATTGTTTATTTCAGGATCTTATGACGAAGAAGATTATTAGTAAAGGACATGAGTCTGGAGGTCTCTACATCCTTGATATGCAAATACCAAAGTTTGTAGCCTGTACCAGAGTTGTCACACTTGTTGAAGCACATTGCCGATTGGGACATCCTTCTTTTCCTGTTCTTAAGAAAATTTTTCCTCAGTTTTCTAGCATATCCTCTTTAGATTGTGAGTCTTTTCAGTTTGCGAAACACCATCATCTCAGTTCAAGTCCAAGAGTCAATAAATGAGCTAATGCTCCTTTTGAGTTAGTACATTCTGATGTTTAGGGTCCTTGTCTAGTTACATATAAAACTGGGTTTAGATATTTTGTTACTTTTATTGATGATTATTCTCAAATGACATGGTTATATTTGATGAAAAATCGATCAGAATTATTCTTTCATTTTTTTGCTTTTATGCTAAGATTCAAACTCAATTTGGTGTGCCTATACAAATTTTAAGATGTGATAATGCTAAAGAATACCTGTAAGAAACTTTTCAAAATTATATGATTCAACATGGTATTCTTCATCAAACATCTTATGTGGATACACCTTCTCAGAATGGTGTTACTAAAAGAAAGAATAGACATCTTCTTAAACTGCTAGAGCATTATTATTTCAAATGCAGGTTTCAAAATATTTTTGGGCTGATGCTGCTTCTACAACTTGTTTTCTAATCAATCAAATGCCTTCCTCGGTCCTGTATAGTGTAATTCCTTTTCATGTTCTTTTACTAATAAAACATTATTTCTCATTGAACCTAGGATATTTGTTTGTACTTGCTTTTGTTCAGGATGTCCACCCTCAGGTTACAAAACTTGATCCAAAATCTTTGAAGTGTATTTTTCTTAGATATTCTTGAGTGCAAAAGGGATATAACTATTATTCTCCAAGTCTTAACAAGTATCTTGTGTCCGCTGATGCTATACTTTTATAACATACACCATTTTCTTCTTCTTTAGGTCCTCTTGGTCAGAGGGAGGAGGATGATTTGCTAGTCTATATAATTATTCCTCCTTATTCCACTCCTATTAAGCCTCCTATCACACAAACATATTCTCATCAGACACAACCTCCTATTACTATTGCTTCACCTATTCCTGATCCTTTTGCTCTATGTCCTAATGAGCCAGTTTCTTTATCATCAGATCTGGTTCCTAGTGATGATCTTCCCATCACTCTCCATAAAGGTAAACGTACATGCACTTATTTAGTTTCTTCTTTTGTTTCCTATAATCATTTTTCATCATCATCTTATTTTATTGCATCTCTCGATTCTGTTTCTGTTCCTAAAACTATTCATGAAGCTTTAGCTCATTTTGGCTAGCGTAATGCCATGATTGAGGAGATGAATGATTTGGATGTCAATGGTACTTGGACCTTGGAAACTTTACCTATAGGAAAATAGGCTATTGGGTGTCAATGGGTGTTTGTAGTAAAAGTAAATCCTGATGGATCTATTGCTAGATTGAAAGCTCGACTTATTATTAAAGGATATGCTTAGACATATGGAGTGGATTATTCTAACACATTTTCTCATGTTGTTAAACTTACTTTTGTCATGCTCTTTATATCTATAGCAGCTACTCATCATTGGCCTTTACATTAGTTAGACATAAAAAATGCCTTTCTTTATGGCGACCTTCAAGAGGAAGTCTATATGGAGCAACCACCTAGTTTTGTTGCTCAAGGGGAGTATGGGAAAGTATGTCATCTACGTAAATCCTTGTATGGTTTAAAACAAAGTCCTCGTGCCTAATTTGGCAAAGCTGTTGAGAAGTTTGGCATACAAAAGAGTAATCAGATTATTCTATTTTCTATAAAAGATCTGATGATGGCATCATTCTATTAGTAGTCTATGTGGATGACATTGTAATTATTGGTAGTGACATTATAGGGATTTCATCTCTGAAATCCTTTCTCCATACTCAATTTCATACTAAAGATTTAGGAATGCTAAGATATTTTATAGGAGTTAAAGTGACCAGGAGTAAGAAAGGAATCTTCTTATCTCAAAGAAAGTATGTGCTAGACTTACTATCTGAAACAGGAAAATTAGGGGCTAAACCATGTAGTACTCCAATGGTTCCTAACTTGCAACTTACAAAAGATGGTGAATTGTTTAAGGATCCTGAGAGATACATAAGATTGGTTAGGAAGTTGAATTATCTCACTATGACATGACCAGATATTGCATTTTCAGTTAGCACGGTTAGTTAGTATATTTCATCTTCAACTGTCGATCATTGGAAGTCAATAAAATAGATTTTAGGCTATTTAAAAGGAGCTCCTGGATATGGCATTCTATATGGCAATCATGGTGATACTAGGATTAAGTGTTTTTTAGATGCTGATTGGGCAGGATGTAAGGAAGATTAGACATCCACTTTGGGATATTATGTATTTGTTGGAGGAAATTTGGTGGCATGGAAAAGCAAGAAACAAAATGTAATTTCTCAATCAAGTGTAGAATCTAAATACAGGGTCATGGCATAGTCTATTTGTGAACTAATATGGGTGTATCAGCTTCTCAGTAAAATGGGTCTCAAAGTTTCAATGCCAGCCAAATTATAGTGTGACAACTAAGTCGTAATACATATTACATCTAATCCAGTCTTTCATGAGTGAACTAAACACATTGAGATTGACTGTCATTTTATTCATGAAAAGATTCAACTAGGCTTGATTTCTATAGGATATGTGAAGACTAGAGAACAATTAGGAGATATCTTTATAAAGGCACTTAATGGGATTCAGATTTATTACTTTTATAACAAGCTAGGCATGATTAACATCTATGCTCCAGCTTGAGGGGGAGTGTTATAGCTGTATATATTTAGAATAGGAAGTAAATATATAGATTGATATATTTAGAATAGGAAGTAAATATATAGGTTGATATATTTAGAATAAGAAGTAAATATATAAGCTGATTATAGGAGATTTTCCTTCCTAAATTAAGTCTCCTATGCTTGTATATATATCCTTATATTTGATGAATGACATAATAAGAAATTCATTTATATTTCTGTTTTCTTATACTTTGATTACAGCTACAAAATAAGTGGATTTAACTGGCAAGAAATGAGCACACTTGGTTAACCTGCCCACAATCACCCAGATGGAATCGTATCCATCCTTTGAACGAGGTAACCCAACCACAAAATCCATAGCAATTCTCTCCGATTTCCACTCAAGAATTAGAAGTGGATGAAGCTTCCTAGAAGGCTTCTGATGCTCAGCTTTCACCTGCTAACATGTCAAGCACTTGGAAACATAATCAACTCCATCCTTCTTCAATCCATTCCACCAGTACAAATCTTGGATGTTGTGGTACATATTAGTAACACCTAGATGTATGTTGTAAGCTATAGAATGCGCTTCTTCAAGTATCTCTTCTCTTAAATTATCCATATTAAAAATGCATAATCTACCGTTGATCCACAAAACACCTTCATCATTAAGTGTGAAATCAGTGAACTTCCCTGCTTGAACATTCTCCTCAAGCTCTGCTAAAATAGGATCTCAGCCCTGAGCTGCCTTAATCCTATCTCTTAATACTGATTAGACTCTAAACTGAGCTAACAATCCACCTGATATGCTAATCTTCATCATCAGACCTTGATCCACTAACTGGTGCAACTCTTAGGTCAAAGGTCTCCTCTCCACACTAATATGAGCAAGACTACCTACACAAGGCATATGCTACCACATTAGCCTTGACTGAATGATAAAAAATATTGCAGTCATAATCCTTTAGGAGTTCTAACCATCTCCTCTGCCTCAAGTTTAGATCTCTTTACTAGAAAATGTACTTAAAGCTCTTGTAATCTGTGAAAATCTCACAACTCACCCCATACAAATAATGTCTCTAAATCTTGAGAGTAAAGATCACTGCAGCCATCTATAAATTGTGAGTAGGATAAGCTTGTTCATGCTTCTTCAATTGCCTCAAAGCATAAGCTAGCACCTTACCATTCTGCATCAACACGCAACCTAGGCCAACTCTAGAGGCATCACAATACATAGTGAACTTATTTACTCCATTAGGCAAAGCTAAAACTGGAGCTGTGGTCAAATTCTCCTTCAGTAGCTAAAAATTATTCTCACAAGAATCTAACCACATAAGCTTTATATTCTTTTGAGTTAGGAGAGTCATAAGAGCTGTAATTCTAGAGAAATCCTGCATAAATCTCCCATAATACCTAGCCAAACCTAAAAAACTTTGAATCTTCATAACTGTCATCGATTTGAGCCACTCAGACACTGCTTCTATCTTCTATGGATCAACCTGGATACCATCCTTAGACACTACGTGTCCAAGGAATGCAACACTCTCAAACCAAAAATCACAATTTGAGAATTTAGCATAAAGCTAATGTTCTCTCAGTGTCTGTAGTACTATCCTTAAGTGATATATGTGCTCTTCCATACTCTTCAAATACACTAGTATATCATCAATGAAGACTGCCATAAATTGATCCACATATGGTCTGAATACCCTATTCATTAGGTCCATAAAAGTAGTTGGTGCATTACTCAACCTGAATGACATCACCAGAAACTCATAATCGCCATATTGAGTGTAGAATGTTATTTTAGGAACATTGACTTTATTGATCCATAACTGATGATAACTTAACCTCAATTTAATCTTGAAAAAGAATTGTGCACCCTAAAGTTAACCAAACACATCATCTATCCTCGAAAGATGATATTTATTCTTCACCATCACTTTATTCAGCTCTTTGTAATTAATGCATAGTCTCAATGTACCATCCTTTTTCTTCACAAATAGGACTAGTGTACCCCAAGGAGAAATACTAGGTCTAATGAAACCTTTATCTAACAAATCCTGTAACTACTCCTTCAATTCCTTCAACTCTGTAGGAGCCACTCTATAGGGCAACATAGAAATAGGAGTGGTATTTGGGACCACATCTATACAAAATTCAATCTCTCTATGAGGTGGTAAACCTGGTAACTCCTCAAGAAAAATATAAGAAAACTCACAGGCAATAGGAACATCTATGAGTGATAACTTCTCCACTCAAGTATCCCTGATAAGTGCCTAGGATCCCTGACAACCCTTCCTCAGCATCTTAGGAACATCTATGAGTGATAACTTCTCCACTCAAGTATCCCTGATAAGTGCCAAGGATCCCTGACAACCCTTCCTCAGCATCTTCTTAGTCGTGATAGTGAAGATGATATTCTAAGGTGCAGAACTCTTTTCACCCATAAACTTAAACTCTTCTTCATCAAAAATTCTGAAAATAACCTCTTTATTTCGATAATCCACAATGGCATAGTGCTGAGACAACCAATCCATACCAAGGATCACATCGAATTCCATCATATCCAATAACACCAATTCCATTAGCAATCTCTGCCCTCGACTAACACGGACAACCAAAAAGAACAACGTTAGAGTCCAAAAAATAATTTAGAGGAGTGGTGATAGACAAAGGAAAAGCCATCCTTGAAGCTTGCTAATAAGACTTCAAACCAAAAACAAAGGACACGAAAGAATATGTAGCACCCGGATCAATTAAAACTCTAGCATCCAAACGAATACAAAACCCAGTCCAGTAACATACGTCGTAATGATGAAATACTAATCTTGCATAAATTCCTCGACATACTGACCTAGTTTGAGGAACTCTCTAGTTTAGTCTTCTACAAATCTATTACCTCTATAAATGCTGGTCAGCCGAAATCTGTAGCTCATCCGCAATGGCTCTAGATAAAATCTCCTTATAAACCTCTCTCGGAATTGTGCCCAAGTCATCATCACCATATGCGGCTGTATCACCTGAATGAACTAATCCAGGGCTGGTTCCTCGACAAACAGCTCGATAATCATAATATGTTGATACTCGGTGTGAGCAGTTTGAGTCCTCGTCTTAATAGCATGTAGAAAATCCAGAGGGTCTGACGTCCCATCGAAAGCTATATGGCCAACTCTGGCGTAGAATAATGCTGCCTTAAGGTTAGACATACCCTACTGATAGACATGCTACATTTGTGGTACACTTGGAACTGGAGGTATCTCAGCTTCCTTGTACTATGGCTTTACAGGTTCCTCCTCATGTAGATCTCTCTGTCCATAGTGACCTACCGCTCCTTGAGGTCTACCTCTGCCTCTACCTCTATGTCTGGTTGGTGGCTCAAGAAGTAAAATCTCATCCTAAAAAGACTTATCATCCTCAGCCTTAACGACTGGTGGAGTGACACACACTTGTCTCCTCATTCTGAAAAGACAAAAACCAATAAAAATTCAAACAAAACAAACAACAACAGAAAACCTAACAATTACACAAAATACTAAATCAAAGAAAACTTATTGAAGACATAGTCGAACCTAATTTACTGCAGTAGTTTCAAGGAAAACATAACTCTAACAACCTATGTCCACAACACTAATAATCATGCTCTGATACTAACTTTTTCATGACCAAAATTAGGAGTCATGACCAGCGCCAAGGAACAGGAATTCTTTCGATTCCGAAAACCATAATAAGCCTTAAAAATAAAAACAATGCAATAAATAAATAAAAATACACTAGAATTAAAACCTTAATCAATATAAAAATAAATACTTAAATGTCATTTCATAATAAGAAAATATTCATACAATGTTCAGATACAGGTCTCTAAACCAAAACCAAACTCTATTGATACAATAATATTACTATTGTAGTTTTCTAGAGTACAATAAGAGTTCAAATAATAAAATTACATAATCTAGTAGGGGTTGAAGAAGATTGGTGAAGAGGTCTACTACTGAGGTCTGAAGAAGAATCTCTTATAAAAAAAATTGAGGGAGATCAGACCTCATTGAGTGAATTATTATATTATACATACATGAAACCTAAATTCATATACACTCAAGTACCATTTTATAATATACATATAAACGCATTTCACATAAATGCTAAAATTCACTTTTATATAATATAAAATGCATAAAATTATTTTAGTTGAAGGACCAAAGCATAACCCTAACAGTTCGCAACCTTGATCATGAAAATCAATAGCCAACTAGCTTATCCAAAACTCCAAATATTTATTTATCCAACTTAAGGTAGTAGACTAGCCCTAAGTACACTAAGTCAACCTAGGTTCTGCAATCTCACTACTGTCATGACTGGCCCCGAGTACACTAGGTCAACTGAGGATCCACAGTCATCCTTTCCATTAACCAACATCTCAATAAATAATTATCAGATTATCAACCTAATTCTACCGTACTGTCACGCAACAGTCTTAGTGTAGCCCACTAGATAGCACGTTCTACTGCTATCCTTCAAATCAATCTTATAATTATTAAAATAATGAAAATGCATAATGTAAACGTGATAACATCCATTTATAGAGAAATATACCAATTATATACAAAAAGTATACCAAATGTATATTGAAAATATGTTAAATGTGTACTGAAAATATACTAAATATATACTAAAAATATACCAAATATATATGCCACACATATACTAAAATAAACTTATGAATATACCAAAAACATACTAAGTATATATTGAAAATATAACAAGCATATATGTTGTATATATATCGAAATATACCAAAAATATTCTAAATTATTTAATAAAACAATTCATGTATAAATACATATTAAAAACATGAGTGCTTAATATCATTCATCCTATATGCAATGCATATATAAAATAATAACTCATAAGTTTGCGCTCCTCGAGATAAACCCGACTAGCATGGTCCTGTAGGCCTCGGTCTCAGAATAACTAGAAAATAAATAATAATAAAAATCAGAAGAAATTTATAACTTATACTTCTAAAAATTTTAAAGGAAGACTTGATCTAAAAATCAAAACTCAACCAAAAACCAAAAACTCAAGATCGACTACGTCACATTTTACGAGAATTCTACTGAAAAATCAGCAGAGTCTCCTCTATAAAACGGACATCTCTCTACTGAAAAGTAGAGCTGATCCTACAAACAAACACCCTTCTATATTCACAATAGCTCAATACCTCAGGTTGGGACCCTAAACTGCACAAATTTCCAACCGAGGTTCATAATTCACAATAAAATAAATATTTAATAATAATATAATAAAATCATTAAAATCCATCAATATCAGTAAATAACCACAATATAATATATTTAAACATTAAATATAATTATTTTCACATTAATCAAATAAAATCTCAAATAAAATATATAATATTAATAAAAATTTAATTTTTTGATAATTTAAAATAAAATATTAAAATTCAAAATTAATTATTCAAATAGTTTAAATATATAGTAAAAATAGTTAAAAACCCATTTAATCACAAAAATAGTATATATAATTATTATTTGAATATATTTTCAAAAATTAGTATTAATTAGTTAAAAATAGTAAATAATTCGTAAAAATTATTTTAATACTATTTATTATTCCATAATTATTTAAAACATATAATTTAACTATAATTTCAAATAAGATATAAAATTTTCCCATAAATTCAAAAATCACATAGTACTAAATATTTACTAAAAATTATTTTCTCACTTCTAAATTTAATAACTTAAATTAACTATACTACTTTAACATAATTTAACCATAAAACACATAATTAATAAAAATTTATTTTAATTATTAAAAATACAATAATTATGCATAATTCAAATAAATTCAGAAAAATAAACTAAAATATATTTAGGAAGCTTCAGATGCATACTTAAACATTACTTAAAGGATTTATCAAGAATCATACAAAATCAAGCTAAAAAATAAAAATGAAAATCTAAAATAGACATAAACTAAAACTTAGAGATATCTAACTAACCGGACATCGTAGAGTTGAAACGAGTTAAGAATCGAGAAGTACACATCAAGAGGAGTCTAACAAGCCCAAAAACTCGAGCTAAATCCACCATTTTTCTATCAAAGCTACAGTAGCTTTTCGCAGAATCTGGTGATAATAGAGCTCCAAGCGACGGCGGGAAGGTGAGACGAAGGTGGGGAGTGACGACAAGGCTTGGTGGCGGCTTAGGCATGGCTGGTGGAACT
This sequence comes from Mallotus nudiflorus, assembly GCA_947683625.1. Classification (NCBI taxonomy): domain Eukaryota; kingdom Viridiplantae; phylum Streptophyta; class Magnoliopsida; order Malpighiales; family Euphorbiaceae; genus Mallotus; species Mallotus nudiflorus. Next base: position 2,463,398 of record CANTUR010000286.1, on the reverse strand, counting down.
TCAAGCATGCTACTGGTGTGTCAATGGTGGAAGTAGGGGAGAAAAAGGAAAAAGAAAGAAAAAAAGAAAAAGGAAAAGAGGAGGGGAAGGTTTGACCTAATTTTGTTTTAATGTGCTGTCTTTTATAAATAATAATAATAATAATAATAATAATAATAATAACACATGCATAAAATAATAATAACAATAATATTTTTAAAAAATAAAACTTTCAAATATATTATTTTACATAAGAATATATTTAGCGTAAAATAAACTAATATTATTCACAAATAATGATAATATATAAAGAAAATTAAAATATTATTAACACTACATATCTCAAAATAATTTTATATTATTTAAAATATTGAGTCATTACAAAATTAAGAAGCTAGAATTAGAAATGAATTTTACAAAATTTTCACTTAAATCAAACACTCACTTGATTTTGCAAATGAATTTTATACTTTTATAAAGTTCTCATTTAAACCAAACACACTCACTTAAATTTGTAAATAAATTTCATAAAATTTCATGGAATTTATTTAAATCAAATACACTCTTAGTAAATTAAATATTAAATTTATTTGAATTTAATGTGCAAAAAAAATTGCAATGTTAAAAAAAAACCAAAAGGCCTAAAGTTGTCAAATTCAACATCTCACAAAAATGACAATTCTCGGAAAAAAAAAGAGCAAAATTTTCTCCCTACTGTTTTAAAAGTCAATTAAATACTCACTAAAAAAGGATGGCCATGGATAGAACAAAGGATTTATACAACCATCATGAACTTCTAGACCCTGGCATTGTTTGGAGACAACATTGAAACAACTTAATAAGTTTGTGAATCTGGTAATGAAATGTGTACATGAGTCAAGAGTTGACATCCTACAATGGGAGAAGTGGTAAAAGAGAGAGAACATCTTGCAGCTTGCTGGTTTAAACCCCAATGCCAAATCGACATCCACTTCAACAAGTTACGAGGAAGCAAGTGAGGGAAGCCCCTGCAATCCTTACAATAAAGATGCATTTGATTACAGTGGGGCTTTCCAACTTCAAAGATAGAGCCACAATGAGCATTTCAATTTCTTTTTAGATTTTAGAAATTTTTTTGAAATAGCTTAAAGTGTGTTATTATTAGAAACTGTAATTAAATTGAATTCTTTGCTTCTGAATATTGAGAACAAGTGTTGTTATATATATATATATATATATATGGTAACATAAGGTGTAAGACGGTTGACCAATATTTCATAGTCATTTACTTAATTCTATATATGTCTGACATAGCATAAACCTGTAAATAAGGATAACTATTGTAATCCGTTGATTCACGTATGAATGTTGGAAACAATCTTCTTTTAATCTGTTAATTTAGATGAATACCAGAATAAAAAGCATCAATAATCGTTGATTCTCAAAAGAATATCGAAAATTAGGAAAAATAGAAATTCTATTAAAAATTCATCAAAAGCCATCCCAAACATCCAAAACAACAAATAACTATTGTTTGGAAAAACCCTAAAAGAAAAGGGAAAAAAATCCAACAAAACATAAAACATAAAACTTTAAAGCCAATTTTGATGCTCTAAACAATGGATTTTGAGCCTAAAACTTGGGTCATTATAGGTAGTTTTGGTAACAAATATGAATCTCTAAATCATTTTTGTTTTAACATATTATGAACCCCCGTGATTTAATCAGCGTTGAAAATTAGAATCTTTAAAAATCACGTTGCGCATTTTAGCCTTTTTTCAAAATTCAAACACTCCATGTAACGTAAGGCTGTCCGCATCAATGTCCTCTTTGAATTGTTGGGTCAAGCTTCTTGGTGGAATGCATTCCACCTTAGTTTATATACAAACTAGGCAAATACTCTTAATTTTTTTAAAGTTAATTGTTGTGGACTGAAAATTATAAAATTTAGTATTGTTATTTTTTTAAAACAAACAACATACTAAGGTTATTATTATTATTATTATTATTATTATTATTATTATTATTATTATTATTATTATTATTTTCAAACAACGTACTAAGGTTATTATAAATTGAAATAAATGCATTACATTTCTACATCCATCACATGAAATGGAAAATATTATTATTCTTTGTCATTATAAATTGTTAAGTATTTTTTATTTTGTCAAATCGATGTTGCAATCTTCTAATTGTGCAAAGATTTATTTCAAAAATGAATTTTTTTAATTTTTATGAAAACCTCATATTAAAAAATCGCAATTTCAAAATTTTCACATTTTTTTATGTTTTTACTTTAATTGTGTTGAGTAGTAAATTACTTATATAAATTATTTTTTTAATACAATTCTCTTTAATATTCATGGCTAGTATAAAATTATTTTAATAGAGTTTAAAATATGTATAAATAATTTTTTTTAATACTTATTGAACACTCTTCTTTCACATAAAATTAAAATAAAAAAACATAATCATCCTTTTTCATAATACAATAGACAAATTCTCTTAACTACCTACACAAAGTTATACACCAACTATAAACAAATTTGCATAAAATGAATTCTTTAAGGGTTTGTTTGGTTCAAATAAATTTCATAAAATTTTATGAAATGTATTGAAAAATTCAAATAAGTGTGTTTGATTTAAATGAAAATTTTGTAAAATTTATTTTAAATTCTAATTTTTTAAATTTGTTAAATTATCTAAAACTAAATTAATTTTTATTAATAAATTATGTTTGATTTAAATAAATTTAAAATTCATTTAGAAACAAATTCTATTTCAAATTCATTTAAAAATGAAATGAATTCTTGATGAAATTAAACAAAATAAGGGATAAAAGTATTTTAGAGAATGACCTGTCATAAAATTAATAATATTACTCACGCAACATGCGAACAGTTATCTATTTCTATAAAATTTTATAAAACTCATTTTATATTTCAAGCGCACTCTTTTCTAGGAAAAAGTGCAAAAAAAGTATTATGTAGTTTGACTTATTTTTAATTAGAGTCATGTGGCACTTTTCATGATAATTGAAGATAATTTAGGCTTGTAACTCAATGCGTTAGCAACTGAAGGTAGTTTTAAAAACATTCTTAAAAATAATAATGAGGCATAGGTAGAACAAGTGAAACCACAAGAGATTATTTGTATTTTTTCCATTATGTTTTTCTAAAATAAACTAAGTTATTTTTTCAAAAATATTTATCTTAATTAAACAAAAAATAATATCAACTTTACATAATATTGTTTTTAGTTATAAACTAGCACTAATACTTTGTGAAAAAATTTATATAAAATATAATATTTTATAAAATATACTTTATTTTTATAAAACAAAAAATTAATAAAAATCTATTAATAAAAAGAGTAATTAGTAATTAGTAATCTCTTCATATATTCTTAATAAATCAAAATAAATATATGAAGAATATAAAATGATAACAAATTTTATTAATGGCTTATTTTATTTAAGAACATTTATTTTAATTTATCAAAAAATATAAGAAATTATTAATTATTAATTTGATATTTTATTAATTTATTGATGATATATTTATTTTAATTTTTCCTTTTTATTTAAGAATATTTGTAAATAAAATATAATTATTTAATTATTTCATAAAAATATTTTATATTTACAAGAATGGTAATATTTTATATAAAAATATAACTAGTGGTACTTGTGAAAAAAATAACTTGCAAAAAAATTTACTAACTTTTTCATGAAATACGTGACATTCTTTTTGAAGAATAAAATTTAAAAAAAAAAAAAAAAAGAAGAGAAGAAATTTTAAGGGAATTACTTTTCTATATATTTATAAGAGATGTTACAACTCTTATATATACATATAGAAATTCTAATCACATCATAATTAGAAATAGAATAGCATTCTAAATGAAATAAAGATTTTATTCCTAATTGTATACAAATATTTATTTCCTAATATATACAATTAAAATATTTCTTTCCTCAACATTTCCTCTCAATAATTAGGAAGAGAATAACATCCTAAATGAAATAAAGATTTTATTCCTAATTGTATACAAATATTTATTTCCTAATATATACAATTTAAATATTTCCTTCCTCAACACTCCCCTCAAGTTGGTGAATGTATGTCAATCATTCCCAACTTGTCAAGTGAGTTGTAGAATAATTTTCCAAATACGACCTTTATAAGAATGTCAGCTAGTTGAGTCTGAGAATAAATAAATGAAAGATCAATTGTTCCTTGGTTCAAATGATCTTTGATGAAATGTCTGACAACCTTTATGTGCTTAGTTCTATCATGTTGAACCGAATTATTTGCAATTATTATGGCTGCCTTGTTATCACAATGTAACAACATAGACTTCGGATGTTTTAGTCCCAGATCCTAAACAATTCGCCTTATCTAGAGCAATTCACATACTCCACGAACCATTCCTCTAAATTTAGCTTCAGCACTTGACCTTGCTATGACTTACTGTTTCTTGCTTCTCCAAGTGACTAAATTTTTTCCTACAAATGTAAAGTACCCAGATGTTGATTTTCGATCAGTCTGATCTCTAGCCCAATCAACATCAGTATAGTCAGTAATTTCGTAATCCTTATTTCTCCCAAAGAACAAACTTTTCTCGGAGAAGACTTTAAATATCTTGATACTCGATATACTGCACCCATATGTTCTTTAGTCGGAGAACAACACTTACTGTATAAGCAATATCTGGCTGAGTATGAGATAAGTAAATCAACCTTCCCACTAGCTTTTGATAACGATCTTTCTTAGTTGAGACTTGATCTTTATTAGTTGGGACTTGATCTCCTAGGATTGAAAGCCAATGGTTAACTTCAATTGGAGTTTCGGCTGGCTTATAATTAAGCATGCCCGTCTCTGTTAGTATGTCCATTACATACTTTCGTTGGCAGAGGAAAATCTCTTAAGCTGATCTTGTAACTTCAATTCCTAAAAAATACTTCAAGTTACCCAAATCCTTAAGTTCAAACTCAGTTGCTAACTGTTTTTGTAAGGTTTTTGTCTCACTCAGATCATTCCTAATGACCACCATATCATCAACATACACAATCAGAGCGGTGACTTTACCTAACTTCTATTTGATGAATAGTGTATAATCAACATCACTTTGCTTATATCCGAACTTTTTCATGAAAGTTGAGAGTTGTCCAAACCATGCTCGAGGTGATTGTTTGAGTCCATACAATGCCCTTTTTAGTTTGCATACTCGGTCAGTTCACCTTGTTCTGGGTGGTAGATCCATATACACATCTTTATCTTTAGTTCCATTCAAAAATGCATTCTTCACATCAAATTGTTGTAGTGGCTAGTCCAGTTAACAGCTAAGGAAATAAGAACTCGGACGGTATTCATTTTTGCTACTAGGACAAATGTATCTTCATAGTCAATTCCATACTTCTGATTATATCCCTTTGCTACCAACTAAGCTTTATATCAATTTATGCGTCCATTTAAATTGAGTTTGACAGTGAATATCCACCTGCACCCAACCATTTTCTTTCCTTTAGGGAGAGGAAAAAGATCCCATGTGCGGTTCTTTTGTAATGCCTCCATTTCGTCATTCATGGGTTTCTTCCAATTTAGATTAGCTAAAGCCTCCTACATATTACTTAGAATAGATATAGTAGATAATTGATTTACAATAAATGCATGTGATTTAGACAAACAGTCAGTTGATATTAAGTTATTAATAGGATATTTAGCTTTGGTATAAAGGTTCGAATCATATTATTTTTTTTGAAATCCCTCTATTAATTCTATAAGGATAATGAGCCTTGGTATTTGGAGTTACTAAGGAGACAAGTTTACTTTATTATGCACATTCAAAGCTTCTTTAGCTTTTAGTATGGGTTGGGAAGATGTACTATCTAGATTACTCGAATTATCTTCAATTATCTGTTCAAGTGAGATGCTCGGAACATTCAGAACATCAGATGTTTGTCCAGGTGAGATGTCAACATCAAATGTTTATCCAGGTGAGATGCTCAGAACACTCAGAACACTTTGGAGACTTGGGACATTTAAGATACTCGGATTCAAAATATTCAGAATGCTATCTTCAAATTTAAAGAGGTTTGGATTTTTATTCCCTTAAAGAGAACACTCAAAATAAGAGAAGAAAGGAGTGTTTTCATGGAACCAAACATCTCGAGTTATACACATCTTTTTTGCATTCGGATCATAACACCGATATCCCTTTTGTAGATCTGCATAGCCAATAAAAATACACCAGATAGCTCGAGGATCTAATTTACTGAGTGTCTGATGGACATATGCCAAGCATCCAAAGACTCAGGGTTCTAGATTATTGAGAGGTAGAGATATGACAAGTTCTTAAAGTTTCTGAAGAGGCATTTTGAAACCAAGTACTCTTGATGGTGTCCAGTTTATGAGATACGTAGCGGATCAAATAGCCTCTCCTCAGTATTCTCGAGGAACATTCATGTCAAATAATAATGCTTTGACGACTTCCAATAACTACTGGTTATTTCGTTCGGCTATACCGTTCTGTTGGGGAGTGCCGACACAGGATGTTTGGTGGTAAATACCCTGCTTAAGGAAAAAATCATTCAGAGCCGAGTTAAGATACTCCCCACTATTGTCAGACTGCAAGACTCAAATTTTACTCTAGTATTGCATAGCCACCATTTTGTACAGGTCCCAGAACGCAAAGCACACATCTCCCTTATTTGAAAGTAGTGATACCCAGGTCATCCGGGTACATTCATCAATAAACGTTACAAAATATCTAGCACTAGATAGAGTAGGAATCTGAGCAGGTCCCCATACATCAGAATGAATGGTCATAAATGGAATTGAATTTTTATTATAACTCAGGTACATAAGAGATTCAGTGGCTTTTTGCCAATTCAAAAATATCACACTTGAATTCTGAATCTGTGGTATTCAAAAAAAAATTTTGGTTTTATTTGTTTAAGATAATGAAAAGAAAGATTACCAACATGACGATGCCACAAGATAACTTGGTCTTTGGCCGAGCAACTTCTACCAACCCTATTGACTTGACTTGACTTCTGCCTTGGATCACCATGCAAGTCAATATAGTACAACTTTCCATGTTTAATGCTAGAGCCAAGAATCCGATGTGTTGCAATGTCCTGAAATACACAATAATTAGGCCAAAATTTGAAAGTGCAATTTAAAGTTTCAATGATTTGGCCAACAAATGGTAGATTATAAGAAAGAGATGGAACAACAAGAATAATATATAGATTAAGAAAGTCAGAGTTAAATACTAATCCTTCATGAGTGACCAGTGCTATGCCTCTATTGGCAGTTATAATATTTTGTTAGGTTGACGGGTGAATGGATGTAAGATGGTGAGTGGAGTTTGTTATATGATTAGTAGCACCTGTATTAACAATCCATGTATTATTTCAAGTAAGATTTATGATACCTGATGTTGTATCAAGATCACCACTTAGTTTAGTCTCACTAAAGGTGGCAATTGTAGCTTTTTTGAGCTTCTTACAAGGCTTTTTATTGAAATCCCATCATTCTGGATATCCTACAATTTCATAGCACCATTCCTTGGAGTGTCCAACTTCACCATAATGAGTATAGGTGTATGTGATGGACTTACTCGGTACTTTCCCTTTGAGCTGGGGATGAGTCTTAGCTGCTACAAGTACAATATGGTCCAGCAAAATCTTTGACTCTTCCATCGTATGGCGCTGGTTGTGATCCCTCCGTACATATGCATAACTAGACTCGAGATCAAGAGGTGGATCCTTCCAGAGTATTTCTCTCCGAGCATTATTAAATTCCAAATCAAGCTCGGCTAGGAAAATATGTGGTCGAAGCTGGGTAATATGTTTATGGAGTGACACTACTCCATTAACATCCTCCTTTTATGCACACGTTCGGACATCAATTTTCTAAAATATTCCAACCAGTTCATTATAATATGCAGGTAATGACTTACTATTTTGACGTGTTGTGAATGATTTTCAATTTAATTCAAACAACTGAGTTTCATCATATCCATCATAGAAGGTTTTTGAGATAACATCCCATATCTCCTTTACTATTGGAAGACGGATGAATCTCTGCATCAATGTCAGACTCATGGAATCAATCAACCAACTTTTAACTCAATTATTATCAAGAAGTCAAGTCTCCAAAGTTTTATCTCCTATTGGTGGCTTTGACATAGTGCCATTAAGAAAGCTAGATTTATTTTTTGCTCCAATTCACATTTCCATGAGTTGTGACCATAGATGATAGTTCGTATCATCAAGAATAATTCTTGTAGGTAAGGGAGAATTATTTTGAAGGGTTTGAATAAAATTGGGTGTTTCATGGGATACGATAGTAGTATTTTCAATGGTCATGATTTCGAAGATTCAAAGAAATTTAAAAAAAGAGAAAAAATACGATTTTAAGAATTCAATAAAAAAAATTCAATTTCAATAGATATGCTCTAATACCATGAAGAATAAAATTCAAATAAAAAAAGAGAAATTTCAAGGAAAATACTTTTCTATATATTCATAAGAGAGGTTACAACCTTTATATATATATATATAAATCCTAATTACATCATAACTAGAATATAATAACATCCTAAATAAAATAAAAAATTTATTCCTAATCGTATTCCTAATTGTATATAAATATTTAGTTTTTAATATATACAATTAAAATATTTCCTTCCTCAACACTTTTTTGACAAAAAAAATATACTATTTTTTTATACAATAACACTTTTAGTTATAAAATAGCACCTAATATTTTATAAAAAAATTATATTTATAAAAAAATAAATCAGATAATATGTATATATATATAAACTTCTCTTTCAAATAATTATGAAAGGCAACGAGTTGAGCTGCTCAATTGAAGCGGAGAAAGCCCCAGGCGGTTAAGAAGCTGAAAGAGAAGTTTTATTTATTAAATTTTCAACTAAAAATAAAAATAAGAAATTTGAAATTTTATTTTTGCCAATGCGATGTCATCATTCAAACTCAAAGGGTGCTAAGCAGCGTTTATTTGATAGAAGAAGCCACGCTTTGATTGTTCAATTTTAATAATTTTGCAATGTCCAATTCCAATTTTGATAGTTGACATTGTGAAGTGGTTGATGGATGTATGTAATATACTATTAACATGGAGTGGGAATGATTTTTCAGCCGAAAGGCATTTTGCATTGAGATTGTTTTGTAAGAAATTAAGATGAATTCAAGAATTTTGATGCCTGTCTCTGGTGCTGCTTGCTTCCCTCCAAACTTGTAGTGTACAAGCAGTGACTAATATTAATAGTGATGATTGTAAGTTTTCTGTTATTGCTATTCTATTTCAATGTTTGGGTGTGATTTAGGATATCAAGTTTGTCTGAAATGCTCCTCACCTCACCTGGCTACACCAGTAACTACTTACTTACAAGCTGTTTAGTTTAGTTTAGTTTAGTTTAGTTTAGTTTAGCTTAGCTTAGTTTAGTTTAGAATTATTAATTAATCAATTTTCCATAAAATCATCCTAAAAGAAACTTACCAGATACAAAATTCAAAAACAGAAAAATAGGATTTGGATCCTCTATTATAGTCATAGGTTGAGATTGATTTTGAACTGTACCTCTCAAATGCTCACCTGCCTACAGTAACTACTTACTTCGGAGCTGAGGTTGTGTTGCCCCCAAAATCACATCACTTGCTTATCAATTTATTCTAATTGAAGATGCCCAAAAATCATAAAGACATTGACTTTGGTGGTTAAGTTCTGAAATCAGTCCTTTGGATTTGGAAGACATATTCATAGGAATTACAAAAACCTTTGTAAGATGAAGACTTATACTTGTGCGATCGGACCAATTCACGAGTGACTTCCATGTAACTTCTAATTTTAATTCTAATTGGCAATGCTAGTTTAGTTGATTTTTTTTTTAAGACTTATTTATTGAATCTCAACTGCAGAACCTTGTCCAGCATGGGATTAAAGGGGCAGCTGTTTGACTATGTATCACGCTTATCCGAACTGCAGATTATGTATAAAAACCAACACACAGGATTGATTGATCCATCCATCCATCCATTCTTATAAGAATATTCATTTCTGTTTATTATTGGCCTCAGGGATCTATCATACAACGAAGGTCTGGAAGGAGAGCTTCCAACATCCATTGGGAATTTGAAGAAACTAACAAACTTGTACCTAAATGGGTATACATACCAATTTTTTTCTTCGTTTGCAATGATCTTATTAACTTTATTTATTTATTTTTTTTCGTTTCAGAATCCTGGTTGGTTGTAGTTTCTCTGGTCCCATCCCTAATTCAATAGGCTCACTGCAGCAGCTTGTCTTTCCGTAAGGATTTCAACCTGCAATACCAATACTTGCTTGCATTACTACAATTATCCTAGAGCACTGCAGTTCATGCCATCTGAAGAAATCTTTATTGTTGTTTACTGCAGAGCTCTGAATTCTAATGGCTTCAGCGGACCAATCCCACCTGAAATTGGCAATTTATCTAATCTTCATTGGTTGGATCTAGCTGATAATCAGCTTGAAAGGTCCATCCCAGTCTCCACAGGGACTGAACCTGGTCTTGATATGCTAATTCATACAAAACACTTGTATGTAACCATCCAGATGATTGAATTGGATTGGATTGGAGCTCTTTTATTTTCTTATATTCAATTACTTCCCATATTTTTTAATGTCTTTTGAAAATATATCGACAGTCATTTCGGAAACAATCGGCTTTCAGGCACAATCCCACATCAACTTTTCAAATCAGACATGACTCTCATGCATGTGTAAGTTGCAAACGTTTATGACAACTTTGTTATTATTTTCCTTCTGCTGCTGTTCATGTCTGTATTTGTTTAGGCTTTTTGAAAGCAACAGTCTCGAAGATAGTATCCCTTCTACCCTTGGCCTTGTGCAGACTTTGGAGGTTGTGTCAGTATCCTTATCATCGAGTGATTTCACATTGATATCGATCCCTGCCGGTCAAGTAAACTTTATCGTGAATGTCTCCTCTTGGCAACTGGCGCTTTGATAAGAATTCATTAACTGGGCCTGTCCCTTCCAACCTTAACAATCTAACTAATGTCACTGAATTGTAAGTATATAGAACATATTGAAATTTTGCATGTGAATTTTTTTTCACTCTGTTAAGGGTGTCTACTGGTGATCAATTTCAAGTTATTGTCCAACAATGGATTGACAGGACCTCTCCCTAACCTAACTGGGATGAATTTGCTCAATTACTTGTAAGATTTATGCAATTTGTTAACACGCTCAATTATTTTAGAACAAGGAAAACTCTACTCTATTCTTCTCTATCTATATGCTTACTTTAAGCTGAAAGTTGTTTGCAGGGACATGAGCAATAATAGCTTTTCTGCATCAGATTTCCCTTCTTGGGTTTCAACCCTACAGTCTTTAACAACATTGTATGTATCTATCTTTTCCATCTCCATCCAATTATTCTCTTAAGTCTTTAAAAAGGATAGCTTAGGAAACAAAAAATATAGGACAAAAATAATGAAGAAAAAAGCCTTATTTGTGTTGTAACATGCATATATTATAATGTTTGCTATTAAGTTATTACTTTAATTGTATGGCAGGATGATGGAGGAGACACAACTTCTCCTAACTTAATGATATAGCGGAAACTTTAAATAAATAAGAATAAAAATAAAATAAAATAAGTTTAATAGAATAAATATTGTAGTTTGTTGATTTACGCACAAATATCGGAAAATAATAAACGATAAATATTGAAGTCTATTGATTCGTGCACAAATGCTAGAAATCAATCTTTTATAACCTGTTGATTTGCAAACAAATACCAAGATATAGGCATCAATATTCGTTGATTCATACAAAAAAATACTAAAAATTAGGAAAATATAAATCTGATTATTAATTCAACAAAAACTTCCTTACATAACCCTAAGACTTACATATTTATAGGGTGACACAAACCCACCAACCCTAACCCTAATTTAATTAGAAAATAAAACAAAAACAATTCTAATTAAGGTAGAAATCAAATCCCTAACAATATAGAAAAGTTAAATTCTAAGAACAAAAATCAAATAATAATAATAATAATGAAATATATATATTTTCCATTGTTTTGCAAACTCATATAAAGGCTTGTTACTACACATCACTTAACTACTGTGTGCAAATCAGGATGATATTAAGTGCCCAAAATTTGTCATTTCATGGCTCTCTTAAATTTAAAAGAAGGAAAAAAAAGGTTGTTCTCTTCTGATGCTGGCAATGGCTGATTGATTGTTGTTTTGACATGGTGCTAAGAGACAACAACCTCAATGGTACTTTTGATTTAGGAACAGGCTATGGTGACCAACTGCTACTCATTGATTTGCAACATAATTTCATATCTGCCTATGCAAAAAGACCAAGGCAAAGGCCAGTTAATGTAATGTAAGTCATGTTTTTATTTGTGTTGAAGGAATTATTTAAGATTGAGACTTACATCTTATTAACTGGATTTTTGAAATAAAATTTGCTGGAGATATTCTTTATCAGCTTCTTATGATTGATCATTGTTATTTAAAAAAAAAAAAACTTTGCAGACTTGTGAACAATGTTGGTTTTGGCAAAATAAACTATCCCACATTGGGAAGTTTAAATGAAATGGGGGAGTCCTTAGGCTATAAAAGGACTCCTCCCCCCTTTAATTAAACCATCCAAAAAATTGCCTCTCCTATATATTTAGACAATTGTATTCTTTCTCTTTCTTTTGTAATATTTCCTTATTTTGTGAAATATTATTTTGGTAATGTCCGAGGACGTAGACATAATTGGTTGAACCTCATTAAATTTTGGTGTTCTATTTTATGTCTATTTAATAGCTATTTTCGGATATAGTTGTTTTTAATTATTGTGCTATTAAAATTACTTGTTTTGGTAAAATTCTGTCTAAGGAGAGTGGTTTTGAAGTGGGACCATTATGACCCCTCTACTCTTTCCTGGGAATATACCTTAGGGTGATTTTTAGTACAATCGTTTACACTCTAGTCACATGTGCAATAGTTCTCAAGGTGATTTATTATTATTATTGATGGAAATTAACCTGAATTCCATAACAATTGGTATAAGAGCTCTTGGTTTATTTTAGTATGCTATGTGGTTGCGGCTTAAGCTGATCTTCCACATCAGAAAAAATTTTCTTAGGCTAATTGGCATTCCGCATCAACAATTATTAAATAGAATTTGTAGCAGAAACGACAGATGACACAAAAATATCCATATCAGCATTAACAACTTCTTCATCTTCAATTTTGGCAAGAAAAGCTGTGATAAATGCTAGATTTACAATAGAGATTTTTTATGGCACTAGTCATTTCGACATGTGATAAAGTGAGGTTCTAGATGCCCTTTTTCAGCAGGGTCTAGACATAACTATTGAAGGAGAGAAACCAGATGATATTGAAGAGAAAGAATGGAAGGTGATCAATAGATTGGCATGTGGTACAATTCGATCTTGTCTTTCTAGAGAGCAGAAGTATGCATTTTCTAAAGAAACTTCTACAAGTAAATTATGGAAGGCACTTGAGGAGAAATTCTTAAAGAAAAGTAGTAAAAACAAACTCTACATGAAAAAGAAATTGTTCTGCTTCAATTATGTCCTATGTACCACGATGAATGATCACATTACTAGCTTTAATCAACTGGTAACTGATTTGATGAATATGGATGTGATTTTTAATGATGAAGATCTAGGTCTGGTGTTGGTGGGATCACTTCCTAATGAGTTTTGAGTATCTTAAAACTACTCTACTTCATGGGAAGGTTGCTGTGTCTCTGAGTGAAGTAACTGCAGCCTTGTATAGTTATGAATTGCGAAAGAAAGAAAAGCAAGAAAATACAAGTGTTAAAGTAGAAGCTCTTGTTGTTCGAGGTCGTCCGCAGAGCCAGAATAAAGGAAGGAGAGAGAGATCAAAGTCAAAGTCCAAATTGAGCAAAGATCAATATGCATTTTATTAAGAAAAAGGGCTCTGGAAGCAAGATTGTCCTAAGCTAAAGGAAAAAGGAAAACCTGGAAAGGGAAACGCTGTCTCAAATTCAAATGTAGTTGAGTGTGATGATGCAAATTTAGATCTTTCAATTGCTGCTACACCATCAACCAACTGTTTGAGTTCATGGTTGCTAGATTCAGCTTGTAGTCATCATATGACTCTCAATCAAGAATGGTTCTTTGACTTCAAAGAACTAAAAGGTGGAGTTGTCTACACAGTAAATAATGCCCCTCTTAACACACATAGGATTGGTTCAGTTCACTTGAGCAATAAGGATGGATCAATCAGAACCTTAACAGGTGTTCATTATATGCCGGATTTGATGAGGAATCTCATTTCTATGGGAACCTTAGAGTCAAAAGGTTTCAAAGTAAGGGTGAAAGATGGGATAATGAGAATCATCTCTGGTGCACTTGTGATAATGAAGGGGATTCAAAAAAGAAATAATGTGTATTACTTTTTGGGTAGTACAATTATTGGGATAGCAGCAGTGATAACTTTTATTGATGATTAGGAGTCAGAAGCAACAAGGTTATGACATATGTGCTTGGGGCATGCTGGAGAAAAATCCTTGAAATTGTTGATAGATCAAGGATTATTGAAAGGAGCTCGGGCTTGCAAATTGGATTTTTATGAGCATTGCATCAAAGGGAAGAAGACAAGGGTGAAATTTCGAACAGCTATCCATGATACTGAGGGTATTTTGGATTATGTTCATTCAAATGTGCGGGGGCCTTTCAAGAATACTTCATTAGAAGGAAAACACTATTATATTTCCTTTGTTGATGATTTTTCCTGAAGAGTATGGGTGTATACAATAAAGACGAAGGATGAGGTGCTAGGAATTTTCCTTAAGTGGAAAAAGATGGTGGAGACTCAAACAGGGAGAAAAATTAAACGTCTCTGTATAGACAATGGTGGAGAGTTAAAAAATGATCCATTTTTAAAAGTCTGTGAAGATAAAGGTATTGTCAGACACTTCACCATCAGATATACACTATAATAAAATAGGGTGGCAGAGCAAATGAACCAGACATTGCTGGAGAAGGTTCGGTGTATGTTGTCTAATGCTGGGTTAGGCAAAGAATTTTGGGCTGAGGCTGTAGTATATGCTTGCCACCTTTTCAACCGCCTACCATCAACTGCTATTGGTGGTAAAACACCATTGGAGAAATGGTTTGGAAAACCTGCTATAGATTATGATTCCTTACATATGTTTGGTTCCACTGCATATTACCATATTAAGGAGACAAAACTGGATCCAAGAGCAAAGAAGGAAATCTTTATAGGGATAACTTCTGGTGTGAAAGGCTATCGTCTTTAGTGTCCAAAAATAAAGAAAGTAATCTTCAGTAGGGATGTTACCTTTGATGAGTCTACCATATTGAGAAAGGTGACTTCAGAAAAAATGGAGAAGACAGATGGTACTCCCAAACATGTGGAGTTTAATGGTAATAAAATTGTCCCAACTAATATAGAAAGTGATGATGACTTTCTTATGGTAGAAGAAGAGTCAAATGAAGAAGAGGTTCAGACCTAAGAACCTCCGTAGCAACATGAATCAATTGCATTAAGGAAGGGGAAGAGGACCATTAGACAATATGCTTGCTATGCTAATATGGTTTTTGCTGCATCACCAATTACAATGGATGACGTTCCTGTCACTTATAATAAAGCAATCCAAAGTTCAAAACATGAAAAGTGGAGGATCGCCATGAATGAAGAAATGCAGTCCCTTCAAAAGAATCAGACATGGAAACTAGCTAGTCTTCCAAAGGGAAAGAAGGTAATTGGGTGCAAATGGGTATATGCAAAGAAAGATGGATTTCCTGACAAGGATAATGTTCACTACAAAGTAATATTGGTGGCTAAAGGCTATGCACATACGGAAGGAATTAATTATAATGAAGTATTTTCTCCAGTTGTAAAACATTGCTCCATTAGAATTTTATTGGCTTTGGTAGCATCGTTGGATTTGGAATTAGTTCAGATGGATGTAAAAACTGCATTTTTACATGGAGACTTGGATAAGAAAATCTACATGACTCAGCCAGGTGGATTCAAAGTTGCTAGTAGAGAAAAGATGGTTTGTAAATTGGAAAAATCGTTGTATGGATTGAAGAAATCTCTGAGGTAATGGTACAAGCGATTTGACAAGTTTATGATAGGGCAAAAGTACACGAGAAGCAAATATGATCATTGTGTGTATTTGTGTAAGCTACAAGATGGATCCTATAAATATCTGCTTCTTTATGTTGATAATATGCTGATAGCTTCTAGGAGTCAGATAGAGATTAAGAAATTAAAGACTCAATTGAACAAGGAGTTTAAGATAAAGGATCTTGGTCAAGCAAAGAAGATTCTTGTCATGGAAATATCCAGAGAAAGGAAATTGGGGACACCTTGTTTGTCTTAGAAAGAATATCTGAGGAAGGTATTAAAACGTTTTGGCATGAATGAAAAGTCAAAACCAGTTAGTACACCACTTGCTCCTCATTTCAAGCTTAGTGTATCCATGTCACCAAAGAATGATGTAGAACGATAATACATGTCAAAAGTATCGTATGCAAGTGTTGTTGGTAGCTTAATGTATGCAATGGTGTGTACGAGGCCAGATATTTCACAAGCAGTTGGGGTTCTGAGCAGGTACATGCATGATCTTGGAAAGGAGCATTGACAAGCTATAAAATGGATTCTACGGTATATTCTAAACACCATAGATATTGGTTTAGTAGTTCAGTAAGATAGACAAGATGGTCAATGTGTAGTTGGGTATTGTGATTCTGACTATGTTGGTGATTTGGATAAGTGTCAGTCAACTACTAGTTATATGTTTACTTTTACAAAGGCACTAGTTAGTTAGAAGTCTACCTTACAGTCAATAGTTAATTTGTCTACTACAGAGGCAGAGTATATGGCAATTACAGAGGCTGTAAAGGAGGCAATTTGGCTTCAAGGGTTGCTTGGTGAACTGGGAATGGAGCAGAAGCACATCAAAATGTATTGTGACAGTCAGAGTGCTATTTATTTAGCAAAGAACTAGGTTTATCATGCAAGGATGAAGCATATTGATGTTCGATATCACTTTGTACGGGAGATTCTGGAAGAAGGTAGAGTCACAATGAAGAAAATTCGGACTACTGAGAATCCTGCTGATATGATGACAAAAGTGCTAACTATGGTCAAGTTTAAACATTGTTTAGACTTGATCAATATTGTTACAAATTGAAAGATGAAATTTGCAGACACTACTGAAGTTTGGATTTATGAGAGAATTGTATGGAATTTTACCAAGGTGGAGATTTGTTGGTTTTGGCAAAATAAACTATCCCACATCGGGAAGTTTAAATGAAATGGGGGAGTCCTTAGGCTATAAAAGGACTCCTCCCCCTTTTAGTTAAACCATCCCAAAAATTGCCTCTCTTAAATATTTAGACAATTGTACTCTTTCTCTGTCTTTTGTAATATTTTCTTATTTAGTAAAATATTATTTTAGTAGTATCCGAGAACGTAGGCATAATTGACCGAACCTCATTAAATTTTGATATTCTTTTTTTTGTCTATTTAATAGCTATTATCGGGTATAGTTGTTAATTATTGTGCTATTAAAATTACTTATCTTGATAAAATTCTATTTAAGAAGAGTGATTTTTAAATGGAACCATTGTGACCTTCCACTTTTTCCTAGGAATATACCTTGGGGTGATTTTTAGTACAATCGTTTACACTCTAGTTACCTGTACAATAATTCTCAAGGTAATTTTTTATTATTATTGATAGAAATTAACCTGAATTCCACGACAAACAATCTTACTGTGATGGAGTAACATACAGTTCCTGCTCTATTCCGAAGCCTAATTCCCCATATGTGACACCACCAAACAATTGTGTACCCGATCCCTGCATTTCAAATAAAAATTCCAGTCCCAACTGTGAATGTGCATGTCCATATAAAGGATCGCTGGTTTTCAGAGCTCCCTCGTTCTCAGACCTAGAAAACTCAACGACTTTCCTGGCTCTTGAGATGGCTCTTATGAGCTCTATTAAGTTCGGTCAACTTCCTGTGGATTCAGTTTCTCTATGTAATCCGAGAAAGGATTCATCTGATTATCTTGACGTCGACCTGAGAATCTTTCCTAGTGGCGGAGATCGTTTCAATCGCACAGTTATTTCACAGATTGGGTTTTGGCTTAGCAATCAGACTTTCAAGCCTCCAAGAAAGTTTGGACCTTACTATTTTATTGGTGAAGCTTATCAGATATTTGGTGGTATACATTTTGGTAATCCATACATCAATTCATTAAAACAATTGTTGCATTCTTACCCTTTCTTGTTTGTTATAACATCTTTCTCCAAAATTTCACATAGAACAACAACCTACAAGTACGAGATCCTCATCCAACGAGTCATCAAGCATTGGCACCATCACTGGGGCTGCTGCTGGTGGTTCTGCCTTTGTGTTACTATTGTTCCTTGCAGGGATACATGCTTGTCGTTGAAGGAAGAGAGCACAAGGCTGAAGAGAACAATCCTTTTGGTACGATAAGAATTTATATTCTACCAAGTACATAAACATTTATCTTGAGTTGTTTCTTTGCGTTACATTGTGAATTGCAGCCCAATGGGATTCAAGTAACAGCCTGATGCTGATGTTCCTCAACTAAAAGGAGCCAGGCTTTTTTATTTTGAAGAGCTTAACAAATGCACCAATAATTTTTCGAATGCCAATGATATTGGATCTGGGGGTTATGGAAAGGTTAAGTTTTTTTCTCACTATCTACAACTGATATTGGATCTTTCTTATATATTTGCATTTGCTCTTGTTTATCTGTTGTGCCGCTGGCTCAGTCATTGTTATTGAGGTTTTGATTTATTAAGCTAAGCATGGAACAAAATAGTCGAATCAACATTTTCTTTCAGGTATATAAAGGAACGATTCCTAATGGACAACAGATAGCCATTAAACGAGCTCAACAAGGATCATTGCAGGGTGGGATAGAATTCAAAACCGAGATTGAACTTCTATCAAGGGTCCATCATAAAAATCTTGTAGCCCTTTTGGGGTTTTGCTTTGAGCAAGGTGAACAAATTTTGGTGTATGAGTTTGTTTCCAATGGTAGTCTCAGTGACAGTCTATCAGGTACCTATACCACCCTTCACTATCCATGTACAAAATGAGCTATAATTATATTTGAACGAACATATTTCCATGAAAGCATTACGTACTCTATCCCTCGCTTGTTTCTTTTTTCCCATCCATGCAGCGAAATCAGGAATCAGGTTGAATTGGGTTAGGAGACTTGAAGTGGCCCTTGGTGCATCAAGAGGTCTGGCTTACATGCATGAGCATGCTGACCCTCCCATTATACATAGGGACGTAAAGTCAGCCAACATACTTCTGGACAAACAGTTAAATGCAAAAGTTGCTGATTTTGGCATCTCCAAGCCCATAACTGACATTGAAAGACTCACATTACCACTCAAGTTAAGGGGACAATGGTTAGTAGTACATCTTTCATCGTACATTTTGAGATATGTATAGATATATTATAAGCTATTACAATTATTCTTGCAATTGTTTAGGGTTATTAGGACCCAGAATATTACATGACCTAGCAGTTAAAGGACAAGAGTGTTGTTTATAGCTTTGGAGTGGTGATGCTGGAGCTACTAACTGGAAGAAGGCCAATAGAACATGGGAATTACATTGTTAATGAAATTAGGATGGCGATGGATAGAACAAAAGATTTGTATAACCTCCATGAACTTGTTGATCCCAACATTGGATCAGAAACAACACCAAAAGGTGTTGAGAGGTTTGTGGATCTGACCATGCAGTGTGTTCAAGAGTCAGGAGCTAACAGGCCTAAAATGGGTGATGTGGTGAAAGAGATAGAGAATATCTTGAAGCTTGTAGATTTAAACCCCAATGCTGAATAGTATCCACTTCAGCAAGTTACAAGGAAGCAAGCAAATGGAAGCCCCCTACAATGAGAATTATAATTGCTTTAAATTTTTCAGTTTATGACCGCTGCAAGTGTTCAAATTTCATTGGAATTTTGTGTTGCAATTTAATTAGAAAGTGTAAGTCAATTAAATTATTTGTCTGTGAATGTTTAGTAGATTTGTCGTATCTGAGGTTGATCAACAATATATATATATATATATATATACAGAGAAAATGTAAAACAAATTAGCAATAGATTGATTACTTGTTGGTATATGTGTCCTCTATGAATTTGCCGCAGACTTATTATTGGTACATTTTCTTCTTCTTTTTCCCCTGTTATCCGCACATATT
The DNA here is from genome assembly GCA_947683625.1 of Mallotus nudiflorus. Lineage (NCBI taxonomy): Eukaryota > Viridiplantae > Streptophyta > Magnoliopsida > Malpighiales > Euphorbiaceae > Mallotus > Mallotus nudiflorus. Next base: position 2,443,095 of record CANTUR010000286.1, on the reverse strand, counting down.
TTCAGATTTAATTCACTCTGTCACCTGTATTGAACATGAATGTTGTACAGACTATTGCATACTTGTCAAATGAAAGTGTTGTCAACTCATACCTGATCAGGTCATTGGTTTCTCCAACAGAGCAGAGAAATACCACTCATTCTTGTGAATTCCTCGATCAAGCTTCTTGCCAGCATTCCATCTTAGCTTCTTGAATCCGATACGGTCCAGCATTGGAATGTAAGTCTCATTCAGCTGTGATCCCGTGCAGAAGAAATGATCAAGCCAGAAGAGTCCCCCCGGCCTAAGCACTCTGTATATATCATAGAGAGTGAACTCGAGCATGGCATCTGGAATCCAGTTGCTTAGAATATGCATCGAATGAACTATATCCAGCGTGTTCTCAAAGAATGGAAGCCTCTGAGAAACACTGACATGAATTGGGATCAACCCCCTCGATGCAATAAAGCTGTTGAAAGGACCATCCAGATTCATTGAGCTTGTGATGATAGTAACATTTCTTTCCTTCATTCTAGCTGCAAATGTGCCCGTGCCTCCTCCTATGTCAAATCCAATACGGATCGTTCCATGAGGTTTTGATTTGAGAACTTGATCAATTCCATAATCAAGTCCTCCATTGTCAAACATCCACCTTGTCTTCTCTCTGCCCTGCAAGTCGAAACAATCCTTGCAGTCAAAATATCCTGCCACGTTTTTGCGGTTGACAAGGCACTTGTAACTCTTGCAAGTATAAGGATCCCAGATAATGCTGGTGTCTGGTGGGGTTGCCCAAAGACTTTCTGGCAATGGGGATGGCTCTACATAGTTAGCGGGAGACCTGGGCCGGCATCGTCTGCGAGGGAGAGGCTCGCACCCTTTAAGCATCAACCTTTGAGCAAACGCATCATCAACAGGACATTCCCCACCGACTTCATAGGTCATGTACTTGGTCAAATCGTCCTCATACCTCAAACAGCCTGCTCCAGCCGGGGGATAGACCGCATCAGAACCCATCCTCGGTGAGTAGCCAAGTGGGAGCTTATGAGGACCTATCGCTAGCATAAGTTCATCGGACAAATCAGTGATAAATTTATCTTTGAAGCTGACAGGGAGTTGGTTCCGTTTCTCGTGCTGACTGCTACTTAGTTCAATAAGAAGTGCTTGAACAAGTAAGTTGGTGGAGTTGAGCTTTCGGTGCAAGTCAGCCATCAGTAAATGACTAGCGGCAAGCTGCTCTTTGGTAAAGTTAAGCTGATACAGCAGAGTATTGGAGTCCCGAAGTGGCAGAGTAATATGGTTAGCATAGCCTGAGAGGTTGAAGTTGAAAGAAGGGCCAGTGAAGATGTAGATGGTGAGAAGATTGGTTAATATTACAAGCAGAAGTATCTTGAGCTTGGACTTGGACTTGGTATGCTGATGTTGATGTGAATGCTTTTTGAGGTCCATTATTTGTCTATTTCGGAAGAAATGAAGTGAAAGAGAGGAGGAAGGGAACACATGAAGAAGAGGGTGGCTCTTAAGGAATTAGTTGCATAGCATTGCATGTTGTAAAAGAGGCTTTGGTGAGTGTCGATCGGCGGTTTAGACGATCAAGACTCTTTAAAATGTAAAATTTTATGACTAATAATGCATTTGAAGATCACAATGTCAACTCTTACCACTCCCTCCGGATCTTGGCTCTTTCTGTCATTAATGTACACCATTTTCTAAAAATAAGTCCATTTTATTAAAAATAAGTGTGAAAATTCAGCTGTAATTGAATTTTATTTATCTATTTATTTTCTCACTGATTTCTATGAGATCTTAATAAGCAAGACACATTTTAAAAAATAAAATAAAATAAAGTAAATAAAATTAAAATCTTTTAATCCATTCTCAAATTAGCGGACTGATCAATGAAATCTAATTTAATTATCTCATGACCTTTTATGGGTTTAATTTTTTTATGGAGATATTGTTAAAAATTTCATGTTTTTATCCGCTGGAACTTACATATAAATATAAAACTGTATAATTTGTAATAGTTTGAAATAATTTTTGACAATTTATAATTGTTCCCCAAATTGGGGTGATATAAAGAAAAAAATATATAGGCACTTAGATTTGAAAGTTGCAATCGACACCAAGGAATTTTAATAACTAGACATAAACCCATGATATAAAAATACGAATAAAAAAATTATATAAAAACATTTTGATTTTTAGAAAAGTTAACAGATACAGTTGAAAAGGAAACTATATATTGTGTTGCAATTTAAAAAAATTAAAAATTCTATTAAGTCACTTTTGCTCTTTTAATAAGGAATCCTTTTACTACACATGTTCGTATGTATACAAACTAAACTAAAAACCATTCGATTTTTTTTTTTTAATTCATCCTGTTCCTTTTTACATTGTAGTGAGCACCATATGTACGCAGTGGCGAGCCTTTTGCTGGTACTTGTTGAGCAATGAAGGGCTTTCGCACTCTCAAAAACTTCTTTGCGACCAATCAACTATAATTTCCAGAACATTGGCCTTCTCCACTGTTAAATGACACACCTTTCATTCTCTCAAGAGAACAATAGGTTTTTTTTTTTTTTTTTTTTTAACTGATTATTAAAACTGGGTTTAATGAGAATGTTTTTGTTGGGAGTTGCTGAGCAAGCTTTTGGACTTTGATCAGGTACTCTTTAAGGAGATTCTGCTGGCTTATAGTCAATTTTTATAGCTTCAATCCATCCACTTTCAGTACAGATTTTGCCAAGGCAGTGGTGAAGATGGGAAATCTTAGCCCACTTGCAGGCATAGATGGCTAAATCAGGACTAATTATTGAATCAGGCTAATCATTGTTGTAAACTCTTTATTGATCTTGCATTTTAGTTTTTTTGGTGTAATTTGATGTTACATCAGTATTCTACCTATTAGAACCACAGGTTCAACATCAACCTCACCACTTGCAGCAGAACAAATAATATCTTGCATTAAGTTTTTTATTGGGGAAGATGGATGGAACGGAGGTTTGGATGGATGACAATTTTTTGCTCAGTTTAAACTTCGAAAAGTGGATATGATCAATTGCTTCTATTTTCATTTAGGTGCTCAAAAGCTTGCACTTATACGTGAGAACAACAATTTTTTTTCTTAAGCAGAATGTTAGTATTTGCGGAGTATGCAAATGCGATATGCTCCGCAATTAGGATTCCTCACATGGATCTCTATAATTTAACTCTGATGCTCTTATAGGTGGCAGCTGTGATGGTGGCTTTCCCAGCAAACCCACTATTTATACCAAGGAAGACCATCTACAGAAGATAAAATTGGTAGAGTGCACACAGCAAGGAGCTAATTTTTAGACTCTAAATGTCGTTGATGTTTCATTATAGTTGAGTCTTTAATTTAAAGTATATACATGGAACAAAATAAATTGTAGTTGAGTCATTAACTTAAAGTATACCCTTTTTCTACTATAAGAGTGACAAAGGTTCAATAACCACTACATATATTTCATATTTCAAATTAAAAATGTCATTTAAGAAAAAAAAAAAAAACTATTATTAGTTGCTTCAAATGACTGTTGATAACTGGATTGTTGTACTCATAATTGCAGATAAGCAACCAGCTTTTGATATCAAAATCTCGCATAACCAAAGCTAAAAAGCAAATGGTAATTAGTCAAAGCATAGTTTTGGCGTTAAACCGTATAGAATGGCTTTCTTGCCTGCAGATTATAACATTGGCCATTAATATGTTGCCAATATGATTTGCTCATTGACAGTTTTATATTATCTACATATGAGTAAGTCCAAGTTAATTATATTCCCTATGCTAGAGCTACCTGAATGTTTTCATGACTAAGCTTCCTTAATAAATGCAACTTGAATTTTTTTTTTCTTTTTTTTTTTTTTTTGTGAGGAAAAGGAAGATTCATTCAAGAAGAAAATATATCAGATAATACAATCTGTCGTACTTTTGTTGGTACTGAATTAATAGAGTTAGTTTGGTTGATATCAATTTTTCAGAGCTCCATTAAAATAATATTTCATAGCTATACAGATTATATCATGGACTAGTTAAAGTCGTACTTATAGCATCACACAATCAATTTTCGGTCAGACAGTCTGTCCCCTTTTTATAATCTATACAACTATAAATTATAATCTTAATAGAGTTGGTTACTGGATCATCTTCTTAATTAAGTTTCTGATGTATCAGATCCTTCATAGAGGCAAGTACAGAGCATATTCCTTAATTTAGATAGGTGGAATAATTGTAATTCATAATCTAACTGCTAGAGAAGAAGAAAGACTTTTAAAAGGCCATGGTTTATTTAGCTTCTGAAAATTTTTACAAGAGGGGTTCTGCCTTTCAACTGAGACAAAAAGCTCCTTATATAAAGAAGGAGCTGAGACATAAGAAGGCCTACAAGCAAACAAACAACCATAGATAAACAGATAAACGTGGATAGATATCCACTGATAAAAGTAACATCTTTAAATTACAACCATTTGTGACCAATTGGCTCGTGACTTGGAGATAGATTCTTATCTTCAGCACTGTCTTCACTATGGTAAAAGTCTTCGTCAGGATCCTGTGAGTGTTCTGCTATTGGCATACGTGGGTCCTCTGTATTATTTGATTTGAAAGAGTTTAACCATATTTGTTCTGCAGATGAGCTGGCTTGATAAGGATCAGATGAGCTGACTTGATAAGGATCAGATGAGCTGGCTTGATAAGGATCAGATGAGCTGGCTTGATAAGGATCAGATGAGCTGGCTTGATAAGGATCATCAATTTGCATGTGAGACGGGGTTGATGTAGTCCTTTGTGTCTTTTCCCAACATTCTTTGTCTGCTAACAACTATTTCCCATAATCAGAAGGAAATATTTCCCATGGGGCATCATCAGATATCTTTGGCCATATCTCCTTTGGAATAATACCATTTTTCTCGAACATTTGTCTTTGAAATTCTCTCCATGGTGAAGGATCCGTGGTATCTATGGTAATATAGTGCATCATTGAGTGTCTATAAGTCCCATAGATATTAAAACATGGTACATCAATAAAAACACCTTTAGCTTTGAAGAAAGTTCTTTTGAGGGTAATGATAGTATGACATTCGAGAGGAGGTGCCACCTGTTGAGTATAAGCTTCATTTGTCAAATAGGATTTCCATCTTGACAAATTCTGGAACCATTTGAGAAATGTTGACAAATGTGGATTCAGACTTTCATTCTTCTCAAGCAGGCTGATATACCTTGCAAGTTTTAATGGTTGAAGATCAAATGAGATCCAATATAGATGAAAAAGATACCAAAACAAGATTAACAATTCAGGAGGCCAATAAAATTGGTTTTCAGGAATTTGGTTTAGGAAGCTGAAAATACAAGTGAAAGGATAGATAGGATGAAAGCCTAATTTGTGAAAGAAATCTGACCCATATTTTCTGATTAGTCTGGATTGAAGTTCAAAAATTTGGGTTCTTGCCTTTTGATTAAGGATGGTCATGGAAATGTGTGATGGTAGGGATGGAGGAATACCTTTTTCAAGAAAGTTGGCATTAATAGTTTGATACATGTATAGCATGGGAAGAACTTTTAGCTGAAAGGGTTTTTCACAAGAGACAGGTGGTCTGCTTAAAAGATCTGGTAACAGGTTATCCTCTCCTTTGATGTGTTCTACTTCAAAGTCATACTTACTGAACCATTCTTTCATTCTAAGAAGTTGAGGATGGGGCATAGTCTTTCCTTTGAATTCAAGCATTTTTGGAAATGATGAGCAGTCCATCACAACTTTGAAATGATGACCAATTAGATGGAATTCAAACTTTTTTATGCCATATTTAACTGCTAAGACCTCTTTAAAGGTTGAGTGATAATGGCATTCTGCATCTGTGAACTTTCCACTAGCATGAGCATAAATCCATTTTTTCTTATTGTCATCCTCTTCTAAAAGAATAGCTCCCCAAAATTGATCGCTTGCATCTGTTTGAAGAATTCTTTTTCCTATGGAGGGAATCTGGAGATCAGAAAGATTCTTTGTGTAAATTCTGAGTTGTTCAAAAGCTTCTGTTTGTTCTGAGGACTATGGTGGAGGATTCTTTCTTAGAAGAGCTCTGAGAGGGGCTGTCTTCTTTGTCAAGTGAGGAATAAAATCCCTGAGATAATTGATAATGCCAAGAACTTGTCTGATTTATTTGACAGAAAGATTTTCTTTTGGAAATTTATCCAGTTCTGTTGCAACATGAGGACCTGGAAGATACTTCCCTTCTTTGAATTTCATTCCAAGAAAATCTATTTCTGTTTGGCCAATGAACATTTTGGTGGGTGAAAGCATAACACCATAATGTCGTACAAGATTAGCAAACTGTTGGAGCAGTTTCTCATGGGCTTTTATATCTGCAGAAAATAAAAGAATATCATCAATATAAAAAAGAGCGCTGGAGAGGATGGGCTCAAAGATTTTGATCATAGCCCGTTGGAATAGTGATGGGGCTACTTTGAGTCCAAAAGGCAGCACATTCCATTGATAGTGTCTGTTTGGAATACAAAAGCCCGTTTTGTATCTGTCTTCCTCTTTGATTCCAAGTTGCCAAAATCCAGCCTTCAAATCAAATTTTGAAAAGATTTTAGCTCCCGCCAAAAATGCAAATAATGAGGAAATTTTTGGCAAAGGGAATTTGTCATCCCTGAGGAAGAAATTCAAAGGTTGATAGTCGATCACCAATCTTTTCTTCCCACGAACTTGTTCTGATCTTTTGTTTACATAAAAAGCTTGGCATACCCATTCTGATTTTGTGGGAGCAACTAGGCCTTGGTCTTCCAATTGGTTGCATTCTTCAATTTCCAATTTAACATCAGAGGGAGTCATTCCTGGATGAGTTGCCTTTGTTGGGTTGACATCTTCATTTTGTTTGAAAGGTAAGGAGATGAAGAACTCCTCATTTTTCCATAATGGTGATGAGCATTTCTGAAGAAACTTTGTATGAGAGTGAGCACTGCATTCTTTTAATAAGAACTCATGAATAGTTTGAAGGTTTGGTTGAGAAATGGTTTGGTCAACAAAAAGGATAGATGAAATATTGGTGAAAGGTTGAAAGTATTTCTTGAACTTGAGTCCATTTGGAAGAATTCTCAAGTCTTTTATCTTCCAATAGACATCAAAGCCAATGACAATATCTTTTCCAGGTAAAGAAGATCCAAGAACATATGTCAAGGTGTAACAATTTGGAAAGAATTGGATCTTTATTGGGTGTCTGGTTTTAAGGCCAGTTTCAAGTAATTCTCCATTAGCTGTAGAGAAATACTCAGAACGATGTTTCCAATATTCTTTAGGCAAGGCTTTTGGGTTGAGAATGGTAGTTTTGGCTCCAGTGTCGATCAAGGCTACAAGTTTTATGGGTTTGGAATAACTAGTTGGGTAAATTTGGATAAGGAACAAAGGTATTGGATGTTTTTCATGAGTTAGGGCTATCATGTCTCTATTATCACCACCAATTAAGAACTGGTCATTCCAGGACTCTGTTTCAGAGCTGGAAATTTCTGAGTCTGCCTCTTGGCCTATAGCAAAAACACATTCTGGTGAAGCTTCTTCTTCTTCTGAAAAGAGAGACTCAAGATCAGCATCATTCAAATCTACTTTAGTGATCTGCTGAATTTGTTGAATTATTTGCTCAGTCTTCTTTGTTTTTGAAGGGCAGTTTTTTGCAAAATGACCCTTTTTCCCACAGATATAGCATCTGTCAGTTTTTTTCTTGCCACGAAACTTTTTCTTCTTGTAATACTTCCACTTCTTAAACTTGGATCTTTTCCCTTTCTTCTTCAGTTTGAAGAAATGTTTCTTCTTCTTTGATGGACAAACACAAACATCAGCATCTTTGCATCTGATCTGCAAATCAGGCCTATCACATGAAAGTTTTCCCAAAGGATTATTCCTACTGCCCAGATACAGTTTAATCATCTTCCTTTGATCACATAACTGGGTATGAGCCTGAATCATGATCTGATACAAATTTCCCATTGGCACATCTCCAACTTTGTAATTTGATTGTTGAAGGATTGAAAACATTCGAGAGGCAAGAATCTCGAGAATAGAAGCCAAAAAGGCTTGTTTTAAATCAGGATTAGCAATGCCTCCTAACAGGTAAAATCTAGTAGACATATTTTGGAAATGTCTTTCTAGATCTTTTCTTTGTAGTGAACAACATTTCTTCTGGTAATACTCCTTTCATGCAACTTCAAGATCATCATCCCATTTTCCTAAGAACTCATAATGCAAGAGTCCTAGGAAATCTTCCGGTGATGTGGCATCCATCAACTGGGTTCTAGCATAAGCATTCAGAGAAGCATAACAGTTTGCTAGGTTTTCCACCATTTTTGCAAGAAATGTTTCAATAACAACCCTGATTTCTGCTCCAGGAATAAGCATTTGTCCAGCTATCCATGCTCTCAATTCTAAAAATCTATTGCTGTATTGTGAAGGAGGAACATCATCCAGGGTGAAGTAATTTCCAGTATTTTTTTGGAAATTTATCTGTGGATTTGGCTGTGGTGTTCTGGGCTGTTGAAATTCTTCTTCTGGATCATCAAGTTCTTCAACTTGAGGTCCTTGAGAAGATGTAGCATCATCAACCATCAATTGGTAGGGTATTTCATAATCCGAATCATAGTCATTTTCTGAAGATTCAGAAGATGAACTTTCCTTTGAATCAGATTCAATTGAAAAGCTGGGCATGACATTTTCAGCACATTTTTCCAAAAAGGAAGAGATAGGATTCACCATCATTAGAGGGTGTTTTGGCTCTTTTGGTGATGAGGTTAGTGAGGTATTTTTGGGTAATGATTCAGAAGGTGTTGTTTTAGGTTTCTCAGTTTGAGAGAAATGGACTATTTTTCCTTTTTTACTGTTGTTTCATCAGAGGACTGTGTTTGAGAGGGGGTTTTTTATGAGGATTTAAATCCTTGAAAATTTGGAGGAATATTCAAGGGGGCTGTTGGTGTAGAAAATAAAGATTGGGTGGAAGAGGTTGTGTATGGTGAACTGGGAATTGAATAAAGGCTATACAAAAGACCCAAAGGATCTGGAGAGAAAGATCTTAAAGAGGTTTGTGAGGACAACTCTTCTTTCTTTCTTTTAAGATCTTTTTCAAGTTGGTCAACCTGGGCTTTCAAGTTTAAAATTTTTGTTTCTTTCATTTGAATGCTATTCAATGTGCTTTTGTTGCTGATGATTCGCATAAGTTCCTGGTGCTTCATCTCTATCTGCCTTTGTAATTCTGTATGAACGACTGTCATTCGTTTTTCAAAGGCCTAGAACTTTTTTTCTGCCAAATTCATATGTTCAGCAACTCCATTAATCTTTTCTTCAATAAGCTTCAATTTTTAATTTTGAGCATAAGCATTTTGTGTCTGTCAGTTGACTACTGCTTCAGCCGGAGCTGTTTGTCTCGGTCTGCCATCTGCATCAACAATGTTTGATTCCAGGATAAAAGGTTGCATAGTAATTTGGTTTTTTGTTTCTTTGGTTAAAGGAGGAAAGTCTGTGGGTTGGAACATACAGATTTGGGGTAAAGACTTTGGCTTTTGAATCTCAGCTGAGTTTTCTTTTCTTACCCATTTCAAAGCTTTTTTGTAACATGGGAGAGGAGCTGCCTTAGGTTTTGGCTGGGAAGGAGGTATTTGAGGCTTGCAAGGTTCAGGAGGAATATTTTGAGTAGTTGGTGGTTTGTACCAAGCAGGAGGAGAATATGATACAAGATAATCATACTTTCCTTAAGGTTGTCCCAGAGTGCAGATGCTTGAATCTCCATCTTCATATCTTCTTATGAATTCCTTTTCACTATATTTTTTTGGAGACTTCTTCTTTTTCTTTTTCTTCTTATCATCATCAAAGTAGGATGCAGAATAACAATCATCACAATCACAATAATCAAAATAACAGTGACCATCACGCTTAAAAGCATAGAATGGTCTTCCAAAATTATCAAAAGAGCCTACAGGGATGTTATCTTCTGGATCCCAAGGATTGATCATGAACTATGTATTAAAAACTGTATGAGTCTCTTGTTTTCTCCTAAAGATCGTATCAACTAATCCATCAAATCTTTTGATATGCACAGGATCTGTACCTTGAATTGGCTCCACTATCTCATGCAACTTCTCATAATTGGTGATCCACTTTTCTGGGAATAATTTTAACAAATCATTCCTAGAAAGTTGTTTGGGTGTGTGAATGCATGTGGGAGTATTATGAGAGTCTGCTTTTATGAACAAAGCATCATTTTGGACACATGGTAGTGACAAGTTGATAGCATGGTTTTGGAGATGGTAGACAATTTAGTAGTGAAGGGTGGCTACTTTGGCTGTGGAGATTTGTTCAGCACCAAGGATCTGGAGTTGGATTTTTAAAGCTGTCAAGGCATGGGGATCAGAAAGGGCCAGATTATAATTTGGGAAAAATGTAAAGAATACTGAGCCAGCATTTAAGGATGTCTCTACGGTCCCAATTACAGCATGTTGATACTGTTTATATCTAGAATCCAAAAGAGCGATCCTAGAGAAAACAGGTTGCCCTACTCTGCCATGGTAGGAGAGTCCTAACCTTATAGCTCCAAAGTGGATATAAGTGTATCCCTGGTTAAGCCAAGTTCTTAGAAATTCTGGAGGAATTTCTAAGGTCACAAATTGTTCTATCTGAGAGGCTGGTATATGGTATTGATCAAAGCTGGAGGCTTGAACATATTCTTTTATAGAGGAAGTGGGTCGGTTTACAAGAGCTTTAAAAGATTGTTTCCAGTTTATTTTGGATTTTGAAAAGGCATCATAAGGGTTTAACAGGGGGAATTTTGATTCTTCAATCTTTTTATCTTCAGGAAGGTAAGTAAATTCATACAAGTAATCGGTCTTTTTCTAGGTGGTTTGGTTGATGGGGGGTGATAGGGTAACAGCAACAGACTTAGTTGGCACATACTTATAATCACATATTACAGAGGGAGTAGAAGAGGGAATAGAAGAGCTTTCTGGTTCTGTCATGTTTAAGAATTTCTTCTCTTTCAATCTTCATATGAATTATAACAATTCCACCTTATGCAAAAACAAGGCTCTGATACCAATTTTATTGGTATCAGATTGGTATCAGAGCTCCATTAAAATAATATTTCATAGCTATACAGATTATATCATGGACCTATCCAAAGCTGTACTTATAGCATCACACAACCAATTTTCGGCCAGACAGCCTGTCCTCTTTTTATAATCTATACAACTATAAATTATAATCTTAATAGAGTTGGTTACTGGATCATCTTCTTAATTAAGTTTCTAATGTACCAGATCCTTTATAGAGGCAAGTACAGAGCATACTCCTTAATTTGCATAAGGTGGAATTGTTATAATTCATATGAAGATTGAAATAGAAGAAATTCTTAAACATGACAGAACCAGAACGATCTTCTGTTCCCTCTTCTACTCCCTCTGTAATATGTGATTATAAGTATATGCCAACTAAGTCTATTGTCGTTACCCTATCACCCCCCATCAACCAAACCACCCAGAAAAAGACCGATTACTTGTATGAATTTACTTACCTTCCTGAAGATCAAAAGATTGAAGAATCAAAATTCCCCCTGTTAAACCCTTATGATGCCTTTTCAAAATCCAAAATAAACTAGAAACAATCTTTTAAAGCTCTTGTAAACCGACCCACTTCCTCTATAAAAGAATATGTTCAAGCCTCTAGCTTTGATCAACACCATATACCAGCCTCTCAGATAGAACAATTTGTGACCTTAGAAATTCCTCCAGAATTTCTAAGAACTTGGCTTAACCAGGGATACACTCATATCCACTTTGGAGCTATAAGGTTAGAACTCTCCTACCATGGCAGAGCAGGGCAACCTGTTTTCTCTAGGATCGCTCTTTTGGATTCTAGATATAAACAGTATCAACATGCTGTAATTAGGACCGTAGAGACATCCTTAAATGCTGGCTCAGTATTCTTTACATTTTTCCCAAATTATAATCTGGCCCTTTCTGATCCCCATGCCTTGACAGCTTTAAAAGTCCAACTCCTGATCCTTGGTGCTGAACAAATCTCCACAGCCAAAGTAGCCACCCTTCACTACCAAATTGTCTACCATCTCCAAAACCATGCTATCAACTTGTCACTACCATGTGTCCAAAATGATGCTTTGTTCATAAAAGCAGACTCTCATAATACTCCCACATGCATTCACACACCCAAACAACTTTCTAGGAATGATTTGTTAAAATTATTCCCAGAAAAGTGGATCACCAATTATGAGAAGTTGCATGAGAAAGTGGAGCCAATTCAAGGTACAGATCCTGTGCATATCAAAAGATCTGATGGATCAGTTGATATGATCTTTAGGAGAAAATAAGAGACTCCTACAGTTTTTAATACACAGTTCATGATCAATCCTTGGGATCTAGAAGATAACATCCCTGTAGCCTCTTTTGATAATTTTGGAAGACTAGTCTATGCTTTTAAGCGTGATGGTCACTGTTATTTTGATTATTGTGATTGTGATGATTGTTATTCTGCATCCTACTTTGATGATGATGAGAAGAAAAAGAAAAAGAAGTCTCCAAAAAAATATAGTGAAAAGGAATTCAGAAGAAGATATGAAGATGGAGATTCAAGCATCTACACTCTGGGACAACCTTCAGGAAAATATGATTATCTTGTATCATATTCTCCTCCTGCTTGGTACAAACCACCAGCTACTCAAAATATTACTCCTGAACCTTGCAAGCCTCAAATACCTCCTTCCCAGCCAAAACCTAAAGCAGCTCCTCTCCCATGTTACAAAAAAGCTTTGAAATGGGTAAGAAAAGAAAACTCAGCTGAGATTCAAAAGCCAAAGTCTTTACCCCAAATCTGTATGTTCCAACCCACAGAATTTCCTCCTTTAACCAAAGAAACAAAAAACCAAATTACCATGCAACCTTTTATCCTAGAATCAAACATTGTTGATGCAGATGGCAGACCTAGACAAACAACTCCAGCTGAAGCAGTAGTCAACTGGCAGACACAAAATTCTTGTGCTCAAAATCAAAAATTGAAGCTTATTGAAGAAAATATTGATGGAGTTGCTGAATATATGAATTTGGCAGAAAAAAAGTTCCAGGCCTTTGAAAAATGAATGACAGCCGTTCATACAGAATTACAAAGGCAGATAGAGATGAAGCACCAGGAACTTATGCGAATCATCAGCAACAAAGGCACATTGAATAGCATTCAAATGAAAGAAACAGAAATTTTAAACTTGAAAGCCCAGGTTGACCAACTCGAAAAAGATCTTAAAAGAAAGAAAGAAGAGTTGTCCTCACAAATCTCTTCAAAATCTTTCTCTCCAGATCCTTTGGGTCTTTTGTACAGCCCTTATTCAATTCCCAGTTCACCATACACAGCCTCTTCCACCCAATCTTTATTTCCTGTACCAACAGCTCCCTTGAATATTCCTCCAAATTTTCAAGGATTTAAATCCTCATCAAAAACCCCCTCTCAAACACAGTCCTATGATGAAACAATAGCAAAAAAAGGAAAAACAGTCCATTTCTCTCAAACTGAGAAACCTAAAACAACACCTTCTGAATCATTACCCAAAAATACCTCACCAACCTCATCACCAAAAGAGCCAGAACACCCTCTAATGATGGTGAATCCTATCTCTTCCTTTTTGTAAAAATGTACTGAAAATGTCATGCCTAGCGTTTCAATTGAATCTGATTCAAAGGAAAGTTCATCTTCTGAATCTTCAGAAAATGACTCTGATTCGGATTATGAAATACCCTACCAATTGATGGCTGATGATGCTACATCTTCTAGAGGGCCTCAAGTTGAAGAAGTTGATGATCCATAAGAAGAATTTCAACAGCCGAGAATACCACAGCTAAATCCGTAGACAAATTTCTAAAAAAATACTGGAAATTACTTCACCCTGGATGATGTTCCCCCTTCACAATATAGGAATAGATTTTTATAATTTAGAGCATGGATAGCTGGACAAATGCTTATTCCTGGAGCAGAAATCAGGGTTGTTATTGAAACATTTCTTACAAAAATGGTGGGAAAACTAGCAAACTGGTATGCTTCTTTGAATGCTTATACTAGAACCCAGTTGATGGATGCCACATCACCGGAAGATTTCCTAGGACTCTTGCATTATGAGTTCTCAGGAAAATGGGATGATGATCTTGAAGTTGCACGAAAGGAGTATTACCAGATGAAATGTTGTTCACTATAAAGAAAAGATCTAGAAAGACATTTCCAAAATATGTCTACTAGATTTTACCTGTTAGGAGGCACTGCTGATCCTGATTTAAAACAAGCCTTTTTGGCTTCTATTCCCGAGATTCTTGCCTCTCGAATGTTTTCAATCCTTCAACAATCAAATTACAAAGTTGGAGATGTGCTAATGGGACATTTGTATCAGATCATGATTCAGGCTCATACCCAGTTATGTGATCAAAGGAAGATGATTAAACTGTATCTGGGCAGTAGGAAGAATCCTTTAGGAAAACTTTCATGTGACAGGCCTGATTTGCAGATCAGATGCAAAGATGCTGATGTTTGCGTTTATCCATCAAAGAAGAAGAAACATTTCTTCAAACTGAAGAAGAAAGGGAAAAGATCCAAGTTTAAGAAGTGGAAGTATTACAAGAAGAAAAAGTTCCATGGCAAGAAAAAAACTGACAGATGCTATATTTGTGGGAAAAAGGGTCATTTTGCAAAAAACTGCCCTTCAAAAACAAAGAAGACTGAGCAAATGATTCAACAAATTCAGCAGATCACTAAAGTAGATTTGAATGATGCTGATCTTGAGTCTCTCTTTTCAGAAGAAGAAGAAGCTTCACCAGAATGTGTTTTTGCTATAGGCCAAGAGGCAGACTTAGAAATTTCCAGCTCTGAAATAGAGTCCTGGAATGACCAGTTCTTAATTGGTGGTGATAATAGAGACATGATAGCCCTAACTCATGAAAAACATCCAATACCTTTGTTCCTTATCCAAATTTACCCAACCAGTTATTCCAAACCCATAAAACTTGTAGCCTTGATCGACACTGGAGCCAAAACTACCATTCTCAACCCAAAAGCCTTGCCTAAAGAATATTGGAAACATCATTCTGAGTATTTCTCTACAGCTAATGGAGAATTACTTGAAACTGGCCTTAAAACCAGACACCCAATAAAGATCCAATTCTTTCCAAATTATTACACCTGGACACATGTTCTTGGATCTTTTTTACCTAGAAAAGATATTGTCATTGGCTTTGATGTCTATTGGAAGATGAAAGACTTGAGAATTCTTCCAAATGGACTCAAGTTCAAGAAATACTTTCAACCTTTCACCAATATCTCATCTATCCTTTTTGTTGACCAAACCATTTCTCAACCAAACCTTCAAACAATTCATGAGTTCTTATTAAAAGAATACAGTGCTCAGTCTCATACAGAGTTTCTTCAGAAATGCTCATCACCATTGTGGAAAAATGAGGAGTTCTTCATCTCCTTACCTTTCAAACAAAATGAAGATGTCAACCCAACAAAGGCAACTCATCCAGGAATGACTCCCTCTGATCTTAAATTGGCAATTGAAGAATGCAACCAATTGGAAGACCAAGGCCTAGTTGCTCCCACAAAATCAGAATGCGCATGCCAAGCTTTTTATGTAAACAAAATATCAGAATAAGTTCGTGGGAAGAAAAGATCGGTGATCGACTATCAGCCTTTGAATTTCTTCCTTAGGGATGACAAATTCCCTTTGCCAAAAATTTCCTCATTATTTGCATTTTTAGCGGGAGCTAAAATCTTTTCAAAATTTGATTTGAAGGTTGGATTTTGGCAACTTGGAATCAAAGAGGAAGATAGATACAAAACGGGCTTTTGTATTCCAAATAGACACTATCAATGGAATGTGCTGCCTTTTGGACTCAAAGTAGCCCCATCACTATTCCAACGGGCTATGATCAAAATCTTTGAGCCCATCCTCTCCAGCGCTCTTGTTTATATTGATGATATTCTTTTATTTTCTGCAGATATAAAAGCCCATGAGAAACTGCTCTAACAGTTTGCTAATCTTATACGACATTATGGTGTTATGCTTTCACCCACCAAAATGTTCATTGGCCAAACATAAATAGATTTTCTTGGAATGAAATTCAAAGAAGGGAAGTATCTTCCAGGTCCTCATGTTGCAACAGAACTGGATAAATTTCCAAAAGAAAATCTTTCTGTCAAACAAATCAGACAAGTTCTTGGCATTATCAAATATCTCAGGGATTTTATTCCTCACTTGACAAAGAAGACAGCCCCTCTCAGAGCTCTTCTAAGAAAGAATCCTCCACCATGGTCCTCAGAACAAACAGAAGCTTTTGAACAACTCAGAATTTGCACAAAGAATCTTCCTGATCTCCAGATTCCCTCCACAGGAAAAAGAATTCTTCAAACAGATGCAAGCAATCAATTTTGGGGAGCTATTCTTTTAGAAGAGGATGACAATAAGAAAAAATGGATTTGTGCTCATGCTAGTGGAAAGTTCACAGATGCAGAATGCCATTATCACTCAACCTTTAAAGAGGTCTTAGCAGTTAAATATGGCATAAAAAAGTTCGAATTCCATCTAATTGGTCATCATTTCAAAGTTGTGATGGACTGCTCATCATTTCCAAAAATGCTTGAATTCAAAGGAAAGACTCTGCCCCATCCTCAACTTCTCAGAATGAAAGAATGGTTCAGTAAGTATAACTTTGAAGTAGAACACATCAAAGGAGAGGATAACCTGTTACCAGATCTTTTAAGCAGATCACCTGTCTCTTGTGAAAAACCCTTTCAGCTAAAAGTTCTTCCCATGCTATACATGTATCAAACTATTAATGCCAACTTTCTTGAAAAAGGTATTCCTCCATCCCTACCATCACACATTTCCATGACCATCCTTAATCAAAAGGCAAGAACCCAAATTTTTGAACTTCAATCCAGACTAATCAGAAAATATGGGTCAGATTTCTTTCACAAATTAGGCTTTCATCCTATCTATCCTTTCACCTGTATTTTCAGCTTCCTAAACCAAAGTCCTGGAAATCAATTTTATTGGCCTCCTGAATTATTAATCCTGTTTTGGTATCTTTGTCATCTATATTGGATCTCATTTGATCTTCAACCATTAAAACTTGCAAGGTATATCAGCCTGCTTGAGAAGAATGAAAGTCTAAATCCACATTTGTCAACATTTCTCAAATGGTTCCAGAATTTGTCAAGATGGAAATCCTATTTGACAAATGAAGCTTATACTCAACAGGTGGCACCTCCTCTTGAATGTCATACTATCATCACCCTCAAAAGAACTTTCTTCAAAGCTAAAGGTGTTTTTACTGATGTACCATGTTTTAATATCTATGGGACTTATAGACACTCAATGATGCACTATATTACCATAGATACCACAGATCCTTCACCATGGAGAGAATTTTAAAGACAAATGTTCGAGAAAAATGGTATTATTCCAAAGGAGATATGGCCAAAGATATCTGATGATGCCCCATGGGAAATATTTCCTTCTGATTATGGGAAACAACTGTTAGCAGACAAAGAATATTGGGAAAAGACACAAAGGACTACATCAACCCCGTCTCACATGCAAATTGATGATCCTTATCAAGCCAGCTCATCTGATCCTTATCAAGCCAGCTCATCTGATCCTTATCAAGCCAGCTCATCTGATCCTTATCAAGTCAGCTCATCTGATCCTTATCAAGCCAGCTCATATGCAGAACAAATATGGTTAAACTCTTTCAAATCAAATAATACAGAGGACCCACGTATGCCAATAGCAGGACACTCACAGGATCCTGAAGAAGACTTTTACCATAGTGAAGACAATGCTGAAGATAAGAATCTATCTCCAAGTCACGAGCCAATTGGTCACAAATGGTTGTAATTTAAAGATGTTACTTTTATCAGTGGATTTCTATCCACGTTTGTCTGTTTATCTATGGTTTTTTATTTGCTTATAGGCCTTCTTATATCTCAGCTCCTTCTCTATATAAGGAGCTTTCTGTCTCAGTTGAAAGGCAGAACCCCTCTTGTAAAAATTTTCAGAAGCTAAATAAACCATGGCCTTTTAAAAGTCCATTAAAATAATATTTCATAGCTATACAGATTATATCATGGACTAGCCAAAGCCGTACTTATAGCATCACACAACCAACTTCCGGCCAGACAGACTGTCCCCTTTTTATAATCTATACAACTATAAATTATAATCTTAATAGAGTTGGTTACTGGATCATCTTCTTAATTAAGTTTCTGATGTACCAGACCCTTCATAGAGGCAAGTACAGAGCATACTCCTGAATTTAGATAGGTGGAATAATTGTAATTCATAATCTAACTGCTAAAGAAGAAGAAAGACTTTTAAAAGGCCATGGTTTATTTAGCTTATGAAAATTTTTACAAGAGGGGTTCTGCCTTTCAACTGAGACAGAAAGCTCCTTATATAGAGAAGGATCTGAGATATAAGAAGGCCTACAAGCAAACAAACAACTATAGATAAACAGACAAACGTGGATAGATATCCACTGATAAAAGTAACATCTTTAAATTATAACCATTTGTGACCAATTGGCTCGTGACTTGGAGATAGATTCTTATCTTCAGCACTGTCTTCACTATGGTAAAAGTCTTCGTCAGGATCCTGTGAGTGTCCTGCTATTGGCATACGTGGGTCCTCTATATTATTTGATTTGAAAGAGTTTAACCATATTTGTTCTGTAGATGAGCTGGCTTGATAAGGATCAGATGAGCTGACTTGATAAGGATCAGATGAGCTGGCTTGATAAGGATCAGATGAGCTGGCTTGATAAGGATCATCAATTTGCATGTGAGACGGGGTTGATGTAGTCCTTTATGTCTTTTCCCAATATTCTTTGTCTGCTAACAGCTGTTTCTCATAATCAGAAGGAAATATTTCCCATGGGGCATCATCAGATATCTTTGGCCATATCTCCTTTGGAATAATACCATTTTTCTTGAACATTTGTCTTTGAAATTTTCTCCATGGTGAAGGATCTGTGGTGTCTATGGTAATATAGTGCATCATTGAGTGTCTATAAGTCCCATAGATATTAAAACATGGTACATCAGTAAAAACACCTTTAGCTTTGAAGAAAGTTCTTTTGAGGGTGATGATAGTATGACATTCGAGAGGAGGTGCCACCTGTTGAGTATAAGCTTCATTTGTCAAATAGGATTTCCATCTTGACAAATTCTGGAACCATTTGAGAAATGTTGATAAATGTGGATTCAGACTTTCTTTCTTCTCAAGCAGGCTGATATACCTTGCAAGTTTTAATGGTTGAAGATCAAATGAGATCCAATATAGATGAAAAAGATACCAAAACAAGATTAACAATTCAGGAGGCCAATAAAATTGGTTTCCAGGACTTTGGTTTAGGAAGCTGAAAATACAGGTGAAAGGATAGATAGGATGAAAGCCTAATTTGTGAAAGAAATCTGACCCATATTTTCTGATTAGTCTGGATTAAAAGTTCAAAAATTTGGGTTCTTGCCTTTTGATTAAGGATGGTCATGGAAATGTGTGATGGTAGGGATGGAGGAATACCTTTTTCAAGAAAGTTGGCATTAATAGTTTGATACATGTATAGCATGGGAAGAACTTTTAGCTGAAAGGGTTTTTCACAAGAGATAGGTGGTCTGCTTATAAGATCTGGTAACAGGTTATCCTCTCCTTTGATGTGTTCTACTTCAAAGTCATACTTACTAAACCATTCTTTCATTCTGAGAAGTTGAGGATGGGGCATAGTCTTTCCTTTGAATTCAAGCATTTTTGGAAATAATGAGCAGTCCATCATAACTTTGAAATGATGACCAATTAGATGGAATTTGAACTTTTTTATGCCATATTTAACTGTTAAGACCTCTTTAAAGGTTGAGTGATAATGGCATTCTGCATCTGTGAACTTTCCACTGGCATGAGCATAAATCTGTTTTTTCTTATTGTCATCCTCTTCTAAAAGAATAGCTCCCCAAAATTGATCGCTTGCATCTGTTTGAAGAATTCTTTTTCCTGTGGAGGGAATCTGGAGATCAGGAAGATTCTTTGTGCAAATTCTGAGTTGTTCATAAGCTTCTGTTTGTTCTGAGGACTATGGTGGAGGATTCTTTCTTAGGCTCTGAGAGGGGCTGTCTTCTTTGTCAAGTGAGGAATAAAATCCCTGATATAATTGATAATGCCAAGAACTTATCTGATTTGTTTGACAGAAAGATTTTCTTTTGGAAATTTATCCAGTTCTGTTGCAACATGAGGACCTGGAAGATACTTCCCTTCTTTGAATTTCATTCCAAGAAAATCTATTTATGTTTGGCCAATGAACATTTTGGTGGGTGAAAGCATAACACCATAATGTCGTACAAGATTAGCAAAATGTTGGAGCAGTTTCTCATGGGCTTTTATATCTGCAGAAAATAAAAGAATATCATCAATATAAAAAAGAGCACTGGAGAGGATGGGCTCAAAGATTTTGATCATAGCCCGTTGGAATAGTGATGGGGCTACTTTGAGTCCAAAAGGCAGCACATTCCATTGATAGTGTCTATTTGGAATACAAAAGCCCATTTTGTATCTGTCTTCCTCTTTGATTCCAAGTTGCCAAAATCCAGCCTTCAAATCAAATTATGAAATGATTTTAGCTCCCGCCAAAAATGTAAATAATGAGGAAATTTTTAGCAAAGGGAATTTGTCATCCCTGAGGAAGAAATTCAAAGGCTGATAGTCAATCACCAATCTTTTTTTCCCATGAACTTGTTCTGATCTTTTGTTTACATAAAAAGCTTGGCATGCCCATTCTGATTTTGTGGGAGCAACTAGGCCATGGTCTTCCAATTGGTTGCATTCTTCAATTGCCAATTTAAGATCAGAGGGAGTCATTCCTGGATGAGTTGCCTTTGTTGGGTTGACATCTTCATTTTGTTTGAAAGGTAAGGAGATGAAGAACTCCTCATTTTTCCACAATGGTGTTGAGCATTTCTGAAGAAACTTTGTATGAGACTGAGCACAGCACTCTTTTAATAAGAACCCATGAATAGTTTGAAGGTTTGGTTGAGAAATGGTTTGGTCAACAAAAAGGATAGATGAAATATTGGTGAAAGGTTGAAAGTATTTCTTGAATTTGAGTCCATTTGGAAGAATTCTCAAGTCTTTCATCTTCCAATAGACATCATAGCCAATGACAATATCTTTTCCAGGTAAAGAAGATCTAAGAACATGTGTCCAGGTGTAACAATTTGGAAAGAATTAGATCTTTATTGGGTGTCTGGTTTTAAGGCCAGTTTCAAGTAATTCTCCATTAGCTATAGAGAAATACTCAGAATGATGTTTCCAATATTCTTTAGGCAAGGCTTTTGGGTTGAGAATGGTAGTTTTGGCTCCAGTGTCGATCAAGGCTACAAGTTTTATGGGTTTGGAATAACTAGTTGGGTAAATTTGGATAAGGAACAAAGGTATTGGATGTTTTTCATGAGTTAGGGCTATCATGTCTCTATTATCACCACCAATTAAGAACTGGTCATTCTAGGACTCTATTTCAGAGCTGGAAATTTCTAAGTCTGCCTCTTGGCCTATAGCAAAAACACATTCTGGTGAAGCTTCTTCTTCTTCTGAAAAGAGAGACTCAAGATTAGCATCATTCAAATCTACTTTAGTGATCTGCTGAATTTGTTGAATCATTTGCTCAGTCTTCTTTGTTTTTGAAGGGCAATTTTTTGCAAAATGACCCTTTTTCCCACAGATATAGCATCTGTCAGTTTTTCTCTTGCCACGGAACTTTTTCTTCTTGTAATACTTCCACTTCTTAAACTTGGATCTTTTCCCTTTCTTCTTCAGTTTGAAGAAATGTTTCTTCTTCTTTGATGGACAAACACAAACATCAGCATCTTTGCATCTGATCTGCAAATTAGGCCTGTCACATGAAAGTTTTCCCAAAGGATTCTTCCTACTGCCCAGATACAGTTTAATCATCTTCCTTTGATCACATAACTGGGTATGAGCTTGAATCATGATCTGATACAAATGTCCCATTGGCACATCTCCAACTTTGTAATTTAATTGTTGATGGATTGAAAACATTCGAGAGGCAAGAATCTCGGGAATATAAGCCAAAAATACTTATTTTAAATCAGGATTAGCAGTGCCTCCTAACAGGTAAAATCTAGTAGACATATTTTGGAAATGTCTTTCTAGATCTTTTCTTTACAGTGAACAACATTTCATCTGGTAATACTCCTTTCGTGCAACTTCAAGATCATCATCCCATTTTCATAAGAACTCATAATGCAAGGGTCCTAGGAAATCTTCTGGTGATGTGGCATCCATCAACTGGGTTCTAGCATAAGCATTCAGAGAAGCATACCAGTTTGCTAGTTTTCCCACCATTTTTGCAAGAAATGTTTCAATAACAACCCTGATTTCTGCTCCAGGAATAAGCATTTGTCTAGCTATCCATGCTCTAAATTCTAAAAATCTATTGCTGTATTGTGAAGGAGGAACATCATCCAGGGTGAAGTAATTTCCAGTATTTTTTTGGAAATTTATCTGTGGATTTGGCTGTGGTGTTCTGGGCTGTTGAAATTCTTCTTCTAGATCAACAACTTCTTCAACTTGAGGTCCTCCAGAAGATGTAGCATCATCAGCCATCAATTGGTAGGGTATTTCATAATTCGAATCAGAGTCATTTTCTGAAGATTCAGAAGATGAACTTTCCTTTGAATCAGATTCAATTAAAAAGCTGGGCATGACATTTTCAGCACATTTTTCCAAAAAGGAAGAGATAGGATTCACCATCATTAGAGGGTGTTCTGGCTCTTTTGGTGATGAGGTTGGTGAGGTATTTTTGGGTAATGATTCAGAAGGTGTTATTTTAGGTTTCTCAGTTTGAGAGAAATGGACTGTTTTTCCTTTTTTTGCTGTTGTTTCATCAGAGGACTGTGTTTGAGAGGGGGGTTTTTGATGAGGATTTAAATCCTTGAAAATTTGGAGGAATATTTAAGGGGGCTGTTGGTGCAGGAAATAAAGATTGGGTGGAAGAGACTATGTATGGTGAACTGGGAATTGAATAAGGGCTGTACAAAAAAACCCAAAGGATCTGGAGAGAAAGATTTTGAAGAGGTTTGTGAGGACAACTCTTCTTTCTTTCTTTTAATATCTTTTTCGAGTTGGTCAACCTGGGCTTTCAAGTTTAAAATTTTTGTTTCTTTCATTTGAATGCTATTCAATGTGCCTTTATTGCTGATGATTCGCATAAGTTCCTAGTGTTTCATCTCTATCTACCTTTGTAATTCTGTATGAACGACTGTCATTCGTTTTTCAAAGGCCTGAAACTTTTTTTCTGCCAAATTCATATGTTCAGCAACTCCATCAATCTTTTCTTCAATAAGCTTCAATTTTTGATTTTGAGCACAAGCATTTTGTGTCTGCCAGTTGACTACTACTTCAGCCGGAGTTGTTTGTCTAAGTCTGCCATCTGCATCAACAATGTTTGATTCCAAGATAAAAGGTTGCATGGTAATTTGGTTTTTTGTTTCTTTGGTTAAAGGAGGAAAGTCTGTGGGTTGGAATTTATAGATTTGGGGTAAAGACTTTGGCTTTTGAATCTCAGCTGAGTTTTCTTTTCTTACCCATTTCAAAGCTTTTTTGTAACATGGGAGAGGAGCTGCCTTAGGTTTTGGCTAGGAAGGAGGTATTTAAGGCTTGCAAGGTTCAGGAGGAATATTTTGAGTAGCTGGTGGTTTGTACCAAGCAGGAGGAGAATATGATACAAGATTATCATATTTTCCTGAAGGTTGTCCCAGAGTGCAGATGCTTGAATCTCCATCTTCATATCTTCTTCTAAATTCCTTTTCACTATATTTTTTTGGAGACTTCTTCTTTTTCTTTTTCTTCTCATCATCATCAAAGTAGGATGCAGTATAACAATCATCACAATCACAATAATCAAAACAACTGTGACCATCACGCTTAAAAGCATAGACTGGTCTTCCAAAATTATCAAAAGAGGCTACAGGGATGTTATCTTCTGGATCCCAAGGATTGATCATGAACTGTGTATTAAAAACTGTAGGAGTCTCTTGTTTTCTCCTAAAGATCGTATCAACTAATCCATCAGATCTTTTGATATGCACAGGATCTGTACCTTGAATTGGCTCCACTGTCTCATGCAACTTCTCATAATTGGTGATCCACTTTTCTGGGAATAATTTTAACAAATCATTCCTAGAAAGTTGTTTGGGTGTGTGAATGCATGTGGGAGTATTATGAGAGTCTGCTTTTATGAACAAAGCATCATTTTGGACACATGGTAGTGACAAGTTGATAGCATGGTTTTGGAGATGGTAGACAATTTGGTAGTGAAGGGTGGCTACTTTGGCTGTGGAGATTTGTTCAGCACCAAAGATCTGGAGTTTGACTTTTAAAGCTGTCAAGGCATGGGGATCAGAAAGGGCCAGATTATAATTTAGGAAAAATATAAAGAATACTGAGCCAGCATTTAAGGATGTCTCTACGGTCGTAATTACAGCATATTGATACTGTTTATATTTAGAATCCAAAAGAGCGATCCTAGAGAAAACAGGTTGCCCTGCTCTGCCATGGTAGGAGAGTCCTAACCTTATAGCTCCAAAGTGGATATGAGTGTATCCCTGGTTAAGCCAAGTTCTTAGAAATTCTGGAGGAATTTCTAAGGTCACAAATTGTTCTATCTGAGAGGCTGGTATATGGTGTTGATCAAAGCTGGAGGCTTGAACATATTCTTTTATAGAGGAAGTGGGTCAGTTTACAAGAGCTTTAAAAGATTATTTCCAGTTTATTTTGGATTTTGAAAAGGCATCATAAGGGTTTAACAGGGGGAATTTTGATTCTTCAATCTTTTTATCTTCAGGAAGGTAAGTAAATTCATACAAGTAATCGATCTTTTTCTGGGTGGTTTGGTTGATGGGGGGTGATAGGGTAACAGTAACAGACTTAGTTGGCACAAACTTATAATCACATATTACAGAGGGAGTAGAAGAGGGAACAGAAGAGCTTTCTGGTTCTGTTATGTTTAAGAATTTATTCTCTTTCAATCTTCATATGAATTATAACAATTCCACCTTATACAAAAATAAGGCTCTGATACCAATTTTAAATATTCTAATGTGATTCACCATTAATTCTTGAGTAATGTTCACGGGATAAAATTCGAATAATTTTTCCACTATAAAAATAGTTGGTACAAGAGAAAGTATCTCTAAATCAACGCTAGAGGTATGTAGTAAAAAAAAAGTTCTTACCAAAATAGTGGCACTCAAAATATTTTCCAAACACTCTAAAAATAATTATCTCACTATTTTGTCACTTACGCTTTGAGAATTTTTTTTTCAACTCTTAAAACTCTCTCACACTCATTAAAGAAAAAATTCCTTTGGTCACCCTCACAAGCAAACACCTCACACTTGAGCTTTTTCTCTCACTCTCTATTGCCTATGCTGATTGCTTATCCTTCTGTAATTCTCCATCCAAATGCCTATGAGATATCCTTCTGTAATTCTCCATCCAAATGCCTATGAGAAACAAACTAGAAAAAAGAAGTTTTTTTTTTTCAAATTCGTGTGCAACAAAATGTAACTTTTTTTTCTTCAAACTTGTAAGCTCCACTTGGAGGGATCCACAAAAACTCTCCCTCTCTCGACTACGTGGAGATCATCACTATTATAGTGATCAATTAACAGAATTCAAACTTCTCATTTGGTAGAGTCTTTGTTAACATATTTGATCTATTTTCATCAGTATGGATCTTCTCTAGCTGTAATAGCTTTTTCTCCAATACATCCTGCATTCAATAATATCTCACATCAATATACTTTAACCTTGAATGAAAGGAGGAATTCTTACCAAGGTGGATAACACTCTGACTATCACAAAATAGCTCGCATTTGTCTTACTAAAAACCAAGTTCATTTAAGAACTTCTTCATCCATAGCAACTCTTTACAAGCTTTCGTTGTTGCAATAAACTTTGCTTTAGTGGTAGACAAAGCAACACATTTTTGTAATTTTAATTAAAATGACATAGCTCCCACTACAAAAGTAGTTAGGTAACCAGAGGTTGATTTTCTTCAATCAACATCTCTTGCCATATTTGCATCTATGTATCCAGCTACCATAGGTTTGAAATCTCCAAAATACAAACATATTTTGGATGTTCCACAAAGATACCTAAAAATCCATTTCACTGCAGCTCAATGCTCCTTTCTAAGATTTGAAAGGAATAGACTCACAACTCTAACTGAGTGTGCAACATCTAGCTATGTACACACCATGGTATTTATTAAACTACCAATTGTTGAAGCATATGGAACTCTATCCATCTCTTCCTTCTCCTTATTAGTGGAAGGGATTTACTTAAAAGTCAATCTAAACTTATTAGTAAGAGGACAACTAACCACTTTAGCAATGTACATATTGAACCTTTAAATTACCTTCTCAATATATTTCTCTTGTGACAACCATAGCTTCTTGATGCCTCTTTCTTTAATAATCTTCATGCTAAGAATTTGTTTTGCTGGTTCCAAGTTTTTTATAGAAAAAGACTTACTAAACTGCTTCTTCAAGCTATTGATTCTGAAAACATTCCGACCAATAATCAACATGTCATCCACATAGAGCAATAACACAATAAAGTCATCATCAAATAATTTTTGAACAAATACACGAAGATCTTAAGTGGTATTCTTATATCATTGCTCCCCCATAACAAACTCAAACTTCTTATAATATTGTCTTGGTTCTTATTTCAAGCCATACAAGCTTTTCTTCAATATATAAACATAGTCCTTTTTTCCCTTTTCTTTGAAAGCCTTTGGCTACTCCATAAATATTTAATCTTCCAAATCACCATAAAGGAAGACAATTTTAATACCCATTTACTCCATCTTCAGATTAAAACTTATTGCTAAACCCAACACAGTACAGATAGATGTTATCTTCATGACTGGAGAAAAAAATCTTATCAAAGTTTATGCCCTTTCTTTAGTTGAATCCTTTTACAACCAGTCTAGCTTTGAATCGTGGCTGGAGACTGTGTTCTTCATGCTTGATTCTAAACACCCCCTTATTCTTCAAAGCTCTCTTGCCTTCAAGCAACTTCACCAGCTCAAACATTTTATTCTCATGCAGAGACTTTATCTTATCTTGCATGGCTTCAAACCATTTATGCTTGTGTTCATCATTCATAGTTTTTTTAAAGCTTTCTAGCTCACCCCTATCAGTTAGTAACACAAAGTGGTCTGGTAAAAGGTTGTCTATTTCTATAAGATCTCCTCAGTGGCACTGGCGAAGCCTCATCTGCTAGTGGTTGATGATGAACACTATCATCATCATTTTCAGATGGAATCTTAATAGGAGCATCTTCAT
This sequence comes from Mallotus nudiflorus, assembly GCA_947683625.1. NCBI lineage: Eukaryota > Viridiplantae > Streptophyta > Magnoliopsida > Malpighiales > Euphorbiaceae > Mallotus > Mallotus nudiflorus. The sequence goes on along the minus strand of CANTUR010000286.1, from coordinate 2,415,652 downwards.
TACCTACATCTGGTGGAATAACTTCATTTTTATCTCCAACTTCCCTTGGCACCATTGTTAGAGGAACTAACTTCAAATTTGAATCATCTTCAGAGTTGGGAATGTTCTTCTCAACTCTGGCAATAACTTTGATTATCTTATCTTTAATAAATGTAGCGTCTCGGCTTCTAATAAACTTCTTCTAGACTGGATCATAAAATCTATAACCAAGTTAATTTTAACTATAGCCAATAAATGCACATTGTTGTGTCTTGACATCAAACTTGGACCTCTCATCCTTAGCAATATGCATAAAGGCTTTGCACCCAAAAACTCAAAGATGAGTATAGGAAACATCTTTTCCTAACCATACTCTCTCTGAAATGTTATACTGTAAAGGAACATATGGTAAAAGGTTCAGCACATGCACTGTTGTAAGTAGAGCTTCACCTCAAAATGTCTTATGCAGCTTTGAATATGAGAGCAAAGATCCGACTCTCTCTATCAAAGTCCTATTCATCCTCTTAGTTAAACCATTCAATTGCGACATCTTTAGAGGTGTCATTTTATATCGTATACCATGCTCTTTACAATAAGCATCAAATGGTCTAGAATACTGTCCACCATTGTCTATTCTGATGCACTTCAATTTCTTACTAGTTTGTCTCTCCACCAAAGTGTGAAATTCCATGAAGACATTCAGCACCTGATCTTTTGACTTCAAGGTGTATGTCCATATATTTTAAGAATGATCATCAATGAAAGTCATAAAGTACTAACAACCACCAAGTGACTTTGACATTGGCCTACACAAGTCTGAATGAATTAAATCCAGCACATTCTTCATCACTAAAATCTTTGATGCTTTCCTCTTTCTTAAAAACTTCTTGAAGTTCCTAGTGAGCATGGCAATGTCACCATCTTCATCACTACAATCTTTGATGCTTTCCTCTTCACTATCTTCTTGAAGAGCTTTTAGAGCAATGCTCTTTGTCTTTTCTTCTTTCTCTTCTTGTTCTTCACCTCTTTGCTTGATAGTGAGATCATCTGTTAAGAGCTTACCAATGAGCACATCTATTGATAGGGTGGAGAGGTCTTGAGCTTCCTCAATTGAAGTGACACAAGATTCCCAATCCTTCTTAGGTAGGATTCTTAGAATCTTATTGTTTACTTCTTCTTTGGAGAAATGTTTTCTAAGTTTCTTAAGGGTTGTAAGGAGAGCATTGAGATGATTTGTCATCTCCGTGATTGATTCATAAGGCTTTATTTTGAAGAGTTCATATTCATACATATGAAGTTGAACCTTCTTACTTCTTACTTGAATGTTGCCTTCGTAGTGGTTTTCTAAGGTCTCCCACATTTCATTGGCTGATATACAATGTTGAAGTTTGCCTCCTTCTTCTCTTGTCATTGAAGAGACTAGAGTAATCATAGCCTTTTTATTTTTATGATTTTCTTCCTTTTGATCAATACTCCATTGGCGTCTTGCAAAAGTAGTTACCACACCATTAATGATAGTTGTAGGTGGTTCCCAACCTCTTAGGACAATGTCCCAAAGTTTAATGTAATCACAATCAAGATACAATTCCATTTTGAATTTTCAATGTGGATAGTCACTACCATTAAAAAAATGGTTTAAGAGAAGAGATATTTTGTGATTTACTCCCCATGATCTTGTATTCTAGCAATGAAGTACCTAAAATTCAAGCTCTGATACCAATTGAAAAGAGTCCTAAAGGGGGGTGAATAGGAATATCAAATAAAAATGAGAAATTAAAAGAATTTTTTGCAAGAATTAAATAGAAGTTGAGAAGGAAGAATGAAGAACACAAAGATTTAAGGAGTTTGGATTCAATAACAATCCTACGTCTCCACCTAACTTATCCCCAAGTTAGGATTTTTAATCACCCACAATCTTATTCACAGGATTGAGATTATACAAGAGTTTTATGGCTCACTCTTATAACCTTACAACATGAGTTTTCAAGGCTCACTCAAAAAAACCAAAACCCAAGTGTTTCAATGGACAATACTTAAACCAATTCCTTTAGAAATAAATCTCACTTCCCTTCTAATCTAACCCAAGATTTAAGATGAAGAGAAATTCTATTTCTAACACACACTCAACTCTCTCAAGAGTTATACAAACAAATAATTATTTAAGAGAATTTGAGAGCTCAATGAATGCTTAAGAAATAATGAATGATAAACAAGTTGCTTAACTTCCATTCAGCTCTAGAGGTATTTATACTAAAAAATATAGCTATTGGAGGTGCAAATGATATGTCCAACGTCTATATTTTGAATTATTGAGACTAATCCTGTCATATAATTGTTCATGGATTGAAACCGTAATTGGCTCCTTAAGATGTTTAAATTTACCCACACTTTCTTCATAAAAGCTGTAGATATTTGAATTAGATTTCTATTTCAATTTGAATCACCTAAATTGGACTTCTTTAAATCAAGATATATCCAAAATACTAAGGGTTGTGCAATCTGTAATGCAGACTACTGTCAGACAACTATACCCAAATTGAAGTCGTGATTTGCTCCTGAATAAATTTGATTTTGGCCATCCTTTCTTCATGAAATGTGATAACCCTTGTTTTAAATTATTTTATTAAATATTGAGATATGCAGTGTTAATAAAGTTTAAAAATTTAATTTAATTATTTCACTAATTTATTATTTATTATCATTATTTTAAGTTTGATTGAATTTTCTACGTAAATATATTAATTTGGATTTATTATTTTGGACGTTTAAAATTCTATTATGTATGGTTATTATTTTTGAATTCTATCATTTTAATAATGTTAATTTAGTGCATGGTTATTTTAATATTATCATTTTTAAACACTAATATTATTTTTTTTTAGTTGACATGATTTTGAGCATTTTTAATATTGTGAGTACCTCATTATTATTTTATTCTATTAATTTACTTTTTTAATATTTATTAATTGTGATAGTGATATTTTATTAAAGTTATTTTGAGTGTTATTTTATATTATATTGTGTGTATTATTGTTAATATATGTGTGAGTGATTATATGGTGAGTGTGTGGATATATATATATATAGATTAATGAGTGGTGGAGAATAATTAAACTAAAGTTAAGTTATTATTATTATTATTATTATACAAAAAACCATTTCATTCTTCCTTTCCTTCCCGCGACTCCGGCCTCCTCCCATCACTACGCTTCTCCTTCTTCCTCATGATCTGCTTAGTCATTTCCAACACCATCATCTTCTCCTTCTCATCGTCATCGCCATGTGAGAGCTGCAGAAGCCGCCGATGGACAGCACGCAGAGCAGCAGTAACAACAACGGTCACCGGTGACTTCTCGGCGGCGAGAGCTTGGCTTCCTTGGCTTGGTCGACTCCTTGAGCTGTGGGGAAGACGATCCTAAGCTCCATTCAAGCTTAAACTTATTCATTTGTAAGTTTTGATTGATTTTAGTTTATGTCAAAAATTTTCTTAATTTTTTTTTAGCTTGAGTTTAATTGATTTTTTGATAATTTCTTTTTGAAATATTAATCTAGGCATGTTAATCTATTCATAGATATTTTTTATGCATTTTTCTGATTTTGTTTGATTTTTTGGTTAATTATTAAATAAAAAAAATGAAAATGAAAAAATGAAATGAATGAATTTTCATTAATTAATTAATTAAATTATGAATTTGGTTAAATTATTGTTGCTATATATTGTTAGTAATTGTAATGTTGAGAAATTAATTTTTGAAAATTATTATATAATTTTCAGAAATATTTATAGTTTATGTAAATTTTGAAGTATTGAATTAAATGAGTATTTTGGATGAATTTAAAGGATTATTTGTGTGTTTGAGTTAATATTAAAATGTTATTTATTTATAAAATAATGTTTATGAATTTATATAATTTTATGGAATTTTATATAGGTTATGTGTATTTTGGACTAATAGATTAAACATGTATTTTTATAGAAATTATTGGTTAATTGAGTATATTTATTGATATTATTGAGATATATGTTGAGAAAATAAATTTTGAGTAATTACATAATTTTTATTGAAATTTTGAATATTATTGGTATTTTATGTGAAATTTTATATCTTAGGGGCATTTTGGTAACTTGGTAGTAATTTTGGCTAAATATTAAATTTAATTGGTTTAATAATTATTTGAAGTATAAAAATGACTTTTATAAATTATTTACTATTTTCAACTAATTAATACTATATTTTTCAAACAAAAAAAATCATTTTCAAATTATATATAACCTACTATTTTTCTAAATAAATAAGTTTTTATTGGTTTTTAATATGTTTTAGGACTAATTGTGTAATTTGGAGTTTTAAAATGTATTCTAGTCAATATTTATGAATTTATAAAGAACTATCGATTTTTAATAATATTATATTAAAAATTGGGGTTTATTTGTAATTATCAGCAAAATAATTATTTTCAACGTTTTAAATTTTTGAATTGCTATATCTTGAGTATTAAAGGGTATTTTTTTGGTATTTTTGGAATTTTCATGTATTATGTGTTTATTTCGTGAATTGTGAGTCTCAGTCAGAAAAATTATAGTTTGGGAGTCCGACCGAGGGGTTGTGGTTGTGTATTTTCAAAGTGTGTTTTCTGTGCAGGATCGGCCCTACTTTTGTAGGGAGATGTCCGTTTTACAGAGGAGACTCTGCCGAAATTTCGGTAGATTTCTCATAAAATGTGACAACCGGTCCGAGTCTAATTCTGAATTCTTGATTCAATCTGTCTATAGTAATCCTAGAAGTATAGAGTTAGAAGTTTATTCTGATGGTTATTTTTACTTTATCTTTCTAGCTGCGCTGGGACCGAGGCCTAACAGACCAGGCCCGTTGAGTCTGTCTCGAGGAACGCACACCAGTGAGTTATTATACTCTATATATATGCATTGCATATATATTTCGGTCTATTTTTAGTATATTTGGATATATGTCAAAATTAAATACACGTTTTAAATGTATATTTATTCATGATTATTTTATTAAATGGTTATAATACTTTAGGTATATTTTTAATATATTTTAGGTATATTTTTAAATAATTGTATGTCATGTTATTGATTTACACTTAAATTATTTTTAAGTTTATTTTTGGTATATTTTTGATTTATTTCCGAATAAATAAATGTTTTATTATTAAATTAAACCTAACACATTAGTGGTATATTTAGGGTTTATTTTTGATATATGCATGCTAGATAATTAGGTTTATTTTTAGTATATTTGTGAATATATGTTAAACACAAACACATATTTAAATGAATATTTATACATAAATGTTTTATTAAATGATTTGTGTACTTAGGGTATATCTTTTGTATATTTAAGTATATTTTTTTAGATAATGCATGTTATATTATTGTTACTCATTTAAATTATTTTTAATTATATTAATGATTTATTTTTAGTTTATTTCATATTTTATTTGACATATATATATGGTTGGTTTTACTATTATGAATGATTTATTCAAAGTGAAGTATATCAATAGAACGTGCTTCCTAGTGGGCAGCACTAGGACCGTGTACATACCGGTACGATAGATAAGGATTGAGTGAGAGTTAAAATTGGGTGATTATAATTGATTTAATTGATTTGACTAAGATTAATGGTATGTTAGATAATGTGATTGCGGGGCCAATTACACTGACAGTCGGATTGCTGGAGCTCGGTTGACTTAGTGTGTCGAGGCCAGTCTACTGTCCATGAGTGAATTGAATGATCTATTGGGTTGATTGAGATGTGAGGTGATAGATAGTGTGATTGCTGGAGCTCGGTTGATCAAGTTTCTCGGGGCCAATCACACAGACAGCCAGACTGCTGGAGCTCGATCGACTTAGTGTCTCGAGGCCAGTCTGCTTTCCAGATTGGAATAAGTGTTCTATTTGGAATCAAGTGAGCCTATATGGCTAGAGTGATGATGGGGTTCTTGAGGTTGTTATTATTAGGGTTCTATGGATCCTTCATGAATTTAAGTAAATATTTTCCTACATTCTGTATATTTATAAAAGCAGAGTTTGGCATTCGTGTGAAATGTGTGTATATACATATATATAATAATGCCTGATTTTTATGGTTTAGATTACATGTATATATAGTATAATAATTCACTCAGTGAGGTCTGACCCCCCTCAATTATTTTTTTTTTCAGGAGATCCCATATTGTCAGACCTTAGTTATAGAGTTCCTTGTCGGTGTTCTTCAGTCTCGGCTATTTTATGCAAATGTATATTCTGAACTTTGAATTGTATTCTAGGAACTGCAGTAGTAGTGTTAAAATTTTTGGAAGTGTATTATTTTGTTTGGATATTAAATACTCTGAGAAATTGTATTTGAACATTGTACAAATATGTATACATTTATGAAAGGATTTGGAGAATTTACTTTAATATTGATTTGAAAAATTTTAATTATGTCGTATTTTTATTTAATTATTGCATGATTTTATTTTCTTAGGCTTGCTACGGGTTCTGGATTCAAAAGAATTCTCGTTCCCTAGCGCTGGTCATGACTCCTAGTTTGGGTCGTGACAAAGTTGGTATCAGAGCAGAGTTCTGTGATAGGGCTTAGTTGTTTGAGTTATGGTCCTAGTTTTCAAAGTTGTGTTTTCTGTTAAACTACTGCAGTGAATTAGGTTCGGTCATGTCTTTGAAAAGTCTTCCTTGCATTAGGAATTCCGCGTAACTGTTAGGGTGTTTGATGTTGTGATTGTTTGAACTATTTATTTATTTTTGCTCCTTGTTGATTGCCTTGAGCGTGAGTCGCTCCATCGATCGATGATAGTTGATCTTCTGGGCACAGGTTCTACCCCCTATGCATCCTGTTAGGCGTAGGGGTAGAGATGGATTTAGAAGGCCTGATGATCGATGTTGACAGCAAGAATAACTGAATGAGGAGCTAGTGGCTTAGCATTGCAATGATGTTGCTTCTACAACAGGAGTTTCATAGGATGCGGTGCTGATACCTTCGATCGTTCAGCAGATGTAATTTCTTTTTCAGTCGAGAACTTGAGATATGTCAATTCTGTATATATTCTATATTCTGAATTCTGTTGATTTCCATATCTTTTCAGCACAGTGAATGTGAATTATTTCTTCTGCAGAGACAATATTGATAATCAGTCTTTTCAAGTTCAAGTTGTGGTTATAGTTCTAGCTCTACTGCACCTATCTAGTATAGGGGTAGGTTAGAGGCAACTATAACTCAAGGGTTAAGGTAGTCATTGTAAGCAGTACAAGCATTCCTTTTGGACTTGAACGTGCAGCAATTGTGGTTACGATAGCCGAGATTAATAAGAGCTTGATAGCATTTAATTAAGTTTGACAGTTGTTTGAATATGCTTTGATGGAGGAATTGGAAAATGTCTAATGACGACGAAGCACTCTTGTACTCTTTATGGCAAGCTGTCAGTTCTGACTGCAACACATAATTTGAGTTAAAGGGGGATTTCTAAGATACTTCCATCCACCTTTAAGGAAGGATAATTACCTGTATCAGCTATTACACAGAGTAAGGGAAAAGCAATCAGTTGAGAAGATTATTTGTAAACTCTTCAATATGATACGTCATGCCGAAGACGTAATACAGTATAAGAGGAGACTGGTAGAATTATGTGTTACATGACTAAGTTTAATATATGGGCATCTGAACTGAGAATTGAGATTCAGAGAGTTATTGTGAATTCAGTCTTTTGGGTGTAATTAATCTTGATGAGATGTGAAAGGGTTGTTAGGAATATCTGACTCTAGTTGAGTATACTTCAGTGGAGAAGTTGTCTCTCCCAGATGTTTTAATTGCCTGTGAGTTACCAGGTTTACCACCTTACAGACATTGAATTATGTATCGATGTGGTTCCTGATATAACTCCTATTTCAACGTAGCCCCACAAATGACTTTTGCAGAGCTGTAGGAGTAATTGCAAGAGCTGTATGACCAAGGTTTTGTCAGACCTTATGTTTCTCTTTGGGGTGCACTAGTCCTGTTATAAGGAAGAAGGATGGTACCTTAAGAATATGCATTGACTGCAGAGAGATGAACAGGGTAACATGGAAGGACAAGTATCCTCTTTTGAGCATAGATGACATGTCTGATCAGCTACAAGGCGCACAGTTCTTTTCTAAAGTTGATTTGAAGTCGGGTTATCATTAGTTGTGGATCAGTTTGTAGTAGTCTTCATTAATGATATACTAGTGTATTCGAAGTGAATGAAAGGGCACGTATATCACTTGAGGACTATACTACAAACACTAAGAGAATGTTAGCTTTATGCTGAATTCGGGAAGTGTGATCATTGGGTGGAGAGTGTTATTTTTCTTAGAATTGTGGCGTTTAAAGATAAAATTTGAGTTGATCCACAAAAGATCACAATAGCATCTGAGCGGCCCAGACTGACTGAATCCATTGAGATCTATAATTTTCTGGGTTTAATTAGGTATCATAGGAAATTTGAATAGAATTCTCTAGAATTATAGCTCCTATGACCCGCATAACTCAGAAGAATGGGAAGATTGTGTGAATAGATGCTTGTTAGAATAGTTTCCAAGTACTGAAGAAGACTAATTGATCTGAGGGTTACGTGAACTTTAGAGGATAAGGCCTGATATCATCACAACATTTCATCATATCATCATAGCATCTCATTACAGCATTTCATCATGACACTTCATTCTAGCATTTCATTATAACATTTCATTATATCATCTCATCATGACATTCATCATAGCATGTCATCATGGCATATCACCATAGAATGATCTGCTGATAGAAGATGCCTAAGTTAATGATACAGGGTTGATGTTGTAATCTGAGAAAGGGATTCTATATAAGTTGTGGAAATGAACTTGCAGTGTACATCCAGATGATTACCAAGAATTATCACAGTATTCAGGATCAGTACTAGTGGGTTGGATTATAGAAGGAGGTGACTGATTGTATTTCTAAGTGTTAAAATTACCAACCGATGAAAGTTGAACATTAGAAGTCTTCTGGGAAGTTTCGATCTCTTTTGAATTTGGGTAAATGAGAAAGAATTTTGATAATTTTTGTGGTTGGTTACCTCGTTCGAAGGGTGAATATGATTCTGTTGGAATGACTACAGACAAATTGACCAAGTTAGCTAATTTTTGGCCAGTGGAAGCCACTTATTCAGTAACTAAGTGGGCTAAGCTGCATATGAAGCATATTGTGTGCCTGCATGGACTACCTATGTCCATTGTATATGGTAAAGGTACAGTGTTTACCTTTCGATTTCGGCAGAGATTGTGGAAAGTAATAGACACCTGGTTGGATGTCAATACTATTTTTCATCCTCAGACAGATGATAGTTTGAGAGGACGATCCTGACACTAAACAGTATGTTGAAGATGTGTGTTTTGGATTTAGAAGGTAGCTAGGTTGATTATATGCTACTTATAGAATTCGCTTATAATAACAGCTTCCATAGCAGTATTGGAATGACACCACCTGAAGCTTTTATGGAAAGAAGTCTTAATTAGATATAAGATGGTTCATAATACAGTGAAGAATTTACTATGATCAGAAGAGCGATATGGATCCTAGATGCAGAGATATGGAGTTTCAGATCAAAGATTGTAATTCTGAAGATGTCTCTGAAATGTGGTGTGATGAGACGCGTTGAACAATATAGAACTGAATGAAGATCTGAAGTTTAGAAGGAATTAGTTGTGATTGTAAATTATCAAGCTTGATAGCTATATTTAAACTAGATTCAAATGATCAAGGTTCCGCGATGTGGCAACAAATGGAAGAGCGTATGTGAGAGACAGAAGTTAAGATACAAACTTCTTACCTGTATCTCTTTCCTCTTCGATTCCTGTCTATTCTTTTCTTGGAATTCGAGGACGAATTCTTATAAGGAGGGGACACTGTGATAACCCTGGTTTTAAATTATTTTATTAAATATTGAGATATGCAGTGTTAATAAAGTTTAAAAATTTAATTTAATTATTTCACTAATTTATGATTTATTATCAATATTTTATGTTTAATTGAATTTTCTACGTAAATATATTAATTTGGATTTATTAATTTGGAGTTTAAAATTCTATTATGTATGGTTATTATTTTTGAATTCTATCATTTTAATAATGTTAATTTAGTGCATGGTTATTTTAATATTATCATTTTTAAACACTAATGTTATTTTTTTTTAGTTGACATGATTTTGAGCATTTTTAATATTGTGAGTACCTCATTATTATTTTATTCTATTAATTTACTTTGTTAATATTTATTAATTGTGATAGTGATATTTTATTAATGTTATTTTGAGTGTTATTTTATATTATATTGTATGTATTATTGTTAATATATGTGTGAGTGATTATATGGTGAGTGTGTGGATATATATATATATATATATATATATATATATATATATATACAAAAAACCATTTCATTCTTCCCTTCCTTCCCGCGACTTCAGCCTCCTCTCATCACTACGCTTCTCCTTCTTCCTCACGATTGGCTCAGTCATTTCCAACACCATCATCTTCTCCTTCTCATCGTCATCGCCATGGGAGAGTTGCAAAAGCCGTCGGTGGATAGCACGCATAGCAGCAGCAACAACAACGGTCACCGATGACTTCCCGGCGGCGAGAGCTTAGCTTCCTTGGCTTAGTCGACTCCTTGAGCTGTGGGGAAGATGATCCCAAGCTTCATTCAAGCTTAAACTTATTCATTTGTAAGTTTTGATTGATTTTAGTTTATGTCAAAATTTTTCTTAATTTTTTTTTAGCTTGAGTTTAATTGATTTTTTGATAATTTCTTTTTGAAATATTAATCTAGGCATCTTAATCTATTCATAGATATTTTTTATGCATTTTTCTGATTTTGTTTGATTTTTTGGTTAATTATTAAATAAAAAAAATGAAAATGAAAAAATGAAATGAATGAATTTTCATTAATTAATTAATTAAATTATGAATTTGGTTAAATTATTGTTGCTATATATTGTCAGTAATTGTAATGTTGAGAAATTAATTTTTGAAAATTATTATATAATTTTCAGAAATATTTATAGTTTATGTAAATTTTGAAGTATTGAATTAAATGAGTATTTTGGATGAATTTAAAGGATTATTTGTGTGTTTGAGTTAATATTAAAATGTTATTTATTTATAAAATAATGTTTATGAATTTATATAATTTTGTGGAATTTTATATAGGTTATGTGTATTTTGGACTAATAGATTAAACATGTATTTTTATAGAAATTATTGGTTAATTGAGTATATTTATTGATATTATTGAGATATATGTTGAGAAAATAAATTTTGAGTAATTACATAATTTTTATTGAAATTTTGAATATTATTGGTATTTTATGTGAAATTTTATATCTTAGGGGCATTTTGGTAACTTGGTAGTAATTTTGGCTAAATATTAAATTTAATTGGTTTAATAATTATTTAAAGTATAAAAATGACTTTTATAAATTATTTACAATTTTCAACTAATTAATACTATATTTTTCAAACAAAAAAAAATCATTTTCAAATTATATATAACCTACTATTTTTCTAAATAAATAAGTTTTTATTGATTTTTAATATGTTTTAGGGTTAATTGTGTAATTTTGAGTTTTAAAATGTATTCTAGTCAATATTTATGAATTTATAAAGAACTATCGATTTTTAATAATATTATATAAAAAATTGGGGTTTATTTGTAATTATCAGCAAAATAATTATTTTCAGCGTTTTAAATACTTGAATTGCTATATCTTGAGTATTAAAGGGTATTTTTTTGGAATTTTTGGAATTTTCATGTATTATGTGTTTATTTCGTGAATTGTGAGCCTCGGTCGGAAGAATTGTAGTTTGGGAGTCCAACCGAGGGGTTGTGGTTGTGTATTTTCGAAGTGTGTTTTCTGTGCAGGATCGGCCCTACTTTTGTAGGGAGATGTCCGTTTTACAGAGGAGACTCTGCCAAAATTTTGGTAGATTTCTAGTAAAATGTGACAACCGGTCCGAATCTAATTCTGAATTCTTGATTCAATCTGTCTATAGCAATCCTAGAAGTATAGAGTTAGAAGTTTATTTTGACGGTTATTTTTACTTTATCTTTCTAGCTGCGCTGGGACCGAGGCCTAACAAACCAGGCCCGTTGAGTCTGTCTCGAGGAGCGCACACCAGTGAGTTATTATACTCTATATATATGCATTGCATATATATTTCGGTCTATTTTTAGTATATTTGGATATATGTCAAAATTAAATACACGTTTTAAATGTATATTTATTCATGATTATTTTATTAAATGGTTATAATACTTTAGGTATATTTTTAATATATTTTAGGTATATTTTTAAATAATTGTATGTCATGTTATTGATTTACACTTAAATTATTTTAAGTTTATTTTTGGTATATTTTTGATTTATTTCTGAATAAATAAATGTTTTATTATTAAATTAAACCTAACACATTAGTGGTATATTTAGGGTTTATTTTTGATATATGCATGCTAGATAATTAGGTTTATTTTTAGTATATTTGTGAATATATGTTAAACACAAACACATATTTGAATGAATATTTATACATAAATGTTTTATTAAATGATTTGTGTACTTAGGGTATATCTTTTGTATATTTAAGTATATTTTTTTTTAGATAATGCATGTTATATTATTGTTACTCATTTAAATTGTTTTTAATTATATTAATGATTTATTTTTAGTTTATTTCATATTTTATTTGACATATATATATGGATGGTTTTACTATTATGAATGATTTATTCAAAGTGAAGGATATCAATAGAGCGCGCTTCCTAGTGGGCAGCACTAGAACCGTGTACGTATCGGTACGATAGATAAGGATTGAGTGAGAGTTAAAATTGGGTGATTATAATTGATTTAATTGATTTGACTAAGATTAATGGTATGTTTGATAGTGTGATTGCGGGGCCAATCACACTGACAGTCGGACTGCTGGGGCTCGGTTGACTTAGTGTCTCGAGGCCAGTCTACTGTCCATGAGTGAATTGAATTATCTATTGGGTTGATTGAGATGTGAGGTGATAGATAGTGTGATTGCTGGAGCTCGGTTGACCAAGTGTCTCGGGGCCAATCACACAGACAGCCAGACTGCTGGAGCTCGATCGACTTAGTGTCTCGGGGCCAGTCTGCTGTCCAGATTGGAATAAGTGTTCTATTTGGAATCAAGTGCGCCTGTATGGCTAGAGTGATGATGGGGTTGTTGAGGTTGTTATTATTAGGGTTCCATGGATCCTTCATGAATTTAAGTAAACGTTTTCCTACATTCTGTATATTTATAAAAGCAGAGTTTGACATTCATGTGAAATGTGTGTATATACATATATATAATAATGTCTGATTGTTGTGGTTTAGATTGCATGTATATATAGTATAATAATTCACTCAGTGAGGTCTGACCCCCCTCAATTATTTTTTTCAGGAGATCCCATATCGTCAGACCTTAGTTGTAGAGTTCCTCACCGGTGTTCTTCAGTCCCGGCTATTTTATGCAAATGTATATTCTGAACTTTGAATTGTATTCTAGGAACTGCAGTAGTAGTGTTAAAATTTTTGGAAGTGTATTATTTTGTTTGGATATTAAATACTCTGAGAAATTGTATTTGAACATTGTACAAATATGTATACATTTATGAAAGGATTTGGAGAATTTACTTTAATATTGATTTGAAAAATTTTAATTATGTCGTATTTTTATTTAATTATTGCATGATTTTATTTTCTTAGGCTTGCTACGGGTTCTGGATTCGAAAAAATTTCCGTTCCCTAGCGCCGGTCATGACTCCTAGTTTGGGTCATGACATGAAAGCTGTAGATATTTGAATTATCTTTCTATATCATTTTGAATCAGCTAAATTTGACTTCTTTAGCTGAGGATATGTCCAAATTACTAAGGGTTGTGCAATCTGAAATGCAGAATATTATCAGACAGCTATACACAAGTTGAAGCCATAATCTACTCATGAATAAATTTGAATTTTTCCATATTTTCTTCATGAAAGTTATATATATTTGACTTATATTTTTATAGCATTTTGAATCACCTTAATTGGACTTCTGTAACTCAAGATATGTCCAAAATACTAAAAGGTGTGCAGTCTGAGATGGCAGACGTATACGTGGATTTCAACTCAAAATTTGCCTAACCAAATGAACTTGGATTTTGACAAATAAGCTCAATTCAGAAAGGTCAAGATGTCTACTTAAAATTTTAAGTAGCTTATTTTTTTCATTTAAGAACTCTAAATATGTCAAAAGCCTTCTTCAATCTCAAAGGTTTAATTAGCCCGAAAATTCACTATTCATCCAAAAGTGTATATGCTTAGTATATGTTTGGTATATAATTCCCTACACACTTAATTGAAATTATTAGTATAAAAATTGTTTGTCAAAGTCCAAAATTAGGAGTTTGATCATGCAAATGGTTAACATCTTTCCTATAAGAGAATTAGCACATTTCTCCAAATGCACAAGATCTACTCCTGATAACACATTTTTCTTAGCCATTAATGTCATCCCTTTCTCACTCATGTGGTCTTTCTCCACAGTATTCACGATGTCTTTAGAGATATTTGCATGCATAAAGTGCAGTGCTGAGTCTTTTTTACCTCTAGCCAGCACCAGTGAGCCTTTAGTGAGCTTTCATTGGCCATTATGAAAGGTGTTATAGAAACCTTCATCATCAAGCTTGCCTGTTAAAATCAAATTCAGGCGAATATTTGGAACATGCTTGACATTCTTCAAGATTAATTTTATGTCATTCATCATTTCCAAACACATATCTCCTTCACTAGAAACTCTTGTTCAATTACCATTTCCCATCTTCACAAATCCAGAATCTCTTTGAGTATAGGATGAGAAGAATTCTCTTTGAGATATAGTGTGAATGGAAGCACCATTGTCAATCACCTAGTTGGTCTCATGGGTAGTAAGATTAACAGTATCATCATAACAAATGATAATGAATTCTCCAAGAAGATTTACTTCATTGTCATCACTACTGTCATATTTTCTTACATCTTTGCCTTTGTTCTTATCCTTGAACTTTCGACAGAACTTCTTGATATGGCCTTTCTTTTTGCAGTAATGGCATTCAATATTTGTATACTTATTTGACTTTTATTTGTTCTTATCTCTTTGCTTTAAGCTTTGAGTCTCACTTCTCCCCTTGAAATTTACAAGAAGGATATTTGAATGTATTGAAGAGGCACCTTTTGATATGCGTCTCATCTCTTCATTCAGAATACCGCTTTTGACAAATTTCATATTCACTACACCGTTTGGTGCAAAGTTTATAAGTGAAATCTTCAAAGTCTCTCATAACTCTGGCAAAGAAGCCAACACCATAAGAGCAAGAAATTCATTATCAAAATTTGTGTCCATTCTTGATAACTAATCCATGATCCCTTGCATTTCATTCAAGTGATTGATGACAGAAGAACTTTCCCAATATTTTATCTGTATAAATTTTGTTAGATAAATAATTTGTTATTGCTAGTCTTTGAAACATACAACTCCTCAAGCTTATGTCCACAACATCTGTGCATGAGTTTCATTGTAAATGTGATTGTACACATTGTCTTTAATGACCTGTTGGATATAGCCACACACTTGCTTATGCTCAAATGCCCATTCATCATCCATCTTAAATACGAGTTTTGTTCTAGCAAAAATCGGTAGATGCAATTTCATCACCAATAGGATATCCTTCATCTTGTTTCTCCATATATGGTAATTTGTGTCATTTAAGCTAATCATCTTGCTAGTCTTAACTCCATCATTGCAGTATTTAATAATGTCTCTAGAACATGAACCTGGCTCTGATACCACTTGTTAGAAAAATTAACAGAGTTGGTATAACGAAATAATATTCACAGAGATAAAATAAAATTACTGCATAAATAATCAAACAAATAAATAAATGGAAGCGATTAAACCAGCTAATGGGTTAGAAAAATAGGCGGTAAAACCTGCCATATAAATAATAAAAATGACACAAATCTTGCTAGTCTTAACTTCATCATTGCAGCATTTAATAATGTCTCTAGAACATGAACCTGACTCTGATACCACTTGTTGGAAAAATTAACAGAGTTGATATAACGGAATAATATTCACAAAAACAAAATAAAATTACTGCATAAATAATCAAACAAATAAATAAATGGAAGCGGTTAAACCGACTAATGGATTAGAAAAATAGGCGGTAAAACCTGCCATATAAATAATAAAAATAACACAAATATTTTAACGTAATTCACATTTAATTATTGGGCTACATACACGGGATAAAATCCGAATAATTTTTTCACTATAAAAATAGTAGGTATAAGAGAGAGTTTTCTCTAGATGAACACTAAAGGTATACAATAAAAAAAAAAAAAAGGTTCTCACCAAAATAGTGGCACTCAAAGTGTTTCGCAAACATGTCAAAAATAATTACCTCACTATTTTATCACTCACCCTTTGAGAAATTTTTTTTTTTTTCAAACTCTTAAAACTCTTTCACACACTCATCAAAGTAAAAATTGTTTTGTCCACCCTCACAAGTATGCACCTCACACTTGACCTTTTTCTCTTGCCTATGTTGCTTGTTTATCCTTTTATAGGCATTTGGATGAGATTTTTTTTTTTTCGGTGCAACAAAATGTGACCTTTTTATTCAAAATGTAACTTTTTTAAAAAAAAAAAAAACTTGTATGCTCTACTAAAAGTGACCGCAACAAATTTAACCATTGATAATTTGAATTTTTAAAGGAAAAAACTTGTTGAGCTAAGGAATGTACAAGTACATTCGTCTCTCTTGGAAAATAACAAAAACTACAATTATTGATGTTCTGACATAGCTCCTAAATGTCACAAATAATCAGTCCCAGTTCTGTTTGATGTTGAGTAGTTGCTTAAAGGTTTTGAATCAAAGCATGACAATCACTCTCCACAACCACATGAGATAAGTGCAAAGAGAGGGCCAATTTACCTCCAAGAGATAGGCGAGAGCTTCAGCTATTTCAGCAGCATAAATACCATCAGTTCTCTAAGCTGTTGATACTTGAACACTACCATTAGCATAACAAAAAGAAAGAGGTAGTGGGCAGGCTTGTTAACAAGCTGAGCTTCTTTATAAGACCTTGCTCGAGCTCCTTTGGTAAATGAGCCAAGATTAAGCTAGCCGCAACTCTCTTAAACTCATTCGCAATTCTGGAGTGGGAGTCGGCCAAGTTTCTGCTAGGCAAGGAACCGCATTCCTCGAGTTTTAAGGGGGAATTCAGAATGTATAAACAATGAGCCCTTTTTCTTATCTTACCTAAAATTTGTATATATGAAAAGGCCATTATTTTGATCCTGTATTGTTTTTACTTTATGGTGTCATCAGAAGGTTTGAGGGGAATGAAACATAGATAGCAAAATATGAAAAAATAAAATTTTATGGTCAATTCATGTCTTCCAAGATTTGATCAAGCACTGGTATAACAAGTCTTTTTTTATTCTTTTCCACTTGTAAGTATTATTTTGGAATACACATGATTTACAAATTGAATCTTAGCATCATCGGGAAATATAAGGGCAGTCAAGAGCAGAGAGTAGCCAGAAAATACTCTTTAACTTCAGCTGTCTTCTTTACATTCATCATCTTTTTAAGTAACATCATTAATTGACTAGCATCTTGTGCAGCACCAAATAAGAAGCAATGCTGGTTTAGTCCTGAAATTTAAAATTGGAAAAAAATACCAACTAGAAAATAAACAAAATTTAGTGATTGCCTAGAGTTGACTTGGATTTCTAACACGAGCTCCACCCATTATTCATTACACTTATAGTTCTTTATTTATCCTAATAAACAGAATTAAAATAAAAATGCAAAAACACAATTTAATCACCTCCAATTGTAAAATCTCAATACAAACTCTTCCTAATAACAATGCCAATGTCAACACTTAATTTAAAATGATGAAAACAGATGCTGACTTTGAGAGGAACCATGGCCGGAGGGACAAATGGGTTGTTGTAAAAATGACCCCCACGCTAGCAAAGGGAAATGTTAAGGTAGAAGGAGTGCATTATGGTGAGGCACTGGTTAGAGCTGCCACCATGGGATAGGAAGAGGATCAAGGGCAATGATATGGAATTGATCAGAGGAGCGGGTGGAAGAGATGAAGTTCAAAAGGCCCAGAATATTAATTTTTATTTTTTAATTTGGAAAATAATAGGTGCATAAACAGCTGCGTGTTCTCTCCATTTGTATAGATACAATGATTGTGCTGTAGCATGAGCCTTTAATACGAAGAAATAGACAAATAAATAATTAAAAGGTGAAATCCATTTTCAAACCCTTAAACTTTTAAATTTTATTGTATTAAATCCTTGAATTTCAATTGTGCTGTATTAAATCCTCGTAATTTTATTGCATACATTAAGAACTTGTTTTAAATATTTGTTTCCCAAACTTATTATAAAAAATTCAAATTATCAAAATTTAGAAGTCTTTTTTTTTATCATTTTAATAAAATTAAAGACCAATTTATGAATATATTGTTTGTTTTTCATTAAATAATCATTTAATGAATTAAATGAATTTAAAACTAATATTTTTATTCTTATTTAAACATATTAGTTTAAAGGTAAAAATATCTCTTACTACAAATTATTAACTTTTATTATTTTATTATTAATAGATAAATTATTTATTATTCATGATCATTATTTGATAAAATATAAGTTAAACAATAAACATACTAAAAAAATTAACTTTTAGATATGAACATTTAAAAATATTTTTTTATACTTTACTATATTTCACATACTTAATAAAGTTAATAAAGTTTAAGTAAATTCTAATTAATAATTGTTGAATTTAGTGAAAATTTTGAATTTGATACCTTCCTCTAGATTCTTAAGTATAATATGAACGTTTTGATCTTCATTAATGGAAGTAGGGGTAACAAAGCCTTGTGAATAAACCAAATCAAAATTACTCTGTTTGGTTCAATTCAATTTTATTATTTTATACATTCAAATTTACGAACTAAACCAAATTGAGCAAATTTGAAAATAAAAATATATACTTTTTACTTTATTTGTGCTAAAGGAATAAATTTTTAATTTTTAATTGATTGAACTATTTTTAATAAAAATTATATAATACCTTTTGAATTGCCATTTAATTAGACTAAATTGACAAAAAAAAATGCAACGATATGACTTGTGAACATAAATTTATGGATAAACTTTTTTTAAAAGGTCCTTAATGTATGCAAATATAAAATTATGAGAATTTAATGCAACACAATTAAAGTTTAAGGACTCGATAAGGTAAAATGTAAAAATTTAAGGGCTTAAAAATGAGTTTTACTATAATTAAAATGTTTCAACTTTTATTAAACAATACTAATAGATCGAACATCGCATTGCAATTATTATTTAGATTAAACAAAATCTTAAAATCCAGTTTTTTTCAAAATAATGAAAAAAATTAATTTATTCAGTTGAGTAAATTCAATTGTTCGTTTACAAATTCTATTATCAATAAAAATTAACAGGTGATAATGATAGATATCTCTTTGATAGCTTATAGTTTCTATAATCTTTTCTCTTGATTTATATGTGATAACTTGTTTTCTTTTAGATTTGTTCATCTTCTTCTTGATATGCCAATGTTCTCTTTTATTCTAGAAATGTTGATCTTGTCTTAGAATTGCCAAGGTATGGGGCAATCATTGATAAAATGAATTTTTCAAGATCTGATCTATAAACACAAGCCAATATGATCTTCCTCATAGAAACTAAACGATCAACTGCCAATCTGGAAAACTTAGTGCTTAGTTTTGTTTCAATGAAGGTGTCTATGTTGAGACAATTGGTAGATCTAAGGGCCTTACTCTATGGTGGAATGATGAATGGGGAGTCCAAATTAAAAGTATGTCAAGACACTATATTGATGCTTTTATTATAATGGATGAATTGTGGAATTTTTCCAATGTGTATGGTGAACCAAGAAGAGAAATGAGGGAGGAGGTTTACAACGAAGTATGTAGATTATATCTCAAAATGAACATTCCCTGGATTTTAATCAAAGACTTCAATGCATGTCTATTTGCTCAAGAGAAGAAAGGTGGTTCTTTTCTTACCCAATCCCAGCTCAATCCTTTTAGGCAATTACTTAAAGACTATGATTTACTGGATTTGGGGTTCAATGGTAGTCTTTATACTTAGCATAATAAGCAAATAGGAGAATATAATATTCAAGCTCGATTGGATAGGGCTCTTCGCAATTCAGAATGGCATATAAAACATGAATATGTTCAAGTTCTCCATGAGCCACTGGTTGGGTCAGATCATCATCCCTTACTTCTTATTTTTAATTACAAATCCTCAGCAAAGAGGAAATACTTTAAATATAAGGCAAATCAGACTTAGATCAAGAATGGAGGAATCTCATTGCAATTAGCTAGGCAAGAAATGTAATTCCTTTCAATGGACAATCGATAATTCAAAGGAAGCTTCATGAGTTAAAACTAGAATTAATTAAGTGGGTTTGACAGAAGGGTGGAAATTGTCATTAAAAAGTTAACCTTTTAAAATCACAACTTGATGAAATCATGTTAAAGGACTACAACTCCAAACAAAAGGAGGAAGAGTTTTGATTGAGGTATAAAATCAACAAGCCAGATGCACAAGAAGAAATAAATTGGCTTCAAATATCTCATGTTCACTAGTTGCATGAAGGAGACAAGAATACGAGATTTTTTTTACTCAATAGTGGTCCAAAGGTGCCAAAAGAACTAAATTTTTAGAATTTTATATTAGAATGGGCAATGGATTCATATGAATCTTAGATTAAATTTGCAACGGTTGGCCACTTTTGAAGAATTTATGCTCAACATACGAACTCAGGCCCAGTGCATAGACTAAATTTAATTCCTTCTCTTATTTCAGACCAAATGAATGTTGATCTTATAAAGGAAATTCGAAGAGAAGAAATAGAAGCTACCACTTTTTCATTAGGAAGGCTCAAAGACCCCAGTCCTAGCAGCTACCCAGGTGCCTTTTTTTAAAGTCATTGGAATGTTGTTCAAGAGGATGCGGCAAATTTAGTCCAGCATTTCTTTAATTCATCTTCTTTGCCATCTTTTATCAATAACACTACAATTGCTTTGATCCCTAAAACTAAAAATCCCAGAACTTTTGATGACTATCGTATAATCAGCTGTTACAATTTTCTTTATAAGATAATTTCTAAATTCTTGCTAACCACTAAAGAACTTGGCTTCCTAATCTTATCACTTATAATTAAAATTCTTTTATTAAGGGTAGAAGCATTCAGGACTATATTATCTTGAACCATGAGGTGATGCATGCTTTAAAGAACAAGTTTAAAGGAAATAGGAGCTTTTTTACTGTTAAACTTGACTTTGCAAAGGCTTTTGACAATGTTAATTGGAACTTCCTTAAGCTTGTTTTACAACAACTTGGTTTTCATGAAAAATGGACAGGTTGGGTTTGGCAATACATCTTTATATTGCAAACAGATTTCCACTACATCTCATCTCCCTTTTCGATTCCTTTCTTTGTGGTTGTCTTATGATGATTTCAATTTAGCTGTGAGTTCATTTTAGAGCTTTTTGGATATTATAGGTCATCCTACGTTTGTTATTCATCAAAAGCTTAAGTTACTACATAGATTTCTTCATGTTTGGAATAAAGAAGTATTTGGTAATGTTGATTTAGCTATTATAGCTTCAAAGTAGGAATTGCTTTCAGTTCAGAATGAAATTGAGGAGGTTGGTTTTTCTGAGATTCTTCATACAAGGGAAATGGTTACTCACCATGCTCTTTCTGTCCATATTAAAAACCAGAAAACTTTATTAAAAGTTAAGCATCGTATTAAATGGCCTGTTGGAGATCAAAACTCCAAATTTTGTCATATTCATCACCATCCTCAGATGGGCATTCATTGCCTCATAACTAACAATTCTTTAGTTACTGATCCTTCTATTATTAATCAACATATTGTTGATTATTTTTCTTCTCTTTTTTCAACTAAGCATCACTCTTATGATTTATCTGATGTGCAGTATGTCATTCCGAATCTTATAACAGATGACAATAATTCCACACTTTATTGAGTGCCTTCCTTTGAAGATATCCAAAATGTTATTTTTGACATGGACCCAAATAGCACCCCCAGGTCCTGATGGATTTAATGATGCTTTCTTTAAACATTGTTGGAGCTTTATTGGTAAGGATGTTTATGAGGCAATTAGAAATTTTGTTATTTTAAGAACCTTGATTGGTAGTATGAATGCAAGTATTATGACTTTTATTCCTAAGTCCTATAAGATTTTCTAAGTTGAGAGTTTTAAACCAATATTTCTAAGTAATTTTATTTATAAAATTATTACTAGAATTATTACTGACAAACTCTCAGTTATTACTATGAATGTTATTGTTGCCCCTTAATTTGGTTTTATCAAAGGTAGACGTATTAAAAGTTGCATTGCAACTGCCTTTGAGAATATCAATCATTTAGATAATAAATGTTTTAGTGGTAACATGGCATTTAAGATTGATATTTCAAAGGCTTTCGACTCAATGGAATAGCCTTTCCTTTTAGAAGTTCTTTGTTGCTTTAGTTTTTTTAATAAATTCTGTGGATGGATTTCTACCATTCATCATTATGCTCATCTTTCCATCTCCATTAATGGCCAATTACAGGGTTATTTGGCATGTACTAGAGTGGTCCATCAAAGGGACTTGCTTTTACCTCTCTTTTTCTTGTCTTGGCGAAGACTATTTTAGTTGGAAACTTCTTCAGCTAGTTGATAACTCTAAATTTATTTTGATTTTTGGCAATGGACGTTCTCCTTGCCCATCTCACTTACTTTATGCATATAATATTTTAATTTTTAGTCGTGCAAGTAAGGCCAACATCCAGACTATCTTTTGGCTTTTCCATGATTATAGGGACATTTCATGTCAGAGAGTCAATTGGTGTAAATCTGAAATCTTTTTTGGTAGCTCTATTTCTTCTTTTAGAGCTAATATGTTGACTTTATTTTGAGTATGAGGTGTAAAACCTTGCCTTTTAGGTATATTGGAGTCCCTTTCTTTTAAGGTATTCCTAAACGGCGTTGGCTTCAACCATTAGCTGATAAAATTCTCTTAAAAGTTGATAATTGAAAGAGAAAGGTTCTTTCCATGGCTGGTCGGGTTTCTTTGGTTACATTTGTAATTTATGGCTCTCTCCTCCATTCATTTATGGTCTATAAATGGCCTAGGTCCTTTCTTCATTTTTTAGAAAAAGCCATTCAAAATTTTATTTAAATGAGTTCCATTACTCATAAGAAATTAGTAACAGTAAAATAGGAGGACTATTTTCATCCAAAAGATGAAAGTGGTATTGGCCTTAAACGTTTGCATTGTTTGAACTCGGCTATGCTTTATAAGTTGGCTTGAAATGTTCATTATGGTAAGAGTTATATCCACTCCTTTTTTCAGTGTTGTTATCTTTCTCCTTCAAAATTAGCACGATCTTCTCATATTTACTCTTCCATTTGACCCTCAATTCAATAAGGTTATTTTGATCTCTCTTAGAATTGCCAATGGATCATTAGTTCCGCTTCCAATCTTCATTTTTGGTATGATAATTTTTTAGGTTATTATATTGTTGACAAACTTGGCCTTTCTTCTAATATAAAAGCTCGACTTTATACTGAGATCATGGATGTCTTTGTTAATGGGGTGTGGCATTTATCTCATGATTTTAAAGTTTTTTTTTTTGGATATTTGTAATGACATTATGTCAATTAATTCTTCTTATTATCCGAATGATACTTTTGTATATTGAGGTTCTTTATATAGTTTTTTATCTTGCAAAAAGGCTTTTAATTTCTCTCAAGTTTCTTCTCTAAAAGTTGCTTAGGGAAAGGATTTATGAAGACATTATCTTTCGTTATGGCGTTCTTTTCTACATTAGTGCGCTTTATTTAATAGGCTGCCAACAGATAACATTCTTGCTTAAAAATTATTATCTTTAGCTTCACGCTATTCCTTTTGTGGAAGAGAAGAGGAAAATATATACCATATATTTTCTACTTATCATTATATAGTAACCCTTTATTTTTCTCTATGCAGTATGTTTTAGGTGCAAATTGATATTGTTCATGGTTTCATTAATCTTTTCAAATTAGCTTGGAATGTCCAACTTGCTCCTCATTTTAGTGTTTTATAGAGAGCAGGATTTGTTGTGACTATTTGGAGCATCTGGCGGACTTAAAATCAGATTATTTTGAAGTCAGATTATCATCTTATCTCCTCCGCAATTCATTTTATTTGCAAATTAGTAAAAGAGGTTAAAATCTTTAAATGTGGGTTCAGGAATAATGTTGTTACTAATTTATCTATTCTTTCCCAATTCCATATTGCTGGTATTCCTAGGCTTATGCCAGTATTTATTCCTATTTTTTAGTTGCCTTTGCCTTAAGGTTGGCTGAAGTTAAATTTTGATGGCGCTACTAAAGGCTCGCCAAGCCTTGCTAGTGCAAGTGGTGTGATTCGCGACTATTGTGGCTTTACTTTAACTTCATTTACTATTCCTATAGGTGTTTGCTATACTTTAGAAGGTGAATTAATTATTGTTATTATTGCAATTCATAAGGTTTTTTTTTGTTTCAGCCTCATCCTATATAGATTAAGATTGATTCGCTATATGTTGTTTGGTTATAGAAAAATCATTCAACAACAGTACCTTGGTCTCTTCATTCGATTGGGAGGAGTGTCTTCTGTTACATAGCCGTATGCAAGTTCATATTAGCCACATATACTAAGAGGGTAACCAAGTGACGGATAAGCCTTCTAACTTGGCTATTGGTTTGCATGCTAAAATGCGATGGCCTACATATCCTATTGAATGCCAAGATTTAATGAAGAGTGATGCAATGGGTAGCACTACTTATCGTTTTCGATAGATTTTCTTCATTGTTGCTTTTTCTTTTATTGCCTTTCAAAGGTTGTATGAACTGTTGTTTACTTCTTCTTTTTGAATAATATTTTTGGAGGGTGCTGCAAGTGAAGTAGGTGCTATTGGGATGCTAACCTAGCTAGGATGCCATTGTGCATTATCTGATGTAGCTTCTCTTCAATTTTTATCAACATATAATGTAAGCAAATTAAAAAAAATTATATATTAATTTAAAATAACAAAAATGTATATTTAAATATATCATTTGGTCTACATTTAAACAAACCTAAATATTTATTAAAACATTTAACATTACACACATATATATTACAAACTCAAAAAATTTACAATAATAAACAATATATTACAACTATAACTTATTCTAATTGAACATTACAAATAACTACAGGAAAGCACAGTAAAGATGCTAATACCTACATTATTATATTCACCAAGTGAATATATTGATGTTCTTTTTTTAATTTTTTATTTTCAATTTTTAGGAGTTCTTCATACTTTATTTTCAAATCACGAAGTTCAATTATAATATCTTCTAGTCTCTTCTCCAGATATGTTCTCATTATTTCCATATCTTGTGTGAAGCCCTCTATTTTATATTCTAATGCTGTTTTTTCATTTTTACACGGTTGCAGTACATAGAAGTTGACATCAATGATTTCAACATATCTTTTGTAATTTTTCTGTTGCACATAAATCAACACTGCGTTTTGCTTCTTCTATCAATCTCACTTCTTCGCCACTAACTACGCCCTCTTCAAATATATCAGTTTCTAAATTTATATCATATAAAGTTATGTGTGCAACAAATATGTTATTCTCACATGGAAGAACTTCATATATACATTTACACAATAATAAATCATCCAATAAAAACTCCAAAATCTTTTATAAATCGAGTCGAAGGACTGGAATCTACAATGAATATATAACTTTTATAAGCATTAAAAATTAACTTGTCTATATTAAAAAAAAATCATTTAATATATTCATAAATAACTTTAAATTTAGATAAAAATAATACATTCTTATTATGTAAATTTCAACACTAACATATACATACTTTTATAAGAAGATCGACTCAAAACTCAATATGAATATTGAATGAAAATGCAAAAATAATGAAGAAAAAAATAGATAAAATAAAAATATATTTAAATTGTAGAAATTTATCAACTTATAAAGCTGCATGGAGTTCCAATTCATGCCGGGGTTAACGTTAGAAGAAAATTGCAGTGATTTCAACTGACAATAATAACATGTTTACTTTGGGAGAGATACCATTATATTTCATCTATAACGTCATATAATGCTAATAATAACAATAAAAAATAAAAAATAAAAAATAATTAATTCATAAAACAGTATTTTTAAATGATAACGATAGAAAACATTGGGGGTTGTGCTTATTACATCTTTTCTAAAGTTTTCTCCCATTGATTATTGTTCCTCATTTTTTGTTCCATGTGTCTTATTAAGCACTTGATAACATTCTTATCCCTTTATCTTTTTTCATTTTTTTTCCATTTATTATTATTATTATTATTTTAAAAAATTATATATAATTATTATTTTTCAACTTAACACATCTTAAATTTTTATATCAGGTTTTAAATTTAAAAAAAAAATCATTAATCTATCAAATTTGCAAGTGGGAATGACAATTCGAATGCAGACTCTTAATATAACTATCTTCCATTATGCTGGTGCAAATTAAAATACTAATTAATTCAAAATTATTATCTTATATTTCTTTTCTTTTTTTTTTGTCGAAATAAATTTTGTTTTTGTTATAAATAACTTGTAGATATTATCCGTTTTGGTATTTCAGGACCTCACGGCTTTAAAATACGTCTACAAGTAAAGGCTTCAGGCTCTACTTATAAGCACGCACACAATCCCGTGTGCGAGCGATGTGGGAACTTCAGATTCACAGCACATCCTCCCATTGCCAGCATCATGCTAATAACGTGTTATAAATAGCTTGTGGATATTGTCCGATTTGGTACTTCAGGACCTCACAGCTTTAAAATGCGTCTACAAGTAAAGACTTCAAGTCCTGCTTATAAGCACGCACACAATCCCGTGTGCGAGCGATGTGGGAACTTCAGGTTCACAACATCTTTTCTTTTTTAGAGTTGAGAGTTCTTCATTGACATATAACTTATCCATTGGTGAAACAATGTAAAAATAAAAAAGTTTATACCATTTCTCTATAGAGACTCTACTTTAATTTATATTATTATTATTACTATTACTACTTGATAAAATTTTAACTAAAGTAAAGTGAATATAGACTTACTTAATTTAATATTTATTGACCAAAAATTCATGTAAAATTATTATTACATACATATATGGTTGTCTTCAAAATATCACAATTTATATATGAAAAATCACAATTAAACTTTAAAATATCACAATTTTCTTCAAAATATCACAAATGAAATTTTTTCTTAAAAATATCATGATAAATTTAATTTATTAACAAATCAAATTACATCATGTCAACGACAGCTTTCACGTGCTAACTTAACTTATCTTTTATATATATATATATATATATATATATATATATATATATATTTGCTGCTATACAAATATTTATATTCATATAGATGAAATCAGAAATACAGGATTGTGATAAGAAAAAAAAAGTAAAACTATAGGATTAATTTTCATTTAATTACAATTATTAATAATTTTTATATATCAATACTTATAAAATATATCAATTGCTATAATTAAATAAATATTAATCCAACAATTTTAATTACATTTCGTATTCTAGAAGATATTGAAATATCAATAATGCTGCAACATAAATTTAATTTTGTAAATTGGCTACATTACTTGCCATTAAATGAGGCTACCGAGCAAATCAATTTTAATTTAAAAGTGAGCGACCCATTTCAATTTCAACCTATTATATTTGTTGAAAAATTTTTACCTTCACAATAGTTATATCATAATTAAATTAAATTAGATTATTTAAAGAAAAAAGTAATGTGACTTGATTATGAGTTATGACCATTTGTTGAAAGCACAATTTTACCTCTCAAATTTTTTTCAAATGATTTTAATATATAAAATGTCAAAAATTAATTTGAAAATAATATAAATTAAATTAAATGCCAGTAGAAAAAAGTTAGGAAAATTTTGAATTCAATTATGATGTCTCTTATAATAAAAAGTTATTTTAGTTTATATAAAAAATTTTATATCCTATAATAATTTGTAAAATATTTTAATTTTATGTATTGTAAAGGTTAAATAAGTTTAAATTAAAAGTTTAAAAGTTAAATAAAAATAATTAAAATTGAAATGTGCCAGAAATTAACTGTGTAAAGTTCAAGATGAAACTATGCATTTGATGTAAGACCATTTGTAAAGGGTAGACAAGTAGCCTTTCATTTCTGTTATTTGAAAGGTATCTCTTTAATTACAAAAATAAAAGTGTAAAATGAAGTTTGCCAGCCAGAACATGCCCTTGCAAATAGCCATATGCATTTGTTAATCACCTCACAAGTTCACCACCAAAAAGTCACCTAATCCTTGACAAATTGCTCCAGAGATATTTTTGGAAGCAATAGCAGTTTGAAAAGTTGTATCATAAATTTTTAACTTTTTCGGTTAGGATTACAATGTTCAACTTTCAAAATATATTTTTTGAAATTTTCATTTTAGACTTTATATGCTAAAAAATATATCAAACAAGCTATTTTTAGTTGTTATTTTAATAAAAATATCATATGATTTAGATATTAATGAACTGTATAATATGAGACAGTCATCTCTTTTAAATTGATGATGATAGAATTTAAATTCTATACTTTAAAATTTTTTTTGAAATAAATTACTAATTAACTACTTTTTCAAAACTCATATCTAACGAATACTTTTGGAAGTTAAAATATGCATTAGATTTATTTGCACTAATAGAAAAAAGTGCAAAAAAACAGAATGCACCAAAAAGGGGGAAAAAAATCAAATATCACAACATTCATCTTTTTCATAGAGATAATTTTCCAAAAAAACAAATTGAGCCTCAATTTCACAAGTTTCCTCTGAATTTAATATTGAGAATGCTTTCTATATGTATCCCACTAATTAAAAAGGAAGGAATATGAATGAAAATAAATGGTCCATATATTTCTTTTTGTTTTAATGTAAATATGCCAGCTTGTATTGTGATACATAAACATTGTTAATGAAAATGACATTGAAGGATGGTTAAAAGAAGAAACATAGGACCACATGCCACCACCAAGACAGATAGATCCCTATGTAATCAATCACCGCTTGTGGAGCTACCCACCCACCTCTTCAAATTTGAAAATGTCCAAATATCTTCTTTTTTTCATATCCAATTTACTTAAATATAAGTTTACATCAATTACCAGTTATGTGGATATAATTCAAATGCACATATATATAAGTTACTCACAGAGATTTATAAAATGACAACGAAAGATTATATATAAAATTGTAATTGATATAATTGTTTTTTTTTTTTTTTTTTTGGGGGGCTGGTTGGTTTGAATATATAAAATAAAGAGATGATGATATTATCAGGTATCACCGTCAGTTGGGGAATCTTGTGCTAGTTTCCTGAGGTTCTCAATGATCATCACCAGCTTTGTGTTTAGCCTATTCACAAAGCACTTGGGCAGCCATCCAGCAGCAGGGTCTAACTGTGTAACAACAACAAAAAAAACATACACACACAAATAAATAAAATAAATTTTATTTTATTATGTGAAAAATAAAGTTGCCTTGGAAATGTTTTTCAAAAAGTAAAAAGGGATAAAAAAGAAAAAATTACCTGAACAACATAAGTCACCATAGAGGAATGATGTTCAAGCTTTTCCACAACCCAACCTGACTGCAGCAATAATCCTCTGATTGCATTATTTTGCTTTGGATGCAATCCTGCTGCTATCTCTTTGGGCAGAGAAGCTACTGCTACAACCTTTACAAAATATATATATGATGAAACTAGCTGGACTAAATATATATACATCCAAATCCTGAAACTATATGTATAAAATCACATACCAAAGTTCCATCTTCCATTGTTTCGCGACGCTCGTATACTATGAACTCTCTGTTTCTAAAGAGAGGTTTAGAGTTGTCTCCGAACCTGAGGCGAATTATGCTCAGATTTTCTTCAAGTTCTTTTATGTATCTTGCTTCCACAAGATCAGAATCCCATTGCTGTTCACCCCCACCAACAACGTCAATTGAGCAACACCTTAATTATACTACAAATGACCGCCCAACAACATAGCTAGTTTTAGTTTGAGCAGAATTTAATACATACCCTCGCAGCATCAATGGCATTAGCCACACTGATGAACTGTTGCGGAGACACCGATCTCAAAATCCGCCTGCTGCGAAACGCATGAAAAGAACCACACCTACGTTTCGATATCTCTGCACCGTTTTCTAAACTCAGAACCTTCCATCCTTCATTTCCGTTTCCAAACCTGTTGGCATCAGAAGCTGATAGCAATTCTTGTATGCAGCTTTCGCTCGCAAAGTGAACGTATCTTCTCAGTGAATCCTCACTAATCGACCTGTCCCACAAATCCCTTATCTATATTATAATCATCAATGTAATAGTGCAGCATTGATCCACTGATACATAAAAGAAAGAAGATGATTAGTACATACCAAGATCGGCTGCTGGGTGTTGGACTGTTCATTGCAAGGTTCAAGAAACTGGGCTTTTTCTTGGTTTTTATTTTTAAGCTTTTTCTCAACTTCAAGAAATAAAAGATGAAAAGAGATTGTATATTTATATTGTAGAGAGACAGGGGTTAAGGATTGGGTTTTGTAATTGAGAACAAGTGTAAAATAATGGGAAGTGGGGTGAGGTCATTGATGCACATGTAGTGCCAGAAGAACCTCCATGATTAGAACTGCACGTCTCTCTGTATTACAAGAGAATCAAAGAAGATAAAAGATGGATTCTTTCTCAGCCCAGAGGAAAAAAAAAGGCAGCAAGAACTGAGGGTAGGGAAGATAAAGCACATGGAGTGCTGGTGGCTTTAAAAAGAAATGCACCAAAGAGAAAATAAATAAATAAATAACTGAAATTTAAAGCTACAATAGCACTAATTGATGAAGTTTTTGATACTATCTGAAACCCTT
This sequence comes from Mallotus nudiflorus, assembly GCA_947683625.1. Classification (NCBI taxonomy): domain Eukaryota; kingdom Viridiplantae; phylum Streptophyta; class Magnoliopsida; order Malpighiales; family Euphorbiaceae; genus Mallotus; species Mallotus nudiflorus. The sequence goes on along the minus strand of CANTUR010000286.1, from coordinate 2,384,484 downwards.
TGCCAAGTTATGGGTGACAATGACCCTACCATTACAAACTCATGACATCCTCTTATCACATGCCATGACCATGCTTAAACTGTCTTACCAAACAACACATGGACAAAACTGGCCATAGAAATAATACTCCGTCTCGTGATTGAGTTTCTGTCTTATGCAGTAAATTATGGCTAATAATTCAGTAATTGAATGTTTGGCTTATGTAATGTATGTTGTTAGATTAAGATAGCACTCAGTTATTGAGAAAAAAGTAATGGTGATGGGTTGATTAAGGTCCATGAAAGATGATTGTTGAAGTAGATTTGAGCAAGAGTTTAGTCATAAGTTCTTAATTAGAACTTTGCATACCCTGCCATCTGTATGTGAATGTCCATAATATATTCTTCTGCTATGTTTTTGGAAGTTTGGAACAAAGGAGGTTGGACCTATACCACTCATCATCACATGCTTGCAAAGTAACGCCATGGTAAAAGACACACAAGTGAGTCTTGGTTTTTTGATAGTGGTCCAAGACAAAAAAAAAAAAAAAACCATTTGATACCTCCATCAATTTATAAAAGTTGACACAACCAGATGAACAAAAGAAAAAAAAAATACATGGTGGTTCCTGTCTTTCCATAATGATAATTGGATAGGGGGCAAGAGTTACCAGGATGGAATATTAAAGTTTCTTTTGCAAAATAAAGATAAAGAGGAAAGAGATTGTGAAAGTGAACTAAATTTTGTATAGAAATAGTTCTCATTGCTAATCATTATTAGCAACAGCTAATAGAGCACAAATAAAGTTGTAGCCTCTTAAAGAAAAACCTAAGATTGTGATGTTTTGTTCTTCAGGAAGCCTTTAGCTTTCAGACTTTCAACCGTTTCCTGGACAGCATCTTCAACAGGAGTGAAGACTAGCCCCAGCTCAATTAATCTCTTTGCAGCATCTTTGCAAGCTGTCAGGCCCGGTTGAGTTTCTCCGATAAACCTGTTTGTCATTTAGAGTTAAAGAACATGCACTTACAGAAACCAAATAGAAGTTCTAATTGCACAAATACAGACGCGACAGTATTTGAATATGATTAAATGAATCAAAGAAATAATAACAGAACTCCGGGATGCCTATGTGATTTAGAACTCCAGTCAAATAATTTATAGCTTGCTCATCGAATAAGGTCTTCCATTTGGTTATATCAAACAAGGATCCAGGTTGTCTTGTTTCCTCTTTGCATGCATTATTAACTAACCTTTCTCACTTGTCCAAAAATTTGAAAAAAGAATAAAAGAAAAAGGAAGATCTAATACTCATTGAAAATCTAATAATAAGTTTGGTAAAATGGTACTTTTCTTAAACCAATCAGGACATCCCTTCAATGAAAAAGATAAAATAAGCCATACAATAATAACAAGGATAATTATAGGCGATAATTTTAGGTTACGATCAATGAAATCTATTTATTTAATGCCTACCCTTTTGACAGTTCTCTCTCTCTTTATATTTTTCCTCTCCATTAGTCAAGGTGAGGAGAGGAATATCAATCTTTTATTCTATTAAACTACAAATCCAATGGAAAATATAGTATTCAACTTGAGTCAAAGCCAGGAAAACACAAAGGAAAAGCCATATTAACAAGTTGTAATTGCACATCTAGTTTGGAAGGCACACTTTCCAAAGTATCAGATCACCAATTTGGAAATTCTTTTCATATGAAAGGTCTACAAAAATTTCATTCTCTGCTACTCTACACTTTCCAAAGCTGCCAGCACTTTGTGCCCTTGATGTGCCTTTCTTTTTTTTTTCTTTTTTTTTTTTTTGGGTCAAATGATGTGCCTTTCTTTTGCCAATCAATAATTAAATAACTTCTCCCATTTTTGTTTTCTATTTGGAATATCTAATCAGTGAAAGTGAAAAATAACAAAGCAAAAGGTGGTTATACCATCTAAAATATATGCAGAGTTCTTTCTATCATTTTTTTTTTCTTTCTTTTCTTATGTCTAATTCATTAATGTTCAAATCAGATGATTTGTAAAATTTTATAAGTAACAGCTAGCTCCATAAGGGCTCGGAAGGAGAATATGAATTGTAAAGCAAGCTTTAACGCAGCCATTCAGAGAGAGCATCTGATATAAGGCAAACTATACATGATAACAGTAGCTCACAGATGCTCCAGAGGACTCTTTATTCCACAACTACTATCAAGAGCAAACTTAGTGGAGCTTCATGGGACCGGTTAAAGAAATGCGGCAACAGGAAAAAGTTTACACAGCAACTAAGAGAAGGGAAGGCTCTTCTAATAACAGAAAGAAATGGACCCTACGAAGCTACTTGGGAAAGTTATCATCACTGCAAAAATTGATATTACAAGGGGAGAAGCTCTCATTGTTAAGCAAGGAAGCCACCATAAGTAGGCAATCCCAAAAGGCAGGCAACGTGACAACATAGTGGCTAGATTGATTTCATTATTGAAGAGATAAAGCTTGCCCCAAGTCCGCCTCTGCACCACATGTTGTGGGATTATTAGTCATCCAGAGTCATCATATTTCATTGTGATTTGCAGTCCCATGACAGGAACTTCTATTGTGGTTTTTTTTTCACTCTGTTCATTTTGAGATCTTCTCTGCCCCTTCAATATTTAACAGAAAATATAAGTAAAGTCTACCCTCAGCCATCTCAGATGGCTGTCCTCGGTTTTAGAATTAGGCACACACTAGACTCCCTATGTCGCAGGCAAGAGATGTTACTCTAATTTGCTCCTTGTTTTTTGTTTTCTTTTTACTTAGAGAATGTTACAACAGTTCAAACATGTGGTCTACTAGTCACAAAAGAGCAACCTTACCATTCCTCTAAATCTCGAACTAAAAGAATATGAATATAAGTCCTAACTCCTAAAACTAAGTATTCTACTAATGCCAGTTCTGAAGTGATCATTACCCTATTGCTGCCACCAACTAATACTAATTACACCAACTAATACCAATTAACCAACAATTAACACAAAAAATAATAAAAAAAATGTGTATGGAAGGAATTATGGAGGCTTCATTATGTTTTCTGAAAGAAATTGTAAAAGCGCATAAAGTTGGAGACATACAAAGGATCATGACACACCGCCTCAATGTTGCCCTATGCCTGTTATGGTTCACAATAATGCTACCCAACCCTGTAATATATTGTCATTGGATGAATAGGAATTGTACTTTCCAGATATCCTTGAAAATTTGATTGCATTCATGTTCGTCTATCCACGAATGTGATAAGAAGAACTGTAACATTTTTCTTTTGGGAGGGAAGTGGACAACATAATTAGTAACTGGAATAATAAAAGACAGCAAAGCCATGACATAATGAGTTTATGACATGATGATACAATTAAAAAATAAAAAGACAAACCTGTGAACAGGAAACTCAGGGAAGAGCTTGGAAACTGTGTCAGCAAAATCACCAAACTGATAAATACCATTGGTGCAAAGATATCTACCAGAAGCAGTAGGAGATTCAAACAGCAGAATTTGCGCCTTTGCCACATCTTTGACGTGCACAGCTCCTAACCAGTGATATTCTTGAGTATCTTTGGATCCCTCTAGCAACTGCTGTAACACAGCACAGCTAGCATTTAAACCATTCTGCAATAATGGGCCTAAACATGTGCCAGGATGAATTGCCACAACATCCATTCCATGCTTCTCTGCAAACTCCCATGCTGCTTTCTCTGCTAGTGTCTTTGAAACTGGATACCATTTCTGCCAAAGCCAACCATATCAGAACCAAGAAAACACAAAAACAAAGAATTTCAGTTTATGCAGTAATAGCATAAGAACCAAAATCATTGTTTATCTAGCACAATAAATGGAACCGAGAAAAGTATGAATCTTGAACATATTGAATAAAGCTAATTCAAATTTATTCTTGAAGTTTGCAAAAACATCTAAAAAGGTGCCTTTTTTTTTTTTTTTTTTTGAAAACTAAGTTAAAACTCTATCTAAAATTTTCTAAATGTTGAATGCAGCAAGCATTGGATTCTGAACGAAGCATAGTGTCAAAATGTTTGGTTTCAATGATTTTGGAAATTATCATCCAAAAACCCAAATTTCGGTGAAGGGTCCCTTATTATTTTGATTTTTCTTTTAATCCCACAGAAAAAAAGAGTGCCAAGAACCAAACTTTTGATAGCTCGAATAATTGAAAAAAGCAAACTCACATTCTTGGCAATAATATCAATAATCATGTTTATCCATTATTGAGGATGAGCTAATAATTATCCCTACTTATCAAATTTTCAAGAATCAATCATAAAGAAGAGACACACCCATTTATTCATAAAGTCTAACAAAAACAATCATATCATAACATACTGCTGAAGCTCACCTGTCTAGACTTGCAGTAATCCAAGTCAGTCCAAGAACTTTCATCGAACACCTTACCTCTGGGCCAATTTGGATTAGGAACCAAAGCGGAAATGGAAGACGTGACAACCGCACGCCTCAGTTTAAACTTCCGAGCAGCTTCAAGAACGTTAACAGTACCCTGAACAGCAGGCAATACAAGTTCCTTTTGTGGGTCTTTAGGGTCTTCTAAAGTACAAGGCGATGCAACGTGGAAGACCCCTTGACAACCCTCTACAGCCTTGCAGACAGCGTCGTAATCAACCACGTCTGCTTCGTAGACTTTGAGGTTGACGGCAGAGGTGGTGGGGAGGAGGTTGAAGAGGTGGGAAGGGCTTGAACCCGGATAAATGGAGGCATGGATGGTGGTGTAGCCATGTTGCCAGAGGGTGCGTACGAGCCATGAGCCTATGAACCCATTAGCTCCTGTGACGCACACTGCTTCTTTGCTGTTTTGGTCAGACATTTTTTGTTAATTATTGCAATCCACACTAATTAGAATTATATTGTGATGATTCTTGTCTAGTTTTTGATAGTTAGATAAAATGAAGCACTCACAGTCACAATACCATGAGCCTCCTACCACTACCAGTTCCCTACTTAGCTCAAAATAAAGAGTCCAACTCCTACATGCAGTGGAACTCCTTCTGACCTCTACTATATATATATATAAAGAGAGAGAGAGAGCCCATGGGACCTATGAATCCTTCTAGGATAAACCTTTACGTCTAGCAAGCAATAAAAACAGCCAACAAAACACACACAAGTAGATAATCATATCCTTCAGGTTCATTTTCAGAGATGATGTCTCCAATCAACCCAAAAACAAAATATCCTTCTGCTGACAGTCAATCATACGCAGCTTGAATCAATTCAATCCCGAGTTCCAATTATAAAATGCATCTGTATAACCATTAACACACATACACAGACACAGAAGCATCAGCACTTATTCATAAAAAGTTTGTTATGCTAAGTTCCACACAACACAGAATTGAACGACAACGAGATATGTTCTTAATCCACACTGGAAACTTGGACCTACACCACTATCAATATCTGCAACTGAATCACCCTAACATTCAATTCATTAAAGGATCAGCTTTAGCTTCAAGTAAATATACAATCAATCAAATCTGACATGGGTTTTCAACAAATGCTCATATACTTCATCTGAACTTCCTAAAAAACGTTCATTTATATCTGTACTGTATAGTTTGAGACCATTAAGCATTATGGAATCTGACCAAACTATTTTCAATATAAACTAGCTACACTATCATCTTAATTAACTTCACCCACAACAACATAAACAAACAATATCAAACTTCATTGAATGGATCAAAAAATAGCTTGATTGCCAATTGAGGAAAAGTAGTTGTTAAATTCATTACTGATATAAAGCCTTAATATTTTTGTCCACAGTATCAATTGTCCAAGCACACCAAATCTTTTAGAAGATTTCACTAAATCTTTAAAAGATTTTTGGACAACTTGCAAAAATTTTTGGACCACTTGTTATGCAACTTACATGGACAACTTGTCTAAGAAAAAAATTTTGAATGGAATAAGTAAGTAAGGTTGCCAATTTACAAAGCAACTTGTTTTGCAAATGTCAAAATAAATTGGCCAACTTGCAAGGATGCAATGAATTTGGAAAAAACAATCATTACATTTTGCATTATAAATAGGGATGTGCATGCAATGAGAGCAAGAAATTTCTAAGTGAAAATCAAGTGAGAGCAATTAGCAAGAGCAAATAAATTGTGTTGTGTGTGAGTTGAGTGGTACTAGTGTGAAAGGTTGTAGAAAAAGGGTGCAGAGTGAAAACTGAGCTTGAGTGTATGAGTAGCGTATGTGTTTGAGTGATAAAATAATTTTTGTATTGTAATTGATCATAAAGCATAATTATAGGAATCCTCAATTATCTCACTATTATGGAATGATTGTACTACAGCTGTATATTTCCTATATTGTATACATAGATTAGGAAGTGTTGAGAAATGAGACGTTTGCTAAATAAAAGAATGGTTTACATCATTCTAAGAATTAAAGTAGTAATACTAATAATAAGTTTAGAATTCTACGGTTAAGGTTGCACTATTTAGTTTTTGAGGTTGATGTTTCCACCAATTAAAAAGGAGATGTATGACTATTTTTAGCATCATTCTTAAATACGAAATCATATTTCTTTTAAATACAATAAATCTCTTCTCTCATTTATTTTTTTTTACTACTTCTCACCATTCCAAACTAAAATAAAATCTCTGATTTCTAACAAGTGGTATCAGAGCACTAGAAGATCTTAAGGGCTAAAACTATAATAATAATATATATATATATATATATATATATATATATATATATATATATATATATATATATATATATATGACTTCAACCTATCCATCATCTACTATCTCCTTAGTCACACCTCTAAACGGGAGAAAACTATGATTATTGGGCATTCAAAATGAGACTCTTTCTTAAAGAAAATTATTTATAAGAGAGTGCAAAAAATGGCTTTAAGCCAAGAAAAGAAGGGAATTAACACAGTTCAATTAAAGTTGCTAAAAGAGAATGAGATTAAGGATGTCAAAGCATTGGCTTACATCCATAATGTTTTTGTTGACTCCATTTTACTAAGAATTATTAGAGCTTCAGTAACAAAAAAAGGATGGGTCGTACTCCAGGAAGAGTTCCAAAGAACAGCACAAGTGAGACTCATCAAACTCTATAATTTGAGGAGAGAGTTTAAGAATCTCAAGATGAAGGATGGTGAGAGTGTGAAAGATTACTCTTCCAAAGTCATGGAAGTAGTAAATTAAATGAAAATTTATGGTGATACTATTCTTGATCAAAGAATAGTTCAGAAAGTGTTTGTTAGCTTAATGAAAGATTTTAACACAATTGTCTCAATCATCGAAGAATCTAGAGACTTGAGCATACTTAATGTTAATGAGTTATTTGGATCCTTGCTAACGCATAAGGCAAAATTCAGCAAGAGGGCAGAAGGCTCAACAGAAGGTTCCTTTCAAATAAGGCATCAAGTAACGTCGTTAAAGCAAAAAGGCAACAAGGCAAAGACAAATATTTTGAGAAATAAAGAAAAAATGTTTGAGCATATAATGGCTCAATGGAAAATGCTTCCTATAAAGGAAAATTTCCTCCATGTGGCATTATAGTAAAACTAATCATCCTGAAAAAGATTGTTGGTTCAAAGGCAAGCCATAATGTAGATTTGTAAGAAGTTTGGCCACATCGAGAAAGAACAACATGCGAATTTCACATAAAGTAATGATAAAGATCATATATTCTATACTTGTCAAGATGCAAACTCCAGCAAAGGTAATAAAAGGTGGCTTATTGATAGTGGATGCATAAGTCAGATGACATATGGTCGAGAAATCTTTATTGATCTTAACACTTTTATAAAGATTCCTGTTCGAATGGAAAATGGAGTAGTAGTGGAATCCCAAGGCAAATGGACTGTACAAATCAACAAAAAAGGTGTTAAGCTCATAAAAAATGTTCTTTTAGTCCCTAAGCTTAATGAAAATTTATTGAGTGTCTCTCAAATGATCAAGCACAATTATTCTGTCAATTTTGAGGGTGATCATTGCACCATATTTGATCCAAAAAAGAGGGTGATTGCTCATGTCAAAATGAAAAATAAGAGCTTTCCCCTGAAATGGAATAACTCTATTAAGCTTTTCCCTCAGACGAATAACAAAACTCAAAATGTTGAGACATGGTTATGGCATAAGAGATATAGGCACTACAACTTAGGTGATCTCAAATCTATCCATTAAAGAGATATCGTTTGAGATCTTCCTCCAATTCATGATGTTGATAATTTGTGTGAAGCTTGCCAACTTGGTAAGTAACACAGGAAGCCTTTTCCATAAGAACATATATGGAGAGCAAAGGAGAAACTTGAACTTGTGCACACCAACATTTGTGGACCCCGAAAGACTTTGTCCTTTTATGAGAATAGATATTTCCTATTATTCATTTATGATTTCACCCAAATGACATGGATGTATTTCATGAAAAATAGATCGAATGTGTTCCATATCTTTAAAAAATTTAAAGCTCTTGTGGAGACATAAAGTGGCTGCAAGCAAAAGAATTCGATCGAATAGGAGAAACCATTTCCTTTGAATTTGACAAGTTTTATGACTACATGTATTGAACATTAACTCACAGTTAGGTATACACCTCAACAGAATGCATTTTCTAAAAGAAAGAACAAAACAATTATAGAAATGGCAAGATGCATACTTGTAGAAAAGAAAATACCTAAGAAATTTTAAGCAAAAGCTATGTACATTGATGTATACTTGTTAAACAAGCTTCCTACCAAGGTTGTGCAATAGAAAACCCTATTTAAAGCTTGGAGTGGGGCTAAACCAACAGCTAAGCATCTTAGTGTGTTTAGCACAATTTGTTATGTACATGTTCCATCTCAAAAGAGGGGCAAACTCAATGATAAATTAAAGAAAGGAATTTTTCTTAGCTATAGCTCTTAATCAAAAGGCTATAGAATCTTCAATCTCAATACTGAAGACATTGTAATCAAAAAACTAAAAGAAGATATGGAATTTGATGAGAATGCAATGTGGAATTAGGATGAACAGAAGATTAAAAGAAGTATTATTCTAATTCCTCAATCTAAAAAGCATCCAAAAGATGTTCAAGATGACTATGAAGATAATGATGGTGGGTTTTCTCCAACCACACTAATAAATTCTCCAAATGAGATTCATACACCATTACCCGATAAAAATGCTATAGGTTGAAGAGGAAATAGACACTTGATCGATATCTATCAAGATTATCCAATCATCCATCTGGATCCAAAGATCTGTGAATATTGTCATATTGCAATTCATGAGCTGTAAAGCTTTTAAGGCTAAAGAGTGGTAAGAAGCCATGTTGAATGAAATCAATATGATCGATAAAAATCACACTTGGGAGTTGGTTGATAAAACTGAGAACATAAAAGAGATTGGTGTGAAATAGGTCTTTAAAACTAAGCTAAATCCAAATGGGTCAATCAATAAGCATAAGGCGAGATTAGTTGTAAATGTAAAAGGATATTATCAATAAGCTATAATCAATTATAGAGATACCTTTGCCCCGATTGCAAGACTTGATATGGATAGAACTTTAATTGTATTGCCAACCATAATATTTAGAAGATTTACCAACTTGATGTAAAGTTTGCATTCCTTAACGGTGACCTCAAGGAGGAGCTATATATTAAGCAACCAATAGGGTTTATTGTATAAGGAAGAGAACATCAAGTTTATCATTTTAAGAAGGCCTTGTACGAGCTAAAATAAGCTCCTAGAGCTTAGTACAAAAAAATTGACTCTCATTTCTGTGACCAAGGCTTTAATAGGAGTAAGAATGAGCATACACTTTATCTCAAAAGGCATGGCAAGTTAGAAATTCTACTTGTTTCACTTTATGGTATGATTTACTTATGATTAGTAACAACCCAAAAATGATCATGACCTTCAAGAATGAGATGGAGAAGAATTTTGAGATGACAGATTTAGGGTTGATGAATTATTTTTGCTTGGCATGGAAATTCATCAATCACAAGATGGTATACTTATTTCATAAGCCAAGTATATAAAAGACATTCTAAAGAAGTTCAAAATGCAACATTATAAGCCAGTGACAACTCCACTTATAGTGAATGAGAAGTTGTCCAAGTCTTATGAGTAAAAAAAGGTTGATCCAAGGTACTACATGAGTTTTGTTGGTAGTTTATTGTACATCACAACTACTAGACCTGATTTAATGTATGCGATAAGTCTACTTTTAAGGTTTATGAATGAACCTAGTAAAATTCACTTGGAGACAGCTAAGAGATTCTTGAGATACCTAAAGGGAACTTCAAATTACAAAGTGTTTTTCCAATCATATTCCTGCCTGAAGCTACTTATTTATTCTGATAGTGCCTAGGGAGGTTCTACTGATGATATAAAAAATACCTATTACTACACTTTTAAACTTAGTTCTGGAGTCTTCTCATGGATATCTAAAAAGTAAGAAGTTCTTGCTCAATCAACTGTTGAATTAGAATATATTATAGCATTTATAGTAGTTAATCAAGCCATATGGTTAAGAAAAATACTTGCTGATATGGGGTACAAATAATTTGAACCCATTGAAGTCCTAGTGGATAACAAGTCAGCCATCTCTATAGCAAAAAATCCAGTTTGTCACAGTAAAATAAAACATATAAAGGTAAAATTTCACGCAATCAGAGGTGTTGAACAAGAGAATGAAGTCAAGCTAGTTCATTATCTCATAGAATTTCAGTTAGCTGACATATTTATAAAGGCCCTTCCAAAAGCAAGGTTCAAGTTCTTAAGGATAAAGATCGATATTTCCAACAAAAGTCTTAAGGAGGAGTGTTGAGAATTTAAACATTTGCTAAATAAAAGAATGGTCTACATGATTGTAGGAATTAACATAGTAATGCTAATAATAAGTTTAGAATTCTACGGTTAAAGTTGCACTATTTAGTTTTTGAGGTTGATGTTTCCACTAATAAAAAAAAGGGGATTATGACTATTTTTAGCATCTTTCTCTAGGATAAAAGGTCATGTACTATAAGGCAAATTTATTGTGAAAAAAATTATATCTTTTAAATACAAGAAATCTCCTCCTATTTATTTTTTTTACTATATCTCACCATCCCAAACTAAAATACAATCTTTGATTTCTACCAAGAAGCAAATCATTATATTTTAGGCAGATAGTTGTATAAATATAGTTAGTCATATGTGAATAAAATACAATCATTTTTACATATAAAATCAAACTCTTTATAGTATCAGAGTCTCGCTCTTTACATAATCGATCCTCTATTGCTTCTTTTCTTATTCCTTCTTCATTTATATTCAGTCTCATCCTTTAATTTCAAAACTGTCAACAATGGCCTTTGATTTGTCCTCATCTGACAAATTAGTCTTAACTTAAAAAGACATGACTATCGATAGAAGTCATGTTGTGTTCACACCGACCCCTAATTCTAGAAATAACAACAGCATAAGTTCTCTTGGTGGAAGTCTGATCTCTCTAAATGCTTCTTCTCAAATACCATTCAAGTTAGCAAAAAGTGAAGGGAATTACTCCTTATGGAAATCACAAATGAACAATCTGCTCTTTGGGTATAGTCTCTTTGGGTACATGGATGGCTCTCATGTCTATCCTCTAAATATAGAACATGATTATTAGCTATGGAAATAAAATAGGTTAGTCCTTTTGGGAATACAAGCACTGTTCATAACACTATCTCTCCCACTATCAACAATTGCTTATCTTCAATTGAAGCGCATAATAAATTAGAGAATAACTTTTCCAACAAATCCAACATGCGCATGCTCTCCATTCTCACCACACTAATGAACAAAAAGAGAAGGTACATCAATTACTAATTATGTGACAAAAATCAAAAGCTTAGTGGATGATCTAGCATTGATTGGTCACCTATTAACCAACAGTGATATTATAGCTCACACTCTAAATGGCCTTAGCAATAAATTTAAAGAATTAAAGGTTGCCATAAGAGTCTGAGATACTCCCATAACCTTTAAGATCTTTATGAAAAATTTCTAGACGAAGAATTATCTTAAAAATTGATTAATGCAAATGATACTAAACCTAAAATCACTGCTCATGTTGCTTAAAAAGAGTCAAATTATCATGGCAAAGGCAAAAAGAACTACAAAAGGGGGGGACCAACAAAATCCTGAACTTACTACCTATCTAGGACATTGATAGCTACCTTATCCTACTTACAATCAAGGATAAAACTCAAGATTCACAAGTACAACTTTCAACACTAATCATACATTATGCTTTAATTGGTGGCCAAACTCTTCTCCAGGACAACCAAGAATTGTTTGTTAATTGTGTGTGTAGACACCCAATTTCAGGATGATGAGTTATGGATGCAACAAAAGACTCCAATAATGAAAATGTCATGAATAGGTCTTCAATAGTTGAACTTTGAAACTTCAGGGGTCTTATTGCATTTTTCAAAGAAAAAAATTTAATATTTTCATGGACTAAATTGTAATGCTTTTTAAGGATCTAATTACAAAACTTAAATTCTTTCAAGGACCTCTTCCGCCTAGGTTCTCAAATTTTTCAGAAAAAATTGAGTCCTAATTGGTATGAAATTCTCCTAAAATTATTTTGATACTGTTTTTAAGGAAATAGAAGTCTTTTAGGAATCAATTTATAACTAAGTTTTGAAGATGTATCCCTATATAAGGAATTTTTTGGCTCTGAAAATGGTGAAGGAAAAAAAAAAAAGAAACGAAGAGAGGCAGAGCAGAAGAAAGAGAAAAAAGGAAAGAAAGGGAAAAAAGAAAAAAAAATCTTATTCTCTGCAAATTCTTTTGTTTAAATAAAGATCTTTGGAGAATTTTTGAAAAATAATATTTGAAGATCTATCAAAAACGATGATTCTACAAAATCTGAGGAGCATTCCATTAAAATCATCCATAAGCATCATCTTCTTCTTATTTTATTTTATTTGATTTCTTTTTTTTATTTTATTGATTTTTAATTTTATTTTATTATTGTTAATTTATTCACTAATCATAATTTTTAATTTTTTTATGGTGATTATGGAGGAAAACACATGATAATTATACTTGAAGAATTAAATCCATAAGAGCTTCATAGGATGTCATGGCTAAGACCTTGTAGAGATATAGTTTCTAGGGTTTTTTATTATAATTTTATTTTATTCCTTTATTTATTTATTTATTTTTGGGGTTGTATTAATTATTTTATTACTATTTTGTATAGATTATTGTAATAGCCTCAATAGTGGGAATAATGGAATTATGTGTGTGGTTGCATGTTTATGTTGATTAATTGATTAGTAAAATTAGGGTTTCAATTGGGTAATTAATTAAAATCAATGGTGGAAGTAAATTAATGTAGGTTACATGTTAATGAAAATTAGGGTTTTAGAAGAAATTAATTTAATTAGTTGTTTAATCTTTTATTTAATTGTTTTAATATGTTTTTTTATTTTTTTGGGCTTGTTTATTTATTTTTATGTGTTTTTGGGCCTTGAGCCTATATTAGATTCTAATCAACTTAAATAAATTTAGGTTTTTTAGGTTTAATTAATAAAAATGCATTTTAGGCCCATAATTAATTAGATTTTAGGTTATAGATAACTTAGGCCAATTTAGCAAATTAGACATAGACCCACTTAATTTAATTTAATTAATTTAGACTTAGCCCATTGAATTTAAGCCTTTTCATAATTTGTAAATTTAATATCATCTTAGAATTAAAACATGTAGAACTAGACCCATTAATTTAAATACTTCATAATTTGTAGATTTAGGCCCATTTTTAGAATTTAAATAAATAGACTTAGGTTCATCTAATTAAAATTACAAGGAATTAGTCTTTAGGCTCACTTATTAAAAACATGTAGATTTAGGTCATTTAATTAAAATCCATGTATATTAAACTAACTTAGGGATTATATGTTCTATTGAATGCATTATTTACTTATATTTTCATGACTGGTTTGCCTTGGAGTTAATTGCTATAATAAGGGTTTATATGAAATTGCATGTAAATAGAGGATAATATAGTAATTCATAAAGTAATTCTAAATGAATACGAGATTGAAAGAAGTTGGTATTTCGTATCTAGAATCTCCTAGTTATGGTGCTAGCTTTCTCTTAGGGAATCGAGTACCACCTTTTTGATTTGTCTCAGTTATTACCCTGGGTGGCGACTCTTGATCTCCACGCTATGTCTTTGTGATAGTGGTTAGTGTGTTCTCTAAAGCCCTGAGCTCAAACAGTGTTGCAGTTGCTAAAATCTTGGATGTGCGGTAAACCCCGCCGTCTACAATGTGATAAACCTGGGAATGGGGCAAAAACATGTTGTACAAGAAGCATGTGTTGGGATTCATGATACAAACGTAGCGGAAAAATTAAAATTTTATCACGTTCCCAAGCCTGGATCCATGTAATTTGACTACTTGATTAAATCTAGGGTTTTAAAATCTTACCAAAACATAGAAGAGGCAAGATTCTCTGGAAGAATGAGAGGAGGTTCACACCAGTGACACCTTACCTCGAGCTTTTTTTTTGGCTTGGTTGTTCGGATCAAGATGTCTCCAAAAGGATGCGTCCTTTATAGGTATCCACACGAACAGCCCTTCACAAAATGAATTTGAGTGTGTGTGCTAGCAACCTCCTTGACTGTCTCACAAATCAAGAACAAAAGGAAAAACTCTGTCTTTGTTTTCTAAGAGGAGAGAAGATGAATTTAGAGGTAGGAAAAACAAGTGTGTGAAACCCTAGAGAATATAACATATTTATAGACTCCAAATTAGGGTTTCACTTACCAATGACCTTTTGGTAATTTTCCATTTATTATATTCTGATTTTGTTTAAAAAACAAATCAAAAATAATATCTTATTTATTTATTTAAAATAACATTTATCTTAAATAAATAAATAAAACACTTTAATTATTTATTTCCACAGAGTTTATTTTGGGCTTATTAAACCCATATCCGTTTTGGACTTGTTCTAAGTGTGTGACCCTGTAGGTTCACATAACATTGGCAATGGGCCTAAATCTCTATTTAGGCCTACAAGTCATAAGTGGCCTCTAGCAAGACATTATGACTACCCAAGTCATGTGAAGTCAATAATCCGACATAACCTAATTACAGTGAATTTCATTGTCCCTTTATCACATGATATCTTAATTGAACATAAGGCATAGAATGTCATCCTTATATAGTTCAATATTATGACTTGATTCCAAGTAGACTGAAAATGATAACTCTTTATCAATTCATTTCAGCATGGCCATGCATTTTCCTTCAGTCTATCTCATCAAGGGGCCTTTAGATATCTTTCTCATATTAATGAGGGATAAATTCCTTCTAAATCACTCACATTCCTCACATAACTAATTTTATATCCAACAACATCCTTTTAATCATCCGGTTAAAGACAATGTTAGAATATGTCAAAACATAAAATAGCTATGTAGAAATCCATGATGATTTCAAGGTCAAAGGATCGAAATAAAATTACTGTGATAAGAAATACTTATGACAATAATCTATGTAGCATTCTCATAGTGGGTCAATCCAGTACATGATCTCTCATCATGTACCTATGAGTTGACTTAATATCTCATATTTATGATTAGTAAAACATAACCATCAATCAACATCATACTAGCCTTAATACTTTAATATTCATATAATGAATAAATGGCTAGGGATAATTAGAATAGAACTCTTATTTTAATCTAAGGGTTTTACTATCAAGTCACATACTTGATGGCCTTAGTAAGAATTAACCATTCATGTAATTATCATAAAATCAAATGATAATATAATACCTCTTTATTAACAAAATAAGAAAGTCAATACATAATCACAAATGATTGACCTAGTGCATATCACTAACAGCATGCCCTCATGGTCCCAAGCTCATTACACCAACGTTAACACTAGATCATCAAACAACAGTTGGTGGTTGACTTTAAAGCTATGCATCATATAACATTTGATCTTTAAAATCTGACCATGCACTCTTATTATACTAACAGTGAGGAAGTAATTATGGGCAATGGTAACAGAATCTTAATTTCTCATATAGGATCTTATACTATTAATTCACTATCTACTACATTCACATTAGACAATATTTTATCTGCACCTTCAATTAAAAAGAACTTAATTTCAGTCTCACAATTTTGCTAAAAAAAATAACACCTCTATAGAATTATTTCCTAACCATTTTCTTGTGAAGGATTTAAACACAAGGGCATCCGTGGCCCAAGGCTAGAATAAGAACAACCTATATGAGTGGCCATTCAATCCTCAACCTGCTGTCAACAGCTCTCGACCTCATGCCTCTGTTGCTTTTTCTTCCCAACTATGGTAGAAGCGTCTTAGTCATCCTTCACAATCCATTCAAAGGAAGTGATGTGTGTAATATTTCCATATTTTCTGAGTTAAATTTT
Source organism: Mallotus nudiflorus (assembly GCA_947683625.1). Classification (NCBI taxonomy): domain Eukaryota; kingdom Viridiplantae; phylum Streptophyta; class Magnoliopsida; order Malpighiales; family Euphorbiaceae; genus Mallotus; species Mallotus nudiflorus. Next base: position 2,368,059 of record CANTUR010000286.1, on the reverse strand, counting down.
AAAGAATTTTGAATTAATAAATAATGTTAATTGGGTAGATTTTAGGTTAATTAGGAAATATTTTTAGTTTAGAGTTTTATTTAAGATTTTATTATTTTTGGTTTAATTTAGTCAAATTAGGAGTTTTATTTAAGTACTTATTAGTGTTTCCCTTTTTATGGGAAAGTTTAAAAAGGAATTCCAAAAAGTTAAGGATTTGTGCGACATGGTCATGTTACAGGCCATGCAACCTACTGGAAACTTGACTTGAAGACAAGTGTCAGCGACCTTTGTTTTTTAGAAGATTTTTGTGTTATAGTTTTTATTACTTTGTTAAACAGTGTAGCGAGTCTTTTCGTTTTTGAGGGACATGAAAACTTTACCGAATAGGGATAAGTGATAGGTCTTAAGGGGCCGAGATACTTTTGATTTTGTGGAGTTACCACCTGATTTTTAGAAAATCGAGAAAAGAAAAGGACAACATCGGGTCACTCAGCTAGTATTGTCCCTAGCAGAGATTTTTAAGTTTAGGAGATCACATATACTTTTTGACTATTTCTCATTATAAGATATTCGATGTATAACTACTACAACACCCTAGTTTCAGTAATGATAGTTTATATAGCATTCACATAGTACGTAAGATAATATAGGATAATAAAGTTGAAAATTTAATTACATCGCTTTCCTAATAAAATACACATGAAAAGGAAAAGATTATGGAAAAGTAGGTCTAATATGATTGATCTGCAAGGATAACACAACCATTTACATAGCTTATTCAATAAATGATAGGATGATCATGCTTACGGTGATTATTTATGCTATGATGATGAATGATGATAATATAAAGGATGCATAAGGTCATCATTGGACCAAAAGCATGATGACTCTATTCTGGGACATGAACTTTTTCACATTATTGATATTTATGATGTGATTTCATCATTTCAAAAATAGAGGATGCAGAATGATGATATAAAATGAGCATAATTAAGCATATATTATTCACATAGCATCCAAGATTGTCAATCTCATCACAGTAGCACAACAATATTCCTAAATATTGGTGACAGTAAAATAAAATGCAATGCGGTAAAATAAACATGCTAAAATAATTATGTGGCCCTCAGACTCAACTCAGTTTGTGTGAGCTATGAAGCTTTAACTTTGAGAGATTATCAAGCTTTCCTTGTCAAGAGGTTCAAAATAACAGTAGAATGATGTTAGATTGTATACCTTTGAAGCATGCTTTGACAAAGATAAGGCTGGGTTTAGTCAAAAAGCGAACTAACAACCTAAAAGAAAGGTTGTGGGAGAGCAAAAACTATACGAAAAGGGATTTCACGCGCCCTCGATCGAACTGACTCTTGAGTGTGTTGCTCCCCCCCTCAAAATGGGGTGTAAAGGGGTCTATTTATAGGAAAAATGTGTAGAATGGGGTGGTTTAGGCATGGTCACGCACGAAGAAGTGTATTTTTGCATGTGGCCACACTAAGTGTGCGTAGCCACGCACAGTGTACGTTTTCACGTGCTCTTCCTGGGTTCTATGCGCACTATTCTGGGGTTGGTTCTAAAGGTTTTTGGGGCTTCTAGAGGCATTTCCAGAGTTTGTTTTGCCAAATTTGACTTTGATTTTAGCACATGACACTTAGAGGTATTTACAAGCACTTCTGAGCGATATGCGCTAATACTCAGGTTGTATTGGACCATTTCGGGACCACTTCTAAAGGTTTTAGGGTCTTTCGAATGTGTTTCTAAAGTTCATTTTATTAAAATTAATTTCCATTTTTTTATAAAGTTGGGTGCTGGTCTAACGAAATACGCACTAGCCCAATGAGCTGATTATTCCAAAAGGAGTTTTCTTGAAATAAAACCTCTTGTTGTTCTGATAATTCATATTTCATAAGGTCAAAGCACAATTTAATGGCTTGGTGATCGATTTTGCACACTGGTAGGGTCGATTGGGTGTTTTAAAGTTTCACACTTCAAAAGTGTTATGAACAAGTAGACTCTAGTCATCTTGGGGATTCGTTTCATCATTGGACCTTTATGGGGATAGTCAAATTTAAGGTATGACAATTGCCCCTTGCTTCATATGTGTTGCATAGCCACCTAGCACTAATGTTAATACACGTGAAGCAAAATGCAAAGATGCAAAAAACGTTTTGATAGGGAGAAAGGTACTTACCTGTGGGTTGTCTCTAGATGTTTTGTTAAGATTTGACTGCAATTATTGTCTTTTATTTATTGCTATTATTTTATGACTTGGTTGTCACACAAGGTGCTATTTGGGACATATGCAAGCTTATGATTCATGCAAAGTGTATGGTGCATCTGCAACTATAACCTTTTTAGGTGTCACGCAAATAAGGATGTTACTAAGCAAAAAGAGATGCAACTATAACCTTTTTTAAGTGTCACATAATGAACATGCTACTAAATAAAAATAAATGTGAGGATAACCTTTCTAGGTGTCACACAGATGAACATACGACTATAACCTTCTTAAGTGTCACACAAATGAACATGCGACTAAGGAAAATACGGATGCAACTATAACCTTCTTAGGTGTCACACAAATAAGCATGCAACTATAATCTTCTTAGGTGTCACGTGAATGAACATACGACTATAACCTTTCTAGGTGTCATGCAAATGAACATGCAACTATAACCTTCTTAAGTGTCATGCGAATAAACATGCGACTATAACCTTCTTAGCTATCACACAAAATGAAGATGTGACTATAACCTTTTTAGGTGTCACATAAATGAACATACGACTATAACCTTTTTAGGTGTCACACAAATGACCATGTGACTATAACCTTCTTAAGTGTCATACGAATGAACATGCGACTATAACCTTCTTAGGTGTCACGCGAATGAACATGCGACTATAACCTTCTTAGGTGTCACATAAATGAACATATAACTATAACGTTCTTAGTTGTCATGTAAATGAACATGCGACTATAATGTTCTTAGGCATCACGTGAATGAACATGTGACTATAACCTTCTTAGGTGTCACGCAAATGAACATACGACTATAACCTTTCTAGGTGTCACACGAATGAACATGCAATTATAACCTTTTTAGGTGTTATGCGAATGAGGATGTTACTAAGTAAATAAGAATGCTCCTAAGCAGTGAGGATGCTTCTAAGTGATGAAAATGCTTTTAAATAATGAGAAGATGCTTCTAAGCAGTGAAAAGTGCTTATAAGTAATGTGAATGCTTCTAAGTGATGAAAATGCTTTAAGTAATGAGAAGATGCTTCTAAGCAGTGAAAAGTGCTTATAAGTAATGTGAATGCTTTTAAGTGATGAAAATGCTTTAAGTAATGAGAAGATGCCTCTAAGCAGTAAAAAGTGCTTTTAAGCAATGTGAATGCTTCTAAGCAATGAGTGTGAATTCTTCTAAGAAATAAGAGTGCTTTTAAGCAAATGTGGATGCTTCTAAGCAATGTAAGGATGCTTCTAAGTAATGTAAATGCTCTTAAGCAATGAGAGAGTGCTTATAAGCGATGTGAGAGTGCTCCTAAACAATGTGAATGAGGTAGTAGTGATGATGCAGTAATAATGTAGTAGTGATGCAGTGATGATGCAGTAATTACATAGTGATTTATCATGTTAAGGATGTTATTTTGATGATTTAGAGTAAGATATCCTTACAGTGAATTTTCCTTGCTCTTCTTCTTTTGTAGGATGTTGAGTTTCCTAAAGAAAGTGGTGCATGCACAGTGTCTTTAGACAGATGGAGTCCATATCAGTGGACTTTTATGTGAGTTTAGTGCATATCTTATGCTTAAATAGAAGTTTAGGAGTATAGAAGTGAGTATGAAAAGTCTCAAAGTTCACATAAAACTATAAAAAGTGCGTGGAAGGGGGAAGTGCGCATGGGAGGCGCATGGTCACATGCTTCCCCCCTCCAGGCTTATTTAAATGGTTGTTTTAGGATGATTCTTCTAGACTTCTTTGATATTTTCTAACTTTTTTTAACCCTTTTTGTGTTTCAAGTGCTATCTGCTCTGTTTTGCTTCTGTACTTCCATTGGCTTCTACATAAAATGGAATTTCCTAACATTTCTAAGGGTATCTAGAGGACATTTTTATTGATGTTGATCTTGATCTTGAGGGTGACTTTGTAGAGGCTACTAGAGCTGGGACGTTAGCAGCAAGGATTAGCACATCTAGTGCTCAGAGTTTTCAGCCATCCAAGCTTTCTTGGGGAGATTTGATCCCTATTGTTAATAGCTTGGAGACTCCATTTAGGTGTTTCATCATCATAAAGTAGGTCCCTTTTTGCCTTTATTTTCTGAAGCTTGTTCATTGGATGCTTTACTATTTATTTTGTTGTATAAGGTTGTTATTGTTGTAGCTCTATAGCTCTTGCTGTAACTATCTGTCTAGCTTTATTGTAAATACTGATGGTCGATAGCTCTTAATTTATTTTCTTTTTATGATTTTCTACTTACTGTGATGCTTTTCTTTTCAACCTTTATTATTTTGATCCTATTAAGTGATAGAGAGAGAGATGTATCAATATTTAGTAGATATGTAAATGTTTGATAGCATACTTATTGTTTGTAGCCCCACAGGTATGTCACTGTACTACCCAGTAGTTTCAACAGAGTTAGCATGTATTATTAGGGTCTCTCGATGTGTGTAAAGAAGATGGTTACTGAGAAAGGCTTTGATGGAATCATTGTTGCATCTTATGACTCGTATGCATCGAGTCAGATTGCCATGTATGCATTGATAGAGTGATGGATGGACATGACGCATACTTTCCATTTGCCTATCGAGGAGATGACTATTACCCTATTAAATTTTATCGCTATCACGAGCTTGAGCCTTTCTAGAGAGCCCATTCCATGTAGTGATGAAGAGTGTTCCACTACTATGGCGATGAGGCATCTCACGAGGGATTAGCTTAGGGTAGTCACTCCTATGAAGTCTGGTTGCCCGTATTTCACTCGATACCTGGAGTTTATTTCTTTTATGCAGGCTTTGTATGATGGTGGTCTTATTTCAACAGAGCAGCTGGCCCATTATTTTTATTTTATTCACTAAGTGTCGTTATCTTCCTAAACCTTTCGAGTACATGTGATCTATGATTGCTACCCATCTTGAGAGATCTGGATGGCTTGCCAAGCTATTACTGGGGCATTGCTGCCTTTGCTCATATGTATATAGAACTTCATACAGAATGCCGAGGTGGCTGGGGATCTGTGGGTGCTTGTTCGTAATGGACGTAAGTTAGAGTTCTGCTGACCGTGCTTTTACTTTTGGGTTTATTATTTCTGACCCTCTATTTTTTATAGATCTAGACATATGAGTTCAAGATTCTCCCTTATCCATCTATCGAGCATTTTCAAGAGGGTGGCTTCCCTCGTTATTCTTACTAGATCAAGAAGACTACTAATTTGATTGAGGATAACACGACAGCTTAAGACTATATGAAGAAGCTATCCCCTAATCAGGTATGTCTGATTCTTGTTGTGTTGGTTATTCTTTTCTTAGGGGTCGTCTATTTATTGTTGCCTCTTTTAGCATATCTTTCTTCACTAGTGGGTGGTGAGATCTCACTGGACGAAAAAAATGGTGGTTGAATAGGAGCTAACAAAGAGATGAGCATTACTTTCTAGCCTTATCGGTAGGGTGTGGTATTTAGGCGAGCGAGTCCATCATTAGTAGGATGGCCTATACATGAGGAGAGTTCTCGTCCCTCCCCCTAGGGATATGTTCTGGGGCCATGAGCTCTACAATAATGATCTTTCTACTATTATGATGGGATTCCCCTATAAGAGCCTCTTAGAAAGTAAAGGTTTGCCTTATGCTGATGTATTGATTCCTCAGCTAATTGATGTTGTAGCTACCGGGGCCTTTCCTTCACCTCCACCTTCTCAAGCAAATACATCTCGTCCCTTGGGTTCGAGGGCTAGGCCATCACACGGGTCATCAAGAGTTGCTTCTTCTGATCCAGTAAGCTTTTATTCCTATTTTGGTACAAGCATATAGCAAACTTTATTAGTAATAAACTATAATTGACATGGGTTATGAGAGCTTATTTACAGTGACACCAGAGGAGATCTAGATCCTACTTTAAGGATGATAAAGGCACATTCTATACTAAGGCGACTGCTCATGCCAGTGGTCTGGCTTCTAGTAGCACTATCTTGGGGATTTGACGGTTTAGCCATCGTTGTCTTTTTGGGGATGAATATCCTTAGTAAAGTAGTAAGCTTCGATTTACCTAGACCTAGCTTTCCTTAGTCGGGTGTTCCTCCTGTTGATGCTACCCATGTGTGTATTCTTCTATTATTCTTGCTTGTGTTTCATTTATTTAGCTAATGGTAGTTGGCTTATTTATTTGCTTTTGTAGATTCTTTTCTCCTCTGGCTAGTACTGGTACACTATTATAGGGAGTGCGCAGTAATGCTTTTTGGAATTTGCTACCACTCAGAGGGTATGCCTTCTTTATCATACATGTTTATTTTATGCACATTTTTTATGTATGAGTGTATGATATGCAATGTGTAATGCAGGTTGAGCACCATCTTGCTAATCGTGAATGGGAGTGGGAGTGTACAGCTTATCATGACCGCATCAGTGAACTAGAGTCACGGCTATCATCCCTTGCAATGAACGATGATGAGTTAAAATCAGATGAGGGGGATGCTTGAGCTGGATCACTGCTTTATTTTTATAATAGCCACGATCGATGTAGTTGTTTTAAATGCTAGGTGTAGGCCTTTTTGGTTTGTGGTTTTCTTTATTGTATCATTTTCCTGAGGTTATGGACTCTGGGTGTTGTATCTGGGCATTTGTACTGCATGTTGTATGATGCTTATACTCTGACAACTGTATATGCTTCATGCTATGCATCATTGAAGATGATGTTTTCCATTACTGTCATCTGCCTTTTTTTCCCTTTTTTGCCTAAAGCATCTCCTTTTGGAGCTTTTCGCACTTAGCTGGGTTTTCTTTTTCTTCCTTTTTTTACCTAGGGTGTCCCCTTTTGGAGCTTTCTACACCTACTTGGGCTCTTTTTTTTTTTTTTACTATATGATAATGGCTAATCTCAAGGAGTAAGCTTAAAGAGGATGGTAAGAACCATAGTCATATAATGAAAGAAGATGCAGAGCATGCTTGATGCAATTCATGATCATAAAATGTGTTGCACTTTTCAAAGACATTTTGCATAAATTGGCAATCATTCTCATTTCACTGTAATCATTTAAGAAAAGCGCAGATGCATTCATACAAATTTCGAACTTGAGGTTACCCCTGTCCTTAACTAGCCTTCTTAATTTTTCTAATTAAGTATTTTCTCTCTTTCCTTAATTTTTGCCTGTATTGCTATTTTTAGGTTTTCAACTCAACGAGAAGTCCCTAACTTTTGCCTGAGCTATCGTTTTTAGGTTTTCAACTCAGAAGGATGATTTTTTCTTTTGCTTTAGATATAGTATTTCTTCAGGTGATCTATATTGATAGGTTCAATGAATTCATTGCCTTCAGAAACCATCAGCTTGACTGCTCCTTTTGATAGGACATATTTGACCAGGTATGAGCCTTCCTAGTTTGGTTTGAATTTCCTTCTAAGGTCGAAAACATTCTGTCTTGTTTGATTTAGCACCCAGTCTCCTACTTTCACACTCTTATATTTTACTCTTCTGTTGAAGGTCTTGGCTAGTCGAGCCTGATACAATTGTATGTGGTATAGAACCTTGAGCCTTTGGCTGTCTAAAAGAGTGAGATTTTCGTGCCTCTGTTAAACGCACTGTACTTTTGGTAATTCAGATTCAATTGCTACTTGAAGAGACTTGATCTTTGTTTCGATTGGAAGAACTACTTCTGATCCATACAATAATGAGAAAGGAGTTGCTCCTATTAAAGTTCTAACTGTTATTTGATACCCCCATAATGCATGTGGCAATCTGTTTGCCTAATCTTAGTAAGTCTGAGTCATCATTGATAAGATCTTTTTGATGTTCTTGTTTACAGCTTCGAAGGCCCCATTCGATTATGGTCTGTAAGGAGAAGATTTGTGATGTTCCACCTTACAACTCCTTAGTAGCTCTCTAACTTTCCCTTGGAATTGGACACTGTTATCAGAAATGATATGATGAGGGATCCCATATTGATATAACAAGTTTCTTTTAATGAACCTAGCCACTTGCTTGGCTCCTATCCTTACGAATGATTTTTCTTTAACCCATTTTGTAAAGTAATCCTCTACCACTAAGATGAACTTGTGTCCATCTAAGGCTATCAGGTGGATTTCCCTAATTATTTCTAGTCCCCATGCTCAGAAGGGCCATGAAGGTTAGGGAGGGGTGACTGACATTCCAGTGGATCTAACACCTATGGAATTTCCTTACAAATTTGATGCAGTCTTCCATCATCATTATCCAAAAGAACCCTTGTCTAATTAGCTTCTTAGCCAGGATTGCTCCATTCATGTGTGGACCACAAACACCATCGTGTACTTCTTCTATTTCTCTTACAGCTTTAGTTTCATCTAAACATCAAAGTTGTAAACCATTTGAGGTTCTTTTGTATAATACACCCTGGTGCGATGTGAATTTTGATGCTAGTCATGAATGACTACTTTATCTCTTTTATCTGCTAAATCAGGATAGGCTTGTTCCTTCAGATATCTCTGGATGTCATAGAACTAGGGCTTTTTAGTTGCTTCTATCTTTGCTATTCTATAGTTTTTAAGATAAGATTATCCCTATCTGAGTAGAATTAGAGGATTCATGAGCATTTTGGATGGTCCTTCCCATATTAATGCTAAGGAAGCAAGTGCATCTACCATCTGATTATAGTTCTTGGGGAGATAAATGAATCTACATTTTTAGAAGGACATGGTGGGTAGCCTTAAGTGGTCCAGATAAGGCTTTAAGTGTTGCTCTTTTAATTCCCACTCTTCTGTGGAATGATTGATTACTAGCATGGAATCTCTAAAGATTTTAACTTTTATGACATCTAGGGTTATCAATGCTTTGATTTCGAGTGTGCATGCCTCATATTCTACATCATTATTTATGACTCTGAACTCGAGCTTTTTAACAATTGGTTCTACTTCACCTTCTAGAGATTGTAGTATTATATCGACTCCTATAATGAACTGATTGACTGTCCATTAAAGTACATGTGCTGTTAAAGTATATGCACCATCCTTGGATTTTAATGGATGAGTTAAGGTGGTCTGGGAAGTCCAGTTGGTTTTCTTCTAAGTCTGGAATGGGGTTGAGAGCTAGAAATTCAGCCACTGTTTTCCCTTTTACTGCTTTATTAATCAAATATTGCACGTCAAATTTTATTAGCAGTACAAGCCACTTGGCAAGTTTCTCCACTAGAGAGGGAGCTTTGTAGAGGTACTTCATTGGGTCCATTTTAGATCTGGCTTAGATCTTGTAGGATTGAAAGTAGTTTCTGAGTTTCTTCATTGTCCATACCATTGCTAGGCATATATGTTCGACTTGGTTGTACTTCCCCTCATATGGCAACATCTTCTTGCTCAAGTAGTAGACTGCATGTTTTGCTTTTATTTCTCCCTCTTTGGTTAACATTGCATCAATTGCATTCCCTTCGATGGCTAGATACAAGGTTAGAGGTATCCTTAATTTTAGTAGTTTTAGGACCGATGGGTTGGCTAGGTAGCTTCTGATCTTATCAAATGTTAGCTAACACTTTTCATTCCATTCAATCGGCTAATCTTTTCTGAGTAGCTTAAATATCAGTTCACATATTATTGTCAACTTAGCTTTGAATCTACTGATGAACTGTAGTTTTCCTAGAAACTCTCTGATTTCTTTCTCTATTTTTGGCAGTAGCATCTCTCTGATGGCTTTTTCTTTGTCTAGATCAATTTCAATCCTATTCTGACTGATAACATACCCTAACATCTTTCCTGAAGTAACCCCGAATATGCATTTCTTCAGATTTAGCCTGAGACTGTACTTTTTGACCCTTCTAAGGAACTTTTTGAGATCAGAGGGCTATTCTTCCCTAGTTCTTGATTCAACCATCATGTCATTGACGTATACCTCCACTTCTTTCTATATCATATTATAGAACATTATAGTCACCATTCTCTAGTATGTTGCCCATACATTCTTTAGTCCAAAAGGCATTACTCTGTAGCAGTAAGTACCCCATTCTAATATGAAAGTTGTCTTTACTTTGTCAATAATGGCCAATAGGATTTTATTGTACCCAAAGAATCCATCCATGAAGGAATACACTGCACATATGGCGGCATTGTCAACCAGAATGTCTATGTGAGGTAGTGGGAAGTCATCCTTCGGGTAGGCCTATTCAGATCTCTATAGTCAACACAGATTCTAACCCTTCCATCTTTCTTCGGTACTAGTACCACATTTGCTAACCATTCTGGATAGTCTACTACCTCTAGAAATTTTTTGTTTATCTATTTCTCGATGTCCTCTTTCACTAGTTGGGCCCATTCTAGTCTGAGTCTTCTCAATTTATACTTTACCAGTTTGCACCCTTCTTTGGTTGGAATGAAGTGTTGAGCATTGTCTCTGTTAATACCAGGCATATCGTTGTACATTCAAGCAAATACTTTTAATATTTTTTTAATTTCTCTCCTCTTTTTAGGGGTAACATCTTTCAAAAATGCAGGTTGTGGTTCAGATTTGATGCTAATGTTAAATGATTAAGTGCATATGGAATAAATGTCAAATATGCTAATGTTTTGATCATACAATGCATACTACCATCAAGAAAGACATCAAATAAGTAAGAAAATTTTGATTTCATTGCATTAACTTTAGAGTTCACTACATCATGATTTTCAAACAAAGGAAAAGTACAGGGATCATCATTAATAATGTCTTCAAAAAGGATGTGATCATTCCTCAATAGGATGGTAGTAGCTTGGGCATGATTAATAGCTTCACTCTCATATTCTATCTCTAGGTTTTTCATCAACTCACAAATGTCAGTCTCAGTAATCATGTCTAGTAAGTGCTTCTCCTTAAGGGTGTCATTAAAGATCTATAACCTAGTTTTCTTTATTCCGTTGCTCACCCATTCCTTAGCTTATCCTTGATAGACTTGGGTTAAGCTTTCAACTATAAAAGAGGTTAATTTCTTATCCTTAGTATCCTTTTCAAGATCATACCCTAGACCGTTTCTATTAGTTTGTCCTCAAAAGTCAAGGAATACTACGACTCTAATTTTTTTTCCTCCTAATCTTGTTCTAGGCAGATATTACATCTTCTTCATCATAGTAGCAACTTGAGGATTGACATGACTATCATTAATCACAGAAACTTAGAATCCTGGTGGGACCATATTCAAACAAGCAATAATGTTATTTGTTTCAGCAGGGATGGTAACGACCTTTCCATTCAGAGGGAACTTGATCTTCTGATGCACAATGGAAGGTATGCCCCCTAGTGGGTGGAACTAAGGTCTTCTTAAAAGCAGGGTAAAAGTCAAAGGGATGTCTAGGATGGTAAATTCTATTTCTGATTCGATATCTCCCACTATAACTAGTGCTTTGAAAGTGCCAATGACTAGCTTCATTGAATCATGGTAGGCTTGTATGACCACATTGAATTCTTCCAAGTTTTCAACATTCACCCTGAACTTATGTAGAAACCTTAAGGGGCAAACATTGATAGCAGACCCATCATCTACCATAACACATAGGGCCTTCTTAGTCGTGAAAATTGCCTATATGAAGAGAGGACGATTGTGGACCCTTCCCTCATGGCGTAAATCTTCATCTTAAAAGGTGATTGCATTGGAAGGAGCTTTCATTAGAGAGTCTATCTTCTCGTATGGTGAGGAATTAATGGAAATCTTTACTTTATCTAGTGCTCTAACTAGGGCATCTCTATGATTTTTGGAGGCCATGAGTAGGTTCCAGATATTGGCTTGTACCTGAGTTTTCTTGAGTTGTTTGTGGATAATGTCTTTCTCTTTAACCGAAGCTTGATCTCTTGCTACTTTTTTCTCCTTAGAGGGTTCCTTCTTTTTCTCAGGAGGTTGATATATGCTACAAGTTACATGATTAATTACTAATGAGGGCTTCTCAACTGCTTGCTTATATGCTTTTTTTCTGCTATTCTGGTCCCAAATAATGATTTTAGGATCATCAAAGTTATACCATATATCTATCTCTATTATTTATAGGTTCTGAAGTTGAATAGTATTGACCGTCCCATCTTCGTTATCAAATTCTTCTCCCTATCCTGAGGGTACTATGTCTTCTAAGAGTGTGTGGGTAGTAAGAGGTGTTGTGTACTTGACTTTGTAGTTAAACTTCCCAGATGGTTGGCCCAGTAGATCCTATACTTTATGGTTACTACTAAAATTTTTATCTATGTCCACTTCTTATGAGTAAGGGAAATTAATCACTTCATCATTCATGGGGAGAGTTGTATCCCTAGCTCTTTTTTGCATTTAAGTGGGGAAGGAACTTTCAAGGCAGTGAAATGTATTCAAAGGAAAAAGGGCATTGCTCATCTTCACTATAATCATGAGGCTCAAGTTTGAGGGTTGTCTTATGATAGCTTATCTCGAGTTTCTTATATGGCTTGGATTGATTTTTTAACAAAGTCTTCTGGTAGATTGAAAGAGATCATGCTAATGGTTGGTGGAGGCATGTTTTGATAGTTTGGGAGAGGATTGGTCTTAATACTGAGTCATTTTTCTGGGTCACCAATTTTTCCAGAGTCAATGAGGTCTTGGGTTGCATTTTTGAGAGTTCTGCATGTATCAGTGGTAAGGCCAAGCATTTGGTGAAAATGGTAGAACAAGTTTTAGTTAATTTAAGGTAGTAGTGGTTTTAGAAGAGGCCTAAGCTCTAGTAATTATAGGAGGTTCTTTTTTTTAAGCCTTTATAATACTTTGGATGGTGGGAGGTTAAAGTTTAAGAATTTTCTTAGTGGTTTGATGGTATTGATAGATGGTGAGTTATAGGTGTTAAATTGGATCATGTTTATTTTTGTAGTTCAGGTGAAGGTGTTTTGGGTGTTTGGTTAAGTATTACAATGAAAAGTGTTTCTGGCTTGCCGATGTTCCTCATCCTCAATTCTGATCCTGGCCTAATAGAGAGCTCTGAAGTTAGGATAATGAGCAAAGATCATCTATTTATTGAAGTATGGTAGTGCCCCTTTGATTATCAACTCTATTTGTTCGTCCTCAGGAGGATGGTTTCTTATCATTACTACCTTTCCCCACCATCTGGTGACATAATTAGAGAAAGCTTCACTAGGTTTCTAACTTGTAGTCTCAAGGTCCCTTTGAGTGATGTCTAACTGAGTATTGTATTCATACTACTTAATAAACTTCTGAGTTAGCAGTAGCCAATCATTTTTTATTTTATCTTTAAGGTCAAAAAACTATGCCCTCGGTCCTTCCTTTAGTGATGTAAAGAAGAATCGAATAATTTATGATTCTATAAGCTTTGTGGTAGCCATAAAGGTAGCATATTGCCATAGATAGACCCTCGAATCTCCTGTTCTGTCAAACTTAGCAAAGTTCAGTAGCTTAAAATCATCTAGAAGTGGCTCATCTTTGAACAGCGCCAGGTCGATGAAGCTTTTAAAGCCATGAGCTCCCTTAACTTTGAAGGCAAACTCCAACTAAGCCTTTCTGTTAGCTAATAGTTTAACCTCGCTTATCAATTCAGGCTTGGTCATGTTAGTAATTTCTGCATCTTTTGGTGCATTCATGAGATCTTGGTAGTAGTCATTGTCATCATCAGCTTAAACTGGAGTGCAAGGAATTCCCTTTGCCTTATCCACCCTCGGGTGAACAGATGCAAATGCTTTATTTAGTGGTGTGCTATTCCCATCTCGGGCACTTTTGGCTTAGATTTGGGCTTGAAGGATTTTGACTATGGTGCCATCAGTGAGCAACTTTTGGATCCCCTATTTTAGCGTGTCTTTGAATTGCTAACAGGAGGTATCTTCTTGGTCACTCATGCTTGAATGCAATATCCCTATATATTTGTTAGAGTTAGCTAAATGAATGATGTATGACATATGCCTGCAAAAGAAAAGGGTGAGCATGTATGCATGGAGTGGATGCAAAAATCCTATGATGGAAAAATGATTATTCTTGCAAGAAATAGTGGTCATTATGTGCTATCTACATGTATGTGATGTATGCATAATTAAAGTTTGTTAGTTTTCCTGCATAGTAAACAAACCAATCATAAGCAAGCTCTCACTTCCAACCTTATTTCTCCACAAGGTCATTCAATCTCTTTCCTAGGTGGGTTTTGAACCTATAGTCATCAGGGGACTATGGTTTCACTCTCAAAACTAGGCCATTGCAATTTATATTGGTCAGAACCAAAGGGTAAACTAAGGAACGATACTCAAATATGCTTGAGGTAATCACATGATGTCAATGTGAGGGTCAATTTTTGGGCTTCAAATGATATCTAAAGCCTGTATGTGCCCGTTTGCATAGGGCCAAGGTCAATTAAAGGGAGTCCAAGTTCTTGCCCCCATATCAATATTCAATATGTTTACCATAACTTATGAAAGTATTATTTGATAGTTTACAGTTTGATTTTGCCACTATAAAGGTCCACAATCTAGTTAGATTCTTAACCTATTCATTTGATCTAATAAGGATAAATGGATGACATCTCGTAGGTTCCGTCATTGAGGGATGTCATTATTTTTTAATTTAGATAGACTATTCAAGCTGAGGTACATAATTCTTATCATTCCTTATAGTTCGAGCTCACACAAAGTAGATGAGAATCACATGGTCCTAAGTATAAATTTTCTATGAAAACTGACATTACAACGTTATTCAATGATAGACATTAGGAGGGTCATGTCGTTTATGAGTATCAGGTCAAATGAACAGTGTTAGGACAAGGATAGCATGGATAACTTGGTTGAATCCTAATGGATGTTACTACTAGTTTATCTACATGAGTTGAGTCAGGGTGAAAGGTTAAGGGTTCCTTTAGCGAGAATGCCCCCATATGATGAGGGTTTCAGACTCCAGTTAGTGAGTCTAGTATTCTTTTAATAACTTGATCACCCCCCTTAAGGACTTAGGTTACATACTCTAGTCAAATAAGTCCAGTGAATGCATGAGTAAAGACTAAAGGTGATAATACCGTATCTTCGTCACCCTATGACTTGAATGGAATCATAACAATGATGTCATTTAGTATTATCGAGGCTTTTAGGGACAAGTGTTGCATGTGTGATGTGTAGTATAAATACAGTAGTGAGGGGCTCTATAAGATTGAGTATTGCATAATAAGAAATAGTTATTTTCAAGTTGATCCCTCTTACTTAGAAGTCCTCAGTGGAGTTGCCACTGTGAGTGACCTTTATTTTTTAAAAGACTTTTGTGTTGTGGTTTTTGTTACTTTATTAAACAGTGTAGCAGATATTTCCATTTTTGAGTGACATGGCAACTTTACCAAATAGGGATAAATGACCGGTCTTAGGGGGACGAGACGCTTTTGATTTTATAGAGTTGCCACTCAATTTTAAGCAAATTGGGAAAAGGAAGGGATAATATTGGGTCACTCAGCAAGCATTGTCCCCAGCAAAGATTTCTAGGTTTAAGAGATTGCATCTACTTTTTTACTATTTCTCATTATATGATATTCGATGTATAACTACCGTAACACCCTAGTTTTAGTAATGATAATTTATATAGCATTCACATAGTACATCAGATAATATAGGATAATAAAGCTAAAAATTTAATTAAATCACTTTCCTAATAAAATACACATAAGAAGGAAAAGATTACAAAAAAGTAAGTCTAATATGATTGATCTGCAAGGATAACATAACCATTTACTTAACTTATTCGATGAAAGATAGGATGATCATGCTTGCGGTGAGTATTTATGTTATAATGATGAATAATGATAATATAAAGGATGCATAAGGTCATCATTAGGCCGAGAGCATGATGACTCTATTCTAGGACATGAACTTTTTCATATTATTGATATTTACGATGTGATTTCATAATTTTGGAAATAGAGGATGCAGAATGGTGATATAAAATGAGCATAATAAAGCATATAGTATTCACATAGCATGCAAGATTGCCATTCTCATCACACAAGCACAACAATATTCCCAAATGTTAGTGATAATAAAATAAATATACTAAAATAATTGTGTGGTCCTCAGACTCAACTCATCTTATGTGAGCTTTGAAGCTTTAGCTTAGAGAGATTATCAAGCTTTCCTCATCAAGAGGTTCAAAATGATAATAGAATAATGTTAGATTGTATACCTTTGAAGCATGCTTTGACAAAAATGAGGCTAATTTTAGTGGAAAAGGGATCTAACAACATAAGGGAAAGGCTGTGGAAGAGTAAAAACTATATGGAGAGGGATTTCCCATGCCTTTAATCGGACTGACTCTTGAGTGTGTGTGTGTCTTTACTTGCTCCCCCCCCCCCCAAATGGGGTGTAGAGGGGTTTATTTATAGGAAAAAATGTATAAAATAAGGTGGTACAGGCGTGGTCACCCAAGTAGAAGTGTATTTTTTCACATGGCCACTCCAAGTGCACATGGCCACACACAGTGTGCGCGTGGCCACGCACAGTGTGCACATGGCCACGCATAGTGTGCACGTGGCCACGCATAGTGTGCACGTGGTCACGCACTTGGCATATGGCCACGAGCGCACTTGTGCATTTTTAGGTGCACTTCAATGCTCTATACAATCTTCTTAGGTTCTACGCGCACTATTCTAGGGTTGGTTCCTAGGGTTTTTAGGCCTTCCGGACACATTTTTAGAGTTTATTTTGACAAATTTGGCTTTAATTTAGCACATGACACCTAAGGGTGTTTACGTGCACTTTTGAGTGATATGCGCTGATACTCAGGTTGTGTTGGACCATTCCGGGATAATTTTCAGAGGTTTTAAGGCCTTTTGAATGTGTTTTCAAAGTCTGTTTTATCAAAATCAATACACATTAGCCCAATAAGTTGATTATTCTGAGAGGAGTTTTCTTAAAAGAAAACCTCTCGTTGTTCTGATAATTCAAATTTTGCAGGTTGGAGTACAACTTAATGGCTTAGTGATCGATTTTGCACACTAGTAGGGTTGATTAGGTGTTTTAAGGTTGCACACTTCGAAGGTGTTATGAATGAGCAAACTCTAGTCATCTCCGAAATTCGTTTCATCATTAGACCTTCTTTAGGACAGTGAAATTTGAGGTATGACAACAAGCATGCCCACTTCCCCTTTTCTCCTCATCCCACGCCATTCCCTTTCTTCTTTTTTTTTCTCTTTTTCATGTTGTCTCATTTCTGCCCTCTCTTGTTGTGTTCTTCCTTCTTTTTTACAACAACCACCGCTTGCTTCTTTCTTCTTCTTGCTGCAACCACAACATCAACAATGACAACAACATCAACAATAGCAACAACAACAACAGTATCAGTGACAACAACAACAATAGCAACAACAACAACAACAATAACCTCTTCTGTCGTAGGATTTCTGTCTTAGTTGAGTTCTAGGTTAGTTTAGTTGAATTTGTTAGGTTGATTTTTAGTTTATTTAGGTTGTTAGTTAGTTGATTTTGTTAGTTTTGAGTTGATTTTTTATTTTAGTTAATTATGCAGAATTTATTTTTTTTAATATTTGGTTAATTTTTGAGTTGATCTATATGTACTTAGTTGATTTTAAATTATTTTAGTTAATTTTAATTATGGGTATTTTTGAATATTTTAATAATATAAATTGTATTTTTTGTTAATTACATTAATTAATTATTTTTGGTTGGAAATTTGAGTAATTAGTGTTAGTATATTAAGTTAGTAATTTTTGTGTTAATCAAATTATTTTTAGTAAATTTATATTATTTTTGAAGAATTATTATCTTTATGTGAATATTGGAATTTTGGGGTAATTATGTAATTTGGTTGAAAATGTAGTTAAATTATATTTTAAATGGTTTTAGAATTTTTTTAGAGTATTATAATAATTTGTATAAATTAATTGCTATTTTTAACTAATTAATACTAATTTTTGAAAATTATATTCAAATATTAAATTATTTATTATTTTGTGATTAAATGAATTTTTAATTAATTTTATAATATATTTAAGCTATTTAAATAATTAAATGTGAAATTGACTATTTTGTGATGAATAATTGTAAAATTTGATTTTATTAATATTATATAAATTATTGGGATTTTATTATCTAATTTGGAAAAATAATTAGTTTTAATGTTTTATTATTTAAATAAATTAAATTTTCGCATTTTGGAAATTTTATGGATTTTTAAATGATTTTACATATTTATTATTAAATTATTTATTTTTGGTGGATTGTGAACGTTGGTTGGGGATTTGAGTAGTTTGGAGTTCTAACCCGAGGTGTTGAGCTTGTGTGAATTTAGAAATGTGTTTGCTTGCAGGATTGACTCTACTTCGGTAGAGGGATGTCTGTTTTACAAAGGAAACTCTGCCGAATTTTCGATAGATTTCTCGTAAAACATGACATTAGGTCAATCCTAATTTTTGAATTCTGAGTCGAGTCTTCCTTAGAAATTCTAGAAGTTAGGGTTTCTGTTATCTAATTGTTGTTTCATTTTCTATCTTTTAGTTGCCCCTCTGATTGCATCTACCAGTTAAGGTCGGACGCGACATATCAGAGGAGCACCTTCATCTTGTAAGTTAATATTTGATTTGAATGTCAGGTCTTTCAATTTAAATCATATGCAATTTTGATGAATTATATATTTGTGAAATTCTAGTTGATACTTTTAAATAATGATGATGATTTAAATTATAGTTATTTTATTTTATTTTATTTTTATTTACTATAATTTTCATTGTTTTATTTAATTTCATTTATTTTAAATAAACTATAGTAGAACGGGCTACCTGATAGGTTTCATCAGGACCGTGTGTGCACTGGTAAAATATCTGATTATATTACTAGAGCTGATGGTCTGGTGATGATTTACTCTCAGACATCGCTAGTAATATAATATTTTATTATTTAATAAATACTGGAGCTAAAGGTCTAGTGATGTTTTACTCTCAGACACCGCCAGTATAGTTGGATTAATATTTATTAAATCACTAGGGCTGATGGTCCGGTGATGCTTTGCTCTCGAACAATGCCTATGATATTGGATTAAATGATGTCACTGCGGCTATGCATCCTAATGATATTTTGCTCTCGGGATCCGGCAGTCTTGGATATAAGGGAGTCGTATGATTGTAAAAAAAAATTAAAAACTCAGGTTCTACCTAATTTTTATACTGAAATGTTTTAAAAAGTATTTAAATATTTATTTCCTTCCTTTTGAAAAATGGTTTTCTTATATATATATCAAAGAATTTGAATAAAAATTATAAATATATAAGTTTCATAAAAACTTATTTTAAAGAGGATTTTCAAACCGCATTCATTTCTTTTATTAGCTTATTCAGTGAGGTCTAACTCCCCTCAATTTATTTTTTTTAGGAGTTTAGGAGTCTTCTATTAGGCCTACTTCTCTAAGCCATGTAACTTCTTCACCGGCTATCTTATGTAGGTCTATATAGTTGTGTTTTTATTAGTATCCATGTACCGTAGTAGAGAATTGTATAACTATATATTTTAAGTTGAATATTATGTACTGAGATACTATTTATATAATTGATGATGTTTATTTTATGCACTATGATGTTATGGTTTAATTAAATTGAGAAAAATTAGTTTGATAGTGTGCATTACGATTTAATTATTTTATTGTGAGGTTTCAAAGTGAAATATTCTACATTTTTCTTTTAAGGCTTACTACGGGTTTCAGTAGCTTTATGTTTTCCCATTCCCTAATACTGGTCACATGCCCTTGGGTTCATGTCATGACATGTATATTTCCTTTATTGTATATATAAATCAGGAAGTAAATCATTGCATTTTAGGTAGATAATTGTATATATAATATAGCTGGTCATATGTGAATAAAATACAATTAATTTTACACATAAAATCAAGCTCTTTAGTAATAATAAATTTATTTTTAGTGAAAAATATTTATTTTTCACTATTTTATTGTCCTATTTTTCACATGCTATTTTATTATTTTACACAATCCAATTCGACAGTGGTTATATACAAACATCATAGCTCAAAACATATGTATTACATTTTTTTGCTTCCCACTTGTTTTTCCCATTTTTCATTGCTAACTCCTTCATCTTTAAGAATTCTTGAAAGCACTCATTGTAATACTTGCAATACTTGTCAATTTCATCAAGCTAAAGTTGTAGTTCATTCTACTAATCTCTAGTTACTAGGGGGAAGAGGAGGACTCGCAAAAATTATTCTGGATTTTTCATAACCTTGAGTCATCTTAAGACTTAAACTAGAATTACATGTATCTGATTCAAGACCTTTGTTGTATTCATGATGAGACAATGAGGGATTGTTAGTACTAGCATCTTGACACAAAGAATCCTCAAGAGTTGCTATAAAAAGGTCTTTCAAGAGCTCCATTGCAGACAATCTCTCAGATGCAGGAACAAGACACTTCTCCATTAATACCTTAATTTGTGGGTCTTTCACTTAGCAAGAGAATCATGCTTTATTCCATAAGTAACCTTCTTGCGCATCTGTGCCAAGTTGGTGCATTTGGTGTATGGATATTCAGAGTGATAATCTCTAGAATGCACATCCCAAAAGCATAGATTTTAACAAGTTCATTGAATTCACCACTTTCTTCATAAATCTCAGGAGCCATAAATTTTGGAGTACCCCTTACAACATTTGGTACTGAACACTGATCCTCACCCATCCAAATTGTTATCCCAAAATTTCCAGTTTTAACTTCACCATTGGATCCATTAACCAACAGATTGTCGCACTTGATGTCCTGATGAATGATACGAGGATTATGAGTATGTAGATAGTGTAAACTATTAAGAATCTACCTTGCTCAATTTTTGATAGCTTCAATAGTAAACATACACCAACTTACTCTCTCTCTCTCTCCATATTTTTCTAGAATTTTCTTTAACTTTCTAAGGTTACAAGTTGACAAGTTAGTAAGATGACAAAGTTGGCAAGTTGCATCTCCACCGCCATTCATGAAGCTTCTCACCACCAACCAATAACTAACTTTATACATATATAAATAAAACTATATTAGCTTCACTTTAGGTGTGTGCATAGTACATAAGTGAGTAAGAGTTATGCATGGTACATGAGTGCATGAGAATTAAAGTGTACGTCATGTGAGGTATGTGATCTAGTGAATGTGCAAAAGTGTGTGCTGAGTAAAATGCAAAAGTGATTTGAGTATCACATAACACTTTTGTATAAGTGTTTTGTGAATTTATTTTGTGTGTGTCTTATGTACAAGTATATTTTGTATTAAATTTGCTTTGTTATAATAAAAGTAAATTTATTATAAATCAATCCTCCACATATTCTACAAGTGGTATTAGAGCAGGCGGTCAGGGACTTACTACCAAGTGCATTCAGAGCAAGCGATCAAGGATTGTATTATGTCAAGGTGCCACTAGTGTGCAGTCCAAGACTGTAAAGTTCATTGGTCTAGGACCAAACTTATTTGGTTGTTGCTAATAAACTAAGACACAATGGCAGACATGACTACATCGATAAGTAGTCTTGAAAAACATAATAATAATAATAATAATAGCACTTGGAGTACTCATATGCAATTCTAGTTTCTCGATCAAGATTGCTGGGAGATTGTTGGCGGCAGTGAGACCTCACCTCCAACAAGTCAATATAATCTTAAGAAGTGGAAGATCAAGGTCGAAAAAGTAATGTATACTTTGTCCGTATTAATGGAGGATGATTTTTTACAACGCATCAAGGAAACAAAAGCACCTAAAGAGGCTTAGGACATTCTTGCTAGATTATTTGCTTGGATGAATGACGCCAAGCTTCAACAACTCGAGAATGAGTTATTGTCAATCTCGTAGCAAGACATGATAGTAAATGAATATCTAAAGTTAAAGCTTTATGTCATGAAATTTCAAAATTAGATCCTCAAAAACAAATCATGGAGATAAGGATGATGAGGATCATAATACATAGGTTGCATCCCAAGTTTAATGCACTCATCATAGCAACTCGTGGATGGGCTAAGGAGTTGACTCTAAATGAGTTAGAGAATGTATTGGCTAATCAAGAGGCTTTAAACAAGCAAATGGCTAAAGTCTCAATCAAAGAAGATATGAAAGCCCTTTTTAGAAATAAAAGGGGTAAAGATTGGAAGGCTATGATAAAAAACTTTAGAGGCAATCCGAAGTAGGAAGGATGACAAAAACATCAACAAGGAAGGAGTTGGCAACAAAGGGAGCTTATTACAACCACCAATTAGAGGACAAAGCAAGTCGCCATAAGAATGACTAATGTTATAACTATGGCAAATGAGGCTACTATGCTCGAGACTGTCAATATAGGAGAGCTAAAGGAAATGTTGCAACATCCTTTCAGTCTCGAGTTAAAAGTGAAGATGAATGAGATTTTCAAGCTTCATGTGCCATTGTAGAGCCAATCACAAGCAAGTCAGTTGAGGCTACACCATCTGTCATAAAAGAGGAGCAAGCACTTGTCACTGTAAGTAATAACTCTGTAAACTATAATGATGATTGGATAGTAGATTTTGGGTGTTCTAACCATATGATAGGAGATAAAGGAAAACTTTCAAGCATGTTAAAATATAAGGGGGAGTGAGTTGTTATCATAACAAACAACTCAAGGCCACTTGTTACTCATATTGGTAAGATGATGGTAGTGCCTCAATACAATGCAAAAAAGGTGCAGTTGAATAATGTATTCCATGTACCTAAAATGAAGAAGAACTTAATATCAATGTCACAGCTAATATCCTCAAGAGATTATATGTTGTTCGGTCCTGAAGATGTAAAGGTTTTATCAAAGTCTAAAAATTATAGGCACACCAGTTATGGAGGGATGAAAACTAAAATCTATCTACGTAATATCAACACAAATAGCTTATATAAACAAGATTAAAAGGAATGAGACAGCTGACCTGTGGCATGTACACCTAGGACACATGAATTATTATAAGTTAAAGATGATGATGAAGAAATTTATGCTCAAGGGACTTCCTCAACTTGATGTTTGAGATGACATTGTATGTATTGGATGATAGTATGGAAAAACACACTAACTTTCATATAAAGATTCTAAGTACCCTGTAAAGGAGCCTCTTGAGTTGATTCACTCAGATGTATTTGGCCCTATGAAGTAACCATACATAAGTGGCTTTTGATATATGATAACTTTTATTGATGACTTCTCAAGGTATGCATGGGTGTACTTTATAAAGGAGAAATCTGAAGCTTTAAGAAAGTTTAAAGAGTTTAAGGGGATAGTTGAAAAAGAGGTTAATTGAAGGATTCATTGCCTTCATACTAACAATGGGGATGAATATACTTTACATGAGTTCTCAAAGTATTTACAAGATTGCAAGATAAGTCGGCAATTGACTTGTCCTAATATGTCATAACAGAATGGAGTAGCGGAAAGGAAGAATAAACATCTTACAGAAGTATGCTACATGCAAAGAATGTTCCACCTCAGTTTTAGGTGGAATGCATAAAGATAGCTGCACATGTGATCAACAGGCTACCACTAGCACCACTTGGATCCGTTTCACCCTTTGAGAAGCTAAGGAATATAAAACCCATTGTAAGTTATTTTTAAGTTTTTGGTTGTGTATGTTATGTTTTCATACCAGATCATTTACGAAGTAAGTTTGATAAGAAAGTAATAAGGTGCATCTTTATGGGTTATAATGATCAAAGGAAAAGGTGTAAGTGTTGTGATCCTACAACAAAAAGATGCCACACATCAAGAAATATGATATTTGATGAAGCTTCATCTTGGTGGTCCCCTCAAGAAGGAGTTCTGCCAGACTCAAAAGAAATTGAGGAGAAGTTACAAGAGAGAATTGAAAAAGATAAAGTGGTAAAAGAAGGTAAAGAAATCACACAATAAGAGGGACTAGAAAAAGAAACAGCCAAAGACAACTCACTCAAGAAGTCAAATTCCCCATAGCGCACAGGAGTGCATCAACAGACATTGAAAGAAGCACGTCCAAGCCAACTTAAGGAGATTCAAGAGGATAAAGGTATAGTAGAATATGAGCCACACTGAGAATAACATCAAGGAAAATTAAGAAGAATCCCAAATATGCTAAGCAACACTTGTTGAAGAAGACAATGCAAAAAAGCCTACAATATACAAGGAAGCATCCATAAGCAAGGAATGAAGGAAGGCTATGGAAGAAGAAATAGATGACCTAAAGTAAAATAAGACTTGAAATCTATTACCAAAGCCTAAAGATGTAAAACCCATATCCTGCAAACGGGTTTATAAAAGAAAGAGTCATCCTGATGGATCGATAGAAAGGTACAAGGCTCGATTGGTGGCTCAGGGATTATCATAGAAATATGGATTATGAAGAGACATTCAGTCCAGTGGCAAAGATTACAACGATACATGTTCTATCAGCCTCAGCTGCTTGTAAGAATTAGAAACTTTGGCAGATGGATGTGAAAAATGCTTTCCTACATAGTGAGCTAGATTGAGAAATATACATAGAGCAGCCATAGGGATTCAAAAACAAGACTCACCCAGGCTATGTATGCAAGCTCAAGAAGGCACTCTATGGATTAAAGCAGGCACTAAGAGCATGGTACAAGAAGATAGCATAGTTCATAATTCAAAGCGACTACACAATGACATCAACAGACTCCAGTTTATTTATGAGAGCTTGAGATGGAAAGTTGGTAATAATTCTAGTCTATATGGATGATATGATCATCACTAGAGACAACGAAACTAAGATTCATCAAATTTAAGCCAACTTATCAATACACTTCCAGATGAAAGCTTTAGAAGAGTTAAAGCATTTTCTTAGTCTTGAAGTCGAACAAGTTGAGGATGGAATCTTTTTATGCCAATAGAAGTATACTAGAGACCTCTTAAAGAAGTATGGGATGCTAGAGTGCATGCCTATTTCAACACCGGTAGAGGCTAATACAAAGTTATGCTCTACTAAAGGAAAGGACTTAAAGGAGTCTACCATGTACCAAAAACTAGCTAGCAGCCTAATTTATCTCACTCTCATGAGCCCGAATATAGCATATGCAGTGAGTTTAGTAAGTCAATTTATGCAAAATCCTAAGAAGCCTCATTTAGAAGTTGTGTGAACAATTATGTGATATATCAAAGGAACCATTGACTATAGTATCTTATACAAAAAGGATGGATCAAGTGAGATGGTTGGATATTGTGATGTTGATTATGCTGGAGATCATGATACAAGGCACTCAATTATAGGTTATGCGTTCAGCCTTGGATCAAGGCCTATCTCTTGGTGCAATAAGAGGCAACCAACGGTGTCATTATCAAATACCGAGTCAGAGTATCGAGCATTAGCTATAGTAGCACAAGAATGTATGTGGTTGATGCAATTAATGAAGGATCTCCATCAACCTGTTGAATACACAATACAATAAACTATGATAATCAGTCAGCTATACACTTGACTGAGAATCCAGAGTTTCACATAATAACTAAACATGTGGAGGTGCATGATCACTTCGTGCAAGAAAAAATCGTACATGGAGAGATTAAGATGAAGTACATCAAGACTGAAGATCAAGTTGCAGATATATTTACTAAAGGACTCAATTATGCAAAGTTCAAAAATTTTAGAAATCAGCTTAGTGTAGTAAGCAAAGACATATTGTGAGAGAGTACTCATTCAGGGGGAGTATTAAACATACACCTACTTACTCTCTCTCTCCATATTTTTCTATAATTATCTTCAACTTTCTAAGGTTACAAGTTGACAAGTTGGCAAGATGATAAAGTTGGCAAGTTGCATCTCCACCGCCATTCATGAAGCTTCTCACCGCCAACCAATAACTAACTTTATACATATATAAATAAGACTATGTTAGCTTCACTTTAGGTGTGTGCATGGTACATGAGTGAGTGAGAGTTATGCATGGTACGTGAGTGCATAAGAGGTGTGCTTGTGCATGAGAATTAAAGTGTGTCATGTGAGGTATGTGAGCTAGTGAATGTGCAAGAGCGTGTGCAGAGTAAAATACAACAGTGATTTGAGTATTATATAAACACTTATTTATGTAAGTGTTTTGTGAGTATATTTTGTCTGTGTCTTGTGTACAAGTATATTTTGTATTAAATTTGCTTTGTTATGATAAAAGTAAATTTATTAAAAATCAATCCTACACATATTCTACATTCAATTCCGACATTCTTGTGCTTATTGATACAATAATTCCTCATTGACCCCGAAGTAAATAACTCGGTGATCATGTTCAGATTCTTCTTTTCGTCGTCAACCCAATAGTGAAAGATTTTCATGATATTTTCATGCGTTAACAACTGACGCAGGATAACTTCTGAAAATAAGGTGTCATGCTTGTTAGGTTTAATGCTCACTTGATTCCATGCAACTACAATGCCTTTCACCAGATCAAAACCCTTATAAACGATCTTGGATCCACCTCTACCTAAGATTTCACTGTATCTGACGTATCTTCCAGTTGGGTCCGTCTCCAAAAAGACACAAACTCATCAGCAGTTGCTTCATCTCCAGGCAACAAAGAAGTACCAGCAGCTGCAGCCGATTGCTGCATTGTTGATTTTCTATGCTGAAAACGCTTAATCAATATCAATTCGATTGATCTATCTTTCAAAGGTTTTGATGGAGTTTTTCAAAGAAGGCCTCTAAAGCAACGGTACAGGAATCCATAATTTTTAGGAAAATACTCTGAAGCAATGGTATATAAACCAATAAACTCATCTTTATAGATTGAAATCATGCAAGGAAAGATACCGAAAACAGAGAGAGCTGCAAGAAGACGAAGACGAAGAAAATAGGTACCTGAGGGGGAATGGTTTAATTGCGGAGGCTTGTCGGAGCCTTATATAATCATGCAGAGTCCTACTTTTTGCTTTTCTTACATTGAGTCCTTATAGATTAATTTTTATGAAGTCAATCCTTTAACTTTTTATTTTTTTTTTATTATATGCATTGGATTCTTTTGGTCAGAATTTAGATTGTAAAATGTATAAAGGAGTCCCTATATTTTAAAATTATATTCAATTAAATTTTTATAATTTTAATTTTTGACAAATTAAGCCCTTATTTTTAAATATATGTTTTTATTATTTTTTTCTAATTAAAGTATAAATCATTCATTTTTATTATATTTATATTAACAAAAAATGTCTATAATCTTCAATATATATATATATATATATATATATACAAGGTTATAATTCTATTAAATATTTTTATCACATCTCTATATGACACCACCCCTTCTTTTAGGATGGTTTAATATAAAAATTTAAATTTTTTATAATAATTTGATATTATACGGTCCAAATGAATATTTGAGATTCTAAAAACTTTCAACATTAATTATCTATTTATATAACCAAAATCACAACTAACTTTATTAAAAAAATCACAAAATATAAATAATTAATCTACAAGTATAATAAAAATATATAATCAATTTATATCTAGTATGATAATAATTTTTTAAAAAAATACATCTTAGTATATTATTTTTATTAAATTAATATTGAGTATGTATTTTTATATAAAAATCTTAATTAAATGATTATATTTAGTTATAATTTAATTATAACAATAATTATATATGGTGAGTTGTATTTCTTAATTTATATAATTCATTTTTATCATATATTTTATACAAAAACATATTTTTTGTAGTAGATTCGGTTCTTAGTTTTGAGATTTATAAAAGATCTAGAACCGTGTTAAAATATTCATCTAATTCAATTTGATTTGATTCAAGATTAAAATTATTTGATCCAATATAATTTTAATACTCTTTGATTTGGAAATTCGGTACAATTTGGTATTTTCTCAATGTTGTACTCAGCCTTTAATATTTATAAAATAAAACTTTTTTATACATGATAAATTTAAATTTTAAATTTTCATTAATTAAAATATAAAATTATAATAAATGATAAAAATAATATTAACCAAATGAGATTTTATTAACCAAATGTTTTGTTAATGCAATTATAAATAATTCATTTAGTGAAATATAAATACTTTAATTTGTTTTTCAATTGAAAAATATGAAAATGGTCATATCATCGTTCAATATGTTTTTATATTAAATTTATCCAAATTAAGATTTTGTATTCAAAACTATATTACAAGACTTACATATATAATCAGATAACAAAATGATGAAAAGAAAACATAATTTATATATAAAATTGGGATCAAATTGGTAAAAAATTAAAAATATAAGAACTTAATAAGATACAATTTAATAATACAAGGAGTCAATTATACAAAAAGTTAAAGTTTAGGGATTCAATGCATCAAAATAAATGAATAAGAATTCGATAAAAAAAAAAGTGAAAAGTTTAGAGACTAGAAATGGGTTTTGCATAAACTAAAAAAAATAAGAAATTCTACATTAAAATCTAAACAAAAAAAATTAATATCAATTTATATTAATTCAAATAAAAAACTTTATTTATATAATATAATTTATATTTTTTTCACAATTAAATCATAAAATACAAATAAATTAAAATATAAAAAATTTTATATTGAATAAAATTAAATTAAAAATTTTTTTAAAAATATTAAAACACAATATTGAGTGATCAGCAACGGAAATTAATGACGGATTTGATCCATCGCTAATTTTCAACGGATTAGGGACAAACTTCAAAAAGGGGACAAAAGAAGAAAATCAGCAATGGTTTTAGTAATCGTTTCTTAAAATCATTGCTAAAAGTGGCAGGAAATGCCCACCAAAAGTATAGGAATTAGCAACGAATTGTCTGTCGCTAATTAGCAATGTATTGCATCATTACCACCAATTAGCGATGAATATTGATCCGTCGTTAAAGTAAAATAGGCGGGAATGAACTACCACGTCCGGAACTTGCCTCGCCTTTGCCACCACCAAGCCTTGCCTCGCCATTTGATGGAATAGGTGTTTTAAAAAATATTTTATTTTATTTTATTCAATATGAATTACATTATTATTTTTTAAAAAAATATAAAATTATATTGAATTTATTTCTTTTTTTGTTTACGTTTTATTATATATATATTAGTTTATTTGTATTTTAGGATGTGGTTTCAAAAAATATATTAATTACATTAGAATTAATATAAAAAAAAATTATTTATTTTTTTGGTTTAAGTAGAACTATACATATTTTAGTTTATTTGTATTTTAAGATGTGGTTAGGAAAAAAATATGAATTACATTGTATAAATAATGTTGTTTATTAGAATTAATATAAAATGATATTGAATTGGTTTAAATTTTTGTGTAGGCTTTAATATAGAATTATTTTTATTTTGGTTTATTTTTATTTTAGGATATGATTGCAAAACAAATATGAATTATATTATATAAATAAAGTTGCTTATTTAGATTAATATAAAATGAAATTGAATTTTTTTTATTTAGATTTTTAATATAGAAGTATTTATTATTTTATTTATATGTGTTTTTAAAAATGAAATGTTTATATAATTCTCATGTTTGTTTATGTTACTAAAAAAAATTAATTTATATGTGTATTTTAATTTAGAGTTAATGCTAATGTGAAAAGGATATTGAAATACTGTTTGTTTGTTAGGTTTTAATATAAATATATTTATATTTTACTTTATTTGTATTTTAAGATTTGGTTGTGAGAAAGATCTTCATGAATTACATTATAGAAGTACATTATTATGATGCCTAGTTGTGAACAAAATATTTATGATGTAATTGATGGTATAAGATGAATTTTTTGGGAATGTATTTCTAATTTGCATTCCTTACCTGAACCTTGTAAAGCTTGTCACGACCCAAAACAGGGGCCATGACCGGCGCTAGGGAACGGGAATTCTTTCGAATTCGGAACCCGTAGCAAGCTTAAAAATAAAATAAAACACGTAATAGTAATAATAACAACACATTTAAATAAATTACTGTGTAGCGGAATAAAATTATAAATATAAAAATAATAATCCACCACGGGATTTAAATCAAATCCTCATCTCATATATATAAATAATCCTTTAATACAAGTTTCAATTCAAATTCTTAAAATACATAACTCACACAAATATAATACATAAAACCCATAATTTATTACAACTACTGCAGTGTCTAGATTATAAAAATAAAACTCAAGTGAGCAATTTACATAAAGAAGCCGGGGCGGAAGAAATCCGGCGTACAGGCCTGCTACTGAGGTCTGAGGAAGAAGACTCTCCTGAAAAATGATCAACAGAGGGGAGTCAGACCTCACTGAGTGAATTACTATAATATATATACATGCATACTAAATGCCAATGCACACAGTCAATAGTATATATATAATAAGCATATATACAAGCAAATACACACAAATGCAATAAAATCATTTTATATATTTTTATTGAAAATCATAGTTCATGAAGGATCAAATAGAACCCTAGAATATCGCAACCTCAAAATAGTGTTAGACAACACTCTAGCCATACAGGCTCACTTATTCCAATATAATCACTTGATCCATTTGGACAGTAGACTGGCCCCGAGACACTAAGTCAATCGAGCTCCAGCAGTCTGACTATCAGTGTGATTGGCCCCGAGACACTTGGTCAACCGAGCTCCAGCAATCACACTCCCAAATCATATCACACATCAAATAATCGTATCCAATCAACATCCACACATGGTTAGTAATATAGCCTAAATGCTATAAGCGTACCAGTACGTACTTGGTCCTAGTGCTGCCCACTAGGTAGCACATTCTATTGATATCCTTCATTGAAATATAAAACATACACTCATAAAAGTAAATGATGCATGAATTGAATAAAATAGCAACATAAACCATATATATACTAAAAATATACCGAAAGTAAACCAGGTATATTTCGAGTGTATATACGTCAAATATATCCAATTAAATTACAAAATAACTAAGAATATACCAAGGACATACATAAAAATATTTTAAGAATAATTTATTAATAAAACATGCATATAATTTGAAAATATACCAAAATATACCGAATATAAACTAAAAATAAACTTAAATACTAATTGATTTATTTATGCATAATTAATCAAAATAACATACGTTTCTAAATCATGCACCCTAAGCACATATATATAAAATAGTAACTCACACTTAGTGCGCTCCTCGAGAGGGGTCCGATGGGCCTAGTCCAGTAGGCCTCGGTCTCGGTGCAACTAAACATACAAAAATAACAGACATCAAAATAAACCTAACAGAAAATCCTAGAAACTTGGTCTAGAATAGTAGACACGGAATCAAAATTAGAGTTCGACCGGATATCACATTTTACGAGAATTCTATCGAAAATTCGATAGAACCTCCCCTGTAAAACGGACATCTCTCTACTCAAGAGTAGAGCCGACCCTATAAAGAAATGCACTTCAAAAAACAGACACAGAAACACATCCACAACCCCTCGGTCGGACTCCAAACTACAGTCTACCGACCGGGGTCCATAATCACAGAATAATTATGAAAATACCAAAAATACCCTTATATCATAGAAATACATTTTATAAGTGGAAATTACATAATTAACCCTAAAACATAGTAAAACCGATAAAATTCATTTTATTTAGAAAAATCGTATATTATATATATATAATTGAAAATAATTCATGAAAAATAGTTTTAATTAATTAAAAATACTAAATAATTTGTAGAAATAATTTTGTCACGACCCAAACCCGAGGGCACGTGACCGGCACTAGGGAATGGGTAGGCATAAGGCCCCCGAAACCCGTAGTAAGCCTAAAGGAAAAGAAAATAAAATCATTCATATTTTAAACTTTAATTAAATGCAGAACATATTATCAAACTGATTTTTTCTCAAATTACACAAATTCAACAGCTTAAATAATAATGTGTTTCAACATCTCATATTATAAATTGAACTTAAATCTTATACATGAGTGTGTTTCGTACAAATAAACTACATAATTGTGCTTAAACCATCCAAATTCTTAGTACATATACTACTGCAGCAACCTAGATTAACACACAGTACAGCTTACAATGACCTACATAAAATGGTCGATGAAGAAGAAACCCGACGTAGAGGTAGTCTGAGGTCAAACTCCTAAGCTCCTGAAAAAAAAATTGAGGGGAATCAGACCTCGCTGAGTAAGCCAATAAAAAGAGTTGTATGGTTTGAAAACCTTTAAAAACTATATATGTTTATAGTGAAAATAATTTATAATGTATAGTTTTTGAAAAAAATCTCGGTAGAACCCTAAACCCAAAATCTAAATGGTCATCCGGGCCCACTTATTCCAACTAGACTACCGGTCCCCGAGAGCAAAGGCATCAACCGAGGCACCAAGCCGTAGTCATTCACTTAATCCAAATATATGGCACTGGCGGTTCCCAAGAGCAAAGGCATCTACCGAAGCACCCATCCCAGTCCATTAATAGCCTTACAATCACTGGCGGTCCCCGAGAGCAAAGGCTTCTACCGAGGCACCCGTCCCAATTTAACATTCATCAATCATAAAATTATCGGATCCATCTCTCAATCTCTACCATGTGCACATAATCCTGGTGAAGCCCACCAGGTAGCCCGTTCTACCAAAATTTCTCAAAATCGATTTTAAATAAATAAACTGCGTTTAAAGCTTAAATAACAGCATTAAATTAAATAAATCATATAATCAATGTTAAAATATAAGCGCACGCATTTTTTAATTAAACACATGCACATATCATTCTATTGACTTACAGGATGAATGCGAAGGCTGACGACCACGCATCTGCCTCGGTCTCACAGCTTCTGCTCCGATATGCTCTAAAAGAAAAATAATGAATCGACTTTTAAAATATGACTAAGGAATCGAAATCAGAAATTAACAAAATAATAAAATTCCAGACTGACTCGACAGACAGGATTTAACCTAACTAACGGTTAAAATTTTACGAGTATCACGTTTTACGAAAAAATCTATCAAAATTTCGACAAAGTCTCCTCTGTAAAATGGACATCTCTCTACCAAAGGTAGAGCCAGACCTGCATAGAAAGTGCACTTCTAATAATCACAAACACCCACACTCGAGTCGGGCTCCCAAAACTACATTTTGCCCCGACCGAGATCACAACTCAATGAAGTATCGAGAATCAATAACATTTATTTCTAAAAATACATATTTCATATACACATATACTAAAAATAAACAACAATATATAAAATCTCAATTATTTAAAATTAACAACTAAATTTGCATATCATTATCAAAATATAAATATAATTATAACCTAAATTAAAACCATTGTAATGTATTATATATATATATATATATATTATTTGAAATTTAATATTTAAAATTTACACTACTTAAATAAAAATAGCAATTAATTTATAAAAATGGTCTAAACCCTTTAAATATTAATAAAAATAATTAAAATATATATTTTACCATATTTAGTGTAAAATTACATTTTTACCCCCCTAAAATACATAAATTACATAATGTGCTTTTAATACTAAAAATAATTCCTTAAAATTATTTAATCATGCCAAAAATTCATTTTCTCAAAATAAATCTTCCTAATATAATTAAAACATACAATCAACCAACATATTTTGTTTTTCCAAGAATATTATTTAACCTCAAAATCAAATTTGGCATAAACTAAAAAAATGTTTATAAAAATAGTATAAAAATCACAAAAATTATAATTTGAGTTCTAAAATTAATAACATTCACTAATAACCTCATTTATCAAAATTTCATAATTTTTAATCATAATTTTCGAAATTAGCCTAATTACCCATTAAATACCAAAAATTTACATAACCCTCTAATTAACACCAAAAACTCTAAAATCTTACATAAAATTAATATACTAAAACAATTAACTATAATCACTTTGATTTCACTAACTAAACCAAATAAAACCCAATAAATCAACTAAAAAAAATTAAAATAAATAAATAAATATTATGCAAAAAATTCTGTAAATTAAGAAAAATTAGGAAAAATATTTAAAAATCCAAATTGAAGCAATTTATGGGCATAATCCAACATATACTTAAAAACAACCTAACATCAACATTCAAAATCGAGCAGCAACCAGAAAACAACCTGTCAACAACCTAAGAACAACTCTGTGCAACTCACCTTCAACCTTCAATTCCAGCACCGGAGGTGAGTTGCAGCGGCGGCTCTTGGCTTGGACGAACACCTAAGATGATGAGGGAAGTTGGGGAAGCTTGGGTGGTGTTGGATCAGCTTGGATCAAAGCTGACAGAGGAAAGAAATGAGGAATGGCAGCAGCAGCTCTTCCCCTGGCAGCTTGGTGCGACGGCAATGGTGATTCTAATGGTGGCAGGACGAACGACGCAGTGAAGGAGGAGGGAGAGATGGTGAGGGACGAAGTGGGAGAGGGTACAGGGTTTGGGAGCTTCTGTTTTCTCTTCTTCTTCTTTTTTTTTTCTTCACGCTGTTCTTTGCTTTCTTTCTTTCTTTCTTTGTTTTTGATTTTTATCTTCTTTTGTTTTGTTTTGATCCCGTTTTTTTTTTTTTTGTCCACTTCCCATCACTTATACATATATATATATATCTATATATATATATATATATATATATATATAATACTATAAACTATTAATATATAATAATATATTATTATACATATATGTGTGTCTAGGTAATTATTAGTGTGTATATATATATACATACACTACATGCACTTATATAAACACAAGTTATTTTAATATACACACATCTTAAATAATATTTAACCCTAAATAATATATATATATATATACCTCCATTAGAGAAAAAAAATAATCTTTTATATAATATAACCTAAAAGTATTTATTAAAGATTTAAATATAAAATTACTTTATTTAGTTAAAACATAGGGTATTACACATTTTTATATCTTAAATAACTATTAAAACCAATTTAATTACATTTTTAGCCAATTTAGTGTAAAATTATCAAAATACCCCTATATATATAAATATACTAAAATTACTCCAAAAATTCACCAAAAATAGTATAATTATCCAAAATTAATTTTCTCAACATATTTATCAATAATATCAATAATTAAACTCAACTAACTAATTAATTTCAATTAAAAACACAATTAACCCTATTTTTCAAAAATTACATAAACCTAAACAAATTCAAAATAAATACATAGAAATTTATAAAAATTTCAAATAAATTTCTATAATTCATTTCAACACCTATATTTATCATAAAACACAATTTCATAATTTAATTAATTAATTTTCGAAAATTAGAAAATAATATTAAAATATTCAAAAATACCCAAAAATCAAAATAATCTCCAAAAATTCTACAAAAATTCACACAAGAAGATTAAGCTAAGGGGAACAACATTTGTGAAGGAATTTCTCATGAATCAATCAATTCAAAGTTCAAAAAAATCAAGAAGCTAAAATGGCTGAATTGAAGATTTAGCTCAAACCTCATCAACCACTGGTTTTCTGACCAAAAGGAGCTTAGAATAGGGACCACCGGAGATCAAGGAGAAGAAAGAGACTGACGGTGTCAAAAATGGTGGCCGAAAACGTCGTGAACAATGGTGAGAAAGAATTCGGCTTCCCGAGCTTATTCTGGCCAAAACTCGATGGAATAGGGCGCTGCTGGCGACGGGGAAGGCTGGGGAAGGAGGTGGCAAGCCGGACGGCACACCAACGGTGAGAAAATAGTGTGACAGTGGCCGGATCGGTGATGGGAGTGATCGGGGAAGGAGGAGAAGGATGGGTGGCAATTTCGTAAATAACTCAAACATTATTTTTTTGTTTTAATATTAAATGTATATGTATATATATATACTTTACACTATATATTAAAATAATATAAAATCACACACATTAAATATACACCACACACATATAATTTAATATTTTAAAATTTAATACACTTAAAAATAATTAAATAATATTAAAACTAATTAATAAATAATAAAATATTAGGGTAATTAATTAATCCCTAATTAAATAAATACACACATACACGTTATTTAGTACTTCAAAAATATATATGAGTTCATGCAAGTCCGAAAATCTATTTAATAGAATTAATAGTAAATTATTTAAGTGAAAATTTCCCCGAAAATAGTATTCTCGGAAAAATTTTACGTAAAGCACTTAAAATAATATACAATAATTAAAATAAGTTTAAATACATATCAACTTGTAAAAATATCATAAATATATATACAAAAATTATTAACACTGTATATCCCGATGAAATATTAAAATGTTTAAAAATACAGGATATTACAAAGCTGGAGATGTTGCTTGGCATTATCATCGTCAATTCATGTTAGTGATGAAGTTCATTCCCTTCTTACTCCTCCCCCTTATACACTTCCCTTGCAGCCTTCACCCTCTTAGCCTGGAACCCCTCAGCCTTCCACTTCTCATCCTTTACATCATAGTACCTTCATCCTCCTCAACTGACAACATATCTTTTGTAGAGTAGACTCACAATATTATCTAGAGACCTATCACGACCAATAGTGACAAGTAAGAAAATAATATTTATTCTTTTTTTTTTTACAAATATGTTATATATAAATATTACATTCTAGGATATAACTAATATGGAATTGTTTTTTCTTACAATTTTAGTTTTGTTTATAATTTGCATATCAGTTAAGTTATGGAGGTCAAATTATAGCTAAAACACTAATTTAAGGAAGCTCAGAAGTGGAATCACGATCAAGAGTATGCTTATGAGCTTCAAATAGAACCAAAGGAGTCAAGTTTCTAAAGATGACAGAACCTCTCATGGTCCTACTTACGATTGTCCTTATGAGCAAAGGGCTTTTCAAGAGCAAGTTTTCACCTTGACACAGAACCTCTCACGAGCTCCATGTTGGGTTCCGTGATGCAAACGCAGCGGAAAAATTAAAATTTTATCACGTTCCCAAGCCAGGATCCATGTAATTTCGACTAATAGATTAAATCTAGGGTTTTTAATAATCTTACCAAAACGCAGAAGAGGCAAGATTCTCTGGAAGGATGAGAGGAGGTTCACACCGGTGACACCTTACCTCGAGCTTTTTGGCTTGGTTGTTCAGATCAAGACGTCTCTAAAAGGATGCGTCCTCTATAGGTATCCACACGAACAGCCCTTCACAAAACAAATTTGAGTGTGTGTGCTAGCAACCTCTTGACTGTCTCACAAATCAAGAACAAAAGGAAAAAATCTGTCTTTGTTTTCTAAGAGGAAAGAAAACGAATTTGGAGGCAAAAAAACAAGTGTGTGAAACCCTAGAGAATATAACATATTTATAGACTCCAAGTTAGGGTTTCACTTACCAATAACCTTTTGGTAATTTTCCATTTATTATATTCTGATTTTTGTTTAAAAACAAATCAAAAATAATATCTTATTTATTTATTTAAAATAACATTTATCTTAAATAAATAAATAAATAAATAAAACACTTTAATTATTTATTTCCACAGAGTTTATTTTGGGCTTATTAAACCCATATCCGTTTTGGGCTTGTTCTAAGTGTGTGACCCTGTAGGTTCACATAACATTGGCAGTGGGCCTAAATCTCTATTTAGGCCTATAAGTCATAAGTGGCCTCTAGCAAGACATTATGACTACCCAAGTCATGTGAAGTCAATAATCCGACATAACCTAATTACAGTGAATTTTATTGTCCCTTTATCACATGATATCTTAATTGAACATAAGGCATAGAATGTCATTCTTATATAGTTCAATATTATGACTTGATTCCAAGTAGACTGAAAATGATAACTCTTTATCAATTCATTTCAGCATGACCATGCATTTTCATTCAGTCTATCTCATCAAGGGGCCTTTAGATATCTTTCTCATATTAATGAGGGATAAATTCCTTCTAAATCACTCACATTCCTCACATAACTAATTTTATATCCAACAATATTCTTTTAATCATCCGGTTAAAGACAATGTCAGAATGTGTCAAAACATAAAATAGCTATGTAGAAATCCATGATGATTTCAAGGTCAAAGGACCGAAATAAAATTACTGTGATAAGGAATACTTATGACAATAATCTATGTAGTATTCTCATAGTGGGTCAATCCAGTACATGATCTCTCATCATGTACCTATGAGTTGACTTAATATCTCATATTTATGATTAGTAAAACATAACCATCAGTCAACATCATACTAGCCTTAATACTTTAAAATTCATATAATGAATAAATGGCTAGGGATAATTAGAATAGAACTCTTATTTTAATCTAAGGGTTTTACTATCAAGTCACATACTTGATGGCCTTAGTAAGAATTAACCATTCATGTAATTATCATAAAATCAAATGATAATATAATACCTCTTTATTAATAAAATAAGAAAGTCAATACATAATCATAAATGATTGACCTAGTGCATATCACTAACACTCCAATCACGACAATGAGGAAGACCATCATGATAGTAAACAAGAAATTCATAACCATGACAAGCCAAATTTTAATTATTCAATTAAAGCAGAAGTCCCCACAAGCTACCTCACAATCATGAGCATGCCTTTACAATTGTGAGTAACGAAGTCCTAATCATGATCAAGTAAGCCTTTAAGAGGAGTTTAAGACTAGAATCTCTCATGGTCCCTCCTTATAATCATGAGGAGCCTTATAAGTGACTCGACAATCTAGTAATGACTAAAATTATTAGGTTTCATGATTCAATACGCAGTGGAAAATAAAAATTTTAACCACAAAAACTCTAAAAACCCGGATCCATGTAATTCGAGTGGATTAATTGAGAGGGTTTCCAAAATTCACCAAGACGATCTAATAGCAAGACAGTCTAATAGCAAGACAGTTAGAAGGAAGAGATGGGGTTCACTCCAATGACACCCTAGCCTGAGCTTTTCATGTAGGTCTTTTCGGATTGAGGCACCACCAAAAGGTCACGCTCTCTATGGTATCCACATGAACAAGGTGATCCAAAGTGGTGATAGTGTGCTAGCACCTTTTTATCTCATAACATGATTTCTCTCTATGTGTTTTCTTTTCATAAAAGAGGTAGAAGAAGAAGAAGGAGAAATATTAGCTTAGCTAAGCCTAGAGAATAAGATGTTTATATATATACATCTTCTTTAGGGTTTTTCTTACCAAAACAGTTTTGGTAAGATTAGACTTTTTTTTCTTCTTTGATTCTAATTTCAAATTAGAATCATTTCCTATTTATTTAGAAAACTCTTACTTTAAATAAATTAGGAAAAAATTAAATACTAATATAAATGTATATACATTTATATAGTTATTTACTTATTTATTTAATCTTACATAGGGATAACTATTAGGCTTATTAACCCAAGTCTGTTTTAGGTTTGTTTTAAGTGTGCAACCCTGTAAATTCACACAACATTAGCAATGGGCCTAAAATTCTCATTTTAGCCCATAAGTCATAATTGGTCTCTAGAAAGACATTATCACTACCCAAGTTGTGTGAAGGCCAATAATCCAACATAACCTAATTCACAGCATGTACTATAGTCCTTTTATCATGTGATATCTTAATTGAACATAAGGCATGGAATATGTCATCCTTATATTGTTCAATCATATTATTTCTCGATCCTAAGTAGATTGATACTGACAACTCTTTATCATTCTAGCATGGTCATGCATTTCACTTCAATCTAACTCATCAAGGGGCCCAATAGATATCTTTTCAAAATAACTGAGGGAAAAATTCCATTTTAATCACTCATATTCCTCACATAACTCATTCTATATCCAATCACAACCTGTTTTACCATCAAGTTAAAGATGGTGTAAGGATGTGTTAAAATATAGAACTTATCATGCAAGAAACCATAGTGATCTTAGGTCAGAGGATTCAAATAATACTATTATGATAAGAATCACCTATGATAAGAATTACCTATGATAATAATCCATATGGTATTCTCATAGTGGGTCGATCTAGTACATCATTTCTCTAAATATGTACCTATGAGTTTGACTTAATATCTCATATACATGATTAGCAAACTTAATCATCAATCAACCTCATACTAGTCTTTATTCATTGTTGTTCCCACAACAATAATCAACTAAAGATATTTAGATTAGAATTCAAGTATCATCTAAGAGTTTTACTATCAAGTCAGGTTCTTGATGATCTCAGTAGAATTAACTAATCAAGGATAATACTAGAATTAGCCAGTAATAATAAAAATACCTCTTTATTATTAAAATAAAAATATGATAATGTCAAAGTATGGTCATTACATAATTGTCTTAGGGCATAACACTAATAAAAATTATACTGTAACAACTATTTTTTTAAGCTTCACGGTCATTAGCGGTCTCCTCAAAACTATAAGCACACCCTTAATTGCAAAAGGATGAAAAAATATTTAATGGAGATAGAGAAGCTTAGAGCAAGAATTTCAAGTCCCCAACAGTTAGTTTTTGACTCTCCATTATAAATACCTCTTGTAAAACATATTTAAAAAGTTAGAAAAGTTAATTGAATTAATTAATTTGTGTTATTATTACTTGGAATTTTCTTTTCTCTCAAAATTCTCTTTGTAAACATTTATTGTAACCAAACTCTTATAAGAGATTCGGGTGAGTTAGTGATAAGATTTTGTCATTTACTCTTTCTTGGGATAAAAAAGAGGGTAGTGAGAATTTTGATCATTAAGGTTTAAGTGTTAGCCTTCTTAAAACACTTGAGTGATAAATTTAAGTGTTAACCTCTAGCAAAGTGCATCACTAATTAGTACTAGCTACATAAAGTGCATCAATAAGTCGATAAGAACCTTTTGAGTTAACTAATATTAGTACTTTTCATTGCTAATCATTCTTTTTTTATTGTATATTTCATAGTGGTGGTAGAGGTTCAGTGATGTGAGGTGCAATAGTGGCAGAGGCGAAGCAAAAGGTGGTGATTGTAAAAGCGAGCTAGACAAAGAGAACCAAAAACTAAAAAACATTGATTGGTGCACAGGAGTGTGGAGATGTCGGCATTAGATTAGAGGAATGGTAGTTGTATTGATAACAACAAATGGTGATAAGAGGCGACAACAAGCGAGAGAGAAAAAAACTTGAGATGAAAAGAAGAAAAGATAGAGGCGGCAACAAGTGTTAACCCTTAACTTTATTGATGGATTAGTCGTTGTTAATCCGTCACTAAAATTATGACTTTATCATCCTAATTAATTTTAGCAAAAAAAAATACTTGTCATGAATTAGCAATGGTTTTTTGATTCTACGCTAGTTAATGACATTTTTTCCGTCTCTAGTTCGTCTCTGACTTGTTGGCATGCACTTCTTGCTATGATTTAATGATGATTAGGATAATTGCCACTAAATTCGTCAATAAACTCTAGTTTTATCCTCTTAACCTATATATGTCACTAATTGGTTTAAAATAATGACAAATTTTATCTATTACTATTTTTAATTGCTAATTTAGTCTATTATTGTAGTGGCTAAATCAAGACACCAATGTTAGAATTAAAAGATTACTATATTATGCTTTTGATTAAGTAATAACATTTTTTCTAAATTTTAGTTATGACATATTTTTTATATATTTTTAACTTTTCATAATAACATATAATCCATCAAAACCGTACCACAAAACTTTAAAAAATGAGAAATAATTTTTTTTTTAAAAATTATTATATTTATATATTAGAATAACAAACAAAAGCAATTAAGCAACTTTTTAGTTATTTTCTCAATACATAATATTAATTTTCTTTATACTTAAATGAGTTTAAATTTATACATTTCTTGTAATTATTTTTATTATATAATAAAATTTACCAACCTTAAAAAAAAGTTAATTTTAGGAAAATTTACAAATTTAATGTCTCAACCTTTCAGTTTTTTATTTGAGTGTCTAACCTTTTTTTTACAATTAAGTGTTTGAACTTTGAAAGGACATATCAATTCAGTGTCTCTAATCGATTTAATGCTAATTGTATGCTAAATCATTTCAAATGGACCCATTTTTATTCCAATTATTTGTCATGCCATATGCCACTTATGTAAGTTATTGAAGTGTACAAAATTACTTATAATTATTTGATAAATTTG
Source organism: Mallotus nudiflorus (assembly GCA_947683625.1). NCBI lineage: Eukaryota > Viridiplantae > Streptophyta > Magnoliopsida > Malpighiales > Euphorbiaceae > Mallotus > Mallotus nudiflorus. The sequence continues at coordinate 2,325,896 of CANTUR010000286.1, read as the reverse complement.
GATTAAGGTTTCATAAAAAAGAAAAAAGAAGAAGAAGAAGGAAGAACATGGAGAACAAATAAGAATAACAAATAAATAAAGTGCACTCAAATTGCCACTATATTTATTATGAAAAAAAGCAACATTCATACTTCGTTTATGGCTTCTTCTTTTAATAGCTTCGACATTGATAGAGTAAAAGAGATTCACACTTCCTCAATCATATATCTTTTAAAAAGGACAATGCCAAAAATATTCCAACTTCATCAACAATGAAAGTGCAGGAGATGCATCAATTGATCACGTCTCTGCTTCTTCTTCTTATGTTTTTGAATTTGGATCCTCTCCTCTCGATCTGAACCATCCTCCCCACTCTTATAGTCTTTTTAGTCATGTTCATGCTGACAACGATAATTGTGATGTTTATAATGGAGTTAGAGATCATTTTTATGATGATCATAATGATGTCTTTAATTATGAAAAACCTATACTTCCTCTACTTATAACTCTGAATTGATATTTTTGCTTATGGAACCTGTTAGTGATATGCACAAGGTCAATCATGTATGACCATGTCTTGACTTAATTATTTTATTTAATAAAGAGGCATTTTTCATTATCATTTTGTGCTATGATAATTACTTGAATAGTCAATTCTTACTAAGGTCATCAAGTATGTGACTTAATAGTAAAACCCTTACATTAAATATGAGTTCTATTCAAATGATCCTAGTCATAACAATATGTTATGGCTAGTATGATGTTGATTGATGATTATGTTTTACTAATTATGAATATGAGATTTTAAGTCAACTCATAGGTACTTATTTAGGAAATAGTGTACTGGATTGACCCATAACGAGAATACTATATAGTTACTTATCATAAGTAATTCTCATCATAATAATATTAATTTAGTCCTTTGACCTTGAATTCATCATGGATTTCTAACATAACTATTATATATTTTAACATAATCTTACATTGTCTTTAACAAGATGATTAAATAGATTGTTATTGGATATGAAATGAGATATGTAAGGAATGTGAGTAATTGAGAAGGAATTCGTCATTTATTTAATCTGAGTAAGATATCTATGGGCCCCTTGATAAGATAAACTGAGGAAAATGCATGGTCATGCTAAAGTGAATTGATAAAGAGTTATCATTCTCAGTCTACTTAGATTCAAGAAATCATATGATTGAATTATGTAAGGATGACAGAAACTATACCTTATATTCAATCAAGATATCATGTGACAAAGGGATTACAATATTTATTATAAATTAGGTTATGTCGAATCATTGACCTCACATGACTTGGGTAGTCATAATGTCTTGCTAGAGGTCACTTAGGACTTATAGGCCTAAATAAAGATTTAAGGCCCACTGCCAACGTCATGTGAACCTACAGGGTCATACACATATAACAGACCTAAAAATGGATATAGGTTTGAGAAGCCCAAATATGCTCTATGGAAATAAAAAAATAGTTTATTTATTTATTTAAGGTAAAGGTTATCTTAAATAAATAGAATATTATTTCTAATTTAATTTAAATAAAATCAGAATAATAATAATTGAGAAATTATCAAAAAGTTTTTTTAGTAAGTGAAACCCTAATTAGAGGTCTATAAATATGTTATATTCTCTAGGCTTTCACTAACTCAATCATTAGCCAGTAAAAATTTATTTTTCTCCTTTTGGAAAAACTAAAATACAGAGTATTTTTGTTCTTGATTTGTGAGAAATCAAGAGAAGTGCTAGCACACAAAGTTTTTATTGTAATCGAAGGTTGTTCATATGGACGCTTGTGGAGGATGGATTCTTTTAGAGATGTCTTGATCTGAACTACCAAAATCAAAAGCTTGAGGTAAGGTGTCACCGAAGTGAACTTCCTCACTGTCTTCCAGAAATCTTGCCTCTTCTACATTTGTGGTAAGATTTAAAAACCCTAGTTTTAAATCAATTAATCAAATTACTTGGATTCGGGTTAGGGTTTGTGATTAAAATTTTTAATTTCCACTGCATTTTGAATCACGAAAACCTAACAATGGTATCAGAGCCACTTGTAATTTAGTTCATTTGATTCTATATATATATAATACATATGTTTTTGAGTGATTCATTTTTTAAAAGGAGTTTTCAAAAATTTTATCCAAACAGTTTTGTTTTTATGACGTCCTCTTAAATTTGTATAAAAATAATAGTAAATATTAATTTAATTAATATTTATAATTGTTTAATATGATTAAACAGTAATCAGAAGTTTGATTTTTTTGTGTAAGTATTTTGTTTTTATGAAAAACTGAATATATATACAGATTTTTATCAAAGGGCAATCTGTTTAAGAGTTAAACAGATAATGCAGAATAAAATGTTTAAGTGTTAAACAGAATAAATCTATTTGGAACAAATTAATTATTCTGCAATATGATTTATGAATAAATTAGGGTTTATAGTGGCGGCTATTTAAATGTTAAACATAAAGGAAAAGGATATGTTTTGAACAAATCAATCAGACAGTAATTTAATTGTGAAAATTATTGTCATTTGAGGGTTTTCGGCAATAACTTATTCAAAGAGTTAAGGTATATCGTCCGAGGGTAGCGCCCCAGCCTCTTGACCCTGAATGGATTTGTCACATAATTTATTTTTCATCATAATAATTAAATTAAGATGTAACTTGATTTATTATGCTCTATATGTTTATTGTTAAATACATGGTGCATAGCATGACCCTTGAACCAATGTGATTAGATTTTGTTATTTTATTTTATTGGGTTATAATTTTTAAATACAGCCTACAAGTCATTTTATTTATTGTAATTATTTTATTTTATTAGATAGTAATAGAATAATTTTAATTACAACATGTAATGTAAATCAAGACCCAAGATGCAAATTCAAGTTAAAGGCTTGTGATGGGGATCACAAGTGGGAGCCCAAGGATGAGGTCCATGGTAGAAGATAAAGATCCAAAATTGAAGGCTCAATTTGTATTTGCAATATCACTTAAGTTTGACCTTTGATCTTCATATTGGCTTATAAAGATCAACTTAGTTATGGGCTATGCTATGTCACGTTTATCTTATTATGTTAGTATGTTATGCATGTGATGCCATGAGATGCCATGTATGAGATGCAATATAACAATAACTAAATAAGATAAAAACTATCTAAACCTCATCTAATATTAAGTCATTAAAATGCCTCCCATTTATCAATACTTAAGATTTGGATTGTTATATGTAGGTTATGCCAAAGCATTATATATAAAGTCATCTAAATAAAATAAGATGGATAATGGTGATATCCCTATGTTTGAATTGGTTAGACTTAACTAGGTTATCAAAATGGTTTTAGACCTAGGGCATTTGATAAGATATGTCGGTATATGTGATATCCTATAATTATCCAAGAATTATATGAGACGTAATTGGTAAAGTATTACCTACCTAAATAGCCACACTTTAAGTGATAAGCCAAAGCTTACTTGAAGTAAGGTGAAATATGGATCTTGGCCCACTAAGAAATTTCAATTGTTGAAATTATTTTGAGGGTTCTATTATTTATGAAAATTTAGTGGGATTTTTCTTATGCCTCTTTCATAATAAAACTGAATGTACTATATATATATATATATATTTATTGTAGATAATGACATTAAACACTGCACCTATCATGTCACTGCGATCGATCCTTGAGAAGGATAAGCTAAATAGGACTAACTTTCTTGACTAATACAAAAACCTAAGAATTGTTCTTAGGCAAGAAAGAAAGGAATATATTCTTGATCAATCCATTCTAGAGGAACCAGCTGCTAATGCTCCTAGAGCACAAAAGGATGCTTATAGTAAGCATCTTAATGATTTAGTTGATGTCACTTATCTTATGCTTAGATGTATGGAGTCTGAGTTTTAAAAGCAACTGATGGAAATAGAGGCTTATACTATGATAGGCCACCTCAAGGAAATGTTCCAAGAGAAAGAAAAATTGAAAGGTTCAATACCATCAGGGAATTGCTCTCATACAAGTTGACTGCTATCAGCTCTGTCAGTCCTCATGTTCTTAAGATGAAAGGTCATCTTGAACACTTAGACAAGCTTAGTCTCAAGATTGAACAATAATTGGTTATTGATATCAATCTCCAATCTTTGCCTGAAGCTTATGATGGTTTCATCATGACTTTCAATATGCATAGTATGGACAAAATTATTTCAGAGTTGTATGGGATGCTTAAAACTACTTAAAAGAACATCAGGAATTCCACCAAGGATGTTCTAATTATCAATAAGGGAAAGGGTATGAAAAAATTTGGAATTGGAAAGGGCAAGGGCAAGGCTCCCAAAGGCTTTCAGAAGCCAAAACTAAAGTTCAAGCCCAAGCCTAACCCCAGGTTCAAAGCTAAACCCCAAGTAAAGCCACCAAAGGAGGGAATATGCTTTTTCTGCAATGAACCAGGTCATTGGAAAAGAAATTGCAAGCTATATATGAATGATTTGAACAAGAATAATGGTAGTGCGACTACCTCTTCAGGCATTCATATTATGAAAATTAATTTATCTACTTCTGATTCTTGAGTATTAGATACTGGATTAGGATCTCACATTTGTACTAATGTGCAGGGTCTAAAAAGGAGCAGATCATTGGCTAGAGGCGAAGTGGACATACGAGTTAGCAATGGAGCAAGAGTTATTGTTTTAGCTGTAGGGACTTATGAGTTAAATTTGCCTAGTGGACCTGTTTTAAATTTAGAAAATTGTTATTACATGCCTACTATATGTAGGAATATTATTTTTGTTTCTTGTTTGGACAAGTAAGGATTTGAATTTATTATTGGGAATAATAAATGCAATATTTATCATGATAACATTTTCTATGGATTTGCTCCATGACCTAGTGGTCTTTATGTTCTAAATGTTGAAGACACTAATGAAAAGTTAATCTATAACATTGATACAAAGAAGTTTAAATCTAATGATTTAAACACCACCTATCTTTGGCATTGTCATTTAGGCCACATAAATGAGAAATGCATTTCAAAGCTTCACCAAAATGGGCTTTTGAATTCATTTGATTATGAATCATTTGAAACATATGAATCTTGTTTACTAGAAAAAATGACTAAAACACCTTTTACTAGAAAAGGTGAGAGAGCTAATGATTTATTGGGCCTTATACATTCAGATGTATGTGGGCCATTAAACTTAACTACTAGAGGAGGTTTCCAATACTTCATCTTTTTCATAGATGATTTCAGTAGATATGGATATGTCTATCTACTAAAATAAAAATCTGAATCTTTTGAAAAGTTCAAAGTTTTCAAGAATGAAGTACAAAACCAACTTGGTAAAAATATTAAAACACTAAGATCTGATCAACGTGATGAATATTTAAGCCAAGAATTTATAGATCATCTAAGAGATTATGGGATTATTTCACAATTGACTCCTCCCGGTACACTACAATTAAATGGTGTGTCCGAATGAAGAAATCGGACTTTATTAGATATAGTTCATTCAATGATGAGTCAATCTAGTCTTTCAATCTCTTTCTAGGGATATGCTTTAGAAACTGCTGCATTCATTTTGAATAGAGTTCCAACAAAGGCAGTTGAAAAGACATCATATAAGATGTGGACTGGAAAACCTCCCAATTTGTCTTTTCTTAAGATTTGGGGATGTGATGCTTATGTGAAGCGTCAAATCTCAGATAAACTAGCACCCAAATTTGATAAATGCATTTTTATGGGATATCCTAAAGAAACTAAAAGATATTATTTTTATAATGCTTTTGAGAACAAAGTGTTTGTTGCTCGATTGGTGTATTTTTTAAAAGAGAATTTATTTCCAAAGGATCTAATGGGAGCACAGTCTAACTTGAAGAAATTCAAGACCCATAAAATAGCATTATACTAGGTATAGAACCACAACTGGATCAACATGTAATTGTTGGACCTGCACAAGTACTAGAAGGCCCAAGGAGGTCTGGTAGAATACATCAAATCCTAATGAGATATGGATTTCTCATAAGTGATGATAATGATATGTTGATTGTGGATCAAAGTAAGCCCACATCCTAACAAGAGGCCATAAATAGTCCTGACTCTGAGAAATGGCTAGAAGCCATGAAATCAGAAATGCAATCCATGTATGATAATCAAGTTTGGACCTTGATTGACCCAACTGATGGCTTAAAAACTATTGGATGCAAATGGGTTTTTAAAAAGAAAATAGATATGGATGGTAATGTGCATACCTTTAAGGCAAGACTGATTGTAAAGGGTTTCAAACAAACATATGGTATAGACTATGATAAAACCTTTTTACCAGTTACTATATTGAAATCTATTTGAATTCTCCTTACTGTAGTTGTATACTATGATTATGAGATATGGCAAATGGATGTCAAAATAACGTTTCTTAATGGAAACCTACTTGAGGATGTGTACATGACACAGCCAGAGGGTTTTGTCAATCCTGAGAATTCTGGAAAGGTGTGCAAGTTTTAAAAGTCCATTTATGGACTAAAGTAAGCATCTTAGAGTTAGAATCTTCATTTTAATGAAGCAGTTAAAGAGTTTGGCTTCATTAAGAATCAAGATGAAGCTTGTGTTTACAAGAAGGTTAGTGGGAGCGTAATTGTGTTTTTAGCATTGTATATTGATGACATACTACTCATTGAAAATGATATCCCTAATTGACAAAATATTAAATCATAGCTAGGGAATTGTTTTTCAATGAAATACTTGGGGAATCCGCTTATATATTAGTCATCAAGATCTATAGAGACAGATCTAAAAGGCCTATTGGCCTAAGTCAGAGAACTTACATTGATAAGGTATTGAATAGGTTAAGCATGCAAGACTCTAAGAGAGGATTCTTACTAATGTCATATGGCATTAGTCTTAGCAAGACTCGGTGTCTTATGGCATAAGATGAGCGAGACCGCATGAGTAAGATTTTGTATGCTTCTGCTATTGGATCTATCATGTATACAATGTTGTGTACTCGACTTGATGTTCATATGCCTTAAGTACAATGAGCAAATACCAGTTAAACCCAGGTGAAAGTCACTGGACAGCAGTTAAAAATGTCCTTAAGTACTTGAGAAGAACTAAATATGCATTTTTACTGTATAGTGGTAAAGAAGATGAGCTAGTTGTAAAAGGTTACACAGATGCCAACTTCCAAATTGACAAGGATGATTTTCGATCACAGTCAAGTTATGTGTTTTATTTGAATGGAGGTGTAATGAGCTAGAGGAGTTCCAAGCAAGACACCATTGCTGATTCTACAACAGAAGCTGAGTATATAGCTGCCTCAGAAATAGTTAAGGAGGCTGTTTGGATAAAGAAGTTCATAACTAGACTAGGTGTTGTTCCTAGTATATCAGATCTAGTGAACTTATATTATGATAATAATGTAGCTATAGCTTAAGCTAAGAAGCCCAGATCACATCAGAGATCTAAACACATACTCAGGCATTATCATCTCATTTGAGAAATCATTGAGAGAGGAGACGTGAAGATTTGCAAAGTACCCACAAATGATAATGTTATTGATCCACTGACTAAGCCTCTTCCACAGCTTAAGCATGAGAGTCATACTAGGTCTATGGGTATTATTTTTAATATAGATTGGGCCTAAAGATTGTTAGTGATATGCACTAGGTCAATCATGTATAACCATGTTTTGACTTTATCATTTTATTTAATAAAGAGGCATTTTTCATTATCATTTTGTGTTATGATAATTACTTGAATAGTCAATTATTACTAAGGTCATCAAGTATGTGATTTGATAGTAAAACCCTTAGATTAAATATGAGTTCTATTCAAATTATCCCTAATTATAACAATATGTTATGGCTAGTATGATGTTAATTGATGATTATGTTTTACTAATCATGAATATGAGATATTAAGTCAACTCATAGATACTTATTTAGGAAATAATGTACTGGATTAACCCATCATGAGAATACTACATAGATAATTGTCATAAGTAACTCTCATCATAATAATATTGATTTCATCCTTTGGCCTTGAAATTATCATGGATTTCTATATAACTATTATATATTTTGACACAATCTAATATTGTCTTTAACAGGATGATTAAATAGATTATTGTTGGATATGAAATGAATTATATGAGGAATGTGAGTGATTGAGAAGGAATTGATCCCTCATTTAATCTGAGTAAGATATCTATAGGCCGCCCTTTGATAAGATAGACTATGGAAAATGCATGGGCATGCTAAAGTGAATTGATAAAGAGTTATCATTTTCAGTCTACTTAGAGTCAAGAAATAATATGATTGAATTATATAAGGATGACAGAAACTATGTCTTATATTCAATCAAGAAATTATGTGATAAAGGGATTACAATATTTATTATAAATTAGGTTATGTCGGATTATTAACTTCACATGACTTGGGTAGTCATAATGTCTTGCCAAAGGCCACTTATGACTTATAGGCCTCTTATGATTTGTAAGCCTAAATAGAGATTTAAGGCCACTGTCAACGTCATGTGAACCTACAAGGTCATACACTTTTAACAGGCCTAAAAATGGATATGGGTTTGAGAAGCCCAAATATGCTCTATGGAAATAAATAAATAGTTTATTTATTTATGTATTTAAGGTAAAGGTTATCTTAAATAGATAGAATATTATTTCTAATTTAATTTTAAATAAAATTAGAACAATAATAATTAAGAACTTATTAAAAAGTTATTTTGGTAAGTGAAACCCTAATTAAAGGTCTATAAATATGTTATATTCTTTAGGGTTTCACTAACTCAATCATTAGCCACTAAGAATTCATTTTTCTCCTTTTAGAAAAACTAAAATACAAAGTATTTTTGCTCTTAATTTATGAGAAATCAAGAGAAGTGCTAGCACACAAAGTTTTCATTTTAATCAAGGGTTGTTCGTGTGGACGCTTATGGAGGATGGATTCTTTTGGAGATGTCTTGATCCGAACTACCAAAATCAAAAGCTCGAGGTAAGGTGTCACCAGAATGAACCTCCTCTCTGCCTTTCAGAAATCTTGCCTCTTCTATATTTGTGGTAAGATTTGAAAACCCTAGTTTTAAATCAATTAATTGAATTACTTGGATCCGAGTTAGGGTTTATGATTAAAATTTTTAATTTTCATTGCGTTTTGAATCATAAAACCTAACAGAACTTGCATAAATGAGGAGAATGGGTAAAAGGGCGAGGTTTTCCCCATAAACACTCTAAAGCTTAAGTCAGTAATAGTATGAGAAAAAAATATAATAAAATGAATAGGCATAATATAGTAGAGAATAAATAGCAATTACTTAGATGATGTAATGATGGAGTGATGGAATGATATCTTGGCGATGTTGTATAGTGAGAATAGGGAGATGAGTGAATATAAGAATGAGAATGAATGAATGACATGAGATATATTTATAAGAGAAGGTATTACTCAAACTTATTAGGAATATAATTCCTTAGACTTGTAGGATTGTCTTATTTAGGAGAGAACAAGACTTCCTTTATAGAGTAATCTTCCTAATTGAAATAGACTTCCTTATTAAGCTTTCTTCTTATTCAAGTAATCCTCCTCTTTAGGGGAATATAACCCTTATTAAAATAGGATACTAATATGAGATATCAAGAGTCCCCTCTGAAAGTCTGTTTGGATATTTATGTCCGACGTATCTGGGTCTATAAATGATAAAAAACATCATTCTTCTGTATAGAGAGAGTGCTTGAGTCACTTCATTTTAATGTGAAAGGGTGAAGTGAGGTAGTCAGCCTTAGTCACAGTAAAAGATAAAGCTCGGTACCGAGTCTCGAAACTATCATATAAGAACATCATTGAAGTGCTAGCTGGACTTGAGTGCACAAAACCTATAATAAAAAAGGATATGTAATGGATTAACCTGTTAGTGTGGTGACAACATAACGGAACCAGTCATCACTAGAGTTTTGATGCTTGGGGCATTAAAAGTGTGAACCGAGTGCCGAACCTCAGTACTATAGAAGCAACCTGAGGGTATCAGCTTCAATCACTAAACTTAGATGCTCAGTGCAAGGACATGAGGCTTACATGCTCAGAACCTCAATACTGTAGAAGTGACCTGAGGGTGCTAACTTTGTCACTAGACTTAATCTTGGTGCATTAAAAGTGCGGCCCAAGTTACATATATTCTCGATGCATTAGAAGCGTGGCCCTAGTGCCATATAGTGTTGCTCGATTTATAAACTTTAATAACTCAATCAATGGCAACTGCCTAGTTAGAATAATGATTGATATTGAGTTTGGACATTATTATTGCAGATGTTTGATTTTCTGAGCATATATTATTGGTAGTATTTTTACAAAAGATATGATATTTGTGATCCTGATAATGAGTCTGAGCCCTTTCAATCTGAGCCCTTTCAATCTAAGCTCCATAATGTGGGATAGTAATTTAGTGATGGTTTTTGAAATGATGGAAGGTGGGTTTTAAAGGACCAAATTTAGGTTTGCCCAATCTGAATTATGAGATGAGCATTTGTAATTTAAGTGAAGGGTCAATGTTGCACCACTTCTAAAATAGAGGATAGTATGTGATGCTGGTTAGGATGTCTTGGAATTTCTTTTTGATTTATCTGGCTATATGGCGGATATACTTGACTCCATTCTTGAATTTCCCTTGTTAGATATTCTCTAAAATTTTCATGAACAAGGATTTTCTACAAAGTAGGATTTGCTTGAATGTTATTTGATCCGGCTTTGAACAGGAACCACCATTTATTATTTGAGCATAAGTAAATGCTTATTCTTCTTAGTGTTATTTGGTAATGTGTCCAATGTCTTTTGTCAATCTCTGCATGTTGATGCCAAGTAAGATGATTAGAGTGTCCGATTGTTTGGACTGATGGGCACTTAAAGTAGTGTCTTTAATAAATATGTTTTCCTTATCTGTAGTGATAAATAAAAGAACAATAGTTTTGGGATCATATAATCGATCTCATTTGATGGTCAGTCCTTGTGTAATAAATATATCAATGTGATTAGTGTATGTTTTGCATGAATAATTATCATGTATATATAGACAAGCATCTATGTGTAGATGTGTAAGTGTTCTTATATGACTAGCTATAAATATTCATATAAGAATAAATAATTAAGTGAAGATAAATGTAAAAATAAATAATTGAGAGGAAAAACTTATCTCTTGATGACCTCTTGTTCTGCTTTTGTGTTTAACAAATATTTATGTTCGTTATTTGCTTCAATTATTGCTTGAATGACCTTGTCTTTGAAGATGCTGCCTAAGTTTGTGTGTGCCTAATTTATTGGCATTTTGTGAATATCTAGCTTCATGAAAATATACCATCTGAATAATATAACTCTAAGATTATCAGCTAGATCAAGTTCCCAAAGGCCATGATGATTTTTTTTATTGACACTTATGAGTATCGACGTTGAGGTGCTCATGGTAACATCTACACTTGTATTGTTTTACTATAACAATAAATAGTAAAAGAACGAGAATCTCAGGATCACTTGATCCATCTCAATTAATGATCCATCCAAGTAATAATAATTTAAGAAAAATGGATATGAAAATAAATAATTAGGAAACAAGCTTATCTTAGTTGTAGTGCTCTTTATTCTGCCTCCTGAAGTAATGCATATTTATGTTCGTTATGGATATGAATAGTTATTGCCGATTAACCCATTAATTCCTCATGGAGCTTGTGGTTCATTTATTTATTTTTGCTTTGCTATCTGAGCTCCTATAAAAGAAATGAACTTATTAATATATACTTGTGAAGTTGTTGTCGTGGTTGCCTTGGATATTCCTATAATGCCAGAACTCAGGGGATGCTCAGAGATCAGGAAATGCTCATGAAGTGAATGTCTGACTCTTCCATACTTCCTTGTTACTCAAAGTTTGAGTGTCCATGAAATTAATGCTCGGTAGTGGATGCTCCAATTTCTAAGGCTTTAGTGGACGGTACTCGTGTTGTTCAGATGCTCCGAGTATGAGTGCTTATGAAGGGTGCTTATTGGATGCCCAATGTCCTAAGCTCGATGCTCAGATATCAAAGACTTTAATGTTCAGTAAATACTTATTTATGTTCTTTGATGCTCAGACTCATATTCTTTGATGCTCAAACTTGGATGCTTGATGGTCTCATGGTTTGAAACTTCGTCACTCAGAGCTTGATGGATGCTCACAAAGCATATGTTTAGTACTGACGCTCGTTTAGAGTTTTAACGAACGAAATTTTAAGGCTTTAAAATAAAGAAAATGATTTTAGACCTGCATTTCTGATTATTCCCCAGCTTTAGTGGTGCTTTGGTGCTCGGTCAGCTCAAATATCCAAGTGTCAGTAATCGAAAGCTCAGTGCTTAGAAGCTACATGCTCGATGCTCAGCGCTTGAAATCTCAGTGTTCAGTATTTAATGTTTGATGTTCACTTGATACTCGGCTTCAGTTTTGAGAACCAGTCATCGAATACTCGCATTCTTCAATCTCGATATGAGGTTATGTGGTTTAGCTTTATGACTTTAGAGGAAAACATGTAGACATCCAACTTCTTTCTGTCATTACATCTGATCTGGGTGTCAAACTACTTTCAAGCCTCAATGCTCAAATGCTCAATGATTCATTTTCTCGGATGCTCAATGACTTAATCATCTAACCACATAACTTTACAATAAATTTTTGTTAAGGCATGATCCTGTTAAGGGTACGCTGAGTTTATGAGGTATATAATCACGGGACTGTTTACTTAAAGAATTTGAATAAGACAAATATAAATATGAAAACTTATCTGCTAATGCAAGGGATTTTAAAGCTCATTAATGTTGTGATCATAAATGGATAGATCTTGAATGCCATGCCTTTGTGTTTTACACCAATCTACTGCTCGGGTAATTAGAAGCTTGAAGCTGCGTAACTCCGTCAATCGCTTAGGCACTTTAAGTCTCTACTTCAACTATCTCAAATCATGTGTGCCTCCTTCAATCGATGATAAGCTATTAACCTTAAAGGTAAATTCTAAAGCCAAGATCGTATTATAAATAACATAATCAACTTCCGAGGAATGTGCATTGTAAGAATGGATCAATCTCCCACACAAAGCAAATAAAAAACTATTGCCCTGACAATTTTTGCACTATTTCAATATGAATTTGTCATTAATAATTGAATTGGATTCTTTATGATTATGCTTAAAGAAATTATGATTTTGTTGCATCTTTGAGAGGTTGAGCTAAATTCGTAGCAAGCAAAGATAATTCAGAATTGAATTTGATATTCCCACAGACGGTGCCACTTGATAACTCTGAATTGATATTTTTGCTTGTGGAACCTACATGGATGAGTAATATGGGTAAAGGGACAGGGTTTCCCTTATAAACACTTCGAAGCTTAAGTCAATAATAGTATGAGAAAAAATATAATAAAGCGAATAGGCATACTAGAGTAGAGAATAAATAGCGATTGCTTGGATAATGTGATGATGGAGTGATGGAATGATGTTTTAGTGATGTTGTATGGTGAGAATTGGGAGATGAGTGAATATAAGAATGAGAATGAATGAATGACATGAGATGTCATGAGATGCATTTATAGGAGAAGGTATTACTTAAACCTATTAGGAATATGATTCCTTAGTCTTGTAGGATTTCCTTGTTTAGGAAAGAACGAGACTTCCTTCATAGAGTAATCTTACTAATTGAAATAGACTTTCTTATATACTTTATTCTTATTCAAGTAATCCTTCTTTTTTGAGAAATATAACTCTTATTAGAATAGGATACTAACATGAAATATCATCCACCTACTAAGATACAAACTAAATAAGGAACTTTTGAATGAACTTTAAAAGTTTTAGGATGTTGATTTATTGGAATTGAACTTCACTTCGCTTATGGGGTATCTTTGATTTAGTCTAATTATTTATGGGTATTCAAGTTATTCATGGTTCCTTCTCAATGTTCTTCCTTCTTTTAATGAAACCCTAATCCCAATTTATCAAATAATTAGGGGTAATTTTGTAAGCTTTAATAACCTACATAAGTGGCGGATGATTTAGTCAATGACTAAGATAAAAGTAAGCCTATTTGACCTAACTCAACACATATTTAGTATCAAATTGACTAAAACAGTGAATTGATATATATTTTTGAAGTTAGAACACTTGAATACCAAAAAAATAAATACTGAAGTAGAAAATTGATATATATTTTTGAAGTTAGAACACTTGAATACCAAAAAAATAAACACTCAAGTAGAAAATAATTAAAAGTTAAGACTCTAAATTTATAATTTTTTATTAATTTTGTTCATATTTTTATGTGGGATTATAATGATATTTAATATTAGTGCAATTGATTTTCAAAAAAAAAGAATATTAGTGCAAATGTTGTTGTCCACGTCCTTTTTTTTTTTTTTCCCGACCAAATGTTGTCCACGTCTTTATTACAGTATAAAAACATTAATTTTACAGTGTCCACTGTACTCTTGGTTGTGTTGTGGTGTAAATGATATGATATGATATCATCCACGTCTTTCTTTCTTTCTTTTTTTAATTGAATTCAATTGAAGCTTCTCTGCTGGGTACAATTTCATTGAAAATCACCCATAAAAATAAGTAATAATTAGGCCATGAAAACGTTGAGATTTGTAAACTATTCCTCTATCGGTTATCATGGTGGTGGCTATTGCTCGTCTTCTTCTTCTTCTTCTTCTTCAACCTCCTGCTACAACAACAAGAACAAGCAGCAGCAGCTTATTATCTTAATGGCGAAGAACAAGAAGCCTCGCTCTTCTTCTCAGTCTCCTAAGGTTAATCTTCTCTTAATTTCTCTTTCTCCACTCAATTACTAATCATCTTGTGCTTCTACAACATCATAGCTCATTTGGGTTAATCTGCATTTTGTTTATGAAGGCTAAAGTTTATTCCTTCATCACACTCAATTTCAATGTGCTGTTCTTGTTCTTTATTCTAATTAATGTAGTTTCAACCAATATTCTAATGCCTTTTACATCACTGATTCAAACAAACATTTCATGCATTTATAATTCAACAAACATGGCATTGTGCAACAACAGTCTTCAAATAAATCATGTGATGCAAATGATTGCATGAAATTCAATTAATTGGATTCAGATAGAACCCAAAATGGTTGCAAATTTCACCATCTTACAATTTGTTTTCATAGTTGATAATCCTTGAACTCCACAGTTTCCAATTCAAATTTCTGCTCAACTCCTTTTTGTATTTGTCAGCTTTTATATATACATCATTGTGGTACTGTCTTATTAATCTTTCTAATCGCAGCATTCTGAGCCAGCTCCTGCAAGAATCACATCAAATCTCAAGCAAAATTTGCAGTTTTTGAAGCTATGGAAGGTACACTGTGTGCTGAAACATGTAGAGCCTATATGAGTTCCTATTATCTATCTAACTTAAAGGCAGATCCTGTAGGAATTCCAAAAGAGGAAATCCAGTACACCTAAGCCCGCAACCAGTTACCGCAAAAAGAAGGTGCAGAAGGAGGAACTTCCACAAGATACGGAGCTCT
This sequence comes from Mallotus nudiflorus, assembly GCA_947683625.1. NCBI lineage: Eukaryota > Viridiplantae > Streptophyta > Magnoliopsida > Malpighiales > Euphorbiaceae > Mallotus > Mallotus nudiflorus. Next base: position 2,310,341 of record CANTUR010000286.1, on the reverse strand, counting down.
ATCATGATCCTACCTTGTCTCTCTACTAGTAATAATCTTACTTAGGTTCTACTAATTTGAGATTGTTGTTTCAACAATTGATTTTTCAGTCCTCTCCTATGGAAAGTATTCCTCTTTGATCTACCAACTATAATTTTACAGTACAAACCAGATTATAGATGATGCTGTCCCTGTCTTGCTTGTTGATGGGTATAATGTATGTGGCTATTGGCCAAAGCTGAAGAAGCATTTTATGAATGGAAGACTTAGTGTTGCCCGGCAGAAATTAGTTGATGAACTTGTAACATTCAGTATTCTCCGAGGTTTGTTCTTCTTCTTGTTCCTCCTTCCCTTTTGTCTTTCTTTTTCAGAGAAAGCTGAAAACTGCTTATCATTTCCTTTTTTTTTTTTTTTTGTTTCCTTCATTGCTTTGATGTTATTGAACATTGGAAACAAAGGACATAGGAGCATTGGTTTATGTTGCATGCTTCAGCTGCTGTTGCTTAGTTTTCATTTGCATAAAAGGAAAGCTATAGCATTGTTATCTGAGTGGGAACTTAAATGGTAACATAAATACTGGTAGCATTTGCTAACAATTGACATTTGTGGTCTCAGGGGTCCTAAACTCCTATTATAACTAGTCTTTTGTTTCAATCAGATTTTCCATTTAATGATTGTAGGTCATTTGTCCTTTGTTTTTACTACTTCTAAAATTTGGTTCTATCTTGCAATGGGACTGTTCTTCATTCGTTTATTTCTTTATCTCTGTCTGCTAATGTTTACAGAGGTGAAAGTGGTGGTTGTCTTTGATGCCATGATGTCAGGGCTTCCTACGCACAAGGAAACTTTTGTTGGGTAATGATCAAAGCTATTTTCAACTTGCTTTTTCTTTTTTTCGATTCCTTGTAGTCTATTGTTAAGTCTTGTGATTTGTCATTTCTGTGGCCTTTGCTTTTATTAAAATATGTTTGTCTTATAAAATTACCTGACCTTGCCCTTGCACATGTGCACCACTCCATGCACTGTGATAGTTTGCTCTGCATGCTCCTTCGTGGAGGGTAAGTGAATCAAGCTATTCATGAGCTATTTGAACATAGCTTGCAGAATATTTGAATTCAACTTGATAAAGAGTTCAGGTAGTTTGAATAATGAGTTCAACTAAGTATCACAAATATCGGCTCAATGAGCTCATAAGCTTAATCTAGTACTCGATAAATATTATATCCACCATTTGACCCTAAATACATATATGACAAAAATGTGAATCCAAGATAGCTTATTCTAGCTTGCTTGAATTTGTTTAATTTTTAATTTGAGGTCAATGAATTGCTTTAATAACAACAACAACAATATCAGCATGTGAGTTTTAACAGGAAAAAGCAAAATATAATGTAGTTATGTTGAATTTCTAAATTCAACTTATTGAGTTGAGTTGAGCTCAAGCTTGGTATGATATTGATTTGACTTATCTCAATTGCATCACTAATGAATGATCATCAAACTTTTTTTTTTTTTACATGTTGTTTGCAATTCTAACAACAACATCAGGGCCTCAAGGGTGCCTATTGTAACCGTGGGTGATATTGTTGTTTTGTAAACATCCCTGTAGCCATTGCTTCCTTTTACTTCTTCCAGAAACAATATTCCTAATCCTTCTTTTGTTGACCTTACTGTCTAATTTGGATCAAAGCTGACACATGCTAACTTGTTAATTTTTCTCTCTATTCTTTATTACGAGTACTGTTTACATATCATAATATTATGAACTTGCAAATTTGCAGCATTGATCTGATTTACTCAGGAGAATCTTGTGCTGATGCATGGATTGAGAAAGAGGTGTGTCTGACACCAAGATAATAAATAAATAGCATCTTTGCTTTCAATTGCTTTAATAATAGAAAGTTACAATACATGCAGATTGAGTATATGCATTTTCTATTGATGGTAAAATTTCATCTTTATTCCTGTTGTCCAAAAGGGACAGTCACTTCTCTGCAGTCAGTAAATACATTTATGGTGGGATGCTATCTGTCTTTTATATGATGCAATGCATTCTTTTTATTATGCAGCTTATGTATATGATGTAGTACCCTAAATAAGCTATAGGAATTGCCATGTCTGCTTGTCAAGCAGAGGCTAAGAGTGAAAAGTTCAAAGTAGGAGATGAAGCAAGGGAAATTGGAAAGAGCTTCTAGGAGATGTGATGCAATCAAGAATACTAAATTTAACTATTATTTATATTTTGTCATCAGATTCCAATTTTTTTTTTTTTAGTTATCTATTTTAGAAGTTTAGGATTCAATGCTATTTAGGAATTCTAATAATTAAAAGCTGTTTTTTGAAGCATCCTACCCAGTAATAGGTTTTGAATTTCCTTGTCCAAGATTTCGAATAATGGAAGCATGTGGATTAGTTTTATATTTTTTCTCATGTTATGTCAAGTGATGTTTACAACAATTAAAGATAATCATTCTCTTAAGCTTTGTACTCTCCCCTTAGTTGTGTGCTTTGTGTTTGTGTTTGTGCTTGTGCTTGTTTTCGTTCCTTAGTGGTTCTACTTAAAGATACTAGACCAAATCCAATGAGAGTATTTAGAAAATAAAGAACAGAGGTAGCTAGGAGGACTAGCGGCTTGCCAATGCCACCCACTCTGTTGAGGTAATCAGAAGATACCAGCAAGCCAGCACTTCTCTTGACTGCCTTGTTTCTTTATTTTTCAAGCACTCTTGCCGGTGTCGGTCTAGCATTTCTAAAATCCTTTCTGGATTTCCTTTGATCTATCAATAGGAAAATCAGGTTTGTGACTGAGCTCCCTCAATGTCAAGAAAAAGCAAAAGAAAATATCTTCATGAGTATACTTTTCTGCATTTGTGCAGTGTTATCTTTATTCCTATCCATCTGCGGATACTAGATATGATAGATGAACAAACTTTCATTCTTTTAACTGGTTTTGTCTTTTGTTCTGTATCGTGGTATTTAATTAATAGATGGAAATTGAATCCTGTGTTTTTTAAAAGGTTGTAGCCTTGAGGGAAGACGGCTGCCCCAAAGTTTGGGTCGTGACTTCTGATCATATTCAACAACATGCAGCACACGGAGCAGTATGCATTCTCTTGATAGTTACTGTCAATTGCAGTAATTTTTCTATAAATACAGTTCAATCATTAGTCACTTCATTGCTATCAGGTGTAACTTTGTTAACTTCAAAAAAATTGTGCCACAGTAAGCTATCACATATTTTCCAAGTTTTGGGATCAGCTTTCATTCAATGTCTTTGTTTCACCCTGTGTTGCCATTCTGACTCTCCCACAATATTTGAGAAATCAGAATTGCCACTTACTACTGTTCCTTAGATATCTATTCCTCTTAAATGTTTCCACACCAATTTCTCACTTGTTTCTAGGAAATGAAAGCACCAATTATAAGTTATGTGATATGGTCTTCATGTACTGTTTGTTTCAATCTTATTTCCTATTAATGACAAATGGCAGCCATCTCATAGTTTTTGTTGACAACTTCCAGTTTCCTGTAATGTTGCTTTCATTATTATGTGCCAATTGCCTGATGGGCTTGTTTTAAATTGTCTTGTCAGGGAGCCTTTGTCTGGAGTTGCAAGGCTTTGATTTCTGAAGTAAGCAGTATCCTGTATTCTGTTCATGTTCTTGATGTGTAAATCTCTTTTGTCACATATTACTAATGCATGATTGAGTTAGTATTATATTTTAATGTTTGAGTCTAGATTAAAGCAGCACACAAGGAGGTGGAGATGATGCTTCAAGAACAAAGGTTTGCTCCATTTGAATGAATATTCTATTTACTGCAAACATGTCAGAATGTAATAATCATGAGTTTAATATCATCAATGAGATGCATCATTGACAAATTGATAGGATTGTAAGTAACTTCAGTGTCATCAATAAATGAAGGGTAGTAACTTCAATGACAATACCAAATCCTTGAATCCACAGGTTGAGGAGTTTCAAATGTGTCATAACATAGCATCCTGCAAGCCCATCAGGCAACTTTGCTTTTTGGTTTGAAAACCAGTCTGTCTTCTGGAGATGATTACTTCTCTATACGTCATTCTGTAACAGAATGCTCTGGCCGCATGTCCCCCCAGATTGTTGGATTTGGGGATATGGAGGCATAAAGATCAAACTAAAATGGTTTTCTTAGTGTACATTTACAACCCACTTGGGAGTCGCAAGCATGCATCCATCATTTGAGGTCCATGCATCATCTCACTGGCCAAAACTTTGAAACTCCAGTTAACACGTCAATTATTTCAGAAAACATAAACACTCAACAAATTCAAAATGCAAACCAAAAACTGCTTGAAATAAATAACGTTTGCAAGGTTTAGGTTTTTAGTTTTCCACTGTTAAGAAGAAAAGGAAATACATCTGAGCACAATGAGAAAGTGTCCAGTGGATTCAATATTTATTTCATCGCCCAACTTGGTTGCACTGGTTCTGGATTAGTTTATGGCATTTAATAATACAAACATATCCCTTTCTGTGTGTGTCATACATGATTGGAAATTTTCATTATGTCTTTGATGCTAAGGTTGGCTAATTATATTGTTATTCTTCTCAGGCCTACTTCTTTTCAAGGTAGATTGTTAAAACACAATCTTGATTCTGAAGTTGTAGATGCTCTCAAGGATTTGAGGAATAAGCTAGCTGAGAATGAGTCAAAACGTAGGTGATCAAAATTTACTTTTACATCAAGCTCCTCACCTTGGTAGATTCTCGTTCATTTTTTTACTTGTTCTTCTTGCTCTTTCACTTATAGTCTGGCCTAGTCTTTGTTGATAAATGTGTAAGAGATGCAGGAACAAATAGGTAGGTTATGCTCACCATAGAACATTTGCCAATGCTGGGACCTTTTCTGTTCTGTTATTTGGAAGTTTCCATCATGGGAAGAATCCTGCTTGCACCTATTAATGATAACCCTTCGCAATCAATGTCTGTTTTTTTTATTCATTTTTAAGTACTAATGACGTCGTATTAGACATTGCAACCAACTGTTACTCCCTTGTTTTGTATCAACTTATCAATGCCATTCATTCGGAGACTGCAGATTGTTCTCCATGCCATCTGCCTAACTGCTAACTTTCTCATCTCTATTCCTATTTGCAATTCTACGTTTACCGTCTATAATTTACCTTTAAGAAATGGTTATCAGATATGGCATCCTTTACATTTTAAAGTATTACTTGTGAAAGATCTCAACTGAAAAAATGCAAGAAAAATAGGAATTATTATAGCTGAACATCTCAAAGAAGTATACCTGAGTTTAATCTAACATATTATGGCAAAGAAACTGATGTCCTCTGGTGCAGCATGGATTTTATTCAGAAGGCGGTGTGGAGGGCTATCTATATCTATGTCTTCCTGGGACTTGAGCTCACCAATTAAGTCTTAATCTCATTTATGGTAACCAGATTGTTAACTATTTTCAGTATGGCTATCAGATTTGCCAGTGAACTAGAGGCAGAGAATAATGGCCAAATTTTAGTTTTGTTCACAAGGTTGCTATTGTCAAATTTGTTCAAGTTTACCCATGTACGTATATACATATACATATATATATTGTAGATAATAATCTAGTAAGATACTTCTTAATTATAACTCTTTTTTTTGGATTCGTAGAAAAACAAAAATGTTCAGTTTTAATGCAAGTGGTGGCCAAATTGTCATTAATCTAGTATAACTAGCTAGCTAAATTTGCAGAAAAAATATCAAGATTGATAAATGAAAAAATAAATAAATAAATCTGAGACATGATAGGCCATTTTAAGCAAAATTCTTGGATCAATCTATGTCACAAGACACATATGATCTGAGGCAAATGCATGTGTTGGGTGTAAAGACAGAGTCAAGGAAAAGGCAGACACAAACATAAAAACAAAATACAACTATCTCTATTAGTCTATTCGACTCGACTCGATTCAGTTAATATATTTCAACTTATTGATCGATATGTGTACATTTCAACTTCAACTTAAATTAGGGTTGAATTTTCTTCGCCATTGCTAATCAGAAAGAAAAATTAAAGAAAAATAATTGTAATTATAACCATATGGAATGGCAGAAGTTGAGTTTATAAAGATTGTGATATTGTCAGTTAGCCTTTTACTCACTAATAATCCTATTATTATGGATTCAATATATGCAGTGCATTAATTCCCACTTTTTCTCCATTATTCATAGACATCACTAGCTTATTAAACGCCACCACTGCTCTCTCTCTCTCTCTCTCTCTCTCTCTCTATATATATATATAAACACCATATGTTCGATACTTTTTTAATATTTTATAATTTATAATTTTCCATTTTTTGTTTTAGAATTTATGATTTTCATCACATTCCACATTAATGATCTATTAAATAATATTATTCAATTTCAGATATATAATATTAATATAACATAAAATTAAATAATATACCATTGTAGAAACTAGTTGAATGTTAAATTACTTCAAAGTTATTTTATCATCAAAAATGCATATTATACTAATGTTATGTTATAAAAAAAAAATTAATGACGGTAGTAGGATATTAAAAGAATTTAATGTGTTAAAAAGCCACAACGCTCTAAAATAATTTTAAAAAATCACAAAATATAAAAAGAACATAATTAAAAGGTGTTTTTGTTGTACATTCGCTAAATTTTAAAGTGAAATACTTTTATACATATGAAATAACCTTTTTTTTTTTAAGATAGCGATAGTTGTCGCAGGTCGCAAAAAAAAAAAATTCTTATTTTACACCCATACAGGGAATCATCTACATTTGGGGAGGGGGCGTTTTGATAATTTCGGGACTCACGACATCAACAAGAACCATTTTGATTTTTTTTAATTAATAAGTGGTGATATAAGTTAGATATTGGTTAATTACTGAAAATAACTTTCACAAACCAATGGTGGCAAGATTTGAACATGCATTTTATGATGTATTTGGATGGAAGTTGTTAAATAAGTTTACGGGTTTTGAGAGTGTTGGTCTATACACACATGTGAACTTATAAATGGGGTTGAGCTCATGTGGCTCAACCCCATTTATAAGTTTACATGTGTGTGTGTGGGCTAATTCTTTCAAAACCCGTGAACTTATTTAACATGGTATCAAAGCATGTTCGGTCCGGTTTCTTAATTTTTCAATTGTCTATCTGGATGTCCAATTCCAACGGCCCGGTCCGATGTTACCGCTGCCTTTCAATTCAATATATATATGGGTTTTAAGTGACAACTGTCAAATTCCAGTTGCACTTGAGGGGGAGTATTGGAGAATCCCACATTGAAAAAGTATACTTGAATTAAGGGACTTATAAATGGTGTAGATTAGGCCTTAACACAAGTCAATTGATTTTATCAACCTCATTTATAAGTTCACATGTGTGTGTGTAAATCAATGCTCTCAAGGCCCGTAGACTTGTTTAACAGAAGTAGTATATTGGTATAACTCCAATGAAGACATATATAAATCAATGGTTTGATTTTTTTTCCCTCCCATGTTTGAAAAATATTTAAAAATTTAACTTCTATTAGTGAAATTAGTTGTATAGATAACAATTGGAATTTAAATTAGAGATAAATTCTTATCTTAAATGTTCTATCAGTATTAGTGATTAAACAAGATAAATATATTTTCTTTAAGAGAAAAAAAAAAAAAAGAAAATTAAGTTCTCTATACTTTTCCTGTTCATGAGTAGTTAAGTGTGAACTCTTGGTGCAGATATTGTTGACGATCTTTTGATGGTTGGACTGGAAGAAGAAGAAGGGTTGTATTGCACAGCATAGTTTATTTGATAGTTAATTATCTGTATCTTCCCCACAATAGGTAATTCATTCATTATGTAACCTATTTCATTCCAAATTGTTTACAATAACCAACAATTATTCGGATTAGTTATTAGCAGGGTTTTTTTTTTTAATGTATGCAGTAATGAACATTGTAATGTTAAATTAATTATTGGTATTCTCATTGTACTTCCTTTGTATTGTAGTTTAGTGACTCGGACAATATAAGATAAGGTCATAGGTTCGATTCCTCACTCCCCTCTTTGAACTCTCACTAATTTAAAATAAATATTGGTATTTTCATTGTAATTTTATATGAATCAAACCGTATTAATGATAGTACAATAAACCCTAGTTAAATGTGATTTAAATTTAAAAAAAAATTGCTTATTATATTAGCTTGATGAATGAGCTAGTGTATATGTGTGAACCATCTATTGGCTTTCATCTACATATTATATGAAAGTAGAAAATTACTTTTAAATATATAATGGTTAGAATATATATGTGCGTGTAAATGAATGATTTATTGGGAATAATAATTGTTGTATTTATATATAAAAAAAGAAAGAAAGGAGGAGAGAGTTTAAATGAGTGGGATTGTGGGCGGAGAAGGATGATGGGCAGTAGTAATGTTTTTTCTTGGTCAAAAGATTATTCTCTACCCTAACTCGCAGGTTAAGGTACAATCACAACAATACATGCATGCATCCATCCCCAGATTATTAACTCCATCCCTAACCTCCCCGATTGAGATGCTTCCCACTTTACTCTTCTTATACATACATACCCACTTACGCACTTTAACATTCATTCTTTTATTAATACATGAGTTTTACATATCACCTTGAATTTTGATTTGAATTAATTGGTGCTTTTTCGATATCGAATATCGAAAATAATTAAAAAATCAATAGCTTTCTTAATATATTTGAATAATTTCAAGTCAGGTAAAAATATATAAAAAACATGGGTACGATATGTATATATATAACTTCTTTTTAACTAAAAAAGAGAAGAAAAATGAGTAACGAGCTCTTTTTTATAAGAAATTTAAAAGATTTAAACCTTCATAAATTATTTAATAAAATTTTTTATTTTAAAAATTAGATAAGAATTATTTTTACAAAACGCATACCATATTATTATTTATTTTAAAACAATTATCCATAAATCACTTGATAACTTTCTAGCTCGGACTCTCTTTCACAATAAAAATAATATAAAATATGTATAGTTAGATGTAAATAGATATGTATAGATATTGCATATGCAAATATGATATATATATGTATTAGAAAATTAAGTTACATGCAGAAGAGAGAGAAGTGACAGAGGAATATCCGTATATAAAATAGATATGGTGATGAACAGTGAACGAGTGAGTGCATTTATTTTTATTTTTTGAACATTGAGTGCATTTAGGTTTTGTCAACTTGTTTTTGCAGAGGTTGTAAAGTATATATTATTCACGAGACACCTGCCTTGCCTCCCTTATTATTAACTCATCTTCTCAACATATATGCTCTCTCTCTCTATATATATATAATATATATATCTACACACACATCACATACATATAGAAAAAGATGCAATTTTTTTCAGACCCAACAACAGAAAGACACAATGAAAGATACATTTAACGAATTCTTATGTCGCGACTCATTACATGATAAATTTTTTTCTTAAATTTCACTTTTGACTTGATATGTGGAGAAATTCTATCAATCAAAAAAAATAATAATTTTATCATTTTATGTATCATCGATAGCACTGTTAATATTACGATCCTCCTGATATTAATCATTTTCCGGAAAGAAAACAGTAAATAGTTAGCTAGGCCTAGGACACAACACAGTACCACCAATTCCGCTACCTCTTAACTCATCTCCAAACAAATATTAATAATATTATTTTTAAAAAGAAAAAAGAAAAACCCTAATATTGTTAGCTAAAAAGAGCAATAAATGAGAAAGTCAGATAGTCAAATGAGGGTCCAGAGGTCCCGGTCCCGGTCTGATTGGTCAAATATTTGAGTCTTTTTATTAATTAATTAAATCCAACGGTGGTTGTGGACCCTCTTGTGATCTGATCACCATCATCCATATGCCTCTGTCACATTGCTTTGCCCCATCTCTCTTCTCTTGTCTTCTTTCTTTTCTCAATTTCTTTTCTTTCTACTACTACTTCCCTTGACTCATTCATTTTCTTCCGTTGTGCAATAATTCTTACAATTCACTCAGTTTAAAACCACACTAATTTCTCATTCAATTAGATAAAAAAATAATAATAACTTCATGAATTAATAATAAAACAACATTCTACTACTATTATTCCATTTGACATACATGTGGGCTCTACTCATATAAAAAATCTAAGTATCAACAGACTGTATAACAAAGATATATACTCTTTTCTTTTAAATTATGTGAAATTCAATTTTAAAAATTAATAACGACATAATTTCTACTATACATTTTAACATTTTCTTAAAGAAAAATTACTGTTAGACTACTTTTTCTCTAATAAATAAATAAAAATATTTCATAGTGGATAATTTGTAGAATAGTCAGTCTGTTTTCTATTCTATATATATGCAACAGAAAAATACAGAAATATAAATATAATTATAGAAGCTCAACTAACTAGAAAATATGCCTCAAATTCATATGACAAGTTGTACTAGTGTAAAATAGAACTGACAAGTCTAAAGTGTTGGGATCAATCCGGGAAAGGTCGGACCCAAATGAGGTCTGGTCATGGGATATGCAGATTATTATAGACAATATAGTGGTGGTGATGGTAGTGGTGGTGGTGGTGGGGTATGCGCTTTATAAGGTATGGCGGTGTGATAGATTGCGATGGATCGACAGTTGATCATATTTCATTTGAGGTAGACTCAGACTTATATATAATAAGTGGTGAAGGTGGCAGTGCAAAATCTCTACCAAACTCTTTCACGTATTTAGTGTCATTATGGCTTTACCAAACCTCACCGATCCCTTCCATTTCAATGCCATGTGCATATATATTACATTTCCTTGTAGTAGCATCATCACGGTTCCAACTGCAACTATGTTCCACACTCCACAGTTCATCTATAATTATAAGCTCACTCCGAAGACCTTCTTTAAGAGCCGATTCATATTATAACATGAATAATTTACGAACTGTGATCGTGTATAACATCATTCCGCTTAAGTAAGAACAACCATTTATCAGCTAATCTAATCTCAACAATTGCTAGTATATATATATATATATATCAGATGCTTTCCATTAAATAAGAATTAGAACATTTTATATGAAGCCTATAATTTATGAATCACTCGGATATTACCGTTTACATATCTCAAATCCAAGGGATTGCAATATTGTTGAAAAAAATTCTCTCCCTAAATATGGATGTTAATTAATTTTTCCTTTTAAAATATTTGATGAGAAATGTGCTCGAACCTTACATTCATATAGGCTTAAAATACACACAAAAAAAAATTATAATAAAAATCTTCATAGAGTAAATAAAAATTGAAGACAACTCCAGCTTTACTAACCAAATGTATAGCCTATGCTTTCCTTGTGTTCTTCTATTGTTGTCTAGTTTTTTTAATTCCAAAATGATCAGAAAGAATGCAAATATATATAACAAAAAGTTTAACCCTATCACCCTCTAAACAATTATCTAATCTATTATTATTATTACTAGCATCACAATCATCGCTAAAAAAAAGAAAAGAATATGACAGATTTTAGTGACGAAATATTTATGAGAAATGAATTAATTAGTGATAGAAAACATTGGTGAGCGATCAAAAGATACATACACTTAAATATAGTCTTGGATTAGATTGAAAATGAGGAAAATAGAAAAAGACAAAAGAAGATAAGTTAGAATAAATAAATAAATAAATATAGTATTGTACATTTCATTATCTTCATACTGAAAAGTCATCCATCAACGTGTTGAACAAGATGATAATCATGTGGTTGCAAGTCTATGAAATAATTTGGCATTGATTATTAATTAAACCAAAAAATAATATAGCATTGATTATAATCAAAATGTGCATCTCATCCTCTACGACTTCGACTCAACAACCAAATATTTTCAGGTTTTATATATAGCTAAGAAATTGTCATGTTGGATAGTAAATTTTCTAACATATAATTAGAAATAGACCTCAATTGAAATTAAATTGAAATGAAAGACGTTAATGAAGTCTAGATCATTTAGTTTAAATAGAAATTTTAAAACCTTAATGTTTTAGGTTCGAATTATGGAAATGTCAAAAGTCAAATTATTGACTGCTCTTATGAGTGGAATTTACATTTTTGATGTCCTACACTCATACTTAAAATTTCTTTATTACCGCTAATAACTAACCATCATAATTTTATAAAGTAATACTGCTAAAAACAATTAATTAACAATCATAATTTTATAAGGTAATAACAAATAATACTGCCAAAAAGAAATAAAAATGGAAAAGGTAAAACTAGGTTGATGGTATAGTTCAATAATATGAAATAGGCTTCAATCTAATTATTATCAAAATGTTAAATCTATTAATATGGGGGATTGCACCATAATAATTATATGTTAGAAAAGTATCAAAAAGTATTATGTGAAGATTTGTATCTAAATATAAACTTTTTATATGTGATTTTTTTATGCTAAATTAAGTTCATATGCAGTTTTTATAATTAATAATTTTTAAATATTGAATCAAATTGTTAATCAACGTGGTATGACATATAAGAGAGGTATTATATTAGTATCATATTATTGCCATATGAGCAATATATCATCACCGTATTAATATCACATTACATGGGAGAATGACATATTAATGCCGTATCATATGTGTTGGGATGCTATGTCATTTTATTTTTGGTAGTGTTAGTGTATTATATTTAGCTTTGTTAATGATAAAATCAAATATTTTAGTTTATTAAAAAACCACAACTGAAAAAAATATTAAAAAATAAAACTATTATAATTTTTTTAACATTTTATATTTCTTAGATTTGTGATATCTAACACTCTTTTTCAAACGCAATTGAACTACAGGATTGTTTGTCATTTGAAATCAAAAAAAAAAATTAAAACTAGTTGTGAATCCACATTTTATACGACTGTAAATAATTTTTTAAAATAATTAATCAAATAATTTTAATAAATTAAAATTACTATTTAATGAAATATGCTTAAAAAGTCATTGCAATAATTTTATTTTTTTTATTAAAAGTGTTATACATATATATATGTGTGTATGTATTACTTTCCTCTTAACATTATCCTGTGTTTTACAATTTAAAAATTATATCTTTTTGCATTTTTTCTTTTTTGCATTATTACACTTTTTCCCATTTCCATCAATTTATTATTAAAATTGATCGAACTTATTTAGTTTATCAATTAAGTTGCTTCAATTTTTTATTTCATGATTGAATTACATTTTTTGTTCATTAGAAGCTAATTTACTGAAGTATCTATGATCATTAGAGGGTAATATAATTTTTCTTATTAGAATGGCACATCATGTTAATGAAAAATATTTTAAAAATTTAGAAAAAATAAATCTTTCATTTATTAAAGATCAATAATAAATTTTCATAAACATATAATATGAATAAAGTGCAATTGAGAAAAACTCTCACTAAAAATATAAAACTGTTCATCGTTGTTCTTCAATTGTATTGAAATAACTATTTTGATTTACAACTCAATGATTTATTCAATAATCTTTATGCTTCACTTCACGGCGTTCATTAGCCATAAATCAATTCTATGGTATTTAATTGAGTTTAATTGTAAAAATACTGACAAATGTTTCATAATATAAAGAACTATAAACTACATAAATGAGAACCATCAAAATCCCATGAAGAGATTAATAATATCACAAAAGAAAAACAAAATAAAATAAAGCAAACAAATTAAATATTTGTATTTATTAGATGAAAAAATAAAATAGAATAGAAAAAATAATAAAAGACCACCACCGATATAAAAGATAATCAGTAATGGTAAAAAATAAAAAAATTTGATGAAAAAATCTGAAGAAAAAAGAGAAAAAAATCATATAGGGTTAGAGAGAAGAAGCGGCTAGTGTTAATTAATATTAAAAATTAATTTAAAAATGGATAAATTTATATATTTACTAGAACCTAGGTAACGGTAAAAACAATTGACCCTATATAAGGTCGGATTTTTTCAAGCCAGGCAGCCATATCCATTGATGATGAATTGAATTTCTCAAGAACCATAAGTATCTATATGCATGATTGAACCATTTAAGGTTGGATTGAAGACACCATGGCTTATTCAATTTCAATGATACTGATAATCATGCATCACATGCAACTTGTAGAAGCAAAACATCACTACCTACAAACTTTATATATATATATATATATATATATATATATATATATATATATGTGTGTGTGTGTGAAGGGTATATGCAAATTTACTAAAATATCTTCATTTATTATTAAACAAGAATTGGATAATTTGATAATTTAATAATAAAAATTAAATTAAATTATTTAAAAATAAAATTCTAATTTAATAGAGTGTATATTTCCTACACAACTTAGGTGAATTTTTATTTTATTTCTAATTAAAATATAATTAATTTAATTGAAAGTCTTTTTCATATTATAATTGAGTTAACTTTGTCACGATCCGAACCCAAAGGCACGTGACCGGCACTAGAGAATGGGTAGGCATAAGACTCCCGAAACTCATAGCAAACCTAAAGAAAAGATAAACAACTTCTTACAATTTAAAACTTTATTTTAAAACGGAACACATTATCAAACTGATTTTTCTTAAAAATAAATTAAATCAGATGCTTAATAAAAATATGTTTCGGCATTACTTATTATAAATCAAACTTAAATCTTTATATATAAGTGTGGCTCATACAAATAAATTACACAAATATACTTAAATCATACAATTCTTAGTATATATACTACTGCAGCATCCTAGAATAATACAATAATACAGCTTACAATGACCTACATAAAATAGCCAGTGAAGAAGAAACCCAGTGTGGAGGTAGTCTGAGGTCGAACTCCCAAGCTCCTGAAAAAAATAAATTGAGGGGAATCAGACCTCATTGAGTAAGTCAATAAAAAGAGTTGTACGGTTTGAAAACCTTTTTTTTGAAAACTATATATATTTGTAGTGAAAATAATTTATAATGTATAAATATAGTTTTTTGAAAAAAAAATCTCGGTAGAACCCTAAACCCAAAATCTACATGGCCAACTGAGCCCACTTATTTCAACTAGACTACCAGTCCCCGAGAGCAAAGGCATCAACCGAGGCACCAAGCCGTAGTCATTCACTTAATCCAAGTATATGGCACTGGCGGTCCCCGAGAGCAAAGGCATCAACCGAGGCACCCATCCCAGTCCATTATTAACCTTAAAATCACTGGCAGTCCCCGAGAACAAAGGTTTCTACCGAGGCACCCGTCCCAGTTTAGCATTCACCAATCATATATATTACTGATTCATCTCTCAATCTCTACCATGTGCACATAGTCCTTGTAATATCCCGTGTTTTTAAAAATATTTTTACACTGTACCGGGATATGCAGTGTTAATAATTTCTGTACATTATATGATATTTTTACGAGTTAATATGTATTTAAAACATATTTTAATTACGGTGTATTATTTTCAGTGTTTTACGTAAAATTTTCCCGAGACTTGCATTTCCGGGGAAATTTTCACGTAAACAATGTATCATTAATTATTTTAAATGTATTTACAGACTTGCATGAACTCATACATATTTTTAAATTATTAAATAAAGCCTGTGTGTGTATAATTATTTAATTAGGGTTTATTATTACCCTAATATTTTATTAAGTATTTATTTGTTGTATTGTTATTTAATTAATTTTATTTAGTATAAATTATTAAAATATTAAATTTTATGTGTGTGGTGTATATTTGATGTGTGTAATTTAATATTATTTTAATATATAGTATAAAGTATATATATATACATATATTTGTCAAAAATCAAAAAGTTTGGAAAATTACCATTTTGCCCCCCGAGTCTTCTTCTTCCTCCCGATTTTCCCTTCTCCATTTCCGGTCATTTCCGTGCCGTTCCTTCACCGTGGGTGTGCCTTCCGGTGTGCCACCATCTTCCCCGACCAATTTCGCCGCCTGAGGAGGCCGTTTCTAGCGTCGGGAGATCGATTTTGGCCGGAGAAGCCGAAAATCGATCCACCGTCGATCACGTCGATTCCGGCCACCATTTTCGAAACCGCCGGTCTCTTTCTTCTCCTTGAGCTATGGTGAGTGTGATTCTAGCTTTGGTTTGAGCTAAAATGGTCTAGAATTGCTTAGGTTTCGATTTTGTCAATTTCGGCCTATTAGGGTTTTTGATTTTTTTGAGCTTCGAATTGATTGATTAATGGAAACTTCCTTCACAAATGTTGTTCCTAGTAGCTTAATCTACATGTATGAATTTTTGTAGAATTTTTGGAGATTTTTTGGATTTTTGGGTATTTTTGAATATTTTAATATTATTTTCTAATTTTCGGAAATTAATTATTTAAATTATGAAATTTGAGTTTATGGTTGAATTAGGTGTTGAAATGAATTATAGGAATTTATTTGGAATTTTTATGAATTTCTAAGTATTTATTTTGAATTATTGAAGTTTATGGAATTTTGGAAAAATTAGGTTAAATGTGTTTTTATTTGAATTTAATTGGTTAATTGGGTTTAATTATTGATATTATTGATAAATATGTTGAGAAAATTAATTTTGGGTAATTGTATGATTTTTGGTGAATTTTTGAAGTAATTTAAGTATATTTATATATATAGGGGTATTTTGGTAATTTTACCCTAAATTGTCTAAAAATATAATTTAATTGGTTTTAATAATTATTTAAGGTATAAAAATGATTTCTATAAATTATTTGGTATTTTTAATTAATTAAAACTATTTTTCGTGAATTATTTTCAATTATAAATATAATATACGGTTTTTCTAATAAAATGAGTTTTATCGATTTTTATAGTGTTTTAAAGGTTAATTATGTAATTTCTACCTATGAAATGTATTTCTATGCTATAAGGATATTTTCGGTATTTCTGGAATTATTCTGTATTTGTGGACCCCGGTCGGTAGACTGTAGTCTGGAGTCCGACGGAGGGGTTATGGATGTTTGTTGAGCTTGTATTTCGAAGTGTGTTTCTTTGCAGGGTCGGCTCTACTCTTTTGAGTAGAGAGATGTCCGTTTTACAGGGGAGGTTCTGCCGGATTTTCGGTAGAATTCTCGTAAAACGTGATATCCAGTCGAACCCTAATTTCTGATTCTGTGTTAAATACTCTAGATTGAATTCTAGGATTTCTGTTAGGTTTATTCTGATATCAGTTAATTATTTCTTGTTTAGTTGCGCCGAGACCGAGGGCTAGTGGACCAGGCCCGTCGGACCTGTCTCGTGGAGCGCATTAGGTGAGTTACTATACTATATATATATGCTTAGGATGCATGATTTAGAAATGCATGTTTTATGTTGATTAAATATGCATAAATAATTTGATTATTTCTTAAGTTTATATTAAGTATATTTTCGGTTTATTTTTGGTATATAATAAATTATATACATGTTTTATTAATTAAAATATATTTAAAATGTTTTTAAATATATTTTTAGTCTAATTTATAATTTGATTGAATGTATTTGATATATATATACTTGAAATATACCTGGTTTATGTTTGGTATATTTCCGGTATATATATGGTTTATATTGTTATTTCATTTATATTCATGCATCATTTATTTTTGTGAATGAATGTTTTATATTTAATGATGAAGGATATCAATAGAACGTGCTACCTAGTGGGCAGCACTAGGACCGAGTACGTACCGGTACACCTATAGCTTTAGGCTATATTACTAACTATTTGTGGATATTGATTTGATATGATTATTTGATATGTGAGATGTGGTTGTGGGTGTGATTGCTGGAGCTCGGTTCACCAAGTGTCTCGGGGCCAATTACACTGGCAGTCAGACTGCTGGAGCTCGGTTGACTTAGTGTCTCGGGGTCAGTCTACTGTCTAAATGGATTAAGTGGATATATTTGGATAAGTGAGCCTGTATGGCTTGAGTGTTGTTTAACACTATTTTTGAGGTTGCGATATTCTAGGGTTCTATGTGATCCTTCATAAAAGATGTTTTTCAGATAAAATATATAAAATGATTTTTATTGCATCTGTGTGCAATTGCCTGTATATATACATATTATATATATACTGTTGACTGTATGCATTATCACTTAGTGTGTATGTATATATATTATAGTAATTCACTCAGTAAGGTCTGACTCCCCTCCGTTGACTATTTTTCAGGAGAGTCAACTTCCTCAGACCTCAGTAGCAGGTCGATACGCCGGATTTCTTCCGCCCCGGCTTCTTTATGTAAATTATCTACTTGAGTCTTATTTATTTTATCTAGACACTGCAGTAGTTGTGAATTAAAGTATTGGATTTCATGTATTTTATTTTTAAAGAGATGTATTATATTGAAACTGGATTTGTATTAAAGATTATATATATTTATGAGATGGGATTTTGATTAAATCCAGTGATGAAAATGATATTATGATATTATGATTTTTTTTTATTTCCGCTGCATATTATATGGTTATTGTTATTATAGCATGATTTATTTTATTTTTAGGCTTGCTACGGGTTCCGGATTCGAAAGAATTCCCGTTCCTTAGCGCCGGTCATGGCCCCTGTTTTGGGTCGTGACAGTCCTAGTGAAGCCCACCAAGTAGCCCGTTCTACCAAAATTTCTCAAAATCGATTTTAAATAAATAAAATGCATTTAACTCTTAAATGGCAACATTAAATTAAATAAACCATATAATCAATATTAAAATATGAGCGCATGCATTTGTTAATTAAAACACACACACAGATCATTCTATTGACTTACATGATGAATGCGAAGGCTGACGACCACGCATCTGCCTCAGTCTCACAGCTTCTGCTCCGAAATGCTCTAAAAAAAAAAATAAATCGACTTTTAAAACAATACTATGGAATCGAAACCAACAATCAACAAAACAATAAAATTCCAGGCTGACTTGAGGAAAACCGGGCAAGACTCGTTAGACAAGATATAACCTAACTAACGTTAGAAATTTTACGGATATCACATTTTACGAGAAAATCTATCGAAATTTCGGCAGAGTTTCCTCCATAAAACGGATATCTCTCTACCAAAGATAGAGCCAGACATGCATAAAAAATGCACTTCTAAAATCCATAACATCCACACTCAAGTCGAGCTCCCAAAACTATATTTTTTTGCCCCGACCAAGATCACAACTCAATAAAATATCGAGAATTAATAATATTTATTTCTCAAACACGTATTTCACATACACATATACTAAAAATAGACAAAAATATATAAAACCTCAATTATTCAAAATTAACAACTAATTTGTATTCCTTCGTCAAAATATAATTATACCCTAATTTAAAATCCATTAAAATGTATTATATATATATATATATATATATATATAATATTTGGGATTTAATATTCAAAATTTACACTACTTAGGTAAAAATACCAATTAATTTATAAAAATTTTCTAAACCCTTTAAACATTAATAAAACTAATTAAAATATATATTTAACTATGTTTAGCATAAAATTACATTTTTACCCCTAAAATACATAAATTACATAATGTGCTATTAATACTAAAAATAATTCCTTAAAATTATTTAATCGTGCCAAAAATTATTTTCTCAAAATAAATCTTCTTAATATAATTAAAACATTTAATCAACCAACAAATTTTTCTCCCAAAAATATTATTTAACCTACAAATCAAATTTGGCATAAACTCAAAAATATTTATAAAAATAGTATAAAAATCACAAAAATTATAATTTGAGTTCTAAAATTAATAGCATTTAATAATAACCTCAATTATTAATATTTTATAATTTTTACAAATAATTTTCGAAATTAAAAAAATAAAAATATTAATTAATACCCCAAAATTAACAAAGCTATAATTTACACTAAAATTCTAAACCTAAAATAAAATTAATATACTAAAATAAATTATAATTACTTTAATTATATTAACTAAACCAAATAAAACCCAATAAATCACTAAAAAAAATTAAATAAAAATTATGCAAAAATTCTGTAAATTAAGAAAAATTAGGAAAAATACTTAAAAATTCAAATTGAAGAAATTTATTGGCATAATCCAACATATACTCAAAAACAACATAAAATCAACATTCAAAGTCAGAAAACAACCTGACAACAACCTAAGAACAACACTGTGCAACTCACCTTCAACCTTCAATTCCGACGCCGGAGGTGAGTTGTAGCGGCGGCCCTAGGCTTGGATGGACACCTAAGACGGTGAGGGAAGTTGGGGAAGCTTGGGTGGTGCTGGATCAGCTTGGATCGAAGCTGACAGAGGAAGAAAATGAGGAACGGCAACAACAACACCTCCCCCTGGCAGCTTGGCGCGACAACAATGGCGTCACCGGTGGTGGCAGGATGAACGGCATAGTGAAGAAGAAGAGAAGGAGGGTGAGGGACGATGAGGGAGAGGGTACAGGCTTGGGAGTTTCTGTTTTTTTTTCTTTTCTTTGTTTCTTTCTTGCTTTCTTTCTTTGTTTCTTTTGTTTTCCTTCGCAAAAGCCATATATATATATATATATATATAACCATTAATATAATAATATTTATATATATTAATATATAGTTATGCATGTATGTGTATAGATAAATATTGGTACATATATATATATATACATATACTACATATACATACATACATACACAAATTATTTTAATATTCACATCTAAAATAATATTTAACCCTAAATATAATATATATATATATATATATATATATATATATATATATATATATATATATATATATATATATATATATATACCCCCATTAGATAGAAAAAAAATAATTATCATTTATATAATATAACCTAAAAGTAATTATTAAAGATTTAAATATAAAATTACTTTATTTAGTTAAAACATAGGGTATTACAAACTTTTATTATAGTTAGTAATAATTATATTAGTTATTTTATCTCTAATAAAAGTTAAGTTAATAAATGATTCAGTGTTTATAATAGTTGATAGGTAATAGGTGATAGTTGATAGTTAGTAGCTGATAAATTTAAACTGTTTAGTAAAATTTTATCAGTTGTTGTTGTACGTTAGTATGTTAAATGACCATTAAGGTCACAATATTTTTTAAATATAATTTTATTTTATTTTAATTTAAAAATAATCTATAGTAACAAATAGTTATTATCTTTAATTTATATATTATTAAAATTATTAATAGAAAGTCGGTAAGGGAGTAGTCAAGTGGTAACTCCTCTCCAAAGGTATCTTGAGGTGGAGGGTTCGATCCTATCATCGTTGATATAAAGGAGAGGGTTGCCCCTTATTGTGCAATCCATTGATAATAAGGTCATATGACCTCTTAATTTATCAAAAAATTATTAATCGGAATTATTAAAAATTTTATTTTAAGATATAAATATTAGTGTATAATTTTTAAAGGCTCACATACTATAATTGTTTGATTATTAATTATAGTTTAAAATAATATTTATTCTATTATGAGTTATAAAAAAATTAATTACATGCATTTAATTTGAATGGATTTATTTGTTATTATCTATTTTTAATAAGGGTAAAATAGTCTATATACAAAAAATATATAAACCAACTATTAGCTTACACGAAAAGCTCCAAAAAAAAAAAAAGTTGATTTAATCCTCAACTATCTTAGATAAAAGCAGCTATTAGCTGCTATTTTTAAAGTTTTACCAAATACTTATAAGTTGGTTAATTGAGGAAAAATCTCTATCAATTGCTTCAATCAATTGAATCAAACACCCCTGTAATTCTAATTTAACAAATAAAAGTTTAATTTACATTATCTTAATCATCATTGGATATGAATATATTTTATCATTTAATGGTGGTTATTAATAAAGTATCTTTTATTTTGTAAAAATCAAAGTAACCATAGAATGCACTATTATATTTAATATTTTATATACCATTATGGGTTTAAAAATTTTCTATTCATGTGTGAAATATGTGAAAATTTACTATATTTTATATAAATAAATATAATAATAAAATAATAATAATAATACTTTTGTAATAATATTATTATGACATAATATTTTTTATATGAAATTATTTTTAGAACATAGAAAAATATTAATTATAAAAATTGAAGAAATGCTATAAAATTATTTAAATAAAAATTTATTGAAACCGCAATTAATTAAGTTTGTAATATTAAATTGTTATACAAACAAATAACATTTTTATCAATTTCAAAAATTAAATAACAACAATAATAATAATATTAAAGTATATATTTAATATTTTGTATACCATAACAAGTCTAAACCATTTTTGTAATTACAAAAACATATTGATGAAAAGTTGTATCATTATTAAAATGAAAATTTATTGAAATTGGAATAAAATTATAATCTATTAAGTTTGTCACGTTGAATTGTTATATAAATAAATAACACTATTCTCATTTTTAAAAAAATAAATAATAATAACAATAATACTAATAATAATATCAAATTACATGTTTAATATTTTATACATTAACACGAATCTAAACAATTTTCTATTCACGTGCAAAGTACGCTATTGTTCACAAGTGTGTGTATATGGTAATATACAAATGATCATGACTTAATAGAGGAAAAACATTAGGACTCCAATGTGGTCGTTGGTTCGATTCTTATAAACGGTATCATTGATAACTTCGAGATTAACTTAGCTCTAAAATATGCATACACAACAATAACTTAGGTGATCTTATGGGGCTTTTTCCATAAAACTTCGAGACTTAAAATGTAGAGAATATGATGAATATAAAGGATAGAATGTATAGAATATGTATTAAAATAGTGAATTAATAGATATGGGAGAGTATAGGAGTTATATAGAGATACATATTATTGATAGGATTTGAACTCCCTTCGTAGAATGAGTCCTCCTATTGAGAAATAGACTTTTTCATCGACTTAGGAATTTTGTGTTTAAATTTTGAATCTAAATATGGATATGGAGTATTAATAACTACCCTCATCCTTGATGAAATCCCTAAGTGTCATATGATTATATAAAAGTACATATTTATTTTTTTAACACATAAAGCAAAACTCTTTTTGTAACAATTAGTAAATATCTCTTTACAAAGTAAAATACTTTAGAAAGTAAAAAATTGTTAAAATTTTCGAATAAATAACATATTTTCAAATATTTTAATTATGAAGTTATAAAAATAACTGTTATAAATAGTGAGTAACTATATCATTTTTTTATAATAAAATAAATATAAGATGAATTTATGAATGGTTGGAGTGTGAAAAAAAAAGTTTATTGCACCAATGGTATCTTCACTTTTTCATATAATTCATTTTGGTACCAAATTTTAAATTTTTTTCTTTTCGACCACTGTAATTCTATTTTTGTTTCAGGTTAAAATACCTCGAATATATCTTATCAAATTTAGCATACGTAGTAACCAGAATAAGCATATTCTTAGTGTATTTGTTATGTAAGATCTCATTAAATAGTTTAATCATCTTGTGAGCTCTAGAAAATAACTTTATTTTCTCATTTTCAATTTTGTTCTCTTTAGTAGTTTTGTTTTCTATGACTTACAAAATGATTAAGCCGTTTACTGAGATGTTTACGTAGTGAATATATTAAGAATATGTTTATTTTAATTGTCATGTATTTAATCCAATATGTTCGATATACTTTAATCTAAAATAAAAATATAATTTTAGTGACTAAAAAGAAAAAGATTAAAAATCTGATATTAAAATTAAATATGTAACAAAATTAAGATGTCATTACTGCAATAAACCAAAAAAAAAACCCACACAAGTTTAGTAGCAAAAACCAAAAGGGTGGTTCACAGTGTACGTTAAAGAATTAATTGAAGCCAAATATGAGGCAAAAACTTTGGCGATTGCTTCCTGTTCTTCAAGAGAACTAAGATTTGTACTAATCAATTAAAAGATAGCCTTCATTGGTTTTTAGAAATATATTTAGAAAATATTTCTTTTTGTTATTTAATTATCTTTTGTAAATTTTACCTAACGCTTAACATTCATCAATTAACGGCTACCAAACTAACTACTATCAACAACAGTCATCAGCAATAACTTAGCCAAATAGACCTAAGTGCCATACCATTGATATTAAAGTACATATTTATTTTTTTTATACATAAAGCAAAACTGTTTTTTTTTTTTTTACAAAGAGTAAATATTTCTTTACAAAGTAAAACAATTTAGAAAGTAAAAAAAAAATTATTGAAAATTGCAAATAAATAAGATATTTTCAAATATTTCAATTATTAAATAATAAAAATAATTGTTATAAATAGTGAGTAACTATATCATTTTTTATAATTAAATAAATATAAATGAATTTATGGAGTTAAAAAAAAATCCCACAGAAGTTTCGTAGCAAAAACCAAAAAGGTGGTTCACATTATATGTTGAAGAATTAATTGAAGCCAAATATGTGGCATAAACTTTGGCGATTGCTTCCTGTTCTTCAACGGAACTAAGATTTGTAGTAATCAATTATAACATAGCCTTGATTGGTTTTTTAGAAATATCATTAGAAAATATTTCTTTTTGTTATTTAATTATGTTTGTAGATATCTTACATTAAAAAAAACAATAGGTTTAAAATTCTAGAAAGTAGTTGGGTGGCAAAAATTAATTGAACTTATTTATAATTAGTCCTTCCCTTATTGATTATTAATGATGATATAGATTATAATTTGCGTGGAACATCAAATGTTAATTAGTTAAATTTTATTAATAGCAGAAGGTTGAATAATTAAATGATAAAAACTATTTTATAGATTAAAAATTACAAATAATCTTGAATTTGAATTATAATATATGCAATCATTTTAAATTAGTTGTTGGTAGATTTTTAGTATTTTTGTGGTACTATCTAGATCGAATTGAAATAATTAAAGTATAATAAACTTTAAATATTGGTGATTTAAAGAAAAAATCATGAATTTAATTTTAGATTATCATAAGAATAAAACTTTCCTCCTAAATTAAAAAATAATAAAAATAATAAACTCATTAATTTAAAAGTTTTGGAAGGGCAATTGTAATGCTATAAAACCTTCAAAATAGACATTGATATTTTAGTTTAGGGCGGGCCACCTAGCTCTACCTATTGTTTGATTTTTGAAGTCATTATTTAGCAATTGATTAAATCCCAATTGGTTGCTCAACAAAGACTTTGCTAATTCCTTATAACCAACTTGATATATAATACAGAAAAGGGAAAAAATTTCAAAAGAAAAAGAAATAAAAAAAAAAAAAAGGCTGTAGGTTTAGAGAATTGTGGACAAAAGAGTCTGGAGAAAATGTCAAAAACTATATCTTTTGCAATATTGCATTGTACCAACAAAATTAAAAATAAAAAGTGAACAGAAAGACAGATATTAATTGAAATTTTTGTTGTGTAGAGTATGTATACAAAAAGGTCAATTGACTTGCTCAGCTGAGAGGTATAAAAGTATCCAAAAACCTTGTAATTATAAGCAGCTTACAGGGCATACGTATATCAACACAGATAATTAAGAAAGACCCAATAGAATGGTTTTTCAATATCCTCTTCCTGCAAAACCAAAAAGTTAGGGTTTGTTTTTTTCTGAAAAAGTAAGAAAGAAAAGACTCCTGATTGATGATTTTTTGGTTGCTTCTTTCAACATTCAAGGGAAAAAAAAAATTGAATTTTTTGGTATGACACAAGAGAATATGACCTTTCATAATACAGAGGATTGGCTGGACGGTTTAAAAGACTCAAAACCTGACACACACATAATCTCAAAGCTCATAATGGTCGGTGATTCTCCAAAGCAGCCAACACTCAATTTTGTTAATGTCCCCAGTCCAAACGAAATAATATGCACCAATTCCTTGTATTTTTATCACAATCCATTTACATATTCATTTTATTGATCAAAGATATCATACCAATATAATAAATTATAATAATGACCCATATAATAAAAGGAACTTCTTTTCTTTATATTAAGACTTTTGAAAAGAAATTATAATGAGTAGAAGGTTCAACCTATAATGTCTACCAATGATTTGAATAAATCATATGTCGCAGGCGAGCTAGGCAGGTACTTTTTTAAATTAAATAAAAATTATTATTAAATATTTTTTGATTAACCGATAATGAGTTTGAATTTAAATTTTATGTATCGAAAAATAGATATTGTGAAAGATTTAGAAAAAATTATAAATTTGGTATCGTAACTTTTTTTTTATTTTAGTGTTTAAATTTTTTTTTTTTTTATAATCAAGTGTTTAAATTTTAGAAAAGTATACTAATATAGTGTCCTCGGTAAATTTAATATTGACTGAGTGCTGACTCATATCAAATAGGACTCATTTTTATCCCAATTATTGATCATATCATGTACCACGTGTATTGTATTATTTAAAGGATAAAATTAACCTTATTAAGATTATAAATTGATAAAAATAACCTCAATATTAAGTTCTACCGCAGACATAGAGGATAACTCAATAAGGGTAATTTTATTCTTTAAATAATACAATATATGTGGTAAATGACATGATTAATAACTGGGATAAAAGTAAATCATATTTTATCTGACTGAGTACTCAGTTAACATTAAATTAGCTGAAGACATTACATTAATATATTTTTATAAAATTCAGACACTTGATTGCAGAAAAAAAAAATCAAATACTCAAATAGAAAAATCACAAGACATCAAATTTGTAATTTTTTCAAAATTTTGTTATTATTATTATTTATTTTTTTAATTCATTTGACTCCAACCACAAAATAATTGAAACCATTATCACTATTGGATGTTAGAAATATTAGATATAAAAAAATCAGATATAATTTACTTTTATAATCAAGAAACATCTTATAATGTCTTTAAAAAATAAATAATATACTGATAATTTAATTATGTAATTATTTTAATTTTTATGGTATAACTCATGATTAACGTTCTGGTGCGCATGACCACAATTTTTAGCTTAATTAGTTAAGAATTAATCAAGAAAAAAAAAAAACATGAAAATTTTAAGAGCATCGTATAGAAGGCAGAAAAGGCCAAAAAAGATGGTTGACGACCGCCAATTGTGTCCAGACCACGAGAACCTTTGTGGTACATGATTTTTGGGTTAATACCTTCCAACTAACCCCACACATAGCATCTTCGTACGTACATTTACCACACCACCTGACCTATCTATCTCATATAAGTGGTGGTGGTCACGGCGGCGGCGGTGGCTTATACAGATTTTTAACCAAAACCCGTTTCAGGATTTCTTGGTTTAAAAGATATTTTTAGCAGAAGACGATGTCGATGTCCAATCCCTGACTTTATATATATTATTATTCAAATTACAAAGCTACCTAATTTTCTACATGTCTCTGCCAATTTCTAGTTATTTCTTCCATGTTTTGAAATGCCAACTTACTATTATGCTAATATATATAATACTATGTAAAAGTCTGAAAACTTATTATTTTTTATTAAATTACATATTTTTTAATATGCATAATAATAATAATTATTGAATAAATAACACAAAATAAAATAAATATAAAAAATGGGTTAGAAATTAAATATTTTTTATTTTTTAGGTTAAAAAAAGAAAAGTGTTTTTATTTGAATAAAAGAGAATATTTCAGTTAAAATAAAATATATAATTTTTTATGAAAAGTAAAAGTAATGTTTCAAATGTAACAAAATTGAAGTGTTTTACATCAAATAAAATATGTGTATTTTAATAAAAATAAATTTTTTAATATTTTATAAAAAATATTATGAATTTTAATAATTTAATATATAAGTTATTATGGGTGAATGTTGAATTATAGAGAATGACACTTGTCAAATTTTTGAATTAATGTTTTTGAAACTCAACATTTAATATATACTAGTCATGAATCCGCACTTTTCATAAATTGTAAATAATATACATATTTTAAAATAAATAATAAATTAATCAAATATAAAAACTAGAACTTATTATTTTTTACTAAAAGTACATATTATTTTTAATATGCATATTGATAATAATTATTGAGTAGATACAATAAAATAAATATAGAAAATGGGTGAAAAATTACATATTTTTCATTTTTTAGGTTAAAAAAAAAGAAATTTTTTTTATTTGAATATAATAGAATGTTTCTATTTAAAATAAAAGATATTATTTTTTTATGGAAATGAAGAGTAATTTTTTAAATGTAATTAAATAGGAGTATTTTATATTAAATAAAACATGTGTATTTTAATAAAAATTAATTTTTTTGAATTTTTATAGAAAAATATTGTGAATTTTAATAATTCAACACATAAGGTTTTAAAAATTAATGCTAAATTATGAAGATGAATACTTTTTAAATTTTTGGCTTAATAAATTAAAAATAAAATAGATCATATTAATTTTATTTTCTTAAATTTTGTTACCATAATTTTCTAGTTATAATTATATTAGTTTTTAAAATTATTAGATTAATATTATAGTATATATAGTAGTGCTTTTAGTTGAAAAATAATACTAAATAACTATTATACTTTTTAAAAAAATTAAATAAAATTTTTAATGTTTTGAAAAAATATTTGAGTGATTTAAGGTAGAAATATGTAGTAAATAAATATTATTAGAATTTGAGCAATATTGAGATATATATAATAGTGTTTTAGTTGAAAAATAATACTAAATAAATATGGTAAATATTTTATTTTTTAATAAAAATTAGAATTTTTAATGGTTTAACACATTAGATTTTAGAGTGCATATTCACATATGAAAATAGATACTTATCAAATTTTTTGTTTAATGACTTTAAATGCTGAAATATAGATATAGATATAGATATATAGATATATATTATACAATAGATAATTCCTTAATTAATATTTTCAAGTAAATTTGTTCCAAAAAAATATTTTCAATTGAATTTTACTTTCTCTTATAAAAATCAATTTCATATTCGAGTTGAATTTTTTTATGTGAATTTATGTTAAAAAAATAGACTCATTTTGTAATATGTTGACATTTTTATTCATTTTAAATAATTTGTAAAATTAATAAGTTAAACTACGTTTTAAAAAATTAATAACATATCTGTAAACATAAGTAATGTTAGAAATTGAAAAATATCAATGAGATAGTTGTTTAGCAATTACTTATTAATAAAAGTATTTGAAAATGCAGGATTCTGCCATTGATACCCCCACACAAAAATTCCACTTAGTCTTAGACAAGGATGTTAATTAATCCCTAAAGGAAAGAGACACTCAGATGGCGTAAGGACTTTAATTCTGAGGGAAAAGGATATTTGAATCAACATGGATAAAGGAATCCAAATCAATAGGGACAATAACTCTTATCAACAATAAATCATAATTCAAACAAATTTATGAATAATTTCTCCCCATATATACTCTTTAAATCTCATATATCATTCATATTATGCATACATGCTTTCATAAGCATTCTTTTTGCTATTCTCAATATATTTATTAATTTAATTATCGGAGTGTTTATGTGGTCGTTTCCACCCTCTGACCTCGTTGTTTTTGTGAATACATGTATAGGATTTGAAGTAGTTCACAAATCAAGTTATAAGCCACTGTTAATTTTGTAAAATTAATTTCTCACTTGATTTATAAAAGAAGAAATTACTTCATATTGTACAATTCATCAGTATTTAAATCATTTAATTTTTTTATTTAAAGAAATATTGGATTGAAAATCTTGAATGGTATGAAGCAAAAATTTGGATTTAAAAGAAAGGTTTGCTAAACTAAACCATTTTTAGACAAAAACAACAGAGCTCTTCAAATTTTAGGTAAAAAGTTGAAAATGAATTAAGCAAAATTAGGATTTAATAAAAAGGTTCGCTAAACTAAACTATGAAATAATGATTTAGACAAAAATTAAAGGGCTCTTAAGGAAGATGTAAATTAAATCATACTATGGATTAGATAGCCCTACAGTATAGTGACAAAAGGGTCATGGTATGCAACTGTGCTTTCAAAGGTCATAACTTTTAAATCCGGATGAACTATGGAGCCTACAGTATATTAAATCGAAGCTTATTTAGGCTCAAAATTGATTGTTTAAAGCTTTCTTTTGAGCTTCAAAGTATTTTAATATTTTATTTGACCTTTTTGCCCTTTTCTTTTTAGGATTTGGTCTTGAACACTATTTATTCATTTTGTTTTGTTTGAAAGACAGCTTTTGACAAATTTTAATACAAAACTCCATGTTTCAAATTTTGGTATTCCTATGAATCAACAAACTTGATGTCTGTTACCTAGTATTTTCAAATTAACAAGTTATAGAAAATTGAATTTTTGGTATTCTTGTCGAATCAACAGATTTTCAATAATTATCCCTATTTTCTATAACCTTCCACTATGTTAAATCATGTTTTGCACATAAACGCAATAAAGAAATATAATAACTTTAAGGAATTTACATGTTTCTTGACTAAAAATGCACAAATATATTCATATTGTAAATTGACATATTGGTATTGAAAATCACAAATTTTTAAACTTCTACAAATTTATGCCAAATTTTAAAATTTGACAAAACTAACCTAATTATTTGACATGTTATTTGCAATTTTGATACAATTACAATTTGGTGAAAATAAAAAAGTAAAATACGTACATAACATTTGAGGTGAACTAGTTAATTTCTATTTCTATGAGTTTCATATCCATGTCATCTAAATATTAATTATAATAGTTAGTTACACACTTCAACCTAAATAATTTTTTAAAAATGAATAATAAAAAAATATATTTAATTTGTAAAACCTATATTCATCTTCCTATTTATTTAGTTTAGGCCTTCATATGAATGTATAATAAGATTATCTAATTCATCCCAAATATATGTATGTGTTTTAGTTTTTAATTTTTGAACTAATTGTAAGTATATCAAAAATGCAAAAAATATATCAAATTGAATTACTTTTACCAAGTTTTAAAATTCATTATAAATATATAAAATATCGAAGATTTGTGTTTTTTTAGTAACAATAGGCCTTATGTATTTGATTTAGTTAACTTGATTTTCAACTCTTAAAAGTTAGAATATGTATTTATAACGGGTTAAATGCAATAGTGATCACTAAAATTTACATTTATTAAAATTTGGGTACTAAATTTTTTTTTATCACTAAATTTTTATTTGTTTTAAAAATGTACTGTAAAAAATTTTTAGTCTATTAAATTTCTCTTAAAAAACTATTTTTATCCATCAATCTCTTTATCTTTTTAATTTAGTCTATCAATTATAAAAAGTTTGAAAGTTTACTTCTCTTAAATTCTGATACCACTAAGAATGAGTTTGCTCTTATTAGGCGGAATCAAAATAATTTTCAAAATTTTTCTTATTTCTTTTACATATATAGAAAATATGGACTTATTTACAAAAGAAAAAAAATTAATTCTGGATCAAAATAGTAATTATAGATTAGTTATGTACTAAAAATTTTTTGGAGTAATTGCCATGAAATTAAATAAAAATTTGATATCTAAAAAGGTATAAATTAAAGTTTGGTAAGTGAAATAAAATAAAGTTAAAGTTTAGCAGCTTCCAGTTTCATTTGACCTATTTATAACTTTGAATATCCAATTTCAATCTCGTGCAATCTTTGAACTTTCCAATATGCAATTTTTCTCTTGAATATTCAATAAAGACTTGTAATAGCTAACTGAATTGTGTGTGCTTCTCTAATCTATTACTATTTGTTGGAATATCAAGAGGCGGTGTCCAACTCATGATTTTGCTTCTCTTGCAGGCTCATGGCATACTCTCTCTGTCCAGACCTTCATTGTATTATTTCAGATCTCACTCTTCCAACCAAAAAAGTAAGAGCAGAGTAAAATTACAGCGATAATTACTCCTAAAAAAAAAATTTATTAAAATAATTAATTTCACATTAATTATATATATAATTAAATGAATTTATATATCAATCATATAATAGATTGAATTTTTAGGTTAGACAAAACTCTAATTGGCATCTTTTTGGAACTCATTTCTTCATATGGTATCAAAGCTACCGATTTTTTTATGATCTATTCATGAATGCATAATTATTTTTATTCAAATGCCTTTTTTCTTTTTTGGTGCGGTTTAGACCCATTTTATAATTTCATCATGCGACCATATCAAGTCTATGCCACATGCTAGTCAAATCTAAAATGTTTTGAAAGATTATGTGAAAATAATTAATTGTACATCGGTTACATATATTATAAAATTAAGTGAAATTATACATAAATTAAACACTTCTACCTATTAGTTTGAGTTTTTTAATAAAACTTAGATCGATATTTTTCCAGTTATTTTTTTCACTTATTATAATAAAAATAAAAACTATAAAAGAATTATTTGCAAATTTGATGGAATGTACACAAAAAGAATGATGCAAGCAACAACGAAATAGGATGAACAATAAATAGATAATGGTTATGTTTTTGCATACCGTCTTTGTGTGTTTTGTCTTGCAAATTTCTGGTCCACCCAAAACTCTTGAAATTAAAGTCTCACATAGAATTGTAATATGCTAATATCTAGCGTACGTAGGGGTTGGGTTAAAAAGTGCTCTTGTTAATGATTTTGCCATGTCTTTGGACCCCTCTTCATTTGGTGTCATTACACTTCCAAACATCATATGAGCTTTCTGGGTTCAACATTTTTTAAAAAAATTTTTTTTTACAATAATCTAATTGTTAAATCTGATGACATGTTATGGGAGAATTAGAAAGGGTTAGGGATCGAATTTTATTTTTTACTAAATATTTTAATCTCGTGACAGAATACTTTATCATCCGTACCATGTGAATTACACTTCTAAACTCAACCTCACACATGGGGCCAATCAGCTTATTAAAAAAAATATATAGCTTAATTGATTAATAAAAAAATTTCAATAAAAATATGGCGTACTTATGTGAGCAATTTTATCTCAAAATTATTCATAAAATAGTCAAATATAAATATATTTTAATTTGTTACAATTAATTAAACTCAATTAATTATATATATTTTTTAACTGAAAACATATAATAATATATAATATTTATTCCAAACTATATGTACCACCGAATTAATGAATAAGCATTTATGATTCTTTTTAAGAAAGGAAATCAAACATAGAAAAATATACAAACATAAATGGTCATTTCATGATTGTTCTTTAATTTTGATTGTGGTTTAATTCCAGCCAAATGTAGCTAAGTGCAATGCAAGAAGCTATGGAAGAAACATTTCTCTCCTACGCGTTTCCGTCCATCATGGAGAATTTCGATCCCGTGTTATCGAATTTGTCAAAGCAAACAACAAAACAAATTAAGGATTTGATTGCTCTTATTTATTTATTTAAAGTCAATATGCAACGATATACTACAATTCTTTTCCTTTTTTCGTTTGATGTGCCTGAAATTCTTCATTTATCTCTAATTAATTCAATCCAATTCTAAAAGCAGTAAAATTTTCTTAATAACTAATTTAAATATCAAACTTAAGACCGGTTTAAGTGATAACAACTCCGTACTAACTGTTCCCAACAATTAGTAAGTGCTTGAAATTCTTATTATTTTAAAGTTAGAACCAAATGAACTCTATAAAATAAGATTAAATTTTCTTATCACACAATTTTTCCAACCACAAAATTTGAATTAAAAATTTTTACCATTTGAATCAACATATAAACGGAATATTTTGTGCAAAAAAATACAATGAAATTGAAATGTAAAATGAAAAATTAATATTAATACAAGAGAAATATAATTCACATTATTAATAGAGCAAAAAGAACGTAATCGACATCTATTTTTGTTGGAATTGTTGTTATCATCGTAGTCGTCATGAAATTACTACAAGTTTCGGGTAAGGAAATTTAATCTTTTGGCATTCTCAAAAAGGAAAAGAATTAGTATGGATGTGGGTGGAAGGTGTGAGAATTATATTTATTTTTGGTTGAAAGTGATGGTTATTGTTTCAACTAATTAACTAATTAATTATATATATATATATGTAAATAAGTCAATATATTATTGGCCAGATGAATGAATAATTTTATGGAGGTGGGTGAAAATAATAAGCCTACCTTGCATCATTCTTGTTTGAAGTATCCATGCACCTAACAACAATTCACTTTCCAATTATAGTACAAAATTATTGGTAACCAAATCTTTATTGCAGATGGAGTCTGTCTAGTTGGTAGTAGAGTGCTAATTACCCCCTCTTATCATTACTGACTTTAGTGCTAATTATAAGGATTTCTTATAATTTTATTAATTTATTATGTTATTTTATTTTATATTCAACTTGTATTGTTAAAACTTTATTAAAAACTTTTATATTTATTTAAAATAAAATAATTAAATAGAATATTTTGCATGTATCAACTTAATTAATTCTATTTCTAAAAAAAATTTATACATATAAATTATTTTTTATTTATTTTATTTTATATTAAGTTTGTTAATACAAGTAATATTTTTAATTTTATATCCTATCAATTTTATATAAAAAGAATTGATTGAAGAAACTCAAAACTAAATTCAGCATTGATGTTTTTTTAAAAAAAAAATGTAAATATCATATTTATAAACACTTAAAAGCATTAAATAATTAAAAAATTATATTTCATAATTAAATTAGCAAATAAATATAACTACTTTTAGGGTTTGTTTGGTTCAAATGAATTTCATAAAATTTTATAAAATTTATTTGCAAATCCAAGAAAATATGTTTGGTTTAAATAAAAAATTTTTAAAATTCATTTGAATTTGAAATTTTTAATTTTGTGTGATTGTTTGAAACTAAATTAATTCTTGTTAATGAAGTATGTTTGGTTTAAATGAATTTTATATGGAATTCATTTGGAAATAAAATGAATTTTTTGATGGAATTGAACCAAATAAGGGGTTAATGAAATTTTAATAATATAAGTTGAACACAAAATAAAATAACATAATAAATTTGTAAATAATCCTTACTTATTATAATATAAAATTATTAAATAAATGTAAATTATTTGTGTTGAAGTCATTTAAACTATTAATAAAGTCAAAGTGAAGTTCAATTATTAAGAGAATAAGTGCAAAAATCTTCAACCCATCAAAAAGCCAAATAATATCTCAATCTCTCTAAGTTGGATGGTGATTTTTACACTTCAACATTTTATATCCACACTCTATTATTAATGTCTTTAGAGAACAAATGACACATATGTCCTCAATATTTACTTTTTATAGTATTTTTTTTTTTTTTTAACTTTGATAGAGATTATTGCACTCTACCCCATTTATAAATTGCACTCCACTTTAATATTTATATTAGAGATAATCACTTCATTAGATTCTATCAAAAAATTATATTATATTATATTATATTAATTAATATTTATAAAATATTTCATTTAATTATTTTATTTTATAATAATATTTCAATACATGTAATATTTTTAGTTTTATATTCTACCACTTTATTAAAAATTTAATGAAAAAATTAGAATTAAACTTATCATAAAAAAAATATATCAATAGTATAAACACTTAAAATGTCAATACAACTAAAACATTAAAATAAATATTACATAATCACAAGAAATATAACTGTTTTAATAAAATTTTAGCAATATAAGCTGAACACATTATAAACTACCATAACAAATTGATAAAAGTATAAATAGTTCTTAATTAGTGATTATAATATAATATTAAATTAAAGTAAATTGTTTGCATTCAAGTTCTTAAATCTTTATCATGTATAAATAATTTTTAAGTTAGTATTGATCGTTCTGGAAATTACAATTTTCATACCTCAATCAAATAATAAAACATAATTATATTGAACTAAAGATAATCAAGTCATTCAAATTGTAAATGAAATAGTGCAATTATTAATAAGAGGAGTGCAAATAAAATACCCCTTTTGACATAGTGCGAGATAGAAAGCAAACACATTTCATAACTAAGCTAACCCTCAAATTAATTAATGCATTTTTCATTAAAAATATAAACTACTTAAATATTGAAATATTGCACAATGAAATATGGTTTTTCATTTCTAAATCAAGTGAAAAATAATTTTATAAATTAACAATGATATTATACCTTATATTTCAGAATATTTTTGAAAAAAAGTAACCGTTGGACCGTTTTTTACTAATTAATTTGATGTATTTACTTAAGGCTTTTCAAATTAATATATATATATATATATATATATATATATATATATATATATCTCTCAAAATTTTAAGAGAAATAAAAAAAATAATTTATGATAAATATGAGAAAAGGTAGGTGTCATTGTCATTGAAAATTCTCTCCCTCTCTAATTATAAACTTGCAAGTATATATGCAGATATATAAAGAGAGTAAGTAGCTAACCACTGATGTTTCTGGAGTGACTTCCATTTTCTTTCCCACCCATTTGAAACCCAAAAGAAAATAACTAAACCTTCATGGAGTGTCACTTCCATAAATAGGATATGTAACTTCCCTAGCAAAAGATCTTAATTCCTTAATTTCTTTAATTCACAATGCCAATTTTAGAGAAAGAAAACAATGTGTATGTATATATAGGCTTCTTTTTCTTGGATTCCTCAGGACCCATTACTTCATAGCATTTCAGCTCTATAATAAGACATCTTTAAAAAAAAAGCTCTATAATAAGGACAAGGTTCGGCTTTTACATAACAAAAGGAGGTGCATAAAGAAATGGTAGTAATTGAATGATAATAATATCTCTTATGCTATTGTAATATGTGATGGATACATATCCTTAACCTTAATCCTACACCAACAAGTTGTAAACCCTATAAATGCTATATGGCCTAAAGGTTTTTATTTAAAAATGAATACATATGTAGATATCACCATTACCACACAACTTTTTGAAGGGCATTATTAAACCATTTCCTACTAGTTTTTGACTTATTCCTCCTCCTATTATTTAATCATCCCAGCACATAATTTTTGTAATGCTTACAATGAATGTAAACATGCACTATCAAATAAATAAATTTTTTTATTTACCGAAGACTGAATTAGTCAAGATTTATGGGTTAGTTTTATAAGTAAAATTTTAAATTTAAATTTTATAAATGGAAAACAACAAGTATGGAGAAAACTTTCTTAAAAGTATAAATCAAGTAACTCATTTTAGTTACATACTTGTTCAGTATTTGTTACTGATTGTAACTCAAATTCTCTAACACTTATTATTATATATTTACATATTGTATACATTTTAGGCAGATTTTTATCTATACCCAGTAATAGGGTTTAAAATAAAAGACATATATTTTATTTTTATCAATCTAGTATAGGACATTTAGATGATGTATATTAAATCCTATCATTTAGTATGATATATTCTGTGTAGACGAGATTTTCTCTTTTAGAAAATATCATTAAAAACCAATACAATTTAAGTTCAGATTTCACAAGTTTTATTTATCTCTCTTTGATTCATATAACTCGAACTTTACGATAATTGAAACTTTTATAACTATCAAATACTAAAAATATTATATACCAAAAAAAAGTTTTATCGGATTTATTGGACTAATTTTTTGAAATATAATCAGGGTTAGATATGTATATATATATATATATATATCAGGCAAACAATTTGACTATTAAAATATATATATCAAAATAAATGGCATGATATATTTATTAAAAGTTAATGAAATTAGAAAATTTATATCAAAATAAAAGCAAATATCAAAAAAATGCTACACTAATGGGCAAACAATTAATATACAAAACTGAAATTTACTTTTGGGATTTGAAAAAAAAAAAGAGAGAAATGGTGAAAGAGAAATGGGAAGCAACAATAAAAACAAAGGGAAGGAAGGCGATATGAAAAGATGTTATTGTCCCGAGCAGGAGTGGTCACGGGTTTCTTTTGAGTTCTTGACTCTTGTCATACATCATATGGCCAACCCACAAACAACTCAACGTTTTGCAAATCCATATGTATATATGGTTCAAAAATTATATATATTTTTTATTATTAAAAAAGAAAATCCAATTCCGCCCCTCTAATCTAATCCATAATATACATTTAGTTTATGAATATCCATCCCCCACCAATTTCCACTTTGTCTCCTTCAACCCCCACATCTCCACCTCCCCACCAATTGTATTTCTACACCTATATCTTCTTCTTCTTCTTCTTCTTCTTCTATATTTTATACATTTGTTGACCTTGACCATATATATTAAGCTAGAGCTAGCTAGATCTTTATTTTTTCTTTATATAATCCCTTGAAATCACTAATCTTTGTATTCATTCTCTTAATCTCTTTTATTTAAATATATATATCTCTATGCTAATGCTATAGCTAATTCATTGTATTGAAAAATCATTTCTTCTCATTCACACATGCTGCACTAGAATCTGAGTAATAGTGACACATCCCTGCTTTCTGTCATGAGTAATAGTAACTCTTTTATGTCCTTGTTTTTTTTTTTCTTCTTTCATTTTCTTATTAATTATCTTCCCTTGTCTCTGGAGTTCAAAAAACTTCATTGTAATAGAGCCTAAATTTTGTTGGGATATTTTTACCCATTTCGGGTGTTACGCACGACAAACATATAATCTAAATATTTTTCACTTAATTAATAAAAATAAAAAATATATATTTTTATATATTAATTATGAATTCAGTCGTAAAATATAATTCATCCGAATTAAGCAAATAAGAATATTTCAAATTTATCATTGGTATATCCCCTTCTTTCTTCAAAATGATATAGTGCACTCTAGCTGTAGTTTACGAGCAGCTGCTTTCTTCAAAATCTTTTTTTTTTTATTTTTTTTTGTTATTGTAGTAGTTATTCATATAGTTTCAGTTCACGATTTATGAAATATTAAATTTTATTGGCGACTATATTTAGCAATATAAAGAAAAATAAGTTTTTAATTTTAATAATTACAATTTAATTTTGTATTCAATTAGTTGCAATGATAAAAGTTAAGGGTTTAATTAATGGTCACAAGTTAATTAATTTAACCTCTGTAGTGGTAAGCACATATAATTAAGAGTAAAGTTAATCAAATGACGATTAATAATTGTTGAAATCAGCTTATAAGAGTTATTCTTGCTTAAATGACATTTCAAATTTGAGTTGTAATATATACAATTGTGTTAAATTGGTTGTTGGAAGATTTTTATGGACTAATCCTAATTTAATGGATTCTAAATATTGTTGATTAAAAAGAAAGTTAATGAGGTTAATTAGTAATTTAAACAGTTCTTAAATAATGAGAATATATATAGAAAAATTATAAGAGCTAATGCTATTATTATTTTTTTTAATAGAAGGTTATATGGCATAAATATTAATAGATTGTATAATAAAGGATAATTTTTTTGTTATTATTATTCACCATATATATATATAGAAATCATTTTTCTGTTTTGGAGTCATTAAACTGGAAGTCAACACATGGAAGGTCTACATTTGTGTCTTTATATTGGAGAAGACTTGTTAAGGAATTTTGGACGTGTTTTATGTAATTTCAGACTTATTTGAGTCTTCATGTAGAATAATTACAAAATTAGTATGTTCACTGTGCATATGTTATACATAAAATTACATATCTTTAATAAAGATGGTTGACTCCTTTCCATATCAATTTTAATTTAGTGAGATAAATCAATTGTGGTGTATAAGTTTTTTTAGAGAGAAATTTATATATGTAGAAGAAATGTTGGAAGCCACCGCATACGGCTGTAGACACTCTGGCATCCTTTTTTGAGATGTCATTTTCCCTATCATAAACACTCTTAAGGCTACAACTCTTTACAATAGATGTAGGCCCTCAAAGCTGTGTAGATCTTTCCATTAACCCCTCTCTCTCTCTCTCATTTTGGAGTGGTGGATTATTTTTTGGGTATATATATATGCATTCATATATAGGACAATTTAGTTATTTTATTATTATTATGTATAATTTTTATTAATAGTAATATTACATGATTTAAGCATATTAAGAACCTATTAAATTATAATTAATCTTAATACGATAGTTTAAATAACAATAATTTTAAGCCAACTGACGTAATTTTTTTTGAGTTATACAAAAATTAATTCCAAAATAATAAAATCTGTGGGAGAAAAATGACTATATACCGTATGATGTTGTTGAAAAAAAAAAATTACTATGCTACGCTACTCCCTCACTTGCTGTATAAACTTATTTTTTTTTCTTTACAAAATAAAAAAAAATACATATCTTATCTTGCCCACCACTTGCACCTCTCAATTCGTACAATTCCTTTCTCTTCCAAAGTCTCCTAACTATAAAGAGGGGATGCCAAAGCCAAAATGGAGTTTATGAGTTTGATTACCAGTTATAGCTTTCTCTAGTTTATGGCAATTGCAGCAAACATGAGCCTAACTACCAACGATGATAACAACAACAATAACAGCAGCAGCAACTCTACTACTAAAGACGATCACGAACATGACATGGTCATGCCTGGCTTTCGCTTCCACCCCACGGAAGAAGAGCTCGTAGAGTTCTATCTTCGCCGTAAGGTTGAGGGCAAACGTTTCAACGTTGAGCTCATTACTTTCTTGGATCTTTATCGCTATGACCCTTGGGAACTTCCTGGTAAAATTTAACCAACTTTTCCATACTTTTTAGGGCACCCCCTTTTCTTTTTCTTGTTCTTTTTCATCTTTTGTCTACTAGTTAGTACCCATGTAGGAATTTCATCTTGTGGTTGTAAATTAGCTCCTATTGCAATCATTTCTTGTTCCTTTTGATACTGTTTCTTCCTCTTCTTTGACTCTGCATCGTGTGGTGTGTTCTTTCGTTCGTTTCGTTTCGGTTCGATTTGATTTCGTTATTCATTGTGATTTCCTTCTGTATCAGCCTTGGCAGCAATTGGGGAGAAAGAATGGTTCTTCTATGTGCCTAGAGATCGAAAATATCGAAACGGTGATCGACCTAACCGCGTGACTACCTCCGGTTACTGGAAGGCAACAGGAGCTGACCGGATGATCAGAAGTGAGAATTCGAGGTCGATTGGGTTAAAGAAAACCCTAGTTTTCTATTCGGGAAAAGCTCCTAAAGGCATAAGAACCAGCTGGATCATGAACGAATATCGTCTGCCGCAACATGAAACCGAACGATATCAGAAGGTG
Source organism: Mallotus nudiflorus (assembly GCA_947683625.1). Taxonomy (NCBI): domain Eukaryota; kingdom Viridiplantae; phylum Streptophyta; class Magnoliopsida; order Malpighiales; family Euphorbiaceae; genus Mallotus; species Mallotus nudiflorus. The sequence goes on along the minus strand of CANTUR010000286.1, from coordinate 2,269,166 downwards.
AGCCTGTAAAAAACGTCGAAATATGTACAGGAAAATGAATAGAATAAGCCTTTCTTAAGTGGGTATCATTAGTTTCTCGTTTCTGAACCAAGATTTCTGAAGCATATATATGAGAACAAAGATTCTGATGCATATAATATGAGTATTTAAAAAAACTTATATATATATATATATATATGAAAGTCTCTTTCTCTCTCTTTTCTCTTCACTAACCCTAGTTGTTAGACTTAGATGGTAATGATCCTTTAGTTTCTTCTCAGAATTGGATTCAAAAGTTTCTTGGTTCATCATCATTCCTTGCGAAGAGAAGTTACAAGGTGCAATAGAAAAAAAAAAAGAATCTGAAATAAATACAATAAGGATAAAGAAAACGGAACAATACACTCGTGACGGTTGTGAGTTTCAAATTAATCTTGTTGGTATTTAATTTTTGAGTATTTAATATTATTCAGGAATTTATAGCATGGCATGCATGAATTTCGAATTCAGTGACCCCATGAAAGTCCCCGCCTCTATGTACTTATTACACACCGCCCGCACCACTGCAACAAATCCATGCTGTTTGTTCATTGCATTCACTCCTTCAGCTTTAATGTTTTCTTTTAGTTTCAATGTTCATAGCCGCCTTTTTCATTTATCGATTCCTCCTTCAATATTCACAGGCTGAGATATCGCTTTGCCGAGTGTACAAGAGAGCTGGAGTTGAAGATCACCCATCTCTCCCTCGCTCACTTCCTTCGAGAGCATCCTCATCTAGGGGACCTCAATCTGACAAGAAACCGCAGCCTCCTCAGCTTAGTATGGAACGATTTCAAGTTTTTGGAGGTGTAGGACAATCGATATCGCAGCAGCTAGAGTTGGAAAAGATTAGTGCTGCTGAAACAGATGGAAGCACCAACTCAGATGTCACCACTGCTTTAGGATTGTCAAAGCCGCCGACTACCGTATACCACCCAGTTCCTGTAATTAGTACCTCTCTTGGGTTACCAGCTACCATCGAAGAAGAAGAAGAAATCTTTCTTAACCAGTCAAGACAAGCTTGTTCTTTAGTCCCTAGTAACAACCTCTTCAATACTGGCTCATCTTCAGTCTCATCAAACCCAGTTGACGATCTTCACAGATTAGTAAATTATCAACAAGCTTGCCTAAGCCAGCAGCAACAACAACAATATTACGTTCACCATCAACACCAACAACAACAACAACATCAACACCAACATTCACAGTTCCCAATCATGGCACCGCAATCGCAGTCATTAGCTCTCAACATGCTACCAAACTCTCTACCGGCCGCCTTCTCCGAGAGATTGTGGGAGTGGAACCCAATGCCAGAAGCAAATAGAGATCAGTACAACAACCTTAACAATCCATTCAAGTAATCAATGAACTGCACATATATTTATATTATCGTATCTCTATGCCAAGATTAATTATACTTAATGTTGCTAATGACATATATTATCTCTAGTTAATTATAAACTCGATCTAGCTAATGTGGTTAGCATTCGAGTGTGAGTGGGACTTATTTTGATTAATGTATGATCTGTTTCTATATTAGGGTTTAGTTGTTTCGACTCCTTGAAAGGAATTTTGTTTTAGCATATATACATACATACATATATATATATATATATATATATATATATAAGTTAAGTTGGAGTTCCAGGAGCTTAAGGGATAAAGAGAAAAAGGTAAACAAATGGGAATTTTGTTGGTAGCTGCTAGCTCTTTAGCTTTGGTGGATAAGTGTAAAAAGGAAAGGCTAATCATGCAATATGTATATGTACATATGTTTTAGATTCAGTGAAGTCTGCTTCACTTCCTCAAAAGTATTCTCCATTATTGGTCTCAGAAATCTGTCTGGACTTATGACAGTGATTGGTGGCAAAGTAACTCTATCTCTGTCTGTGTCTGTGTGGGAAAATGTTGAGTGCATGAAAATGATGATGCTATTATTGACTAGCCAGAGAACCATAAGTGGAGACAAAATATACACCTATTAGAGAGTTACATAAGGAGAGGACCCCATATTTCACAAGGCAACATCCAAAATGAAGATAGGCCATAGATTGTCTCATGGATTTTGATTCCTTGGTGGGACTGAACTAACCCACCAAATGAAAAAATTGTCTTTCCTTTTGGTACTACTGTTAAAGATCTTAGAAGAAAAAATAAAAACTAAAAACAATATGGAGGGTCACACCCATGATTATGATCAGCCTTTATATATTAGAGAATATACCCATTATCACATTTTCCATTGGAAGCAATTACTGTATTTTAGACAGATTATTCAAATGTTACATGCATTAAAGAGGTTAGAGCCTAGTTTACTATAGTGGCTCAGGTCTAGAATTAGCACTGCAAAGTCAGTACTGAGAATTGCCCACATATCGTGAGTGCATTTTCTTAGATTTATAAATATATGTACATATATAGTAATAGTGGGTTCCTAGATAGAGAGGTCCATTGCTTGACTCTGTCTCTGTGTACTTGGATCCCTGTCTATGAGCATGTTTAGGCTACTTTATTCCTTTGCTGTTACCATTTTATGCGTTTTCTACACTAATTCCAAAAAGAAGAATTTGTGATTTTGCATGGGGAACAGTGGTCTTTTAGGCTGGGGATTGACCTATCCTAGATATAATTGAAACTTTTCATTTGATTTTGCATTTTATGTTTGTTTTTTGGTCCTTTGAAATTGCCTACAATTTTATTGTATCCAAATGGTGCTTTACTTCTATTGTTTCAAGTAAAATGATTAAGGTTAGAGTTCCAAAAGATAGGATACATGAGATCTTAGGCTTATGGCAAAGTAGTCACATATAATATAAGAGTATGCATTATTTATTTTGTGTTTTGAATGTATTTTGTTCACCAATAAAAAAATATGAAGGGAAAAATTCAGCACTAATAATTTAATTAGGAAGAAAATGCAATCTAGATCTTTATTGATGATACATAAGGTATATTCTCTAAGTGATAGAGATCTAAGGTAGGATAAATGAGATCTTAGGTATATGCAAAAGGTATTATCTTAATAACTAAAACTCAAGAACTATGATATACAAAATACAAATTTGACTCTTATACTATATTCTTATTATCATCTCCTCTCAAGTTTAATGGATTTCTACAAAATAAAAAATTTGTTCTTAAACTCTGAATTAGTATCTTTGTCTTGAAAGTGATTTTTGTGAAAATGTTTACAATTTGATCACAGTAGATACCACGATCATGGAAAATGAAAATATAGTTGTTGTATTTACTTTCTAGCCATTGGATAAGTGTCATGTTACTCATGATCTTGATCATGATTATAACTTAAGCTCGTGAGGATCACTGAATGCTAACTCATCTTTTGTGTTGAAGATCATGAATTAAGCTTGATAAGATCACGATCGTGGTGTCCTTGGTCACAATCGTGACTCCTCTCATGAGAAGCACTGGAACTTTGAGGTTAGGAGCTCTTGAATGATTACAAATAGGCCTAGTATCCTCACAATTGTGAGGAATACTAGAACTTTGCAATTTTGAAACCTTCTATAGCTTATGATCATTATAACTTTAATTGTGATAACTTATCTCACGATCATGCCTTCATTCCTCATGAATGTGATTAGGATCATGAGGAGCACTAGAAAAATTTAAAATCTTAAGTTCTTAAGTTACTTTGGCTTGTGGGGGGTACTCACAATTGTGAGGGACACTTATGAGCACCCTTACATGCTTGTAAACACTTGAATTTGAGCTTCAATTAACCTTGAACTTGTACCTAACTAATGGTCACACTTAAGAATACATATTAGTAATTTAAATTTGTTTGTTAAAGTCTAAATAAAGGTAATTAACTATCAATCATGCAAATAATCAACACAAATAGATCGTGATTTTTTTATTTTGAAAACTTCTCTATAGAAATTTTATAGACATTAGGAGTGTTAGACCACATTTGTACCTTGTCAACATATAAATGGAGTTAAATTCATATAACTTAAAATCAATTGATTTATGTTAAGATCTAATAATTTTTATATTTGAAATGTTTTATATAGAAATTTCATGGAACTTGTGAGTGTTGGTCCATATTTGCACCATATAAACATATAAGCTTCATTTTTGTTTGTCTTTTTAAAGTGCAAGATCAAAGCAGGCCTAGCCTTCTCCATTACTAAAAAACTCTCTAGGATTTTAAACTCCAACTCAAATATCATTCTACAGGACTCTTAAACATTTCTTTTCCCTTGACATCACGTAGAAAGTCTATATACCTTAAGAGTTTTAGCCTACATTCGCACCTTATAAACACATCAATTGATTTACGTTAAGGTTCAATCTTATCTTTGACATTTTTTTATAGACATTCCATGAACTTTGAGAGTGTTGGCCCATATTCACACCTTACAAATACATTAATGCACTTGAAAATACACTAGGTTTGTTTATTTAAAGTCTAAATCACAATAGGTCTAATTTCATTTGCTACTAGCAAAACTTTTTAGGTTTTTAAATTTTGACTCATATTAAGATTCAATCTTATGTTTGAAATGTTATAAACATATAAATTTGACTTATATTAAGATTAATCTTATGTTTGACATGTTTTTTCTAAAATTTCTGGAACCTTAAGAGGGCCACTTAAGAGTGTTAGCCCCATCACACCTTATGAACATATAAATGCACTTATAAGTACACCATGGTCTGTCTCTCTGAGATATAAGATCGCAACAAGTCTAACCTCCTCCACTACTAGCTTAACTCTCCAAATTTTTAAACTTCACCTAGGATCATTTGATTATTAGGCCTTCTAGCTAAACTCTTTAAGTTTTCAAACTTCACCTCAAGATTATTCAACTATTAAGTTCTATAAAAATTTCACTCTCCAAGTTTTTAAACTCTAACTCTAGATTATTAAAAGAGTTGGCCTATATTTTCACTTTGTGATCACATAAATGATGTTGAATTCATGTAATACAAATCAGTTGACTTATGTTAAGGTCCAATTGACACTATTTATATACCATTTAACACTCTTGTACTATTTCAATATAGGATATATTCATATCTCCAACATTTTCAATGCTCCATGATAGGATTATGCCACTATATCTATAGCATATAACACATTTGGCCTTGTTCTTAAAAGATACTATATGCTTTAAACAACTTGGTGATATGAAGTTAGATTTTCAAATTATTCTCCTTTATGCAAGGTAAGTTTTGTTAAAGAACAACAGACAATCAAGATTTCATTTGCTAAGTGCATATTTATCTTATTCAAAATATCATCAATATGCTTACCTTGTGTCAAAAGATGCCTATCATTTTTTAGGGTTCAATAGAAAATAACTTAAGTTATCCATGTCTTTTAATGTGTTTATTTTATTCAAAGAAGTAACAATAAATGTAAGAAATATTAAACTATTACTGGTCAATAGGAGGTCATAAACATAAATTAAATAATAAATTTTGATAATATGGCTTTTTGAACAATAGAAAAGTGAAGTGTGATCTTTTGAACCTTTAAATTTGAGATTTTGCAAAGCATTGTTAAGATAGGTATGCATCATGTTTGAGGAGCCTACTTGAGCCCATAGAATGATTTACATAATCAACAAACATGATTTGATTTAAGATGATAGGAGAAGTTCTTATATTCCATTCAAAAAAGGTGATCCAATTTCTTCATTTATAAGTTGACTCTATTATGCATGTTTAATAGCTTCCATTTATAGCTCAATTTCATCAATCCTTTGAGCAAGAAATTGTCAAGGTTTAAGAGAACCAGTTCTAGCTTGAGTAATCATATAATAAATTTTGGTCATACTCTAATTAATTTGATAGTAGATGAGGAGTTGTCAATGTCAAATAATCAAAAAGATTATAAGAAGTCAAAAGCCTGAGAATTCTCAGTTTTACTTTGTAAGAAGGGTGTATCTTTTACTGCATTGTAGCTTGGTGTATATTGATCTTGATGGAGAAACTTTGTTTATAGAAGAACATAGCGTAAGAAATTTTATTAGTAAGAGAATCAAAATAGATGTAGACCTAACAAAATTTGATAAAGCCCAAAGGTAGGGTTATTAGCTTGAATGGTACCCAAACTTTACTCCTTATTTCAAATTGGGTATAAAATATTAATTTATTTATTTTTAATTACCTAACTTTAATTTTATTTTAAAAAGAGTACTATAGAAAATTTGTAGTCCTCGAAATTTTTTCTTTTTATACATTTCAATCTCTTAATATTTTTATCTTTTCAATTTAGTTCTAAAAATTATAAAACTATTTTTTTTTTCATCCTTTCTCAAGCCTTTAGTACAATTTAGGATGAGTCTACTCTTATTAGTTGTAGTCAAAGAGCTACTCAATAATTAGAATGAGACTTGAAATTTCTAAATTTTTCAGCTTATCATATTCGTCAAGATATTGAGAGCTAGTGGCAAATCTAAAGGTTCTCTATGCCTAAAAAAATAATTATCGAACTCACTCTATTTTAAAGTTATTTCTCTTAATTGCTTAAAATAATTTTCAATAGATTTATTCAAAGAATCTAAAGAAGTAATAAGAGAATTAAGATGATTAGTAATGGAATTTAACAATCCTAATACTAAATCTTGCTTTGGTATCAAAGCCTCAAGAAAGGATGAAGAACTCTTCATAATTTTAGGACTAAATTGAAAAGATAAAATATTAAGGGATTAAAAAAGTTTTAAAAAATTATGAAAATTAAAAAATTTTTATGGTACTTTTTTTAAAATAAAATTAAAATTATATTATAAAAAGAAATAAATTGATGTTTGATTCCCGATTTGAAACAAGGAGTGAAATTTGGTGTCATTCGAACTAATAATCCCAATGGTGATTTGGTATATGTAGTCTTAATCATTACAATAAAAAAAATTGAGAAAATTACAGTAAAACTATAAATTAAATAGTGTTTGATATAACGAAATGTGACAAAGTCTTCGAGTAGGTAAATGATTAATGATATAAAATGCAACACAAAAGCATGTTCCTGCAATTTTATAAGTCCAATTTTCACAACATGTTAATATTTTCATTCAGCATATCTATCTTGTTAAAACTATAATGAATTTTACATTTGAAATATTTTAATGAGTTTAAGTGACAAATAAATGGCGAAAATCGAGCAGTAACACAACCACTACTAGCACCTATATATATATATATATATATATATATGCTTGCACCTACATCTGGTAGCTAGTGTACATTATTAGGAAGTCTTTTAAAACCCTAATCCCTTTGCATTGGTACTTTCTTTGTGAGATAAGTTTACTTTAGTTTGGGTGCAATTGGGAATTAGAGGATCTAAGTGTTACTCTTTATATTTTTTTTTATCTCCTTATTGGTTAGGTGAATTTTGCTCCATCTTCACATATAGGCTTAAATTTACTTCCAACCGTGTTAAATTATTATATGTCCTTGTTTATTTTTCTTTGTCTTGACTTAATATTCTCTTAAATAAATTTTATTGGTTTATGCAAAGCCTATTTTCACAATAAAATATAATTATGAATTATGTCACCATAATAAAATATAATATGTTTTAGTACTATTATGAAGAATAGAAATCGAATTTTCATCTCCTCCTCTTTTCTCTTTATGGTATTAGAAGTTAACCTCTTTATTTAATTGTTAAAAAAATTACATGAATTATGGAATGTCATGGAAGATTTGCCGAGCTAGCTCTTTTTGGGAATGAAAATCAAAGACTGCCAATGATGAATTTTCTTGTAACAATAAGTTCAATTCGGTGATTGTTAAATATGAACGCAACTCTATCAAATTTCTACTCAATCATGATGTCAAAAAAAAAAAGAAGGTAAATTTCAATGCAATTACGAAAGTAGTAAATTCAATTTCAAAATTCAAGGTACAAGATAACCTCTCTAAAAAATCAATTTAAATTTTCTCACAAAAAAAAAATTTAAATTCAACATATATATACTTCAAAAAATCAATTTTTATCCCCTTAATTATCATCTTTATCCTATAAATTAATATAATTACTAACATTCAATAAAGAAATATAAAGCTATAAATAAAAAATAAAATTTGAATGTAATTATTTTTTTTTATAGAAAGTATTTAGACTAAATCTTGAGCTTAAAATTAGAAGGTAAATGATAACTTGTTTTCTGGAACTTTTAAGCTAAAACCTTACAAGTGGTCAACAAAGGGTAACGTGAGAAGTGAGGAGGATCCTCACAAACCCTCTGATGTCTAAGTGAAAGTATATAGAGAGAGAATCTTGAGAAAGAAGGAGATTAATTAGAATACCAAAAAAATAGAATGATTGAAAATAAGAGATATGAGGTCCTATTTATGGTGATAGTGATGTTCAAACTTGAAAGGAGTAAGATTCCTCTTTGACTAAGAATCCTAAACCAATTGGGAGAGTGTTCATTCTTTTATGGGAGTCTTCTGTTTCAGGAATTCTTTTCCTAGATGGCCTTGGTTGTCTTTCCTTTCTGAATAACCTGTACATGAAATTAAGACTTTAAGTAAACAGGAATATATATGTTGGGTATCAAGAGTCCCTCCCACGAGTCTGTTCGGATATTTATGTCCGATGTATCTAGGTTTGTAAAAGATGAAAACGTCACTCTTCCACCTAAAGAGAGACTACTTAAGTAATTACATCTAATGTGGGAGGGTGAGTTGGGGTGGCCAACCTCAGTCACAAGAAAAGATAAAGCTCAGTACCAAGTCTTGAAATCATCGTGTAAGAACGTCGTTGAAGTGCCAGTTGGACTTTAAGTGCATAAAATATGCAATAAAAAAGGATGTGTAATGGATTAACCCGTCAATATAGAGACAACGTGGAGCAACCAGTCGTCACTGGAGTTTTAATGCTCGGTGCATTAAAAGCGTAGCTCGAATGCCGATCCTTAGTATTATAAAAGTGACCTAAGGGTGCCAGCTTCAATTACTGGACTTAGATGCTCGAGGCTTAGATGCTCAAAACCTCAGTACTAAAGAAGCCACCTGAGGGTGCTAGCTTCAGTCACTAGACTTAGATTCTTGGTGCATTAAAAGCGTAGCCCAAGTGTCGTATAGTCTGAATGCCTTGAAAGTGTGGCTCATATGTCAAACCTCAATACTATAAAAGCGATTTAAGGGTGCCAACTTCAGTTATTAGACATTGATACTGGAGATTGTGATGCTTACTGTGAAGGGACAACTGTCAATGGTGCACGTGGGATGTATATCTTCTATGTCATTTCGATGCCCTATTTTTTTTTTTAAATTTGAATTACATAACCATCATGTCTATTCGTGTGTCAGAAGATGAGACAATTCTGTTGCCATAATGATTGCTCAATTAATAGATTTTTTCATTTCCTAGACTACCCTTAATAATGTGGGAGAAATCGAAGTATTTCTAAGGGTAGCTAATGGTCTATTCCAGAGCCTTCTATTGTCCTATAAGTATCTCTATTTCTTCGATGTGTTGCATTTTTGCTTATTGCTATCCTGTTGGCTTCTTTGATCTTCTTTGCTTCCTCATGCTTCTGTCATCAAGCTTTTCCTGCAGTAACCCCTGCGTTCTATAACCAGGTGATCCTTTTCTTCCTTTCTACATTGCTTTTTTTATTTATTTATTAGATAAATCCATGGCACTAAGGGAACAAGTTAGCTCTGATTTGTTTGTTTCTAGAATAGATGAGGAGTTGTTGGGGTGGTATCAGAGGCACTTTTGTATTCCCTCCGATTTTACCCTACACACCGTCGATAGAAAATTTAGAGCCCATACTCCCATGCTAGGCTTTAATAGGTTAGTTATGTATTTTGACCAACTAAAGGGGGGTTTGAAGTTCCCTCTGGATCCCTTTGTAAAAATATTCTTCAATAGGTATAACACAGCACTCGGTCAGCTTCATCCTAATAATTACCAGATTTTTATCAGGTTTATACAGTTGATGCATGAGGAGGGTAGGGAGCCAGACTTAGATGTCCTGTGATACTTGTATAGTCTAAATAAGAAGAAAAGGGAGTTGATGTTCTCATTATCGGCCATCCCCAAGCATAGCCTTTTTGTGAAGCTTTCAGACCTTCATAAGAAGTAAAGACACAAATTTTTCATTGTTAAGCACCACTCGAACTTCATAGATGTCCAGCAAATATGGTCCCATGAGTGTCATAGGATGAAACAGCCTCTGAAGTTGTTCGACCATGATACCGAGATGGTCTTGAGACATCATCTCAATGGTCTGGTTGATGCTCGGTCAGCCAAAGATGTATCAAGAAGATACCTATGGAAAGTCTGCCCAGATCGTGTACAATCTACTGATATGTTTTCATCATCGAAAGGTATCTCTCTGACTTTTATTTTTATCTTTTTATTTGTAGATGGCTGACTTTTTTGTGTTTACAGATGGAATTCAGCTTGTAGTTGATGAGCTAGAGATGTAAGTAGAAGCTCTGGTCTCTTCTCCATCGCCCGAGCCTACAGCGCTTGTAATTCTAAATGAAGTTGTCATCAGTCTGAAGAAGTATGTAGCTGGGACTTCTCAGATTGAGAAAGGTAAAAAGCAAAAAAGGCATCTCATAGATAGAGACTTTGATACTGAGGAGCTGGATGAGGAGATATTTTTCCAGCGTTTGAGGCTCTCTAGGTGTTCAGACGTGAGGACTTAGATTTTAAACAAAATGAAACCACCAAGTGTCTCGAACGCCCAGGTTAGAGATCAGTATGTTGAGTCCTTGAGGTTGTCGACCAATATGCAGCAATGGATGGAGGAAGGTCGTGAGGAGCTGTTTAGCTCCATAATCGGGCATTCACTAGAAGTAAGTGTTCAACATTATTTAATCTTTTATGTTTTGAGTTTCAAGGTAATGACACAAGTTTTCTTTTCTTAGATGACTAAGGCATTGCAGTTAGCAAAGGATGAATATTTCTTCCTAAAGAGCCAGTATAGCCTAAAAGAGACGGAGGTCAGGACCATAGCAATTGACTTTGAAAAGACGTTGGACAATGCAAAGGCAACACTGGAACTTTACCAAACCAAATATGCAGAGGCTAAGTCTAAAGCAAAGACGAGCCAGAAGAAGGTGGCTGAGCTGGAGCACAGTCAAGCTCAGCTAACAAGGAGGATCGAGGACCAACACTCCCAGATTGTAAATCTAGAGAGGAAGCTGAGCGAGGCTGAGAAAGCCTAAGAAAATGACAGGAGATCCTATCAGAACATGGTCAGAGGGTTTCTTAAGGCCTACAGGTCTGAGTGTAAGAGAGTCCTGGTTTCCTAAAATATGGATCTGGACTTGACTGACTTAGATAAGTTAACGTTGGCTGGCCTGACTAGGATCGCTTCAGAAAAGGATGCCCAAAACAAGGCCTTTGCCTTTCATGCGAGAAATGTTTCTAAATCAGCTGGAGAGTCATCTTCTAAGCCTATCGCATCTATTAATGCCATTAATGTTGCTCCCCCTCTTATCTCCGAGTCTGATTCATCGGATGCTCAATTAGTAAACTAGAGATTTTTTCTTTTTTTGACTTTTGTAATATAATTTTCCCTTTAATAGATAAAATACTTTATTTAATAGGATTTCAAATACATCTATTAGTAATATTTTTTAAGACAGTTTGAGTTCCAGTATCGTTATAATTCCTTGCCTTGTCTGTCTCTTATTTTGTATATCCCTTTAGATGTTCGCTCTGTAATCTAATAAGGGCCTTCCCAGTTGGATTTAAGTTTACCAGTATTGGAGTTTTCCTTACCGATGTCTGCCCTTTTGAGCACTCAGTCTCATATCTTGTACTGTCTTAGGTGGATACGCTAAAGATGATATTGTGCTATCTTTTGCTTATGTGCCTCTACGACGATGGATGCCCATTCTCTTCTTTCTTCCAATAGATTTAGGCATATCCGAGTGTCAATATTATTGATGTCCTAATCCAATTCTCTATTGATCTGGTAACTTGGTGATCTAATTTCTATTGGTATCATTATGTCTATACCGTAGGTTAGTTTAAATGGTGTTTCTTTTGTAGATGATCTGGGTGTAGTCTTGTAAGCCCAAATAACATTATTGAGTTTTTTGACCTAGATTTTCTTCTTTTTGTCGAGCCTCTTCTTCAATCATTACATGATAATCCTATTAGTGACCTCCATTTTCTCATTTTTCTGTTGGTGGGCTATTAAGATGAAACAGAGTTTTATCCCGAGGTCAGAGCAAAACCTTTTAAACTTCTCATTATTGAACTATTTCCCATTTTCTATGATCAGGGTGTGTGGTATTGTAAACCTGTAGATGATTTCTCTGCAGAAGAAGTGTTGAATTCGGGCTTCTATGATGGTCGATACAACTTCCACTTCTACCCACTTTGTGAAATAGTCTATGGCCATAATCAAGAAGTTCTTCTGTGATGTGGAGGTCAAGAAGAGACCTAGGATATCCATTCCTTATACTGCGAAGGGGCAAGGGCTACCGATCAAATATTGAGGGTTGGAGGGCTTGTGATTAAGTCAAACGAACTGTTGGCATTTATGACATTCCCAAGTTAGCTTCTGAGCATCCTTGGACATAGTGGGCTAGTAGTATCCTTGTAGTAGTGCTTTCCTAGTTAATGTGTAATGTGATTCGTGTGCTCCACAAATTCCTTCATGGATTTCCTTGAGTATGTAGTTCCCTTGCTCTAAGGATACATATTTAGACCATAGGTGTAAGAGGGATCTTTTGTAGAGTTCTTTGTGATGGATAGAGTAATGGGTTGCCTTCATTTTTAGTTTTTAAGCTTTTAATTTTTCTTCTGGGAGTGTCCCATTTACGAGATATTGAACAATCGGCTTCATCCACTCCAGGATTTCCTGTACCTCTAAGATGTCTGGATCTTTGGTGCTGGGTCTTGTTAGTGCTTCGATGAGCTCCATGTCTCTGAATGCCTGACTATCTTTAGCTACTGACTTGGCCAAGAGATCAACTTCTGAGTTTTCATTTCGCGGTATCTGGACTATTTCCTACTATCCCCTGTCTTGCTCGATTCTTTAAGAGTTGTATGACTTTCCCAACATATCTGGCGATGCTTGGATCCTTAATTTGGAATGATTTTTTACATGGTTTACTACCATTTGGGAGTCTAAGTGTATCTTAAGATGTTAGGCTTTAACTTCGGTAGCTAACTTTAATCCTATGATAAGCACCTTATACTCCACAATACTATTGGTTACGTTATACTCTATTCAAACTGTATATCTTACAAGAACTTTATGTGGTCCTTTAAGGATGATCTCGATGTCAGATCCTTGAGTAAAGGATGCCCCATTGACATAGAGCTTCCATTATGGTGCTCTGGTGGTAGTAAGATCTTTTAGTGTCATTTCTTAAATAAAATCTGCTAATGCTTGAGGCTTCACCTGCTATCAAGACTCATAGTCAATGTTAAATTCTCTAAGTAATACTGACCATTAGATTAATCTGCCCAAAGTCTCCAATCTTTGTAAAATTTTTCATAAGGGGAAGCTAGTTCTTACAATAATGAGATGAGTCTGGAAGTAGTGTATGAGCATCTGGGATGCATGGACGATGGCCATGGCCATTTTATCTAGCGTTGGGTATCGAATCTCAGATCCTCGGAGTATTTTGCTAACATAGTATACTAGGCTTTGCTGGCTCTCTTCCTCCCTCATTAGTACTGGAGCTATACATTCTTATTCCATAGAGAGGTATAAGTACAACGTTTCCTCTGGGACCGACCTGCTGAGCAGAGGTGGTGAGGATATGAATTTTTTAATATCTTTAGAGGTTGTTTAGCAATCTTCAGTCCAAAAAAATTTCATGGATTTTTTAGAGCGTGGAATAGTGGTAGGCATTGTTTGGCTAAGCAGGAGATGAAATGCCCCGAAGCCGTGATCCTGCCATGTAGTTTCTGTAGCTCGTGGATAGTCTTTAGAGCTTGCATGTTGAGAATGGCCTCCATCTTTTTTGGGTTAGCTTCAAGACCTCTATGGGATATCATGAATCCCATGAATTTTCCTACCTTAACTCTGAAGATGCACCTTCCCGATTCATTTTAATCCTAGATTGGCTCAGTAATTTGAGGACTTGATCCATATTCGTTAGGTGTTGCTCTGTATACTTGCTTTTGATAATAATGTCATTTATGTATACTTCCACATTTCTCTCGATCTAGTCCCAAAGGACATGGTTCATTATCATCTGATAAGTTGCTCCAACATTCTTTAATCCAAAAGGCATTACTTTGTAATAGTAAAGACCTTCATGGGTGATGAAGGATGTTTTCTCTTAGGCTTCTTCCTTCATCAGTATCTGGTGATATCCTTATGCAATATCTATAAAACTATATAGACCATGGCCGGCAGTAGAGTCTACTAGTTGGTCAATTATTGGCAGTGGGTAGCTATCCTTGGGGCATGCCTAATTGAGGTCAGTATAGTCCATGCACATTCTATACTTGTCATTTGATTTCTTTACTAGCACCATGTTAACTACCCATTCGGGGTGGGTTACTTCTTTGATGAATTCGGCTTCTAGTAGCTTCTTTATTTCTTCGGCTATTATCTTTTGCCTCTCGAATGCAAAAGTTCTCTTCTTTTAAATCATTGGCTTCACCCCTAGTCTGATGTTCAAGTTGTGTGAGGCAATGTAATATCCCGTATTTTTAAAATATTTTTACACTGTACCGGGATATGCAGTGTTAATAATTTTTGTATATATTACGATATTTTCATGAGTTGATATGTATTTAAAACCTATTTTAATTATTGTGTATTATTTACAGTGCTTTACGTAAAATACATTTTCGGATTTGCATGAACTCATACGTATTTTTAAAATACTAAATAAAGCCTATGTGTACATATTTATTTAATTAGGGTTTAATTAATATTACCCTAATATTTTATTGATTGTTTATTTATTTTATTGTTATTTAATTATTTTTAATTAATATTAAATGTTGAAATATTAAATTTTATGTGTGTGGTGTATATTTAATGTGTGTAATTTAATATTATTTTATTATATAGTATAAAGTATATATATATATATACATATTATAAGTCAAAAGAATAAACTTTTGGAAAATTACCATTTTGCCCCCCGACTATCTCCTTCTTCCCCGACCGTTTCCTTCGTCGTCCGGATGCCTGTCACGCCATTTTCTCGCCATTGGTGTGCCGTCCGGTGTGCCACCACCTTCCTCAGCCTTCCTCGCCGCTTGTAGTAGCCGTTTTCGGCGTCTGGAAGTGGATTTTGGCCGGAGAAGCCAAATTTCCTTCCACCATCGATCACGACGATTCCGGCCACCATTTTTGACACCGCTGATCTCTTTCTTCTCCTTGAGCTCCGGTGAGTATAATTCTAGCTTTGGTTTGAGCTAAAATGGTCTAGATTTGCTTAGTTTTGAATTTTTCTAATTCGGCCATATTAGGGTTTTTTATTTTTTTGAGCTTCGAATTGATTGATTCATGAAAAATCCCTTCACAAATGTTGTTCCTAGTAGCTTAATCTACATGTATGAATTTTTTTGGAATTTTTGGAGATTGTTTGGATTTTTGGGTATTTTTGAATATTTAATATTATTTTCTAATTTTCGGAAATTAATTATTTAAATTATGAAATTGTGTTTTATGGTTAATTTAGGTGTTTAAATGAATTATAGGAATTTATTTGGAATTTTTATGAATTTCTAAGTATTTATTTTGAATTATTTGAGTTTATGTAAATTTGGGAAATTAGGGTTAATTATTAATTGGTTAATTGAGTTTAATTATTAATATTATTGATAAATATGTTGAGAAAATTAATTTTGGATAATTGTATAATTTTTGGTGAATTTTTGAAGTAATTATAGTATATTTATATATATAAGGGCATTTTGGTAATTTTACACAAAATTGGCTAAAAATGTAATTTAATTGATTTTAATAGTTATTTAAGGTATAAAAATGATTTCTACAAATTATTTAGTATTTTTAACTAATTAAAACTATTTTTCGTGAATTATTTTCAAATATATGTATAATATACGGTTTTTCTAATAAAATGAGTTTTTATCGATTTTTACTATGTTTAAAGGTTAATTATGTAATTTCTACATATAAAATGAATTTCTATGTTATAAGGATATTTTTGGTATTTCTGGAATTTTTCTGTGTTTGTGGACCCCGGTCGGTGGACTGTAGTCTGGAGTCCGACTGAGGGGTTGTGAATGAGATGTGGTGTTTATTTTTCGAAGTGTGTTTCTTTGCAGGGTCGGCTCTACTCTTTGAGTAGAGAGATGTTCATTTTACAGGGGAGGTTCTGCCAAATTTTTGGTAGAATTCTCGTAAAACGTGATGTCCGATCGAACCCTGATATCGATTCTGTGTTTAATACTCTAGATCGAATTCTAGGATTTCTGTTAGGTTTATTCTGATGTCGATTATTTATTGCTTGTTTAGTTGCGCCAAGACCGAGGGCTAGTGGACCAGGCCCGTCGGACCCGTCTCGTGGAGCGCACTAGGGTGAGTTACTATACTATATATATATGCTTTAGGATGCATGATTTAGAAATATATGTTTTATTTTGATTAAATATGCATAAATAATGTGATTTGTATTTAAGTATATTTTTGGTTTATTTTTGGTATATATTAAATTATATGCATGTTTTATTAATAAATCATATTTAAAATGTTTTTAAATATATTTCTAGCTTAATTTGTAAATTGATTGAATTCATTTGACATATATATACTCGAAATATACATGGTTTACTTTTGGTATATTTCCGGTATATATATATGGTTTATATTGTTATTTCATTTAAATTCATGCATCATTTATTTATGAATGAATGTTTTATATTTATTAATGAAGGATATCGATAGAACGTGCTACCTAGTGGGCAGTACTAGGACCGAATACGTACCGGTACGCCTATAGTATTTAGGCTATATTACTAACCATTTGTGGATATTGATTGAATATGATTATTTGATGTGTGAGATATGGTTTGGAGGTGTGATTGCTGGAGCTCGGTTGACGAAGTGTCTCGGGGCCAATCACACTGGCAGTCAGACTGCTGGAGCTCAGTTGACTTAATGTCTCGGGGCCAGTCTACTGTCTAAATGGATTAAGTGGATATATTTGGATTAAGTGAGCCTGTGTGGCTAGAGTGTTGTCTAACACTATTTCTGAGGTTGTGATATTCTAGGGTTCTATGTGATCCTTCATAAAAGATGATTTTCAATGAAATATATATAAAATGATTTTTCTGCATCTGTGTGAATTTGCCTGTATATATATACATATTATATATATACTGTTGATTGTATGCATTGTCCCTTAGTGTGTATGTATATATATTATAGTAATTCACTCAGTGAGGTCTGACTCCCCTCCGTTGACTAATTTTTCAAGAGAGTCAACATCTTCAGACCTCAGTAGCAGGCCGATACGTCGGATTTCTTTCGCCCCGGCTTCTTTGTGTAAACTGCTTACTTGAGTCTTTTTTTTTATAATCTAGACACTGCAGTAGTTGTAAATTGATTTATGGGATTTTATGTATTATATTTATGTGAGATATTATATTATATTTGGAACTGGATTTGTATTAAAAGATTTATATATATGAGATGAGATTTAATTAAATCCAGTTGGTGAAATCAATATTGTGATATTTATGATTTTCATTTCCGTTGCATTATATATTGCTACTATTATTGCATGTTTTATTTTATTTTTAGGCTTGCTACGGGTTCCGGATTTGAAAGAATTCTCGTTCCCTAGCGCCGGTCATGGCCCCTGTTTTGGGTCATGACAGGCAATCTGAGGATCTACTCTAGTTATCTCTAATACCCGAGAGGCAAAACCTCTTAAGTGCTTAGTGAGGACTTCACTTATTCCTCACTTAGTTTCAAAGTCAAGTTCATTACTGATCTTTACCGTCTTCCTATCAGCAATCTGTAATATCTGAGTA
The DNA here is from genome assembly GCA_947683625.1 of Mallotus nudiflorus. Taxonomy (NCBI): domain Eukaryota; kingdom Viridiplantae; phylum Streptophyta; class Magnoliopsida; order Malpighiales; family Euphorbiaceae; genus Mallotus; species Mallotus nudiflorus. The sequence goes on along the minus strand of CANTUR010000286.1, from coordinate 2,251,213 downwards.
TCATCAACTAGTTTAGGTTCAACTCCTTATTTCTCTATCTCCCAAGTTTATAGGGGGAATACTTTCATCTGAGGTTTGATTGCTATCTGGTAGCACTGTCTGGCCATGTGCTGATCTTTGCGGATTATAAGAGTTCCACTCTTAATTAGAATCTTCATAGTCAGGTGTTGGATATTTATTACTGCATTAGTTTCTTAAAGTGTTGGTTATCCTATGATGTCGTTATATGTTAGTGGGAGATCTACTATACTTAATAGGGCTTTAATAACTTTTGTTTCTTTAATGTCTCGATTTCTGAATTCCAAACTTATCTCTATAATTCCCATCGACTATATGGTTCCTTCACAGAAGCTTGTAATGGGATTCTAGATAGCTTTTAGGTTAGTGATGGAACCTCTCATTGCCTTGTAAGCATTCAAAGATAGTGTGTTAATGACACTTCTGTCATCGACCAGTAACCTTTTCACCAAATAATTTTTAATGTATGTGCTTACCACTAGGGCGTCATTGTAGGGGGTGCCAAACATGGTCCCCATCTTTAGAATCAAACACGATGATCTCTCTTTTCTTGAGGGCAGATCCTTCTCTGTAACTCCTTTTAGGTTTTTTCTCAGTATTTTCTCCTTCGATTATCATATTAATAACTCTGACTGGTTTAGTCTAGGCCTTCTTTGGTTCTAGCCTATCTCACCCTTGCACATCCGAATTCCTAGTTCCTCTAGATGTGTTAGTGAAGTTGTCAAGTCTATCATTCTGCACCAGTCTTTCTATAGTATTCTTTAATTCTCTATAGGCCTTAGTGTCATGCCCGTAGTCTCAGTGATACTATCAATAGTGCCCTCTATCTTTAGTGGCTCTCCGATTTAGGCTTATTCTTCTGGCTGGGATAATTCCCATGCCATTCTGTCGAACCCACATAAGGATCCTGGATCTAGAGGTATTTAAAGGTGTGAATCTATCGGCTTCCTTTTCAAATCTTTGCACCATATTTCTAAAATTTATTCATGGGAAGCTTGCTCTTCTAGGTCTTAACTTTTCTTCTTCAGCTGGTGCTTTTTCTTCCTCCCTTCGCATCCTTTTATCTTTATCTATTTTTATTATGTTGACTACCATAGTCATCACCTCCATGAAAGTGCCAGGTTCTTTTGTCATTATCTTGTCTTTAAGTTTTTCGAGTATGGTGCCATTCTTAAGGGCTTCGATAGCAACTTCCTCTATAAGATTTTTTATTTGCATGGCCACCTTGTTTAACTAATCTAAGTAGCTTCGTAGTGATTCATTAGCCTCTTGTCGGCACATTCGGAGGTCATTGATGTTTTTGGTTAGGGGAATGATGGTGACGAACCTAGTTTGGAACTTCTCCGTCAGGTCTTTAAAAGAAGTGATGGAGTTCTCAGGAAGCCAATGAAACCATTTTTTAGCATTCTTCATGAGCATACTTAGGAAAACTTTGCACATGATTCTGTAATTTATGTTCTGGAGCAACATTCTTGTTATAAACAAGGATATGTAGTTAACGGGATCTCCAGTTCTATCATATTGATCCAGTTATGGCATCCTAAACTTAGTTGGGATCTTTGTCTAGATTATCCTCCTTATAAAGGGTGTTTTAGCTTCTATAACACATCCATCTTGCTTCCTTGGTCTCGTGCAAGCTTTATGTATAACCTCTTTAACCTTTTGGGTTAATTTTGAATCATCGAGAGCCAGAATTATTGAACTAGATTCCCTTTCTAGAAAATTACCCTTCCTTTTACTTCCTCTGGGCAATTTTGGAGATATGGTGTTTTATGTGTTAGCCGGTCCAGGGTGCCATTTTGAATTAAGGTATTCGGTTGTTGTTGCATTATCTGTGTTTGGATATTTTATATCATTGCTTCTTTGTTTATTGGGGTGAGGTTGAATGTCTGGGTCACAGTGTTTAGGTTAGGCATAATTATAGCTGGCGTATCTGTTAGATTTGGAAAATGTATGGAGGGTATAGGTCGGTGATGGTGTTGCAAAGGGGCATAATATGGGAAGTCGATGCCAAGAGTTGGCCACCCCTGGGTGTTTCTAAGAGAAATGTGCATACCACCATATGAAGGTCTGACATATTAAAAAGGGGCTGCAGGTATTGTCGTGGGAGAGGTATTAATAGATTGATTGGAGGAATAGGTGTGGAAAGGTTGATGTGAGTGTCGGGAGTCAAGATTGGCGACGGGCTGGAAGTTATAGTGGCAACGTCTTAATTTGGTAGATGCATGAATGGCTTTTTCTCAAGAGTCCCCACAGATGACACCACTTGATAATTTGCTTTCCAGAACTCTTGAGTTAGAACCGTACAAGTGGTCAACAAAGGCCAATGTGAGAAGTGGGGAGGATACCCACAAACCCTTTGATGCCTACGTCAGAGGATATAGAGAGAGAATCTTGAGAGAGAAAGAGATCAATCAGAATACAAAAGAATAGAATGAATGAGAATGAGGGATATGGGGTCTTATTTATAGTGATAGTGATGTTTAAACCTGAAAGTTGTAGGATTCCTCTTTGATTAGGAATCCTAAACCAATTGGGAGAGTGTTCCTTCTTTTATGGAAGTCTTCTGTTTCATAAATCTTTTCCTAGATATCTTTGGTTGTCTTTCCTTTTCGAGTAACCTGTACAGGAAATAAAGATTTTAAGTAAATAAGAATATATATATGTGGGATATCAATAAACAAGGAGCTTGAGCAAGTTGAACGTATCCTTAAATTTGTCATTTTAAGGATGCGTTTGGATCTCTCTAATGCAATAATTTTCTTTATTTTTGTTTGGTAACCCTTAATTTTTAACTCCTTACCAGTTAACCTCATTTTTGTTAATTTAGGTAGGGGTCGATTACATACTTGTAAAAAAAACACTCTTTATTGAAAATTAAATAAAAACTTCTCATTTTTCTATTATTTCATCATATATCTTGTAAATTGTTTATGGTATAGCAGAAGCTATAAATAAAAGGGATAATTATTGAGAATCTATGTATTCAAAAAGAATGCTAGAAACTCAACCTTCTATAACTTGTTACTTCGAAAATACTGAAAAATAGACATCAAATTCATTGATTCACATGAATACCAAAATTTGGAAAATGGAGTTCTGTATTAAAAATTGTCAAAAACTATCTTTCAAATAGAACAAGATGAATAAAAAGTGTTCAAGACAAAACTATAAAAAGAAAAGCGTAAAAAGGCCAAACAAAATACTAATATAATTTAACAAACAAAACAAAATTTTGAAGTCCAAAACAAAGTTTTAAATGGTCGAATTTGGGCCTGAAAATGGAATGTGATAAGTAAATTCTATCTTCTGTATAGATCTCTAAATAAGTTTATATTTGATATATTGTGGGCCCATAACTCATCCAAAGTCAAAAGTTATGAATTTTTAAAGTATTATTGTGCACCCTAACTCCTTGGCAAATTATATAATGGACCTCTATCCATATTACAATATGGATTAGGAGTCTATTACACATGTGGTTTTTTTTAACACTTCTGTTTTTTTTTTTTAACACTTCCTCTTCTTCTTTTTTTAATGCACTTTTCTTCTTCTTCTTCTTCTTCTTCTTTTTTGTGTTCTCTTCTCCTCTTTCTTTTCCTTTTCTCTAGTCACTATTCATCCTCTCTTTTCTGCACTTTTTTTTTGGATCAGTGGTTTCTTTCTTCTTCTTCTTCTTCTTCTTTTTTATAAGAGAAGAATTTCTCTCAAGTGTTTTAAAACCTAAAATCATAACTTGAGACAGAGAGGGAGGATTTGCGAAAGTTACATATCTATTCTTTTAAAATTTAAAATTTATTCCTTCTTCTTCTTTTCTTTTTTTTTCTTCTTCTTTTTGTATTTTTTAGATTGGATTTTGACTGCAAAATATTTTTTTTGTGCTTTGTTTAGTTTGTGCATATAAATTCATTTTTTGTAATATAGAGATTCTAGCATTGTTGATTGGAAATTCATGTGTTATTAAATAAAAATTAAATTAAATATGAACTTACAGGTGAATATCAATGAACATGCAAGTGAAGATCAATGAAAATGGAGGTGAAGGTCAATGAATCTACTACAAATTCATTGATCTTTATATGCATATTCATTTGAACCCACAAACAAAGGTCAATGAACATGCAACAAACTTGTTAATTTTGACCTGCAAATTTATTGATTCTCAATAAATATACAATTGAAGATTAATGAATCTCGTAGTTTTGATCAATTAACCTATTAATTTTTACAAGTATAAAGAGAAGTTAACTGATTAAAACAAAGTTTAACACAGAAAAAAAAAAGATGAGGTTTGATGTAAAAAAAAAAAAGGCTCGTGTTTTTTTTACATACATGTAATGTCCTCTAGTTCATATTACACTATGAACAGAGATCCATAGTATAACAGCTCTAACTCTTGTCACTGTCCATTTGCTCTATGTATTGTAGACGTATCTAGTCCAGTTGATTTCTCTTTTTATTTTTCTATATTAATAAACTACAAATTAAATTTATAATATATATATATATATATATATGTGTGTGTGTCAATTTAAAATTTTTTATGATATTTTTATTATTTGTATAAAAAAAATATGTCAATAATCCGTATATAAAAATCATATCAACAATTAGTATATGTTTGTTCATATTAATTGTTATAGGCAATTTTAATTTTTAATTTTATGTTCTATTAATAATATTTTATATAAAATTTTACCAATATTTTTTGTATGCGTATGAATGTATCAATATATATTATACATTTTTATCTTCATAAATATTTTTCTAATAATTTCTTTTCTTGTTAAATGATAGTTTTAAAATTAATTTTTATTTCTTATAAAAATTTAATAATATATTTATATTTATATTATTATTATTATTATTTTTATATAAATTTTGTTAATTATATTAGCATTTTTTTAAATAATTTTACTTTAACAGTTTATTCATTTCGTTTGTTTATCAAATGGGATTAACAATTTAATTATCACATCTATAATTGTTAAACTATTACACCCTATTTTTTTTTTTTTAATTTTGATTCAAACACACCCTAAATATTAAAAAAAGCTCAATTCAACTTGATTCGGTTACTCAAAATCTTAGAGTGCAAGAAACTGTAGGTCACATTAAAGATTCCTATCCAACAAATTAGAATTCTTTAAATAAATATACCAAAAACCAAAAAAAAACTTTCAAAAATGTTGTTGACTTTAATAACTTTTAAAATTAATTTTTCTAACTTTTGTATTTCAAATATAGTTCACTCTTCTTACCATTCTTTTTTTTAGGATTTTTTTTTCCAACATTTTTTTCATTTTTACTAAATTTTTCAATTTTTTTTTACTTTATACTTTTTTTTCAACACTTTATTTGTTTTCCTTTTTTTTTAATATTTTTTTACTTTATACTGTTTTCATTTATTTTTTTCTCAATATTATTTTTACTGTCATCATCTACTTGTTTGTCAATTTTTTTGCTCAACATTTTTTTATACTGTCTTCATTTTTTTTTCTCAATCTTTTTTTACTAAACATTTTTTTCTATTTTTATAGTACTATATTTTTCTTTTTTTTTCTCAACGCTTTTTCTAATGTCTTCATCTTTTTTTCTCATTTTTTTGCTCAACTTTTTTTTATTATTATTTTTAAGGTACTGCCTTCATTGTCTCTTCAATATTTTCTCTTTTTTTTTGCTCAATATTTTTTCTCTTAAGACCCTTTTTTTTCAAATGAATATTTATAAACTAAATATTTACAATTGTTTCTAAACAAAACAATAAATATCTTCAACTATTGTAACAACAATAAATAAACAAAATTTTCTCCTTTTATATCCTTAAAAAATAAGAATTTTATTTTTTTTACTTCAATTTATTTATCAAAATATCTAACAACTTTTTTTTAAAAAAAAATTATTTGATACTCATTGATCATTAATATATAATAAGTTTAAAATCCTTATGATGTTTTTGTAACATCAACAAAAAAAAAGCCAAAAATAAAAAAGTCAACAAAAATCAACAAACTAAAACAAAAAAAAATTAAAAACAATAACTAAAGCAACAAAAATCAACAAAATTTTATAGTTGATGATTGTTGTTAATTTTTTTACTATTTTTAAATTATTTTTTCATTATTAAAAATAAAATTAAGGTCATAAATAAAATTTTTATTTTGATTAGTATTAATGATAAAAATAATAAATTTTTTATATATCTCATTTTTTTTAACAAAAATCAACAAATATAAACAAAGAAAAACAATTAAAAAGCTAAAACTAAAATAAGAAAATCAATAAAAATTAACAAAAGCAACAAAAATTGCAGTTATTGATTTTTGTTTTTATTTTTTTTAACTTTTTCATCATTAATAATAAATACAATTTTTACTTTTATTAATATTAACAATAAAATAACAATTTATTTGATATATTTCATATTTTTTTGTTATTTTTATGGAAAAAATAATTATTGAATACTATGGGTAAGTTTTACTTTAATTAGTTTAATTTCTCAATTCTAAATAATTATGAAAAAATAATTTTTGAAGACTATGGATAATTTTTAGTTTAATTAATTTAATTTTTTTTTTCTAAATAATAGTAAGTTTTGAAATAAAAAAATTGTTATTTAGAATATAAAATTAAATTATTTAAAATATACAAAATAAATATATAAATACAATTAACTTAAATTAAATATGTTTTAAAAAATAATAAATAGATAAAAATTATAGAAAAAAATTGAAAAAAATGGCCAAAGTTAGACACAATCTTTGAAAAATGTACCACTTTTGTAACAAAACTGAAAACAGCAAAAACAAATCTGAAAGAAGAAAATGGGTCTGGGCATGAAAGAAAGTGAGAGTGCTATATTTTTGTAATTAATCCAACAAATTGAGATTTATTTTTGATGTGAGCCCAAAGCTCAAAAGATTAACAAGTCAACATGTTTTCCTCTAAGACTTGATTTTTACAGAAATGAGTGCTTCAAGTGTCCAAATGACCTCATATTACCTGTCACAGCTTTCTTTATCTTCTCAATCACAAACTCTGTAACACATGCTAATGCTATGCATGTTGATGTTGGCAGCACTTCTTTGGGTTGGGTTGTTTTCTAGCTTCTGGTCCATTCTGCTGGCACTTTAATTATTGGACATCGTTTTCTGTTTTTGGGCTTTGGTTTGATGTTGATGAGACGGTTCAAAATATCAATTTTGAAGTTAATTTTTAATTATATTTTCAAACTTCAGAATATATTCCTTTTAGTGACATATGATCTGCTATTTGAACAAAAAAAAAAAAGAAAAATCATTTAGGGTGGATCTGATATGAATGAATTTCATAAAATCCTACAAAATTTATTTACAAATTAAATTAAAGTAATCATATTTAGTTTAAATGAAATATTGGTAGAATTTATTTTTAATTTTGTGAAATTTCTTAATACTAAATCAAATTTTAAAAAAATTATTAAAATATCTAAATGAGTTTATTTCAAGAAATATTTATTTAAACAAAACATATTTTATTAATAAAAATTTATTTGTAAATAAAAATTTATTTAAAAATGAAATGAACTCTTTTAATAGAATTAAAGCAAATGAAGGGGTTACTGATACGATTGATGAAAAGATTATACTAAGATAATTTAACTTTTAGTTGATAAAACATAGTAAATCCTAAATACAGTAATACCTCTTTATAGTTACTCTATATAGGAATAATTTATATACAGTCATAAAAAAATAAATAAGTTGAAATTTTTAGCTCCCCCTTCAAGAAAACTTAATTCCATACCATAATAATTGTATATGCATCTAAAACCATATAATTTTTGTTACATTAAAAATAAAATCTAATTTTTTTATATATTGGATATTTAGAATTTAGAAGGTGTGAGAACCATGAAAATGGAAGTGATGTTTTTAATTAAATTTCTTCAAGTCACATGTGGAACACATTCTGTGAGTAGAAAAGATGTGTTTGCAGTTGCACCCTGATTAAAAATTTGATGAGAAAGGAACATAAAGTAGGCCACTTCTCAAATTGTGAATGATACCTTCCCATGTATCACCTTTTATGAGTCATGACCATTATAATATGCATATGAATTGTCATCTAAGAAAACAAAAAAAAAAAAAAAAACTTTAATTTATGGCAAGTTACTAACCAATGTCTGTCAACATCATGGCATGTAAAATTTCAATTAAACAAACTTTATATGTTATTGATACTTCATTATTTTATAACCTTGAATTGTTCATTCTGAATCTGCTGTTGGCAAACTAATCATCAGAAATCAAAGTCAAAATTTCAATATTTTTTTAATTTACATCTAGTTAGCTAGGTATAAGATTTTCTTAGCTATATAACTGATAATTAAACACTTTACTTCAGAACCACTTTTCAACAATAGCCAAGCTTTTTCCAGTAAAGGAAAAAACTCTAAACCAGCCTGCCTAGAAGCACAGAACAGTTGAGCTAAGCAGCAACAGACCTTTTGTCTGACAAGCTTCTTTCAGCCATCCTGCTGGTAGATTGACTGCTCTTGCTCCCGCTGCCTGCAATTTTCTTAGGAACGGACCGCTGCATGATCCGGATGGGAATACCACCCAACTCGAAGTCCTCCTTCAAAGATTTGGACAAGAACCTTAGGTCTGTATCTGAAAGTCGCGTCTTACCACTTGTGAAGGCGACAAAAGTTGGCGGACGGGCCTTCACCTGAGTGAAGTACTTGATCTTGGGTTGTGCAGCCTGATCTTTCCAAGAATGTCTGCTCATAACCTGTAAACAGGCAAGTAAAAAGAGAGTTTATTACATTAACAAATTGTATGTCTAAATGGTTCAGAAAGGGGAAATAGAATGTCTAAAGTGCTAACCTTACGAAGCCAACGGTTTAGCCGAGCTGTGGATAATCTCAAGCACCATTTTTCATATGTATCAATGACCTGATGCATGACAGCCATCCGACCCATACCCTCTAATGCTGAAATAAATACAACTGGAATACCAGAAATCTGCAAGCACAACAAGATCACAGAATTAAAACACCATCAAAAGTGTATTGATGTTTCTATATAACCAGATGGCTTCTCATTTTATAACATATATTTTTTTGCTAGAGATATTCTTATACTGGATAATTCATTACACCAAAGGCAGTCAGAAGTGCTCATATTTCTTGAAGATTATGGCAAGTCCAGACTGTTTATTAGTTAATTTTGTCCAAATCTGTTCCAGCAAAAATTGCAGTAGAAAGGATTTATTTACAGTGCTTTTGCAAAGGCTTTTGAGAAAAGCACGCTATTGAAAGTAAATATTTGGAATATCACATATCAGATTTTACACCAACTAGTTAGCTTAGTGATCTCTTCATGATACTTGTTCCCTACCACTAAATCATTGTAATTAAAGGACGCACATAAACCTGTAGATGATATAAAAGCATAAAATCAGTCTTCTTTCACTTTCCACTAACAAATTGAAAGCCCTAAAATACACAAAACTTTCTAACATAAAGATATAAACAAAAGTTTACTTTTGAGAAGAATCATCAACACAGCAAAACCAATGCAACCAGAGAAAACCAAACAAAGGATCTTGCTTTACACAACCAAAAATTAAAATTTAATAAAAAAAAATATGTATAAACAAGGAGAACCTTAAATAAGAATAAGGTCAGTATTAACAGCAGACAAACCTGTGGTATTACTGTCTGTATTTCTAAAGGAACTGCTTCCATAACCTTCTTAAACAACTTTGAATATTGTTGTCCTTGCAGAATATCCATCTTGTTCACAATGACAACCAATCCACGTCCTTCTTCCACAGCCTGTCTTGCTATAACTACTTCAGCATGTGTCATACTTCGCCTAGCTTTCGCAATCTAGTCATCATACATACAGTGATGTAGCAGACTGGAATGTTAGACAAAATGAAGAGATCTTAACCAAAACAGAGTATTCAGGAATCAAGATATCATATTCTTTGTCAGCAGTTGTTTCCACTATTGCTATCACATGGAACTTAGCCTTGATACTTACTATAAAGATCAAATCAATTTGATGATAAAACAGCAGGTTCTATTTTTTATATTTTTTTGTTTTGATTTTTGGAAAAATATGAGGGAGCCAATTCTGGGGTAACTCTACTAGTTTGAAAGCACGAATATGTTTCAAAGTAAATTTGATAGCCATATCCACATTGTTCATATTTATTTTTGTCGTCAAAGAAAAACTTAAGTATGCTTCAGGATAAATAGGTTAATACATTGCAAAATACTAACAGGCAAAAAGAACAAAGAAATCACAACTTACCTCTTCTGCATCAAGCACCAAAGCCACCACATGAGCTCTCATCAGATTTTTTCTTGATTGCATAATGCTCAATGATGATGGTCCTTTCTCCTGCCCTGTCCTGTGCAACCAACCTGCAGTGTCCACCTGAATAAAAATAATACCAGATTAATGATCAATTTATACATGTAACCAAGAGCATCAACAAAACAAATTAATTCCAACCTAGTAATTCAATGGCTGTTTTTGAATTTAGAAATAAATTTCTAAAGGATTTCATTTGATAGTGACCGCATCATTATATGCCAGTTTCTGCCATCATATCCAAACTTTCCTGTCAATGCATATCATAATTAAAGGATAAAACCTAATCAAGAAAAAAGAACCTCAGAAATAGTCAATGTTATCTGATTATCTGACAATAATTAAACAGGAAAATGGAATAGATGAAAACTGATACAAACCACAAATCACAATCCTAAACTTTTTATCAATCATTCCCCTGCACAAGATCCCAGGAGATCGTGCAATTCAAGTAAAATTCCAACAGAAATTCATTCAGCTTGTTGCATCCTTGGTAATGGCGCATCACCATCTAACCAAAAAGGGCGAAAAGATAGCAACAGATCATTGATGAATATTAAGTTTACTATATGCTGCCATAAAATAACAACAATGATTTAGGAAGTGGATTATTGAATTCTATCTACTTTCCATGCTCATACAGGCACCGTTCAATCATATTTTACATTAGTAGCTGGATGCACATTGCATTCTTGCATTAAAAGTTAAAAAAAAAAACAATAAGAAATTGGGTTGAATTGAAAGTTGAGACCTCAATAAAATTTGAGGGAGTAGCATGAAAGAAAGTTTAAAATTTTTAAAGCCTAATAATGTATTAAGCTAAATGGTGACTAAGCTTAATGTCATTAAACCAAGTAGTAAGTAAGCTTAATGTAAGCTCCTCAAAATAAGAAAAGCAGACAGAAAAAAATTCAAAATTGTTGCAGCTGCTCTAACACATTGATTTCATTGCATAGGAAACAAAGAGAAGCTTAACCGCACTCATGAATAAGGATAAGCTCAAAAAGTGAACGATAGCAACCTTAATTTTGCAATTTTGATGTACTTTTCTCTTCATGAACACAGAAGAACAAATATTTCAAAATTTGAACTGCATATCGGATACAAAACACTGCAAGTGAACATACTTTGAATATGCATGATTCACAAAACCAATAATTCGTCAACATTATAACAACACAGAAGAACAAATATTTCAAAATTTGAACTGCATATCAGATACAGAACACTGCAAGCGAACATACTTTGAATATGCATGATTCACAAAACCAATAATTCGTCAACATTATAGCAAAATGCAAGCTTTGATGCTTACCAAATATATGTTTCTTCCTTGAAACTCGAACTGAGCTCTAATGGAATCTCTAGTCAGACCAACCTCTGGGCCCACCAGCACACGTTCTTCTTGTAACAAATTATTTAGCAAGGTTGACTTTCCAACATTGGGCCGACCTACAATAGCCAACTGCAATGGCAGCTTAGACTCTTCAACCTCATTTGAGCTATCATCATGAATAGCACTATCGCTACTGTGTTGGTTACAATTGTCTGAAAGTAATTGAAATGCAGAGTAAGATTAGAAAGAAATTGAGAAGATAACAAGTACTGCTAAGTCTATCAATAAAATAATTAACAAAAACCAGGATGCAGTGAATCAAACTGAAGCAAACTATCTAGTATGAAAATCAATGCCTTTGGCTTGCAACAAGATATCATATGTTTGAGGCCTAAGATCATCCACTTCATGTAAATAGGTGAGTAAGGTGATTTATGGAATCTAAGCTTTCTGTTCCAGACCCAGGACCCTGTTTCAGAGGATCCAAAAATTGCACTGGCTATGTAGCCTCTGGAATCGATAAATGATGATTCGATCAAGTTACTTTGAGATCATTTAGGTAATTTCTAATGATACTATCCAGTCAGAGATGCTTCTATTCTCTCGCTCAGGCTTGAAAAAAAAAAAAAACATCTGTATGAAACCTAAAGAAGACTCTCTCTCTCTCTCTCTCTCTCTCTCTATATATATATATATATAACACTCATAAAACCCACCAATAGAAACTGATAATATTAGGGTACTATGAAATACAAAAGGAGAGGAAGAAAAGAATTTCTTCCCTTTCCCATGCTTATCCTGCTAGAGAAAATTCATCCCAAATACATCCCTCTATGTAATGAAATATGAGCTGTAAAAGTTGCAAGTGATTTCTGGATCCATGTGAAAAACTCAAAATTCATCACAAATTTGCTCATTGCAAGCAAAAGCCAACATTGCTCATATACAAATTACTCATTGCAACATAGATAATTAACACTGCAGTCTGGAAAAAAGAGGATCTAACACTGCAAAAGAAATCTTACTTTTCAAGACTTTGAGCATATGGTCCACAAGCAAAGGCCGAAGAGAATCATAGAGTACTGTCATACCCAGCCCTGTCTCAGCAGATATGGCAATAGGATCACCAAATCCTAGCAAACGCGCTTCATCAGCAGCCTCAGCAATAGAGCCAGCACCATCACAAAGTGATTCAGATTTATTCATTGCTACTATTGGATTGATCCCAGGGGCATGTTTGCGCAACCACTTCCCAACCTCCAAATCCAATGGATGCAGTCCAGCTCTGATCAAGGCATAACACCAAGATATGATAAGAAGACATCTTGAGTTACTCCATTAAATTATAGTAGATTGACACTCCATTGTTTTAAGTGCAACCTGTCTTGTTTTCACTAGAATCCACATGAAAGATGAAACTTACACATGTGGAAAGCAGGAAAAAAATGTGCTAGCATCCACCAAAATACACATAGCCAAGAATCTCAATTCAAATGCAAATTGACTAAACATAATGCAAGCATGCACTATGTGCAATGCTATACTATCATTTTATCAATATTCAATGAACATAGTACTTTACATATAAACTTACCTAACATCTATGAGGAATATTGCAAATTGAGTCCTGGCAAGCACAGTTGCAGTCATGTTCGCTGTTCTTTGCAGAATAGACCCTGAAGCTGCTTCAGCTTCTAGACCGGCAGAGTCCAACACTCGAAACCTCAGATCACCCAACTTAGCAATGCCTTCTCTAATGTCTCGAGTAACATGATCATCTGGTGTGTTATAAACAAGAGCCTCCCTCCTCCGAATCAATCTACAAGTAAAACCAAGCAAATAACCAATTTTGTCGACAACGACAAGTAACCACTTAGGGGAGAACACATAACACACACACATGTAAAGCAACCTTCTTTGATAATGCAAACAATGAAACTAACCGATTGAAAAGGGCTGATTTTCCCACATTCGGGCGCCCAACAATAATGACAGTTGGAAGCAAATTACTATCGATTTTGGTAAAGTCGACCAAAACCTTTTCTTCATTGGCAACACCGACGTCAGTCTGCTCCAAATCATTATTACATGTTACGTTATCAGAATCCAACTCTGGCGTCTCATTTGGATGATGCATGGAGCAAAATGGCCGACCAAGCACCCATCTTTCATTTAACTGACAAAAGCTTCTATTATCATTGATAACAGCAGCATGATTAAACAGAAATCCTGACGAAGTAACAAACACAGTAAATATTAATCAAAATGCAGAGGAAAAAGAATTGTAGTAGTAAAAAAAAAAAGAATTGATAAAGTTGTTACCTGACGAGGGCTTGAATATAGGGATAAAGTTGTAGTTAAATTGACTTGATAGTGAGTAGAGAGTGACGGTTTTGTGTAAGATTGAGGAAGAACCACAGTACCTCTTTCCAACTAAAAGCGATCGAACCCATGAGTAAGACATACAGAGCTGAACACGAACACTAAAAACTGATTGCTATGGCAGTAGATATTGCTTAAAAAATGACGAAAGGACAAAGTAGTAGAAACGAATGCACAAAACCAATAAACTTAAATGGGTTTACATATTGGGTGGGGAATTTTGTCAAACAGTTTAAGGACACCGTGAAAAAAGCAGAGGACGAACAGGAAAAAGGACGTTAAAAAATGAACGCCCACCGTGGGGCTCGAACCCACGACCACAAGGTTAAGAGCCTTGCGCTCTACCGACTGAGCTAGACGGGCTTGTTGTGTAAGCATTAGAATTATTTTTTATGTAGAAAATATAGAGTTCCAAAGTTGGCCAAATACATTATCCCATGCCTCAATTTTACCCTATTTGATGTTGGCACCCCTCAAAAATCTTAAATTAACCAATTGCATATTTAAACTTCTACTTGTGATCTATTTAGCCCCTATATAAAGGAGGAATATAGAGTTTTACCCCTAAACTTTACTCAATTATTCTAGGTCACCTATCAACTTTTATTTTATTTAATTTATCTCTTAAATTCTATTTTTCACCCATTTTACCTCTAAATTTCTATTTTTCATTTATTCAAACTCATCACGAGTTAAATACATAAATTTATCTGCTGTGTAAGAAGGGTTAAATAGGTAAAAAATAAAAGTTAAGAGATAAAATTGAATAAAATGAAAGTTGAGATGTGATATAAAATAATTAAATAAAGTTCAAGGGTGAAATTCTATATTTGGCCCTAGATAAATAGACCAAAAAGCATGTTTTAAATGTGATATGACATGGTAAATATTTATTAAGTTGGATTGACAGCTCCCTTTAATATTGTATTATCTCATTAAAAGTAATTAATTATCAATTTATATCAAATCCTTAATTGACCAAAGGCCAGTTTCGGATTCCTAATTTCTTCCTTCATCATATCAAACCAAAAGCCAAAAAAGGAATTTTTATAACTTTGAAATTCCAAATACAACCAAAGAATCAAAATCTAGTCGAATCCAATCGAAAATCCTACTAAAAAATCTATGTTCTTTAGTATAAGAAATACCTAGGAATGAGTCAGTCCGATCAAATTATATGGTGGGCAATTTGTGTGACATTAAAGATAGTAGTGATAGCAAAGAGAGTTGTGATGTTGAAAGTGAAGGAAATAGTGATAACTTTGACGATGAAATAGATGTAAGTGGATTTAGTAGAAATTAGAAGTGACATTGATGATGAACTTAGAACTAGATTGTTTATGAACCAAAAAATTTTATAAAGGATACACATAAAATTTAAATAGAAAATTAGTAACTAAAAAATACAAACTAAATTTTATAACTAAATTATAATTAAGTATAAATTTTAGTAACCATCCGTGTAATTTACATGAAAAAGCTTAAAAGGCTAAGTTATTCGAGAATCTTAAAGTCTTGTGATGTTAGTTGGTCATGGGGATTTCTAGTGAACATTAGAGAATTTTTCAAGTTTATGATTTTTATCAATGGCATATCTTTTTTTTTTTTTTTGGTATGATCTTTTGGGCAAAGAATGCATCTATCCTTGAAACGACTCACTCAGGGTAAATTTTATAAATGTTCATTAAATTTTGTATTTAATTACATATTGGTTACAATATTTTAATTTATATTTTTTAGTTATCAAATTTCTATTTAGATTTCACGAGTGTTTTTTATAACATCTTTTGCTCTATAAACAATCTAATATTACTATTACAGTTCAAAAATTGAAGATAATATATAGATAATAAGTCTATAGTTTTTATATTTATATAAAATTTAATGGAAAAACTAAAAATTATTTTGAAGGACAAATACCTTTTTCTTAAAATAATGCAAAAACATTATTTGATTAGAGAACCAAGCAACTATCAATACTTATCTTCATTTTTAATTTTTTTTATAATAAACCATTAAATTAAAAAAAATGATTTGTATAATGTTATTATATTTAAATATTGAAATATTATTTAAATTTTTACATATCATATTTGAGTTTTTTACATATAATAAACTATATATTAATAATAAAATATTTATATAACATTAATATATTTAAATAATTTATCACTATAATTTAAGAAGGTAAAAGAGACAAATTGGACCCTCACATTTTGTCCTAATTTCATATTGGACCCTTAAACATTTTTTTAGTCAAATTGGAACTTTAACTTTGTAAATTAAAACCATATTGGACCTTTATTGAGTACAATTAAGTCTTATAACTTTTTTTAGTACAATTAAGTGTTATAGATTAATAAAAATTAATTTTAAGGGTTACTAACAAACAAAATTGGTAATTTTTTTAAAAACATATATATAACATAATTATAAAGTTTTTAAACCTATAAATATATTTTTTAATTTTTTCTTGAATTTTTTTTTGTTGGTAACCTTTACAGTTAATTTTTTATTAATCTTGAAGACTTAATTGTATTAAAAAAAAGTTATAGGATGTAATTGTACTCAGTAAAGGTCCAATATAATCTTAATTTAGAAATTTGAAGTTCCAATTGGGCTCAAAAAATATTTAAGGGTCCAATGTAAAATTTAGGCAAAATGTGAGGGTCCATTTAGCCCTTTAGCCAATTTAAGAATGATACATGGACTTGTTTGTATAGTATTTTTAAATTTTAGACAAAAATACTAATATTGAATTATTTATGTACCAAAAAATTTTATATGGACTATACACAAAATTTGAATAGTATTTTGGTAACTAAAAAGATACAAATTAGAGTTTTGTAATCAAAATGTAATTAAGTACGAAGTTTAGTGACTATCTATATAATTTACCTGAAGTTCCAATTTGGCTCAAAAACCGTTAAAGGGTCCAATGTGAAATTAGGGCAAAATGTGAAGGTCCATTTTGGCCCTTTGGCCAATTTAAGAATGATACATGGACTTACTTGTATACTATTTTTAAATTTTAGACTAAAATGCTAATACTGAATTATTTGTGTACCAAAAAATTTGATATGGACTATACATAAAATCTAAATAGTATTTTAGTAACTAAAAAGATACAAATTATAGTTTTGTAATCAAAATATAATTAAGTATAAAGTTTAGTGTCCATCTATATAATTTACCTAATTCCATCATATCAACATTCATGATACTGATATTCCCAAATGGGATTAGTTACTTCTCGGCAAATTCCTAAAGCTTTAGATGAAATATTCTAAGTAGATGAGAAATTTTTATTATGAGCAATTATAATATCCACGAGCTAGTAATTTGGACAGATGGTCATTAAAGTTTATTTGTAATTTTAATTTGGTTATAAAACTTTAATTTGTGACTTTTTTGCCACCAAACTTTGATTTTTATTTTGAACGTAATTTTTCTCTAAGATTTTAAGCCTTAAAGTAACCATTTTAGTCCAAAAGATTATTTCTTTATAAATAAGTCCATAGGTTCTAAATATAATAAATAAAGTAAAGATATATATTTTTATTTTCTTCATGTCTTCCATTATAGAAAGTTTTGTTTATTATTTATGTTTACTTGACTGTCCTAATACTAACTGTAATAACCTTAGTTTTTAAATTATTTTATTTTATTACGAGATATGCAGTGTTAATAAGATTTGAAAATTTTATTGATTTATTTTAGTTATTTTGTGATTATTACTATTATTTTATATAAAAATATTATTTTATTTTAAGTGAAAATTTTCTACGTAAAAATATTATTTTTAGTCATTTAATTTGCATGGTTATTTTATCATTATTATTTCTATTAATGTTTTATCAAATTTTACTATTTATTTTGTTAATAAATTATTTTATTATTTGTATTGTATTTTATGTATTATATTTATATATATTAATTAGGGTTTTGTATTTATTAATGTATTTGTGTTTATTATTATAATATATGTGTGTGATTATTTGTGTGTTTATTATTATATGTGTGAGTATATATTTTTTTTTGTGGTGGATATTTTTTTACATAAAGTAATATATAGTTTAATATATTCACATATACAAACAAACATAAACATTCATACATTCACGCAAACAACACATACATACACTATTCATCATCTTCCTCCTCTCGCACGTCCCGATTCCTCAACGGCACTGTGCCTCTCCGGCGTTGTAGACGGCGGGGTTTATCGTGCGTCCAAGATTTTAGCAACCGTGACACTGTTTAGGCTCAGGGCCTTAGAGAACACACTAACCACTGTCATAAAGACAGGGCGTGGAGATGAGGAGTCGCCACCCAGAGTAATAACTGGGACAAATCGAAAAGATTGTACTCGATTCTCTACAAGAAAGCTAGCACCACAACCAGGAGATTCTGGATATGGAATACTAACTTCTCTTAGTCTCATGTTCATTTAGAATAATTTCATAAATGATTATTTCATCCTCTAATTACATGCAATTTTATTAAACCCTAATTAACATCCATCTAACCCAAAAGGCAACAAGTCAATAAAATTACAAGTAAAAATGCATCAAAAAGGCAATGTCCCTATGTCTAAATTATGTTAATTTTATTTTATAAGTTAGTTAAATCTACATATTTTATTTACAAGTGAAATGGACTTAAAGGTGAGCCTACATTTTTATTAATTAGTGAGCTAGATCTATTTATTTTAGTCTGTCTAAGATATGAGCTTAAGTCTATTCAATTTTAAAGGAAAATTAAATTAGTGGGACTAAGTCTAACTTGGTTTTATTTTAAATGAAATGTAGGCCTAGGTCTATTTATTTTTTAAAATAAATGAATTTAACTGAGCTAAGTCTAAACAAGTTTTAACTAAGTGGGCCTAAAATCTAATTAACCTAATGGGACTAAGTTAATTTTAATCATTTAAAGCCCTAAACCATTTTTAAGTCTATTTATTAAGTAGGTTAGACCTAAACATGGGCTTGGGGCCCAAAAGGATAAAAACATAAAAAAAAAGCCCAAAATAAATAAAACACAAAAAATGGATCAAACAAACATTATAGTGATTTTCTAGAAACCCTAAATAAATTACATGCAAACCCTAAATTTAGCTATGGCCATCATTGATTTTAATTGATTTTTACCCAATTGAACCTAATTACTAATTGATTTTAAATGCAAAAAATTAAATCTTTTACTATTCCCACTAATGGGGCTATTACAAACTACGTACAAAAATTAAAATAATTATACACCCCTGAATTAAAAAAACTACATAGGATACCCAAATACAAAATAAAAATAAAAACCCTAATATCTACTAGAAGACAACACAAGTTCTTCCATGGCATTCCATGAACCTTTTGTTTGTCAAAACATAAGCAGTATCCTCCTCAATCCACATGCAGACATCAAAAATAAAAAACATAAAAGTAGTTAGATTAGTAGTGAAATTAAACAATCAAAACAATAACAAAAATAAAAGAAAAAAATCATAAAAAGAAAATAATAGAAAAGAAATGAAATAGAAAAAAAGAATAGAAAAAGAACACTGATGTTATGCAAATGCCCTTTTTGAGCCCCTCAGATTGGATTATCACTGTTGAAATTGAAGTATTGTTGATTATGGACTGGGATTTGATTGCTTTCGAAAACTTCAGTATCCAAAATTAAGGTTTTTTTTTTTTGCGCTCGCCCTCTCTCTGTTTTTTTTTTCTTTCATCTTTTTCCGTGTATCTCTTGGTCCCTCTGTGAGTAAAAATCTTCCCAGAAGAAAAGTCCCCCTCCGCACGCATGCAAACTCTGCTTTTAAATGCAGAGTCTGCTTGCATATTGACTTCCTCCTTCGGAGGAATAGACTCATCTCATTTGATCTAATGATAGCATCTATTTTTTATTTTAAAAACTTACGTGTTTAAAAACCTTATCATATAATAATAAAGACAAAATTGAATTTTCAACCAATCAAACCACTAAAAAAATTGATAAAAATATGGGAAAAATAAAAAAAAGGACTTTTACGTGTTGGCATTGTGCAATGCTAATGCCGATCGGCATTACCTAATGCTGATTGACATTACACAATGTCGGTCGGCATTACACCAATGTCGATCGGCATTTTAAATGTCGATCCTAACTTTTAATTATCGAAAGACCCTTGAAAAATTGACTTATTTGCAATTAAATCCTAAAAATATTGCAATTTAGTCCCTAAAGCCTAGAAAATTGACAACCAAGTTCAATTTTTAAATGAATTTCATCATAGGGGTTTACGTCGCAATTATGCACAATTGCATCCCGAAATTGGGTGCTTACAGGCGTCCAGCAGCTCCGCCCTCCTTCCAGTCGCCTTCCGCCACCCTTCCACCTCCTTCTCCGATGTCGACACCGTCTGAAGCCAAAGAGACCAAAAGTTCCTTTTTCCGGCCACCTCCCTTTTTCGGTCACCGATTCTTGCCATTCCGGTCTCTATTGACTCCCCTAACTCTAATGAGCATGAATCCAAGCTTAGTTTAAGCTCTAAATGTCCATTTCTTGAGTTGTGTTGAATTTTTATTTTTGAGCTTTAGGGTTTTCGATTTTTTTTAAGCTTGATTTTGAGTAATATTAGTATATTATGTGTATTTTTGTATTATAGGGTTAAATATGTAATTTTGTTAAGATTATTGCTAAATAATATGTTTTAGTTGATTTAATAATTATTTAAGGAATTAAAATGATTTTTATAAATTAATTACTATTTTTAACTAATTAATACTAATTTTCAAAAATTATTTTCAAATAATATATTATATAGTATTTTGGTAATAAAATGGGTTTTTAGTATTTTTTAATATGTATTTAGGCTATTTTAGTTATTTGAATATATAAAGTAAATTTTTATTAATTTATATAGAATTATCGAGAAATTGGGTTTTTAATAATATTATATTATTATTTCGGGATTTTTACGTAATTATAGAGAAAATAATTATTTTTGGTTTTTTAATGTTAAATATGTTATATTTTGATATTTTGAGGATATTTATGGAAATTATTGATTTTTAATATATTTATTATATTATTTGGATTTTTGGTGAATTGTGGACCTCGGTTGGGGAATTGTGTAGTTTGGGATCCCAACCGAGGATTGTGTGAATTCTGGTTTTAGAAGTGCGTTTTCTTGCAGGACCGGCTCTACATTTTAGTAGAGAGATATCCATTTTACAGAGGAGGTTCTGTAGAATTTTCGGTAGAATTCTCGTAAAACATGACATCGAATCAATTATGTGTCAGTCGGTGTTTTGTAATCTTATATCGAGTCTCTATAGAGCTTAAGTTAGATTTATTATGATTTTTGTGCTTATTTTATTTGTTTAGTTGCGTCGAGACTGAGGTCTAGTAGACCAGACCCGTCAGACCAGTCTCGAGGAGCGCAAACATGTGAGTTGTTATTTTATATAAACATCACACTTAGGTTGCATGTTTTAGAAAATACATGTTTTAAATGTATATTTATTCATAATTGTTTTATTAAATGATTAGTATATGTTAGGTATATTTTTAGTATGTTTTAGGTATATTCCTAAGTAAATGCATGTTATATTATTTATTTATATTTAAATTGTTTTTAAGTATATTAATGGTTTATTTTTGGTATATTTTATGATTGATTTGAATTTATTTTATTTATATATACCCAAAATATACTTAGTTCATTTTGAATGATATTATGTATTATTTATTTTCTTGCATGAATGATTTATTTTAAATGAAAGATATCAATATAACGTGCTACCTAGTGGGCAGCACTAGAACCGAGTGCGTACCAGTGCAATAGATTTTAGGGTTGAGTGAGAATTCCTTGTGGAATTATGATTTGATTGAGATATGATGTGATTGATGGTGTGATTACTGGAGCTCGATTGACCAAGTGTCTCGAGGCCAATCATACTAACAGTCAGACTGCTGAAGCTCGGTCGACTTAGTGTCACTGTCCATATGGAATAAGTGAATTTATTTGGAATTAAGTGAGCCTATATGGCTAGAGTGATGTTATTGTTGATCGAGATTGCGTTTAAATAGGGTTCTATTTGATCCTTCATAAATTTATGTTTTTCAGTATTTATATAAATAAAGTGACTTTCAACATCTGTGTGAAATGCTTGTATATATATTTATTATATATAAATGTTTGATTGCATTTGACATTAGGAAATGCATGTATATATATTATAACAATTCACTCAGTGAGGTCTGACTCCCCTTAGTTGACATTTTTACATGAGAGTCTTCTTCTTCAGACCTCGGCAGTAGACCTATCCGCTGGATTTCTTCCGTCCCGGCTCATTTATGTAAATTATCTACTTAAATTTTTATATTGTACTCTAGAAAATTTCAGTAGTCATAGTATCAGTAGTGAGTTTTATTTATATTTACTGTATGTGATTTTAATTCATAGGTCTTTCTCTAAATATTGTATTAATATATTTATGTTATAATATGAAATAGATTATTCTATTACATTGGTTTATGATTTTAATTATGGTGCATATTTATTTTATATTATTGCATGTTTTTCTTTTGAGGCTTGCTACGGGTTCTAGATTCAAAAAAATTATCGTTCCCTAGTGTCAGTCGTGCCCCCCCCCCCCCCCCCGATTTGGGTCGTGACACTAACAGTTTGAGATCTTTAAGAAAAGAATTATTCAATGCAAAATAATAAGAGGTTAATATTTATCAAAAATATCATAATCAATATATTGTGACTTTGTTGAATACAATAAATTAAAATATTTGATACGAACTATACAAAAAATTAAAATTTAATAAGTTGTTTTTGTGCAAAACATAGTATTTTTAGAAATTTTTTTGAACACGGAGAAAGAAAGTAAGAATTAAATGGACTATTATAACTTGAATATTTAACATTCATCACCATATTTTATAAAAAATTAAATATTTATAATTTTTTATAAGTTTAGTTTATAATTTGAATTTTAAGTGACTATTTATTAATAAAAAAATTATTATACAGTTCATATTAAATTTAAAAAAAATCTCAATTGTTGTAATCCTGATGGATTATTGGAATTTAAACTCTCTTTTCGATTTTCCATTTATCTAGCAATTATTTTAATCTAAACCAAAAAAAATGATATAAAAAATATAGTAATAATATTAATAATACACAACTTTCTATTGTATTCAACACAATCACAATATTTATTATGATATTTATTGGTGAATACTAACTTCTTCCTATCCTGCATCGAATAATTCATGTCTTAAAACTCTCCAACTATTAGTATTAGACGAGTCAGATAAACATAAATAATGGATAAGACTCTCTACAATGGAAGGCATGGAGAAAACAAAAACATATATTTTTATTTTATTTGTTATCTTTAGAAGCTATAGACTTATTTGCAAGGAAATAATCTTTTGGACTAAAATGGTAATATTATATAACTTTAAGGCTTAAAATCTTAGACAGAGACTACATTTGTGTAATATCCAGTGTTTTTAAATATTTTAATACTGCATCGAGATATGCAGTGTTAATAATTTTTGTATATATATTATGATATTTTTATGAGTTGATATGTATTTAAAACCTATTTTAATTATTGTGTATTATTTACAGTGCTTTACGTAAAATTTTCCCGAGACTTTTATTTTCGGGGAAATTTTCACGTAAATATTTTATTATTAATTATTTTAAATATATTTATGGATTTGCATGAACTCATACATATTTTAAAATATTAAACACCGTGTATACATGTAATTAATTATTTAATTAGGGTTTCATATATTACCCTAATATTTTATTAATTATTTATTAATTTTATTGTTATTTAATTATTTTTATTTAGTATAAATTATTAAAATATTAAATTATATGTGTGTGGTGTATATTTAATGTGTCTAATGTAATATTATTTTATTATATAGTATAAAGTATATATATATATATACATATAATATGTCAAAAATCAAAACTTTTGGAAAATTACATTTTTGCCCCCGATTTCTCCTTCTTCCTCGATCACTTCCCCATCGCCGTCCGGTCGCTGCAACTGCCGATTCCTTACCGTTGGTGTGCCTTCCGGTGTGCCACCACCTTCCTCAGCCTCTTTCACGACCTGTAACAGCCGTTTCCAGCGTCTAGAAGCCATTTTCGGTCGGAGAAGTCAAAAGTTGAACCACCGTCGATCACGACGATTTCGGCCACCATTTTCAACACCGCCAATCTTTTTCTTCTCCTTGAGCTCCGGTGAGTGTGATTCTAGCTTTGGTTTGAGCTGAATTGGTCTTGATTTGCTTAGGTTTCGAATTTTCAATTTAGGCCATATTAGGATTTTTGATTTTTTTGAACTTATAATTGATTGATTCATGAAATATTCCTTCACAAATGTTGATCCTAGTAGCTTAATATACATGTATGAATTTTTTTGGAATTTTTGGAGATTAATTTGATTTTTGGGTATTTTTGAATATTTTAATATTATTTTCTAATTTTCGGAAATTAATTAAATAAATTATGAAATTATGTTTTATAATAAATATAGGTGTTAAAATGAATTATAGGAATTTATTTGGAATTTTTATGAATTTCTATGTATTTATTTTGAATTATTTAAGTTTATGTAATTTTGGAAAATTAGGGTTAATTGTGTTTTTAATTGAAATTAATTGGTTAATTGAGTTTAATTATTGATATTATTGATAAGTATGTTGAGAAAATTAATTTTGGATAATTATATAATTTTTGGTGAATTTTTGAAGTAAATATAGTATATTTATATATAAGGGCATTTTGGTAATTTTGCATGAAATTGGCTAAAAATGTAATTTAATTGGTTTTAATAGTTATTTAAGGTATAAAAATGATTTCTACAAATTATTTGGTATTTTTAACTAATTAAAACTATTTTTCGTGAATTATTTTCAAATATATATATAATATACGATTTTATTAATAAAATGAGTTTTTATCGGTTTTGACTGTGTTTTAAGGTTAATTATGTAATTTCTACTTATAAAATGAATTTCTATGTTATAAGGGTATTTTTGGTATTTCTGAAATTATTCTGTGATTGTGGACCCCGGTCGGTAGACTGTAGTTTGGAGTCCGACCGAGGGGTTGTGAATGTAATTTTGCGTTTATTTTCGAAGTGTGTTTCTTTGTAGGGTCGGCTCTACTCTTTGAGTAGAGAGATGTCCGTTTTACAGGTGAGGTTCTACTGAATTTTCGGTAGAATTCTTGTAAAACATGATGTCCGGTCGAACCCTAATTTCGATTTCGTGTTTAATATTTGAGTTCTAGGATTTTCTGTTAGGTTTATTATGATTTTTGTCATTATTGTTTGTTCAGTTGCGCCGAGACCGAGGCCTAGTGGACCAAGCCCGTCGGATTCATCTCGAGGAGCGCACTAAGTGTGAGTTGCTATTTTATATATATATGCTTAGGATGCATGATTTAGAAATGCATGTTTTATTTTGATTAAATATGCATAAATAATTTGATTATTACTTAAGTTTATATTTAGTTTATTTTTTATTTATTTTTGGTATATATTAAATTATATGCATGTTTTGTTAATAAATTATATTTAAAATGTTTTTAAATATATTTCTAGCTTAATTTGTAATTTGATTGGATTTATTTGACGTATATACACTCGAAATATACCTGGTTTACTTTTGGTATATTTCCAGTATATATATGGTTTATGTTGCTATTTTATTTAAATTCATACATCATTTATTTGTGAATGAATGTTTTACATTTATTAATGAAGGATATCAATAGAACGTGCTACCTAGTGGGCAGCACTAGGGCCGAGTACGTACCGGTGTGCTTATAGCATTTAGGCTATACTACTAACTATTTGTGGATATTGATTGAATATGATTATTTGATGTGTGAGATATGGTTTGGAGGTGTGATTGCTGGAGCTCGGTTGACCAAGTGTCTCGGGGCCAATCATACTAGCAGTCAGACTGCTGGAGTTCGGTTGACTTAGTGTCTCGGGGCCAGTCTACTGTCTAAATGGATCAAGTGGATACATTTGGATTAAGTGAGCCTGTATGGCTAGAGTGTTGTCTAACACTGTTTGAGGTTTCGATATT
Organism: Mallotus nudiflorus; assembly: GCA_947683625.1. NCBI lineage: Eukaryota > Viridiplantae > Streptophyta > Magnoliopsida > Malpighiales > Euphorbiaceae > Mallotus > Mallotus nudiflorus. Next base: position 2,224,987 of record CANTUR010000286.1, on the reverse strand, counting down.
CTAGGGTTCTATTTGATCCTTCATAAACGATGATTTTCAGTCAAATATATAAAATGAATTTCTTGCATCTGTGTGTATTTGCCTATATATATATATATTATATACTTTTGACTGTGTGCATTGGCATTTAGTATGCATGTATATATATTATAGTAATTCACTCAGTGAGGTCTGACTCCCCTCCGTTGACTATTTTTCAGGAGAGTCATCATCTTCAGACCTTAGTAGCAGGCCTGTATGCCGGATTTCTTTCGCCCCGGCTTCTTTGTGTAAACTGCTTATCTGAGTCTTGGGTTTTTTTTATCTAGACACTGCAGTAGTCATTAAATTATTAAAGAGATGTTGTATTATATATTTGAACTGGATTTGTATTAAAAGATTTATATATATGAAATGATGAGGATTTGATTTAAACCCAGTTAGTGCAATTATTATTATGATATTTATGATTTTTATTTCCACTGCATTATATACTATTGTTATTACTATTGCAATGTTTTATTTTATTTTATTTTTAGGCTTGCTACGGGTTCCGGATTCGAAAGAATTCCTGTTCCCTAGCGCCGGTCATGGCCCCTGTTTTGGGTCGTGACAATTTGAAACAAAAATTAAAGTTTAGTGACCAAAAAATCATAATTCATAACTAAATTAAAATCACGAATAAAGTTTAGTGATCATTCGAATTATTTACCCATCCAAAAGCATATGGATGATTTAATTTCCTAGAGGAATTAAAGTTTCCTATTGAATGTCCCAGAGGAATAAAGTTTCCTAGTGCAAACTAGTTTGGAGAAAAATGTTGACGTGTGAAATTTGTAAGCATACAAAATCGTCAAGTAATAAAATAAGATCGTCCCACAGAGATTGAAAATTGATTATTATAGTACTTAAAGTGTTTTGTTGTTTAAACACTAAAATTGATTTTGATTTCAAATTGAATTAACAAAAAAATTGATAATAAAATTAAAACTAGGGTTCTTATTTTCAATTAAACCTTTCTTAAAATCAATTAAACATTTAAATCAAGTCTAACTTAATTTATTTTGAAGTATCTTTAAAATTATAGGTTTTTCTCTCAGATAAACCCACAATTAATTTACCACAAATAACACCAAGTTTTACAGTTCTTAGTAACTAGGTGTTCTTTATACCCAATTTTAAGTAAGCTATAATCAATGTTAATTGTTTTAATGTCTCTCAACTAAGAAAACAATTAATATGTTATTGTTCTATCTTAATACAACCTATCTCTCAATTAGGTTCCATTGTCTAAATTCAATCAAGGGGTTTTCAATCCTATGATGACATTAAGCACAACAATAACCAATGAATTCATGTTATTAACTTAGATCAATTCCTTTAATTAAATGGTTGAATTTAAAAAAGAACCCTAACTAACTATCTAGCCACATATGTTAATCAGAAGAGAAGAAGATGAATGAAGAAAAGAAATTCAAATCATTATTGCTTAATAAGATGAAAATCTAACAATAGAAATAAGAAAGGAAACCACCTTATTTGCTTTAACAAACTGAAATAGAAAGCTTTAAGTTCTTAATCTTCATCAACTAAAACAACTCTTAGAATCAATCATATGAAAAAAGCTCGATAGATACTAGCTTTGATTCTCCAAAAAAATAATATTGTTTTCTCTTGTGACTCCCTTTCAAAAGCCTTGCCTCTAGTAGTCTTAAGTTGCTCTTTTTCAAATATTGTCATCCTCCTAAGAAATCAGTAATAACTAAATTTAAAATTTGATAGTTTGATAGTTTGTTATCAAATGCACGGTTGTGCTCACTTAGGTGCATGACCACTAAATCAAGCATGGTCGACCATGTGTAATTATATGCGCGGCCATGTGCCTTCCTCTAGCCTTAAAACTGTTTGATCTCACCTTAAATGCACTTCTAAACACCTTTGCTTTTGCCAGTAGCTCTTTGTATCATTCCTCCACTGTTCTCTTCATCGTCTACATCATTAAAAACAACTAAAAGTAAACTAAACACTAAAAAAACTATAAAATTTAACAAAATCACTAAAACTAAATAAAAGACTAATAATGCATTTAAACAACTCCTAAGTCTAACACATTGAGTGCTCAAGATAGCATATTTCTCACACTCATTAAATGTATGTACTAGGATACAATTTTATTATTTGGCCAGTGATGTACAAGAGATTGCCATTAAAAAAAAACTTAAGAAATGGAATTTTGCTTACTATGATGAATGTACTATGTGTGGAGCTAATATTGAAAGCCTCAATCATTTATGTTTGGAATATGGATTTTTTTCAATATGTATAGAAGAGAATCTTGATTTCCTATAACATTATTAAATAACCTTTCAAAATATTATGAGGAGTTTCTTGGTTCATTAGGAATGCAGTAGCAAAAAAACTTAATAAGTAACATGAGTAGAATAGCTTTCTATGCTACTATTTACATTTTGTGGCAAGCAAAAAATTTTATATCTTTTAGCATGATAACCCTGATTCCAACTTAGTGTTCTGCAAGATTAGAAATACTATGATGTTGAGATTTTACAATAAATAATCAAAGAGATATAATATTTAGAGGGTGGTTTTGTGCAAACAATCCACTAGTTATGTTCTTTTGGAAGAAACCATAATAAAGCCCATGAACTTTGACACTTTATTCTATTGATTCCCTCAACTTTTATTATGTTTTATTAAGCCCTTAATCTTTTATTTTTGTATAAATTAAGGATAAATTAGACTGAAGTAACAAAATTATGCAACAACTCAGGTTCATTGTTGCTAAATATGTTGTTATAAAAGGTTTAAAGATACATTTTGTAAAGAATGAAAAAAAATCGAGGGCAAGGTGTAAGGAAAAATGTTCATAGAGGTTATTTGCTTCGATTGATAATTCCAATGACATAATAACTATTAAAACTTACCACTGACATCACAATTGTGGTAGAGTAAATAGAATCTATTTCTGAATTTCGTTACTTCAATCTAATTTGTCCCTAATCTATACAAAAATAAAAGACTAAGGGCTTAATAGCACTTGTATTGTCACATTTGATTAGAATATGATCAAGTTTTATACCATAGTCCAACAATTGTTATTTTTGCTATAAGACTTGTGAACAATAAAAACTTGCTACAATATATTCAGCTTCAGCAATTGACAAGGCAACTGAAACTTGTTTTTTGCTAAACCAAGAAACTAAACATTGTCCTAAAAATTAACAAGTTTCAAAAGTGCTTTTTCTATTTAGTAAATGACCGACAAAATCTGCATCCAAATAATTAATTAAGTCAACAGAAAAACTCCAAGGATACCAAAGTCTTAAATGCATTGTTCCACAAAGATATTTAATTTTTTTTTAATTGCATTCAAATAAGACTCTCTAGGACTTGATTAAAACCTAGCACACAAGCAAGTAGCAAATATAATGTCGGGTCTATTGGCGATTAAATAAAAAAGGGATCCGATCATACCTCTAAATCGTTTTTATCAACTGGCTTACCATTCTCGTCTTTGTTGAGTTTGGTGGTGGCACTTATAAGAGTTTTACTTGTCTTAGCTCCATCCATGCCAAACTTCTTGAGAATGTCTCTTGCATACTTGGTTTAATTGATGAAAATTCCATCTTTATATTGCTTGATTTGTACTCCAAGGAAGAACTTAAGTTCTCCCATCATACTCATTTTAAATTCTCCTTGCATCAACTTGGAAAATTCCTCACACAAGTAATAATTAGTAGCACAAAAATAATGACATCAACATAAATTTTCATAATAAGTAAATCATGCATAGATTTCTTTATGAAAAGAATTATGTCAACTTTTCCTTTAAAGAAACCTTTCTCTAATAAAAAGTTATTCAATTTTTCTTACCAAGCTCTTAGAGATTATTTTAATCTATATAGTGCTTTTGACAATTTAAAAACATGATTTCGAGAATTAAAATTTTTAAAACTAAAAGGTTGTTCAACATATATCTCTTCTTCAATGAAACTATTTAAAAATGTACTTTTAAAATTTGATTTGATAAAGTTTAAAATTCATAAATGATGCAAATGCAAGTGGTCTTCTAATAGCTTCTAACCTTGCAACTGAGGCAAAGGTTTCATCATAATCAATGCCATTCTCTTAATTATAACCTTTAGCTACTAGCCTAGCTTCATTCCTAGTTATGTCACCTTGTTCATTTATTTTATTTTTAAACACCCATTTGATGCCTATAATAGGATGATATTTAGCTCTAGGAACCAAGGTCCAAACATTTTTTCTCTCAAATTGATTTAACTCTTCTTACATAAAAAGGACCCAAAATTCATCACTCAAAGCATCATCAATATTTTTGGGTTCAATTTGAGATATGAAGGTTAAATTAATAATAGACTTAAATTGAGATCTAGTAGTTAAGTAGTGTCACCTATAATGAGGTCTTGAGGATGAGCTTTCTTGAATTACCAATCCTTTGGAAGATCATCCTTCAAGATAGGTTGAGGCATCTCATTGCTTTCTTCCTTGTTTGGACCTTCATTATTCAAAGGCTTACTAGCATTTTCTTTTTGAATGTTCACATCCACATACTCATCTATAAAATCATCAATACTACAAACATCCTTTCTAGGATCAAGTGAGTTTTATTCATCAAATACAATATGCATTGACTCTTTAATTACTAGAGTTCTTTTGTTAAAGATTTTATATGCTTTACTGGAAGTAGAATAACCTAAGAAAATTCCTTCATCGTCTTTAGAGTCAAATTTCCTAAGATTATCCTTGGTGTTCAGTATAAAGCACTTGTATCCAAATACTCTTAAATATAAGATTTTGAATTTTCTATTGTTCCATAGCTCGTAAGAAGTTTTATTTAAAATTGGTCTTTTCAAAACTCTATTTGAAATATAATAAGACGTGTTAACAACTTTTGCCCAAAAGTATAAAGGTAAATTATACTCATGAAGCATTATTCTAGCCATTTCCGTAAGAGTTCTATTTTTTCTTTCAGCTACCCCATTTTGTTGAGAATTTCTAAGAGAAGAAAACGTATGTGAAATACCATTTTCATTGTAAAAGGTTTTGAAAAATTCATTTTCAAATTCAGTTCCATAATCACTTCTGAAATATAAAATTCTTTTTCTTTTTAAACTCTTTTAGCAAAATTTTTAAAAACTTTAAAAGCATCATTCTTATGAGCAAAGAAACACACTTAAGTAAATCTAGAGTAGTCATCAACCAAGACATAAGCATAGTGCATACAACCTAAACTAGCAACTTTAGTTGGTCCAAACAAATCCATATGTATAAGTTCAAGTGGATTAGAGGTGGACACAATATTTTTTAGCTTAAAAGATTACTTTGATTGTTTTCCCTTTTGACAAGTATCACAAGGTTTATCCTTAATGAACTTAAGCTTAGGTAAACCAATCATAAGTTCATGTTTACAAAGATCATTCAATAGCTCAAAATTTATATGTCCTAACCTTCTATGCCATGTCCATGTGTCATTGGAAATACACATTAAATATTTAATATTTTGTTATCAATCTTATTTAAATCAATAACATAAACATTATCAACGCTTTCACCACTAAAAATTACTTTGTCTTTATCAAGACTACTAACAAAGCAATTTTTAGGATAGAAAGTGACCTTATTTTCCATATCACATAATTGAATTATACTAAGCAAGTTATATTTAAGACCATCAATAAGCAATATATAATGTATAAATAAGGATTGAGGATTATCAATTTCTCCAATGCTAATAATCTAACCTTTTGCATTGTCCTTAAAAACAACATGTCCTCCATCCTTAGCATCAAGCTTGTTGAATTGCTCTTTGTTTCCAGTCAGGTGTCTTGAATATTCACTATCAAGATACCATTTACTTTTTATTCTTATGGACTTCAAGTACACCTACAAAACATATTTCAATTATGCTTTTGAACCTAAACCTTAATTGGTCCAGGTTTGTTAGTCTTAAAGTAGTCTGAAGGTAGCAATTGCAAATGTAGTTTCATATAAAAGCATACATTGCTAGAGTGACCTTTGGTCATGCAATAAAAACATTCAAAATTGGAAAATTTGTTTCTCCTAAGATGATATGCTTTCCTAGTATGTGAAGCATAACTTTATGTTATGTTGGTATGTGGTTCCTATAACTCTTTTTAAGTCATAGTGTGAGACATGTATTGACAATGACAATATTTATTTTGATAGGTTTGTGCAACATGTTTATATGCATTATTTTATGTAGCATGCCTATTATGATTGTATCCAATGTACATATAAACATGCTTGGGTTGATGTGCTCTAGTTTGAGCCTTACCTTTTTATATCAATGGAGGTTAAGTCTTATGAGACTTTCCCTTATTGTTTTTCATATGAGACTTTTTAGCTTTGAAAGTTTGATTCTCATTTGGTTTAAAGATAGAAGGAGCATAATTATGTGAGCCTTTAACAAAATTAATATGTGATGATGATGAGGAAGCCATTCCATTGTATAAAAAATTCCATGTATATTTCCATGAAATTTTTAAGAATCAAGTAAATTATCTAAACTCTCTTTTCCTCTTTGGAATTTGGATATAGAATTTTTTAACTTTATTACCTCATTAGAAAGCTTATAATTTTCATTACTTGCTTTCTTGAGTTGCTTTTCCAAGGAATTTGAAGATTTTCAATCACAAGCAAGCTTTTCATTAGATTTAACAAGCTTAACAAAATCATTCTTTAAATTTTTGAATTCCTAGGTTAAACTAGTTAACTCATGCTTATAATGTTTTTTTTTTTAAATAATAAGCCTTTGCATTTAAGCAAGAGTTTGCTCACAATTGATCTTTCATCATTATCTTCATAATCATAATCATCATAAGAAGAGTGAGAAGTGGATGATACCTCATTATTGTCCTCAAGAGCCATAACGCAAAGATTGGTAGCTTTTTATTGCTTATCCTCTATCTCCGATTCGGAAGAGTTTTCCCAAGTGGGTTTGAAAGCTATTCTCTTTTCTTTTATTTTTTTGCCTTTGTGCTTAAGCCTTAGACATTCACTTCTAATATGTCTAGGCTTCTTGCATTTATAGCATGAGACTTCTTTATTCTTTATTAATTCACTCCTATCAAATAATGGTTCAAAGGATTAAAAAGAAAAAGATTCACTCCCCATGATCTTGAATTCTAGCAATTAAACACCTAGAACCTAAGATCTGATACCAATTAAAAGTGCCTTAGAGGGGGGTGAATAAGGCTAGAAAGTTAAAAATGAATTTAAAGGATGAATAAGAATTAAAAGAGAATAGAGTAGGAAGAATAATGAACACAAGGATTTAAGGAGTTCGAATTCTTGATAATCCTATGTCTCCACCTAACTTATCCCGAAGTTAGGATTTTTCAATACCCACAATCTTATTCACAAGATTGAGATTCCATAAGAGTTTGAGACTCACTCTTTCAACTTTACAACCTAAGTTATCAAAGCTCACTCAAAAAACTAAATTCCAAGTGTTTTGATGGCTAAACACCTAAACCAATTCCTTTAGAAATAAATCTCACTTCTCTTCTAAGCTATCCCAAGATTTAAAATGAAGAGAAATTCTATTTATAACACACAACTAACTCTTACAAGAGTTATACAAACAAAAAAATGAATATTTGAGAGTTTGAGAGCTCTGATAAATATTAAGACAGAAAATTGTAATAAGTAAGTATCTTAACTTTAATTGAGCTCAAGTAGGTGTTTATATAGATAAACACTAAAAAATATAGCTATTGGAGATGTCAAACATGCCTCCAGTGTCTCTTTTTTAAATTAAAAAATATGACAGTTAGAATGTCATTATAGCAGTAGAGCTTCAGTCACAGCCTACTGTTCACTTTGGCTTTCTATTACCATAAAAGCTCTTGCTTTTGTCGTAGCTTATTGTTCATTTTAGATTTATGTTAGCATAGTAGCCCTAGCCTTAGTCACAACTTACTATTCATTTTAGCTTTCTATCACCATAGAAGCTTTTGCTTCAGTCGCAGCTTACTATTCATTTTAGCTTTGACTTGGCTTTCATTTGAGTCCTAACTTATACACACTTAAAATAAAACGTATTAAACGCTCAAAATTAAGTTTGTTAAGATCAAAATTAAAAATGATTATTGTTAAGGTCAACAATATCATATTTTGACTTATTAATTGAATAGTAGTAGTGGTGGTAGTTAAGGGTGAGTACGGTTTGGTTTAGCTCAGTTCAGTGGAGAAATTGTAAAATTTAATCAGTTTTTTTGAAGGATTGTAGCAAACAAGACCAAACCGAATATATCAGAAGAGCACATCGGTTCGATAAACCAATTAGTTCAGTTTTATCAATTCGGTTGCACAGTTTAGTTTGGTTGGGCTCAATTGATGGGCTGGGCCAAAATATATATATATATATATATATATATATATATATATATAATTACTAATTTAGGAGAAGCCCATTGCTATTACATAATTACAAAAGGTCCAAATTGGGTCTAAGACCAAAGTGTAATATAATTACAAAATATAACTAAGCCTATAATGATATAACACAATTACATAGGTTATCTGTCATGTCACTTTAACCACATTTACAGAACTAGATATAACAAAATATTTGTAAGTCATTAGTCATTACATTTACAGTAATAATCAACTGCTTCCACTTCTCAGAACATTACCCTCAATAAAAAAATTAAAAGCCAAAATTGAAAGCTTCCATAAAAAAGTTTATATGCAAAAGCCTAAATATCATTTGCAAAAAATATTTGAATGCAGACCATAACTTTTGTGCACCCAAAAAGCTTAAAAGTTTCAATTCATTCCTGCATTTTAACACAAATAGAACAATAAAGATTAAGAATAATTCAGATTCACTGAAAAGCAAATTAAAATCAACAAATAAAAATGGCTAAGATTTTTGAAGTTTTTAAGTCAAGCCTAAATGGTGCTAGAATTTCTAACAACACAGAGATGTCACCTGAGAGATTTCAGCAAACACATTCACATAATCTGCATAAAAACTTATGTGGAAGCTCCTTCATTGCCCAACTTAACCAAATATTCACAGAAACGTAACCAACAATGAAAAGTGAAGTAGGTAATTGAAAAGGAAGTAGAAAGAAATAAAATGCAAGGTGGGCTCAGATCTCATGAATTATAATTTAGTGTAAAAATGCAGCCATAAATTCTAGCAACAAAATACATGCCACACAGAAATTTCAGCTAGCACTTTTACTTATCAGCTTCATGTAAGTGGAAGCATCATCATAGCCCATAATTAGAAATGAACACTGGCAATTAAAAGTTAACCACATCAATATTGTTGTTTAATGGGTTTAAACTCGTGCAACAATACTAGCAACTGAAGGTCAGCCACTTTAGTGTTGTAGTTCAATGTATTTAAACTCATTCAACACTAATTCTAGTAACTAAATCAAAGTCACTTCAGTGTTGGACACAAATAGCTCACAGTATAAAGAACATGCAGAGAAGTGAGCAGTTATATAATGTGAAGTAAATTTTACTAAAATTTCATATTAAGTGGCACTTGGTGATGCCATAGATGGGCCAAATCCAACTGCAGGTAACTTTGACAAATAAAGAAAATATAAGTAACTTATCAGGTTGAGAAGAAGAAGCATAATTAAAAAAAATTGAAAATAAACATAGAAGACCAACTTAGCTTCCACAAACCTTTCTCAAACTGCTCAACTTCATCTATGGACTCCTTAATTGAGACTAGAGTTATAGACAATTGCATCCAATTTGCATAATAAATTAAAGCTTCTATAATTTTGGGTGTCAATGAACTTCTAGAATAATCAAGCACCCTCCCTCCTATGCTAAAAGCAGATTCATAGGCTACTGTGGATATTGGCACAGCTAACACATCACGTGCTAGGGCTGAGAGAATAGGAAATCTCACAAAATTAATCTTCCACCATCTGAGAATGTAAAATGTGCCCTCTTCCTCAATCATAGCCTCAGAGAGATGGATATCTAATTCAGATTTTTTGCTCCCACACTGTCCAAGATCGAGCTTGTGTTTCTTAAATTTAGCTTTTAGCAAGAACCCATATTTCATATAATCAGTACCTCTGTGGCAATAAATGAGCATCCAAATTGAGAAGCGAAATGAGGAGGTGGTTTGCTAGAAGCATAATAGTCATCAAATAATTCATACAATGCAACTTTTACATTACAGTTCAGGCTTCCACCCATAGAATCCCCATAAATATATTTAAAGATCAACTCCATGTATTCCAGCTTGTCTCTAGGATCAAGCACAATTCCAATGAAAATCAACAAGTTCATTTTCTGAGGATCACCCCAATATTTATCAAATTTGGCTTTCATAGAAAAGCCCATTGCTCTTTGACTATGATCAATATCACTTTTCCACTCATTTAAAATATAGTAAAGATCAAATATTTCAAAGAAAAATGAGTTAGCAGTAACATACTAAGAACCAAAAATTCTCAAAGTCATCTCATAAAAATTATACAAGAAGGCAACAAGTGGTTTGATAGAATTCCAATCCAATATATCAGGTACATCATCCCCTAAGTCAGCTCTAAATGCATGCTCACATTCCTCATATTTTTCAAACACTTTCTTAAATAAGCAAGTAGTTTTTAATATGTCAAAGGTTGCATTCCATCTAGTGGCCACATCTAGAGATAATGAACATTTTGACTCTACACTAAGCAAGTCAGCAAATTCCCTAAATTTATGCAACCTAGCAGGTGAGTTCCTAATATATCTAACTGCTTCCCTAACCCTTTTACCTGACTGTCCATAATCTTTCAACCACTCATTCACTACTAAATTTAGGATGTGTGTAATGCATCTTATGTGAACATATTTTATTTTGACAACAGATGTGCCCCAAGAAAATAATTTTTTCTTAAAAAAACCAAGTACAGTATCATTTGAAGATGCATTATCTACTGTCACTATAAAAATATTTTTCAAACCCCAATCAAGAAGATAATTTCTAAAGCTTTTGCAATGTACTCACCCTTATGAGAAGTAACAAGGACAAATGAAATTATTTTTTTTTGGAGCTTACACTCATAATCAATGTAATGAGCTGTAATGCACATGTAGTTTATGCATTGAATTGATGTCCAGGTGTCTATTGTTATGCATGCTCTTTGTCTTTGGCAGTGATTAATGAAAACATTTTTCAATTTTAGCCTTGCATCTAAATATGCTTGATAACAGTCTCGACTCAATGTCCATTTACTAGGTATCTTGAACTTAGGGCATGCAACAGACATAAAGTGTTTAAAACCCTCTCCCTCAACAAATTTAAATGGAAGCTCATTAATATGCACATATTAGATAATGCAATCCTAATAGCATCATTATCAAACTTCTAAGTCCTAATTACACCCAAAGTTTTAGAACTATGCACATCAGGTTGCAAAGTTAAAAGGCTTTGTCTAATGGACTTAGGGTTAGGGTTTTTCATGCAACACAACATATAATGTCTAACAGATGATGTACCATTTATTTTTGGATCAGCATGTAATTGTTTAGTATAGTATATACATTTAGCTTTTACCAACTTCCCTTGCTCATGGATTTTCTCAAAGTGCTCCCACACCTTGCTTCTACTTTCAGTGTCCTTTCTCTTTTTATCTTTTTTAGCAACTTTTGATTGCTTTAGGGCTTCCACCTCTGCGGCACCATCAGTAGTAGCATGACTGCCACTGGGAATTTTTCCTTGAGTTTACATCTACAACTGCATCAGATCTAAAGCAAAACAGAAGCATCATAAATTAATTATAACAACCAAGCAGTAATCACAATAGGCAAGCAGTAATAACAACAACAACTATTGTATCATTATTTGATAACAACAAAAATAAAAACAACAATCATAAAAAAATTTCAATATAAATGTTTGCTAGTATAATGAAAAATTAATTTCAAATAAAGCAAGAATGAGTAAAATATTATTTAATCATCAAAATATATTTTTTAAAAATAAAATTATTAGTACAAAAAAAATAATTAGTTATATAATATTTAATTTTAATAATATTAAATAAATTATTAGTATAAAAAATTATTTTTAAATAATCACCTTGAAACAATAGTAAAAAAATATTTTAAAATACAATTTTAACTAATAATTTATTTTACTCATTCAATATCAAGTCAAAAACTCAAAGAAAAAACAATATATAAATTAATAAATATTATCAAAAATTAAAGTTAAAAATTTTACATAATCAATGATAAACAAAACCACCAAGATCAAGTAAACAAATTTATCAACAGGAGAAATAAAGATTTTACCTTTTAAATGTTGTTCTTTCAAGCGTTCTCTTACTCGATTTTTTTTCAAATTATGCAACTTCCACCAAAATGATCAACTGATGATTAGATTTACACATTAGGGGCTTCCACCTTTAAGATCTCTCAATAAGATAGAAAAACACACTTCGCAGATCCAACCAAACAATCAATTCACCAATAAACAATGGTAGTATACATGAAAAAAAATCAAAGAACAAATACATCTCCATAAAAATACATAAAATACATAAAAATTATAAAACCTTTAGATCTAACAAGATCATTACCATATCTAGTCGATCCAACAACTAAAGGGCCCTGCATGTTGATATCATCATTGTCAATGTTTGTTTTTGTACATTTACAATAACAAAAACAACAAGAAAATAGAAAATGATAAATTTTTTAAACAACAAACATCAAGTTAAATAGATTGGAAGGAAATAGACGATAAAGAGAGAACAAAACACAAAGAATGAAGTGATTTATACTAGAGCAAAGGAAGAGGCAAATCTAGAAGGAGAAGATAGAAGAACAACGGCGAGATGAAGGGGTACTGGGTTAAGGTCTAGGGTTAGTAGAAGAGAGGAGAGGGGACTAGAGTGGAAGGTGCGAGATTTACAGCGGGTGACAAAAAATGAGAGAGGAGGGTGAATGAGAGGACTGAGAGCATTATATAGGTGTGAAGGATTTTTTTAAGGGTTAAGGTTGGGGGGTATAAAAATGGTGTAGTTTTAGTAATATGTAACAGTGGTTCAGTTTTTCGATCAGTTCAGTTAATGTAACACTCCAACCGAACTGTAAATCGATAATCGATTTTCTGTATTCTTCCCAACCGAACCGCCACTCACCTCTTCTTAATTAACATGTTGACCATTATTTTTTGCTCAATCCAGTTTGGTTTAATCAGGTTGGTCGGTTAATGCTCACCCCTAGTGGTAGTAGTAGTAATATTAATTTTTGTCCCCCATGAGTAGCCGAAGTGGCAAAAGGTGTGATCATTCAATTTGAGGAGAGTAGGGTTCGAACCCTCCACCCCCCCTCTCTCTCCCCCCCCCCCCCCTTAGTGTTAGGAATTAACTATTTGTACTAGCTTAAAACAAAGTAATATTAATTTTTACCATATATATATATATATATATATATATATATATATATATTACTTGACAATATAATTATAAGTATATAATTAACTTACTACTTAATATTATTTATTAATATCTATGTATTACTTATTAAATTAATATTCGGTTTTCAGTTTAGTATAGTTCTCGGGTCAATTTTTTTTATAAATATCTAGTACAGTACCAAATTAGTCATAAAATTTGATTCAGTTCGGAATTAACATTATTTGGTTCGGTATGGTTTTAATATAAGACCCATGAAATTTCAATACAATTTGGTATTTTTCCGTCCCGTACTCAGCCCTAAATATATGTATATGTATTATAAATCTGGTCATTCGATCTGATACAAGTGAAGTAGACAACAATTTTTAAAAAAAATTATGAAACCTATTTAATTAAAAGCTATGACAGTATGCCACGTCATGTTAAAAAAGGTGATGGTGGTGTGGTTCAAGTCCATATAGCTCTAAGCCTCTAATCATAAGAGAAAATAAAAATAAATAGAAATATTTAATAAAATGAAATATCTTTATATATATATATATGAAAAACTTATACATTATGTTAAAATATTAACTAACATTTTATTTTCACAAGAGATTGTGTTAAAGAAAAACCTAAAATCTCTCTATATATTAAATATTAAGCGTTAAAGTCGTTAAGTTAAAATTTTGACAAATGTCTATTTTCATATTTTCATATTCATTTCAAAATTTAATGTGTCAAATCATTAAAAATTTTAATTTTTATTAAAAATAAAATATTTATCGTATATTTATTTAATATTTTTTAACTGAAACACTTTTATACATATCTCATGACTACTCAAATTTTAAAATATTTATACACTCACTCAAATATTTATTTAGTATTATTTTTCAACTAAAACACTACTATATATACTATAATACTAATCTAATAATTTTTAAAACTAATCTTATTATAAATAAAAAATTATAGTAATAAAAATTAAAGAAAATAAAATTAATATGATAAATTTTATTTTTAATTTATTAATCAAATTTTTTGAGAAGTGTCTCTTTTCATAATTCAGCATTAATTCCTAAAATCTCATGTGTTGAATTATTAAAATTCATAATATTTTTCTATAAAAAAAATTAAAAATTCATTTTTATTAAAATACACATTTTTTATTTAATATAAAATACTGTAATTTAATTACATTTAAAAAATTACTCTTCATTTCCATAAAAAAAATAATATCTTTTAATTTAATTGAAACATTCTATTATATTCAAATAAAAACACTTTTCTTTTTTTTAACCTAAAAATAAAATTATGTAATTTTTACCCATTTTCTATATTTATTTTATTTTATTTATTCAATAATTATTATTAGCATGCATATTACAAATAATATGTACTCTTAATAATAAACAATAATAAGTTCTAACTTTTACATTTGATTAATTTGTAGTTTTTATTAAAAGGACAGGACTGCCCCTTATTGGGGTTATTTACATTTATAATCTTTAACTTATTACCCCTTCCCCATTATTATCCCAAAGAATTGATTGAACACACAAAAATCCTTGATTTTTAATTTTAGTAATGATGATCTTTTATTCGTCGATTTCCAATGAAATCAATATTGGAATGTTGATGTGGACAAATAAGGGAATGATGATGTGACAAAATTATTTTCAATAATAAACCAGAGGTCATACTACATAAAGTTTTTTTGTTTATGCACTATGAAACTTTACTGTGTAAACAAAAAAAATTCATAAAGCATGGCCTCTGGTTCATTATTGAAAATAATTTTGCTATAATATAATTCCTTTATTTGCCCACATCAGCATTTTAGTGTTGATTTCATCGAAAATCAACGCATGAGGGATCGCCGTTACCAAAATTAAAAGTTAAGGGTTTTTATGTGCTCAATTGATTTTTTAAAACGATGGTTGAAAAAAAGTAATAAGTTAGAGACTATTAATATAAATAACTCTCTTATTATATAATCTATTTATGTTTAAACCATATAAGATTCCTATTAAAAAAAAGTAATTTCTTTTTTTTTTCTTTTTTCTTTTCAAAACTCACTTTTTTCTTATACCTTTTATTTGGGGTAAGGAAAGGGAAGGGAATGGTGAAAATTATAAGGATAATTTTTTTTTTTTTAAATTTTATTCTTTTCTTACTAACAAAAATTATTTATATAATCACTACAACAAAAAAAAGGTTCATCATAACAATTGTTAAATGTTATAATAAATAAAAAAAAAAGTTATTATATACTTATACCCATAATTTTTACAAATGTTGTCAGATGTTTCTTTATCAAGTGTAGATATATATTAAAATAACATTTACATATATATTACAGGATGCTGGTTAATTCTTATAGGCAAACAGTAACTAATTTCTCTAGTTTCTGGAAAAGGATGTGGAGTCTGAAGGTGCCTCCAAAGTTCAAATCGTTTGTGTGGAGGGCTTGTTCGAATATCTTGCCCACTCTTGATAATCTTCAGAAGCGACGAGTAGATGTAAGTAATGTTTGCCCTCTTTGTCATAGCTGTACCGAATCTGTGTTTCATCTCTTTCTTGAGCGTCAATGTGTTCAACAGTGCTGGACAGTCACTCCGATGGCTGTAGCTAATCGAGGATGTAGTGATTTGTTGAGCTGGTTATCTGATGTATTTGGCCGCTGGGCTTTAGATGGTGTCGATTCTTTGGTTTATATGGGCAGGCAGGAATGCATCTATTTGGGAAGGCAAAACTTTTCGTCCTCATTCTATTTCTCTTCGTGCTCTCAAGGAGCAGTTCAGAGTTGGCAGTTGGCGCAAGGTTCTAGTGGTGTGAGTGATATACAGGATCAGAATGGTGCGGTTGGGGTTAAGTGGAAACGCCCATCTGCGGGGCATATTAAGTGCGATTCTGATGCAGCAGTTTTTGCCCATGTTAATAGGGTCGGCTATGGGTGTCTAATCCGGAATGCAGCAGGAAAATTGTTGCGCGCTCGCTGTGGAAGTTTGGCTAGTAGTAACCTGTGTCCTTTGTTGGCTGAAGCTAATAGCGTGAAGGAACTTGGGTTGTAGGCTGTGGACTTTGAAGTCGATTCGTTAACAGTGGTGAATGCTCTAAAATCTAATTCACCAGATTTAACTCCTTTTGGGCTTGTTATTCAAGATTGTTTGTCTCTTATTAATGAGATTCAAAGCTGTGAAATCTCTTTTATTTATAGGTTAGCGAAACAAGCAACATTAATAGTATTTTCTTGTAACATTTTTTTATTGTTGTAATAAATGCACATAAATAACAGTTGATAAATATTATAATAAAACAATTATTAAATGCCATTATAACACATTATTGCAACATTTAACAAATATTATCATAAAATATTAGTTCTATATCTATTGGAAATTTTTATAATTATTGATTAAAATTTTTAGTAATATTTGACAATTTTATTTGTTAGCATTTAACAACTTGTTACAACATTATTATGAGCGGAGATTTACTGAATTAATTTTTTATTATTCTATTATAACGTTTATTATTACCTGTAAATTATAACATTATAAATATATATGTTGTATCAGCAATAAAAGACTATGGGATTGGAAATAAAATTTATTTAATGGTTATATAATAATAAGTTTAAATTAAATACAGCAATCAATTAAAAAAGTAATTCAACTCAATGCATCTTATTTGAAGTTTTTTCTTGAAAAAAACTATAACTTTAATGTAATTACATAATTTTGAACTCAAAATTAATACTTTCTATTTCTTGAACTTCTGAAATTTCCATAAAAATATTCTCTTCTTGTAATGCATAGCCTTTCTTGATCATACCTGTGTAAAATTAAATAAAATTAATGTAGAAACATAAGAAAACAATTAGAAAAAAATTGTAATTACTTTCATTAAGAGAAAAACCAAACCATAAAAATAATAATAATAAACAAATAAAAATTAAAATTGAAATTTCAAAGAACAACCTCAACTCGAGTCAAAATCCAGCTTTCCTGGAAAAAAAAAAAGAAATTTCAAAGTCAAAATCCAAATTTCAAAGAAACTCATATTTTACTCCTTACACTTTTATATTTTTTTCAATTTACCCCCTCAATTTTTATTTATATAGATTGAGTTCTCGTAATTTTATTTTTATTCACATTAAATTTTTATACTTTTATTAACCCCTTCAATAAATATAATTTCAAAAATTTTAATTAACTATGTTATAATTTAATTATTTATATTTTATTTTTATTATAAAGTTTATAAAAATACTATTAAGTGCCAAATACTTTATAAAAAAATATATAAATTATATAATTGTAATTTATTGATTAACGAAAATTGCATTTAATATTATAAAAATAAAAACATAAAGAAAACTCTACTAAATTTTATTTTAATAAAATAAACTCAAATAAAATTTAGTAGAATTTTACTTAAGTTTTTATTTTTATAATATTAAATAAAATTTTTGTTAACCAATAAATTGCAATTATATAATCTTTATATTACTATTTCTAATCTTTAATATTAATTGCAACTATATAAATTAGATTTAAATAAAATAGTATTTTTATATAAAAAAATAAAATATAAATAATTAAATTATAATATAATTGATGAAAAATTTTAGAATTATATTTATTGAATGGATTAACCTTGCTAAAATAAGAGAAAAAAAAATTTAATGTTTACAAAAATAAAAATATAAGGGGTTAACATGAAAAAAAATAAAAATAAAGAGGGTAAATCAAGAAAAAAATAGAAATGTAAATACTCAATATCTGTAAATAAAAGTAAAGGGAGTAAGTCAAGAAAAAAAATAAAAGTACAGGGGACAAAATATTAATTATTCCAAAAAAAATCCAGAACTTCAAAGAATTTGTTGCTTAAATTTAATTTTCAAATTATAGCTTCATCAATTTAAACCTATTGTCTACTCACCTTTCTACAATTTCAACTTATTATGGGTGCCACGAAAGGAATACCTATAACAAACCATGGCTGCATGAAAATCAACGACACTGTACTCTTTTTTCTTTTTTTATTCCATCGGAAGTTAACGGCACTATAGACTTTGATTACCCACAACTGCACGCCGATCTGTTCCACGATGAAATATAAGAGTAAAAGTGTAGCAATGTATTTTCTTTTCCTTTAACTCTGTTGAGAAGCCAATTGCAGGAACTCTATGAAATTTCTTCCCAAATAAGATTAAAAGTTGTTCTTTTTTCCCCATGCATCGACTTATCTTTGATAAATGAATCTCCACCGCATTGCGCACCTTTTCAATTCTTTTAATCAGTATTTTTCAATACTTTAATAGATTTTAAAAATTAGGAGCTATTTAATCATAACTTTTAAAAGCTTTTATATTTAATAATAACTATTATAAATTTAAAAAAAATTTATAAAAATTAAGAGTTATTTAATTAGAACTTTTAAATAGTTATTAAAAGTAAATTTATATTAAAAAAATCATCAATTTTTGAAGACAATGAATTTTGTATATATATTTTGAATGACTCATTGTAGATTGACATAAATAGAAAATCTTAAATATTCTCTTTCACCCTACTTCAAAAATTTTTAAATGACTTTAAATAACTTATTGCTATTTCAATTCAAGCAAAGTGTTAATGATTATTTATACTTTTGGTAAAAAGTACAGGCTAGAGGTGACCAAAGTCGAACAACCGATCCACCGATTGAGAACTAAAAAATTAATAAAAAATAAATATTAACCGAACTGATAAATTAAGTTTCGGTTTGATTTTGAAAACTGCTTTAATAATAATGGTTTGGTTTAAGTTTTTAATTTTTTAAAACCGTGACTAACCGATCCGATCGAAGATATAAAAAATAGTTTGATTAGTTGGTTAATTAAATCATTAATACTAAATTTTAAATGTGAAAATTTATTTTAAACTTTCAGTATATTACTAATTTCTTATTAAAAAAACTAAAAAGACTTTTAATTTTTCAATAGGATTGGAAATATATGAGATATTGGAGCAGTGATTATTTGGAAAACTTATAATTTATAGAATTGTTTTGTTACTTGTTAAACAGTTATCCTTATACTTGTAACTTTTAAGTTGTATTAATATTTGATTGAAAAACTTATTTTCTATATATTTAATTTTGAAAGTTCATAATTTTTATGAAAAATAAGTTGCACTATGTATATTTTATGAATTTAATTTGATAATAGAAAATATGTGATTTTTTTTTGTTGAATTCAATATTATATACAATAAAGATTATTACAAATAAAAAATTCAAAAAATTAGTATAACTAAACTGATTTAATTGGTTAACCGATTGGTTGGATAACCAAGATAGTTGATTCGTTATAGTATTTAATATAATTAAACTGATATATATGGTTTGTTTCAAAATTTTGCTCTATGGTTTGGTTAACTAGTCTATACTTATCCCTGGTAAAGTTAGTATTCTCATAAATAGTTTTTAAATGGAAATTTTAAAATACAAATGTATTTCAATGGTGTTATAATGTTGAGAGATCTAAAAATATCATTACCAATTACAATTATCATAAGATTAGATAAAAAATTAAGTGGGTTATTAGTTTAGCTAATATAGGTAATGGATAAATTTTTTGATAAAAAACTACATTTTAAGTGTATAATGAGGTTCCCAAATCAGCAGCTAATAACTATTTTTATTCAAGATAACTATAGATTTGATGAATTTGATTTTGGAGTTTTTTCTTATAAGCTAAAGGTTGATTTAAATTTATTTTGCATTACCCTTTTTAAAAACAATTAATAACAACTAGATTATTTTTAAACTAAATGCATATAATTGATTTTTTATAATTTATAATAAGATTTTAAATTATAGCTAGCAATTAATTAATTATAATATTTATATCTCTAATATTTTTTTTAAAAATTATATTAACAAGATTTACATTTTAACATCAAATTTCAAATAGTTTCTTTAAATAATTTTAATAATAAATAAAATAAAAATAAAAAATTATTATATATTATTATTCAACTTTTTTTATATAATTTACAGAATTAGAAAAAAATTATCAAATTATATTTAAAAATAATTTCTATCTTTAATGGTCATTTAATATGTTAATAGTAACAATTAATATAATTTCACTAAATGATTCATACATATCAGCTATCTGCAATAACTATCAACTGATTGAAAACAGTTGAACCAAATAAATCCTAATACAATGAGATCGAAAATTATCATACAATTACCAGTTAAGTGGTTCATAATTTAATTAATCTCACTGTTTAATTAAGTGGTTCAAATAATAAGATAATTAATAGTTTATTAAAATTTCAATAATATACCAGTCACTTACACTATCATCACAATCATAAAAAAAAGAGAATAAAATCTATATATTTTGTTATATTTGGCAACTCAAAAGAGAAAAAAAGATGAAATGTTTAATTTTTTAAAAATTATAATGTATTTTAGAAGTTAAAATTTATATACTTAAATTTTAACTGTAATGATTTTTATCTTGTAGATGAGAGGAATAATTCTTCCTTCAATTCTCTTCTCCTCTTAAAAATTTTTAATATCAAAATACGATAAAAATTAATTCCTTTTATATTGTTTTCTCTTCTCCTTATTTCCCCCATCAATCGACGTGTAGTGTTAAATTCTTTAAATTAGCCTTTTATTTAGCAAAAAATAATTCATCATACTTATAAAAAATTTAAGATATTTCAAAAAAAATCTTTAACCACTTTATTTTTTTCCGTAAAACAAATTAGTTACAAAAAATCTCTATGATTAGGAAACAATTTAAATCTACGATATTCAATTTCAAAAAATAAGCAAATTTTACTCAAATTAGAAATATAAATACATACATATATATAATATTCCTTTAATTTATTTGAAAAATTAAATAAGAAAAACTTTGTAGTTAAATAAAACGCGGAAAAATCTCATTCCAAAATTCAAACATAAAAAACAAAATTTAATTTTCCCGCCAAATACAAAATTAATATATTATTATTGTTTATTTACTTTTTTTTTTTTTTACCGTTGGTGTTGGTGTTAAAAGGTCACTCACTGTGTCCGTGCATCCTGCTCTTCCGCTTCCTCCGAAAATCTTTCCCTCTTCACAATTAAAAAAAAAAAAAAAAATTCCATTCTTCCGCTCTGGCTGTTCTTTTACTTCAAAACTCAAATGGGCGGATCGAAGAAAAGAGCTTCTCCAGAGAATCAAGTTGAAGAAGAAGATGAAGACCCAGTTCTGCTTCCATTGGAGGAGCAACAGAAGGCTCCGATTACTTTGCTCACTTCACGACCTAAAGAGGTTAAGAAGGCTAAGCTAGATGCTTCTCAGCTGTCTTTTGTCGGAAGCCCTATTCCGGCAGCTGAAGCCCGATTAAAATGGCCTTTTCGCTACAGTAATTCTCAGGTTTAATTTTTTTTTAAAAATTTTCTGTGTTTCTTAATTTTTTAAATTTTGGGATTTTTTTTTTGAAGTTATTGTCTTTTATTTGCAGAATGGTAAAGTAAAAAATGGGTCTGTGACGCAGACTGCAAATGGGTGAGTGGTATTGTTTTCCAATTTTGTTTTACGAGTTTGATTTGATGTGGGTATTGTTTCTAATCTAAGTTTTTGCATTTTTTTGTTTTTTTGTTTTTTTGTTTTTGTTGGTGCTGAAGGGTAATCAGCAACGATGAGGAAGTAGTGCAGGCTAAATGTCATTATAAACAAGCAACGGTTGATGGTATTTTATACGATCTTGGCGATGATGCATATATCAAAGTATTGCTCTTTTTCTTTCTCTCTATCACTTTCTCTTTTACGGCTTGACAGTTCATGGGCTTCTAAGCTGACTGTAGTATTCACAGATGCAAGTAGTAGGCATCAAAGTTTCCTTTATATATGCCATATATGTGCACAAGTGTTACTGTTTTGAGTTGCGTATATGTTTGCAGGCTGAAGATGGAAAGTCTGATTACATTGCTAGAATTGTGGAATTGTTTGAAAGCATTGATGGGGAGCGACTATTTACTGCTCAATGGTTCTATAGAGCTGAAGACACTGTAAGCTGACTTTATCAATTGTTTATTAATATGCTTTCTAATGATTTCAGGTTTATTAATTGCGGATGTTTGCTTTTTCCTAGATTATTAAGGACCATGTAAAACCTGCAGAGAGCAAACGAGTATTTCTTTCGGAGATCAAAGATGTTAATCCTTTGGATTGCGTGGTCTCTAAAGTTAAAATTGCCCTGGTTGAACCCAATGTATAATTCTTCAATAATTTTTGCTACATTTTTTTTTTTTTTTTTTTGACCTTTGTTTTCTAGATTTGTTGTATATGTCCTGTTTAAAAGCTCATCAACTTGTTTTCTATGCACCACAGATGGATATAGCTGAGAAGGAGAGAAATCTTCCACCTTGTGACCTGTATTATGATATGAAATACACATTGCCTTTTTTGACTTTTGAAACGATAAAGAGAGGTAATTAATTTGTATATATAATTGTATGATTGCTATCCAAAAGGGGTTTGTAGAAATACTGATGTCATGAATATTGCTATTACTGGGAGTTGTTTGATGATTGTTGGATTAATCCTGTTTGCTTGATAATCATAGATGGTTCTCGAAGAGAAAGTGGTTCTTCATCAACCATATCAAGTGAGAATGATTCGAACAATAGTATTGATGATGTTAATGCCACCACTACAAAGACTTCTAAAGTTACTTCAAAAGCCCATAGTTCTGAGAAGTCAGAGATGCATTTGTTGGACCTGTATTCTGGTTGTGGTGCCATGTCAACAGGCCTTTGCATGGGCGCTTCTTTGTCTGGTGTGAAGCTAGTGACGGCAAGTGAATCAATGCTATAACAATTTACCAAATGATACCCTAATTTTTTTAATGCGATAGCTTTTTACTTGTATAGTTCTTATCACATTAGTCTGCTGACTGGAAAATGGTTGTGTTTGGTAATACAGAAATGGGCTGTTGATATTAATGCTTATGCATGCAAGAGTTTGAAAATCAACCACCCTGAAACTGAGGTAAAATGTGTAGTCTTATTCTTGTCATACTCACTTGTTCAACTCTGTTGATAAAATGCTTTATTTCCAAATGATCATCAGGTGAGAAATGAAGCAGCAGAGGACTTTTTATCTTTACTAAAGGAATGGGAAAAGCTATGCAGGAAATTCTCGTTAATTGGTTCAGAAAAACACCCAGAACAGAGTTCTAACCCTACAAGTGATGAAGATGAAGAAGAAGAAGAGGAAGAAGCCCAGACCAAGGATGATGAAATATTTGAAGTGGAGAAGCTGCTAGCTGTTTGTTATGGTGATCCAAACAAAGTTGACAAACGTGGATTATACTTTAAGGTATCTTTATTTTGCTTTTAAATAGCATATCCGTGCGTGTGGATGCACATTGGCCTTGAAGCTTAGGTGAGCATTAGATTCTTCTTTGTCTTGTGCCGAAGTTTGTTGAAGAAAGGGGATGGCTAGGATAGAACTCTAGATTTTTCAAAAAAAAAAAAAAGAGGCCTTGTTACAATCCATTGAAGGTTGTTAATTGGAAAAGAAATTTTGAAAGGTTACGAAGGCTAGATACAAGTCTTGATATTAAGTCATTGTGTGCTCCAAATGTAAATTTTCATTGACAAAGATCTTAGTTAAACATGCAAGATGCACAAAGGTATTCTCAGTTTTGTATTAATAGGCAAGTGGATCTTTCAATTTCATATTTTTACTTTTGTTCAATTTTTTCCTTGCTCGATTTCATTGAAATCATGTAGGTGCGTTGGAGGGGTTATGGTCCAAGTGAGGACACCTGGGAGCCTATTGAGGGCTTGAGGTACATTGTTTCACTAAAAACTTACTTTGTAAATTTTTTTCTTTGATCTTTAGATGAAGTGTTATTCATTATTCCTTGCCTATATGTATCAGTGATTGCAAAGAAAAACTGAAGGAGTTTGTGGTGAAAGGCTATCGATCAAAAATGTTGCCTCTTCCTGTGAGTGCTTTTTTTAAAAATTTCTTTTAATTTTGATTCCAATCAACTAGCTTTCTATCTTGAAACGCCTACTTGTTCTATTTTAAGGGTTTGAATGATGTTTCTTCCATAAGTTGATTAAAGTTTAATTGCTTGTTTGATAGGGAGATGCTGATTTTATATGTGGAGGTCCTCCATGTCAGGGAATTAGTGGGTTTAACCGTTTTAGAAACACAAAGGCTCCATTAGATGATCCCAAGAACCATCAAATGGTGGTTTACATGGATATTGTTGAATACTTAAAGCCAAAATATGTTTTGATGGAAAATGTAGTGGACATTTTGAGGTTTGCTGGTGGCTTCTTGGTGCGTTATGCACTTGGTCGTCTTATTTCTATGAACTATCAAGCTCGATTAGGAATGATGGCTGCTGGATCGTATGGTTTGCCACAATTTCGAATGCGAGTATTCATGTGGGGTTCTCATCCATCAGAGGCAAGTCTACT
Source organism: Mallotus nudiflorus (assembly GCA_947683625.1). Taxonomy (NCBI): domain Eukaryota; kingdom Viridiplantae; phylum Streptophyta; class Magnoliopsida; order Malpighiales; family Euphorbiaceae; genus Mallotus; species Mallotus nudiflorus. The sequence goes on along the minus strand of CANTUR010000286.1, from coordinate 2,200,067 downwards.
ACTGAATTATTTTCTTAGTGCAACAAAATGTAATTTTATTGATAGGGATATTTCATTGTGTTTTAGACCCTGCCCCAGTATCCATTGCCAACACACGAAGTTATTGCAAAAGGGGGCATTCCAAATGAATTTGAGGTATGGATCACATTGAAACTAAGTCCTCTTTAATATGGGTTTGAGTGCTGTTTGAATCTTTAGAAAATTTTTAAAAAATGTTTTACATCAAATGTAGGAAATTACTGTTGCCTATGACAAACTCGATCCTTGTCAATTGGGAAAGGCCCTTTGTCTTGGGGATGCAATATCAGACCTTCCATCAGTAAGAGCTTTGTCTTCTTTTTGTTTTGATTTCTTTCTTTATATGTTGACAAACTTGAGAACATGTAATTCCTAACAAATGGATCCTCTTGGACATCTTAGGTTGCAAATGATGAAAGTCAAGATGAAAGGAAGTATGGGACAACTCCTCAGTCAGATTTTCAAAAATATATTCGATTGAAAAAAAGTGGTAAGTCTTTCATATATTTTTTTTAATGTTTTCTATATGATTTTATGCTTCTCGTTTATCTTGTTAGGTCTTTGTATGTTATATACCATATTGAATAGATTTCACTATGGAAGAATAGTAAGTAGTTAATTTTAAACTAGTTCTTGATTCTATATTTAAAATCTTTAGTTAAGGTTGAATTGTTTTTTGTTTTGTTGCTTTTGTTTTGTGTGATCTTTATTGTTTCATTTTATTAAGGAGTTCTACTAGATACACTTTCTTGTAAATCTTAATGTTGGGTTAATTGCATAACATGTGTAATTGTTGGAGGAGAAACGAGATCAAAACGGCTCCATTTTTTAGCAAGACCAAAATGAAAAAATACAAGGGTAAAAAATGAATTGAATTGAAAAAAGGTCAAAATTGAACTGAATCGAATAAGGGTTAAAACCGAATTGAACAGAATGAAACTAGTTTCGGTTTGATTGTTTTGATTTTTTTTTTTACAATTTTAAACTTGTTAAATTTATGTAATTTTGCACTATTTTAATAATATTTAGGAGATCTATTATTGCTTTTTTTTTTTATATATTTTTTAATTTTTTAAGAAAATCAACCAAACCAATTTTCTAAAATGAATTTAAATAATTCTAGTTTGAATTTTTTGATATTAAATAATTTTATTAAAATATTTTAAATATTTTAAAACTAATATTGTTGATTTATTTTTAAATATTAGTGATAAAGTAATCAAAACGAACTATAAACACCCATATAATTTAAAATATTTTGGAAATTTAGTTTGGTTTGGTTTAACCATATTTTTTTAATAAAAGAAAAATTTACGATTTGATTGAAATTTTGGATAACTTATAGGATTTGTTGGTTTAGTATTATTGATGAGTTGGCTGCATACGTCAGTTTATTGGGTAGGGTCTAATTTTCATGTCAGTCTATTCTGTTTGAGATAATGGAGTGGACTAATGTGAAACATTTTAAATGCTTTTAAGGCTCAATACAAAAAAAAAATTTTTTTTAGGACTTGATTGAAATTTCTGATAATTTATAGGATTTGTGAGTTCATTATCCCTGGTCAATAAGATTGTGATATGATAGTATTATATGATAATTTTTATTAATTTGATGTGACAACTTTGGTGTGTCACATCATCTGAATTAGTTGGAATTATTTTGGGTGACTTTGCTGTATAATTAAATTTAATGTTTTGTAATCAAAAAGCTTCAAATTGAAGTTATGGAACCAAAATGAAATTTAATATTAAGTTTGGTAATCTTTGGCACAATATACCCTCTTATTATATTTACCTTTTGCATTTTCAATTGTGTTATAACTATTAGTTTTTCAACATCTTTGGCTTTGTTTCTACCACTAATTGATTCTATAATTGTGACATTATTTTTTTTTAATAATTTTCAAGACATTAAATATGTTGTGGGCATAATTTTTTTAAAAGGTTTAAATTTTGAATCCTAACCATCTTATTATTAAAATTTCAATATAGGATAAAAAATCTTGTGTTTGCTTAGCAATTAATTTTAAAGTAGGCGTGAACTTGCATGATACATGGACTGCAATAAAAAAAAAATTCATAAACTAAAGAGATGTTTTGTTTTTATTATTCTTTTATACAAAAATGTATACATGTTTGTTGTTTAATTGAGAAATACAATATTATGAGAAATACATCTATATATATTCAGTTCCCTAAAAATATGAGTTCACTAGGTTATATTTAGAACTAGAATAAAGAAGTTTGATAAATTAGTGATTTGTTATCATTGATAGTTGAATCTTGATTATTTTTCAATAAGGAAAAATCAATCAATCAAATGATTCAATGTCACGAAGGCTGAATTTTCTTGATTTTCTAGTCCCCTTTAAGCTGAATTAAGATGTCTTCTATGGTCAGCTGGCTTAATAGTTTGTCAAATTGCTTTTTATGTAGTCCTTTTTTAGTAGATTAGTTAGAATGCAGGGCATCAACTTGTTATCAAGTTTTTATTTGAAGAAGTGTTTGTCAACTTCTACATGCTTTGTTTGGGTAAATTATATAGATGATCACTAAATTTTGTACTTAATTACAATTTGGTTACAAAGTTTTAATTTGCATCTTTTAGTTACTAAAGTTCTATTTATATTTCATGTATAGTCCATCTAAAATATTTTGGTACATAAACAATCAAATATTATCATTTTAGTCCAAAATTTGAAAATAGTATACACATAAGTCCATATATGATTCTTAAATTGCATGCTAGTAGAATTAAACCACAAATTCTTAAATGTTATAAAAAATACCATTGTCTTTTAAGTAAAAAAGTGCCTAACCACAGGGTATTTTATTGTACTTTTCCTTAGATTTTAATCTATAGATGTCCATGTTATTTAAACAACCCTTTTTTGGAAGTCCTTTTCAAGTACCTCAATATCCTATACATAGCTTTAATGTCACACCCACTCTGCTAGCTAATGAGTAGGCATGACTAGTTGATAGCTGGATATGCTGATATTGTAAATTGATTAAACTTGCCACAAAATTAAGCTTCAGTGCAACTCTAAATGCTGAATAATAAATACACTTTGAGTTCTCCTTGAAAAGTAATCAGCTACTAAATTACTATACAAGTACAACTTCTAAAGCTAGATAAATAACATATGTTAATACAAAAGAAAAATATCAGAATTGTTGGCACCTCTTCTAGACACTGAATATTAGAAAGGTGAAGAGACTTATTCTATGTGACTATTATTGATTCTCCAAAATATCTATAAAAATAAAAAGTTAGAGGTGAGTATAAAAAATACTCAGTAAGTGGGTAAAAGTATAATAAAGCGGGAACAAATGTTTTTTTTTTTCTCTTTATAAGTTCGCATAAGGATATTATTGTAATAATAATAATTGCAAAGACGCTAAGTATAGAATAAACATATGGAAATAAAAATAAACTATGGTTTAGAATCATTTACTAATTTTTGAAACATATAAGTTGTAATTAACATAGTTGTTGAATTAAATTGAAAGGACAATCAAGATAAACCATTTTATATACTCATTAAATATATATCTTAAAGATTATGTTGAATTGTTGACACATTGGGCATATGATGACGTTGAGTAGCCCAAATGTACAATATTTTTGGTCATATGCATGTGCAGAGCTGGCCCTTAAAGGGCTAACCACCCGATTGTATGCTTTCAAGGCTATATGTACAATCAAGCATTGTCCTAAAGACAGTTGATGAGTAATATTGTTGATAATATATATACAATATAATGTTGATATAAAACACTAATGATCATGATATATACAATATAATGTTGATATAAAACACTAGTCATCATGGTATATACAATATAATGTTGATATAAAACACTAGTCATCATGGTATAATCTAATTGATATATACCATGAGTGTATAGATTTTTATTAGGGCTAAATCATTTATATAAATTAAGCAAAATACGAAATATACTTTTACCATTGATTGCTATCATCATGTAAAATAGTAAGAGAAATAATCATATATTTGCTAAAGATTTGCTGAAGCTAAGTACAAGATGAACTTATTAAAAACTATATAATTGCTGAGTTCAAAATACTAAATAAACATATTTTTATGGCAAATCGCCATAACTAATCAAGGATAAATATAATGCTATTTGTTCTTGATTTTATTATTTAAATTAAGCAATTCATAAAATAATAACAATGATAATAAGTTGAAGTTTATCAAAACTTGTTTGCAAGGGAACATCAATTTATGTGTGTTTATACCAATATATATAACATACATACAAAACCTTTATTATATAGTTAATCACTCATATGAAGTTGTTGACTCAAGATCCTAACTAGATGGACCTAGTTTATTTTCTATTGTTGTAGCTGGAGTGACTCCTACAAATACATTTAAGAAGTAATAAAATGAGTTTTTAAGCATACTAACAAAATTCTACTCAACCTATCTGATACATATTTTCTCATGTTAATGTAAACTAAATTTTCAGCCCTATCTCCTTTATCCTGTTATGGTAGATTTCAGGGGTAACTTTGAAAATTTGTTGGGAATTGTAGAAATAGAATTTGAAGCTCAAATTTTACACAGTATTAGCTCTATGCATGTAGTATATTCTATAAAAATTTCAACCCAATTGGGTAACTACAAAGAGAGATACTGATGGATAAACACAACCAGCTCAACTATTCCTGACAGATTTAGCAATTTAAAACTTTCTCATATTAGATCCACTTTGAGATAGAATTAACTAAACTTTAAAACAAAGTTTTCAGAGAATCAAATCACACCTAATTTAAAGTTTTCTAGCTCAAGATATAAACAAAAAACAGAAGCTAGAAAATTCAGGAAAACAATCTGAATTTTCAGCTTGCAATCTTAATAAAGTTTTCACCTTTCAAATGTTCAAAATGACTTCAAAATTGACATAAACACTCTAATATGTCTATAAGGGTCTCAAGGTGTGCCATTTGAAGTTCTCATGACTTGGTGAACATGAGCTATCTCATGCTACTCACAACAAAGACAATGTTGAAACATGTATGTGACAACTTGTTGATATTTTTCCTTATCAATTATTTCTTCACCTTTAGCTGCATGTAACTTGATATTGGCTTCAGCTGGTATTTTGGTTGCTTTACATCTTAGTAAACTTGTCTTTCTAAGTAAATCAAAGATGTATTTTAGCTAACATAAGGAAATATCTAACTTAGATCTAGGATACTCTATTCCAAGGAAGTACTTTGGCTAGCACAAGTTTTTTTTTTAAAGATTTTTCTTTAATTTTTCCAATTCAACATCATTATTTTTAGTTAGAATTATACCATTCACATAAACAATTAAGACATCAACTGTTCCTTCACTTTAATGTTATAACATAGTATGATCTACATGACTCTAAAGGGTCATTTATTTCATGAAAAATAAGGGGGAATTGAAATCGGAATGAGTGATTTCGATTTTTAGTGTTTGTTTGACTAAAAAATGGCATTGGAATGAGAATGAATTCCTCCAACAATGGAAATCACTCATTCTACTTGCTTCCACAAGGAATGGAATTCTATTCTTAAATGAATCAAGTTAAATCTATTATAAATTGGTCAAATATCTAAATATTGTCATATATTGTTAAAATTCATAAAATAAAATATATTTTTGAAGCAAAAAAATAAAATATCAATATATTAAAAAATATTTTGAAAATTATCAAAATATTTTTATAAAAATATTTATTAAGTTAATAAATCATTTTTACAATAACAATTTTTTTTAAAAAATTATAATTATATTTTTATAAATATTAATAAATAATTTTAAAAATAAAGCATGGCAACGCATAACTTAAAGTTAAAATTTCAGAATGTCACACTGGTTGAACACGTCTTGTGTTGAAGTGGCGTCAGATAAATCTTTGACCTTTTTGGAATTCCTTTTTAAGCTTTTCTACAAAAAAGGAAAACTATTTAGCCTTTCAAATGAAATCATTATTTGACTAGAATTAGACACAAAATAATAGAATCCTAAATGAAATAGGAAATTATAATATTTCTCAATTAAGCTCAAATTCTACCTAAATTAAAAAATTACTTATTCAATATCCATTAGAATTCAACTCAAAATATATGAAGAAATTACACACATCAAATTCCCCCACACTTAGGCTTTGCTTGTCCTCAAGCAAAAATCAAATTTAAAATTTAAAGAACAAACTCAACTACAACCAAAGATTTATAGCTTCTAAGACATGCAAACCAATAATACTGAGATTGAAAATTGTTTACTAAAAAAGATAATCAGATAAAAAATACATCATATAAGAACAATTTACTAATCATAACCCAAGCACATAACTCTAGAAAAAAATATTAAGATCTATAACTCAACTTTGGTTGTGAATGCGTTTTATGCTCTACTTTGCAATATCTTTTCTTTGCCTTTGGTTTAGTGAGTGTGTTTTACGTTCCATCTTACTATTTTTATTCTCTCAATTCAAATCTTCCCACTCTTGGTTATCCTTTGTGGTTTCCGTATTACTAAGTGTGGATATTGCCAAGTGAGTCATTTAGATACTCTTACTTTATTTAAAGATAATCATAATGCTAATTTTTAGTCTAAAAATAATTTTAAAAATATTTTTATAAATAAATTATATTGATTTTGGTTTGATTCTATAGGAAACCAAACGCTTTGTCAAAATTTTCATTTTGTTTCCAATTCTTAGCAACCCCTAAAAATAACCATGAGTTTTTGCAGCCTTTTCAAAGCCTTTGAACCATACTCTATGAAATTGCTTGAGACCATAGAATGAATTTTAGTGTCAAGCTGATGTAAAGTCTAGTTGAAATTCATGGCCAAATATAGCAGGAATTGGATTGAACTTAACTTTGTAATGGGGCAAAATTCTTTTGGTAATCAATTCTATAAGTTTGTGCAAAGCTCTTGGCGACTAGTCTAGCTTTGTATCTTCTTATATTCCTATATGCATTGCTCTTCATTGTTAATACCCATTTGCATCCTTAGTTTTTTTTGTCTATGTGCTACTTAACTATCTTCTAAGCACTTTTTTTAGAGCATTCATCCCTTCTAAAACTACTAATTTTCAATTGTGATCATCTAGAGCTTTCTATATCTTAATGACGTATGTTAATGTTTACACTTGGTCGATGAAATAATGATATGTACCCAACAATTAATGGAGTGGTGTAGTATATTTGGAATATTACATTTGAGTATTTGGATCAAGTATAACATTCATTAAATGTGTACTGTCTTTACTTTCCCCCTTATTGGGATTACATAATAATCCACAAAACTCGAATGCTTGTGTCCCAATATCCTTAGTTTATGTAGTTGCTTAGATTGTTTCATTATGCAGATGTAATAGGTTTTGCCACTGATTGGAAAACATCACATCCTCAAATGTTGTATGATCACCGGCCTTTAAAGTTGAATGATGATGACTATCAAAGAGTTTGCCAGATTCCCAAGAAGAAGGTGTTATGGATATGCTTGTTCTTATTCTATAGAACTGGTTTTGTAGATTAATCTATAGAATGTTTGAGTTGTTCTTTATCTTGCCTGTCTTTTTTTTCTTAGGGTGCAAATTTTAGGGATCTTCCCGGAGTGTTAGTTAATGCAGATAACAAGGTAGAATGGGATCCATCAATTGAAAGAGTGCTGCTACCGTCTGGCAAACCATTGGTATTCTGTTATACTTATGTGCCTCATAAGTTTTCATTTTCAAACATTCTTCTTATGAATTGTTGAAGCACAATAAAATTTTAGCTGAATGCGTATGGTTTCAGCATGGGGCTGTGAATTAACACTAAGAAATTATATTTAGTCATGATGTTTTTTTAAAGCATGCTTATATGATCTCTTTTGTATGAAAATACATGTTGCTTAACAAGTTTAGTTTTTCAGCTTTTGACGTGTTTTTAGTTGCTCGTACTAATGACTAAGTGTTGTTCATCATTAGCTTGAGTTGTATAAATAGCTACTATTATTAATGAATAGTAAATAGCAGTAGAGGTACTTAGATCTGAATGGAGTTGACAGCCATGATATGTATTACTCTGTCATTCTCCTTGTTTTGTTGCTCGTGTTAAGCAACTCTCTTTGATGTGCTATAGCCTTCATTAGGCCAGAAGCTGGCTATGGGTTGCAATTAGGTGTTTGCTGCACATCTCTGTCTTTCTGTCTTTTTTTTTTTTTTGCTTCTTGTAGCAAAATTTAGACTTGTTTTTTTTCTCTCAAATGTAATTTTCTTGTTTTAGAACAAGTGTCTTTTTAGTTGGTGTATCATCTCTGCTGATCTTATAGAAAACTTGAGTTGTTTGGGGAAAACAAGTGTCTTTTGCTCTTAAATTGCAAAAAACTTAGAGATTTTTGTGAAAGTTATCTCTGTTTTTTGAGTGTTGTTTTCCAACTCATGAGAGTTTCTTTGCTCTTGTACTTACTGCCCTCATTTATAGGTGATTGAGAGTTGTGTTTTAACAATGTTTCCATATTTAAAATACTATTTTTTCATATCTCATGTTTATGTTTTGTGAGCAGCTTTAGGTGTTCTGTTATCTTTTTAAACATATTTTTTTAACGGGTCCGTTCAACCATGTAAAAGAAAATGATATTTTTGATAAAAAGATAATCTTGTCTCTGATTTTGAACTTATTGTAAGGACCTAAGCAAGTCCTTAAATTGCCTGAGTTTAAAAGACGTTTATGTCTTTGAATTGAAAATGCGAAGGGACTGACATGTCCTTAAACTATTATATTGTTGTTGAAGGGATCACTATTTCAGTAGCTTGTACTTAAACTAGAATATTGTTGTTGGAGAGATCCACTTGTTTTGTGTTTTTTCTTTATATGGCATGAAAATTGCGTAGTTAACACTTCTAGTCATGATGCTTTACTTATAGGGCATGATCCTTTGTAAGCTAATGCATGTTGCTTGGGAAATTTAATGGCTGTTTAGTTTTGGAAAACATTTTTTGTTTTTGTTTCTCAGTTTTCTTTTCTTTTTCTTTGTTTTCCATTTTCCGAACTACAAAACAAAAAAATAGAAAATTAATTTGTTTTTTACTTTTCATTTTGCAGTGTTTCATATTCTTATAATTTTTATTTTTTCTGATGAAATTTATTAAAATAACTATTTATTTAATATAATAATAATAATTATTGTAATTTATATAATATTATTGAATATTAAATTTATTTATTTTATAAAAAATTTTAAATCACGTACATTTTATTAATTTTTAATTTGAAGTTATGAGACTGTTTCGGTAGGGGTGGAGGTTATATTGGTAGTAGAGGTTGTGGTAGTTGTAGTGGAGGTGACAAAGGTTGTGGTGGTGGGGGGTGGCGGTACTTGTGGTGCAGTCATTGTGTCAGGAGGTTGTGGTGGTAGTGGAGGTAGTGAAAATTGTGATGGTGGAGATAACAACAGTGGTGGTAGTGGAAGTTTTGGTGGTGGTAACAGAGGTTGTAGTGGTGGTGGAGGTAGGGGGCGGTGGTGGGGAGGTAATAGAAGTTGTGTTGGTGGTGGTGGAGATAACAATAGTGGTGGTAGTGGAAGTTATGGTAGTGGTAACGGAGGTTGTGGTCGTGGTGGCAGAGTTTGTGATGGTGATGGAGGTAGGGGGGGTGATGGTGGGAGGTAATAGAAGTTATGATGGTGGGAGGTAATAGAAGTTATGCTGGTGGTGGTGGTAGCGGAGGTTGTGTTAATGTCAAAATATTAATTGGAAAACTTAAAATATAATTTTTTATTAGTTTTCAAAAGTCTTTTATAATTTGGATAGTTTTTCAATTTAAAATTGAACTAAACAATAACTTTTTATTTTTTTGTTTTTTTTGAAAAATTTTTTTAGAAAAGAGACCTTGTTTGATAAACAGATTTTTATTTTTTCACCTTTTTGATGTGTGTTTTAGTTGCTTATGCTAGTTGTTAAGTGTTCATCATTAGCTCCAGTTGTATAAATAGATAATATTGTGAATGAAAAATAGATAAGAGTAGAGTTGCTGAATAGGGATGACCAGCCATGATAGATACAATTCCCTTGTTCTCCTTGTTTTGTTGGTCTTGTACTGAGCAACTCTCTTTTATATGTTCCAGCCTTCATTAGGCTGGGAGCTTGTTGCTGGTTGCAAATTCCTTACATAAATCACGTATGCAGGTTCCTGATTATGCTATGAGTTTTGTTCGTGGGACGTCTCCCAAGTTAGTGCTCTTAATTTCTATACTTACATTTCGAATTTGCTTTGATTTTTTTTAGAAGTCTTTTGGGTATGGTATCCTTATTATACATTTACTGCTTGCAGGCCGTTTGGTCGATTGTGGTGGGATGAAACGGTTGCAACTGTTGTGACCAGGGCAGAACCTCATAATCAGGCATATTTCATTTTTCCTTGCACTGGCACCAAAAACACTATTGGGTTTCAGAGTAGCATGAAATAATTAAAAATCTTGTTCATTGGGTGTATCTGGCATGTTTTTGTTTTTTTTTGAACACCTAATTGTGGATTCTATACTTTGACTAAAACTCTTCAGAAAGGAACATTCGCCAATAATATTTCTGTCTACCAAAAACAGCTTTCTGTTTTCCATGCCAATTTTCCAGTAAAGTAGTCACTACATGAGCCGTAGAAAATGCTAAATGCTTGTATTACGTGATATATAAAATTTTCTATAGATGGTGACTATACTGCGAATTCTTTGATTTACTTTATATACAATTAAATTTCTTTTCCTTGCAGATCGTCATTCATCCTGTGCAAGATCGAGTACTCACTATCCGCGAAAATGCAAGATTGCAAGGGTTTCCTGACTGCTACCAGCTGCATGGACCTATCAAAGAGAGGTTAGTACTCCTGGAATTGGCCATATTCTTTGTTTCTTGAATTTTGTCAACTAATGTACATCCGTCCCAAGATTTTAGTTTAAGGACTTCTTTGACCCATCTCAGTTGGTCTTTTTCAGATTCAGTTTTGAGACTTGTTGGTCTTCATCCATTTGCAGATTTAAAAACACTATTGTTGACAAAAAAAGAAAAAGCATTTTTAACCCATGCCATGACTTGTAAAAGAGACTTTATTTCCATTGTAAAAGAAAACATAATTTTGATTTGTTTGGTAAAACATAGCACAAAAGTAGGCTTTCGTAGCACTTTTGCTGATCACAAACACAACATAAATGATAATTTGAAGGAAAGCAGAAATTTTTTCTATCAGCGAAGAAAAAGTGGGAAAAGGAAGAAGTTACTATGTTGTGAGCTGCTTGTTTGATTCAGCCTAAGAAAATTTCTTTGGTTTTTGTTTTCCTTCAAGTTATCATTTATGTTTGTGTTTGTGGAGTTAATCACATAGAATGTTACCAAACTTTATACTAAATTTCATTTTGGTTCTACAACTTCAATTATGTGTCTTTTTGGTTAGACAATATTGATTTTAATTACATAAAGAAGTTATTCAAAATAATTCCGGATAATGTGACACTAAAATTATCACATTATAGTTTAACTTAACAAATATTGCCATTTTATACTGCCATGCCATCTTTTTCATAAGACTGCTGATCATAATTTTACTTTATTTTTTTACACTCATCCTTTGAAAATTTTGATCAACAGTATCATAAAGAAGGTAATGTGGTAGTGAAACATGATAAATTTTATTGAATTGGATTATAATATGGCAACTTTAGTGTGCTACATCATTTAAATTAGTCGGAATTATTTTAGATGACTTTTCTGTGTAATTAAAATTATTTTTTTATAATTAAAAAGATGAGAATTATAGCTATGGAATCAACATGAAATTTAATGTAAAATTTGGTAACCTCTTGTACAATTTACACAGATTTGTGATTTTCTAAAGTGCTAAGACAATTTGCTTTTGTGCTTTATTTCCCCAAACAAAACAGAGTTATGTTTTCTTTTTTACCTTCGGATACCTTTGTTGGGTGGTGAAAGCTAAGAAACACGAAAAATAATGAAAATGATCTTGAATTCTCATACTTTTTCACTAACAAGGACTGCTGTATATGTAGCAGCAATATTATAACTTTTACAAATAAGCACCTTACACAAATATGAGATTCGCACGTATGAGTGACGCATATATTACCTGATCCTTCTTATACAACTAAACGAGAACCGTGTCTCTACGTGCCTCCTAGGATGTTACATGTCTTATTTTCTGTTCAAGACAATGACAACGAAGGATCACTATCTCCAACAAAAACTAATGCTTTATTCGTTGGTTTAGCACTGAAGCTCTTATCTCTGCTTCTTTCCAGTCATATTCATGATTATTTTCTTTCCATTTGTAGGTACATACAAGTTGGCAATGCTGTTGCAGTTCCAGTTGCTACTGCATTAGGATATGGTTTTGGAATGGCTTGTCAAGGATTTTATGATAACAAGCCCTTAACAACATTACCTTTTAAATTTCCCAATTGCCTTCAGAAGACATTTTCAACACAGGTGGAAGAAGATTCTCATTGAAGAAATAAAACAAAACTATGTTGTAACCTTTTATTAGTTCATTCTTACCATTATTGTTGCTGGAATATTTTATTGACTTAGGAAAAGTTAATTTTTATGGCTATTCAAGAATTGTTTAATTGGATCCCCTCACTAGATGCAATGTGTTAAGAGAAAAATATAAGGGAACACCTAGCCATGATATTGAACAGGGGTTTTAAGGAAAAGAGCACACAGGTGATTGAAGAGGAGAGGGATAACGCATTTGAAATTATGGTAATTAAGAATGTATCATATCATAAGAAAATTGGAACCTTGTTATGCTATTGCTTTCATACTTTGATTGTGATTTAGACTGTGGTGCTAGCACTTCTTTTTCACCTGCAGCAAAAGCACCTTGTGTGAAGTTGTTTTGCCTGAATCCTCTCCTGGTTTTAAGTACCTATAGAGCGCAATTCAACTCTGTCCGGTTGATAGGTTGTCGTGTCCCTTGAATCCATCAATTTTGAGTTCTTTGGTTCACTTTTTTTAAGGCAAACTTATCAAAATCTGCTCAACAATTCTCCAGGTAGCATGTTTTTGTTTGCTGAAGCTGTTATCCTACCTATAAATGTTAGTATAGATGGTATGCTCTAGAGACTAATCACATATTTTGATATTGTAAATAATCTCAAATGATAATAAAATATTCATTTAAATAAAATGTTTATTTATTTGAGTATTTATCCATTAACATAATGTTAAATAAATTTATTATCAAAGAGTTGATAATATGAGCTATAAATTTATTATATATACTATAAAAATGTTCATAGTTGATAAATTAATATTTGAGTAATATTAATTAAACTATCATCTCTGTTTATTTTCGTTGATTAGTATGTAATACTAATAGTGGAATGTAGAGAGTCTCATTTTACTTGATATGAGATATCAAAATAGATGTGGATATTTATGTGATGGGTGAATCAAATAGTGATGATAGATTTATGATCGCGAGATATTCACTTATAGTCAATGATCACAATTTAAGTTATAATGGTGCATATAGTCCTTTGACCTCAGACAATACGATCATCTACATTTAAGTGGTTAGAGTTTGTTACCGTTTACATACTTGTCTTATTCACACACAAGTATATGACGTGTGGTGGTTCTAGTCGGTTAAATGTAAGGATGAGTGTTTGATCAATATGAGATTCATTGCCTGAAGTGAACCAGGATAAAATCCTATGCTATCTAAATTTGTTCTTAATGAACAAGTTCCTGGCTAGGAAAAAACATAACACATTATGAAAGAGTTTTAGTGCTAGAAAGTGTTTCTAGTATTTGTTATGTTCTATCAATAATAGAACTTGAGATGAGGTCATATGATAAAGTTATTAGAGTTTGACTAAACTTTGACTCGAGGCTATATCGGGATTTTCTAATGAAGAGATTTTAGTGCACGGTAATTATGACCAAAGGGTTCGTGTGAATTAATACATGCATTCAATATTGATTAAATAGGTGTGATATCGATGCTAGGGGTCACTCATAACTTATGAGAACTAAATGTGTATAATTGGGATTTTCACATTTAGACTTAAAAGAGTTTCAAATAATATCAAGTGTTGATATTATATTCTCATTGCCAATTAGAAATGAACCTAATAAGTCACACCTAAATGAGCTTTACCAAATCACTATCAATGTTAATTCAATTATTGATTAAAATGTTTAATCAATTAACTAAGATTAACGGAATTGGATTTATGCTTTAAACAATGATTCTAGCATATCATGAAATCCAATTCAAGTAAGGGTTTAGTTATTAATTAATACTTAATTAATATGAGATATTAATTAAAGTATTAAATAAATAATATATGTTGTTTTTATTTGGACTTGGATTAATGGCATAAGTTGTTTGGGACTAGGCCCAAAAGGGTTTTGGACTAAATATTAGTCTAAGATGTTGAGAAGGCCCATTTGTTTGATGGATTAGGCTTGGGCCAACACTTGGATCACTTACCAAGCCCAAGTCCATACATATTGATGTAGTCAAATTTGTCATGTTAGGCACATTATCTTTTATATGTAAAATGTTGACCATGAAAAAATTATCATATCAGGCACATATTATCTTTTGTGTGTAAAATTTTGATTATGGGTATGACAAGGTGTATACCACATTGTTATGTGTAGAGAATGTATGTAGATATAATACATGGGATGTATTAATTCTCTACACACTTTACAACTTGCATACTTGTCATGACAAGTTATATAGTTATCATGTGATAGTGTTTGCTTTTTCAATAGATATAAATACTAACCTAAGATATGTTTCTAAGGTTAGATGGTTAGTGTTGTGTAAACACACACAAAAGAGAGGAACAACATATACTAAAAAAAAAACCCCAAGTATCCTTGCTAAGGGATTGAATTAGTGTAAGTTTGTAAGGGTCTACTGAGAGGGCATTTTACATCTAGCTCAATAAAAGCAAGAAGGTGATTGGTAGAGCTTGGGTGTTTCAAACTAGAGGCCTCACACTTGGGAGGCTAGAGCATTTGATTCAAGAGTTAAACCAACTATATCAAAGCTTATAGATAACTATTGTGGTTTACATCAAAATTAGGAGTTGGTAAGTTTTCTTAAACTTAGAATTCCTATGTTATTACTCAACATATTGTTGTATTATTTATCTATGTGTAAAATGCATATGAGATCTATGGGAATGGAAATCTTCATGTGATGAAGGGTTATGCAAGTAAAATTTTTAAAATTTTACCCTATCTAAGGTTTGTGCTCAACACACTTGTATGTTGCATAACTGTTTCCTTCAAGTGTTATCGGAGCTACTTTGTGCACTTTACACATGATAAATTGATTGATAAGTGCAAGTGTTGTGATTTAACATATGTAAAAATGGCCTTAAGTGTGTGCCTAATCCTTGACTATGCT
Source organism: Mallotus nudiflorus (assembly GCA_947683625.1). NCBI lineage: Eukaryota > Viridiplantae > Streptophyta > Magnoliopsida > Malpighiales > Euphorbiaceae > Mallotus > Mallotus nudiflorus. The sequence goes on along the minus strand of CANTUR010000286.1, from coordinate 2,184,610 downwards.
GAGTCATTACGGGTGTGCTGAGGCTGGATATACTGACTCATTACATGTGTGCCAACTTGTGATAGAGGCCAGATGTGTCGAGTCAAGCCTAAGTCAGCACAGTGGTGCTGAGTAGTATCCACATCCTTTCTTTGCACCCTTTCATGAAAACACCTATTTGAAAGGAGCACGAGTTAAAATGCTTAAGGGCTTATAAATACATGCAAAAATGATTGTGGACTTAGATTACATCCTATGGTTTGTAATAATAATTAATTTTATTATTTAGCATGTAAATAAATGTTAATTATGTAGAATTAGGATGTAATATTCACCTTGGTATGCCAAGGATTAAATATAAATCACAAGAGTTATGAAATGGAGCTTGATGAGTTCAAGTGAGAGGTCCATGATGGTGATAAGAAGTTTTATACCTTGAAGATTATTCTTGAGCTAAGCCTTTTTGTAATTTATTCTAAGAGTTAGAATAAGCTTAAGCAAAGTCCATGATCACTCCTTGTTTGTGCATCCATATTTGCATGTTATGTATATATATATATGATATGTATGTTGTAACATGCCATATGTATATGTGATATATGTATATGATTGGATGCCATGCAATATATATATATATATATATATGATATCTATAATTGGCTAATGTGCAAAGTGAGACCTAAAATCTAAAGACCCAAAAATCTTCAAAACTAAATTTAGGTCTAGACTCTCCATTGGAGTAATAACTTGCATGGTATTAGGATTATGTGCATTGGCTATAGATACATAGGGGTGTACATAAGTCTTAAAAGATTTATGTAGTGTTATTATTAAGCATGAAATGTTGTGGGTGTATGGATTCACTATAGGCCAAGAATGACAAATAGTAGTACCTGAGGTTTATAGTGTTCAAATCCATACATTACACTGATTTAATGGTGTGGACCTAACTAATGTAAGGAGTTTAAGAATGGCAATGTGTACTTAAGATCTGTAAGCATTAGAAGATATGATGGAACCTCATATGAGATATGATGGCAAGAATTGCCACTTAAATGAGAACTAATATTCTAAGAACGGTAATGTGTACCTGAGGGATATTAATAACCATTAAAAACTCCATCACCCACTAGAAATCCATCCAACAAGGAATTTCTGTTTCCTACTTTGGCAATGTAGGATTTACTAAGTTTGTGGGATACCATTATGATTAAAGACCAAATCTAATGGTAAAGATAACATTGTCAAATAACTAACTAATCTTGTTACCTTTGCAAAAAATTAATAATATAAGATTGACAAACCCACTTTTTATTATACTTGAACAATATAGGCTCACGAGCCCTAATTTCATTGATTGGCTTAGGAATCTAAAAGTTGTTTTAGCTTCCAAAAAGATACTTTATGTATTAGAACAAAGTACACTCGAACCACTTCTTGAAAATGCTTTGCAAAAAGAGCCTGAAACTCTAGAAAAATGGAAAGAAGATGATTTACAAACACATTGCTTAGTGTGGGCTTCTATAAACACCAAAATCCATTAACAACATGAAAATTACACGTGCAAAAGAGATCCTACTTCACCTTCAAGAGTTGTTTAGTGAACATAGTAGGACTGCTAGATATAAGATATCAAAGCGGCTTTTTCATACTAAGATGAAGGAGGGTGAGGATGTATGAGCTCATGTAAACTCTATAATTATAGTAATAGAGGAACTAGAAAGTCTAGATTTCTTTATGGACTTCCATCTCCAATTAGAGTTGATCCTTAAATCTCCTCTAGAATCTTTTGGGCAAGCCATTGCAAATTTCCATATGAACAAAAGAGAGTGTACTCTTGCAGAGCTTACGAACATGCTTATGAAGAACCAAAAGGCTATACAATGAAATAAAAAAAGAGAGTTGCACTTATTACCTCATCTAGTGGGATTAAGAAGAAGGCAATAAGAAAAGGAAAGGCAAGACAAGTGTTGTCAAGCCCACGAGTGGAATAGCCAAGAATAAGGGCAAGACAATTATGAGAGAAGATCAAGGCAAAGGAAAGTGTTTCTATTGCCAAGGTGAAGGACATTGGAAGAGAAATTTTCCTAAGTTCCATGAGTCTCTCAAGACAAAAGGAAAGGGCAAGTAAGGAAAAGATGATACTTTCTTTGATTTATTTGCTTTTAAATGTTTTAAGAGCTCATCTAATTTATAGTTATTAGATATCGGTGCAAGTTCTCAAATATGTTCATCCTTGCAGGATCTAGCAAATGAGAGAAGGTTAGGACCTAATGAAGTGACTTTAAGGCTTAGAAATGGAGCAAGTGTGTGCCACATGTTAAGGATGTCTGGCATACATCGTATGCATATGACTGTAATATAACATATCCATTAAAACTAACTTTATCTTACAATATCAAGTAGTTTACATTTTTTCTTTATGTTATACACATATAATACGCTAACCATAATATAAGATAACATTAATTCCCTAAGCATGTCATGTTCAAGAAAAATTAAGGATGACCTCTTGCTGACCCACTTGACATAATGCTAGTGTAACTTATGCAAATGTTTCTTCAAGATCGACTATAGTTCTTTTAATCCCAAAAAATAATACAGAGGAATGAGCCTGCAACTCAGTAAATGAATAATATAAAATTTTATGAAAAATAACACATTCAAGCATGTAATATTATCAATTATCAATCCATTCAATATTTACTATGAATTTAGTATATACATAGTTATTGTTGTCGCATAGTGTTTTCTTTTGGACATCAATGAACTTTTAGTATGCATATAATTGTGATAGTATAACATTTTTTGCTGGACAACAATGTACTTGTGAATTACATATGATTTTAAACTTTTTTTTATTCATGCATGGATCCCCATACACACACAACTCTGCCATAATCTTGTTCCATATATATATATATATATATATATATATATATATATATATATGCATTTTAATGGAATATAAAGGGGATTTCATATCGTACACAGCCCTGCCTCATTCATAAGTAGCACTACGTCCTATAGCACTGTGTCCTCTTTTTTATTCAACCATATTTCTTATATTTTCATATACATCAAGAATGCACCACACTTTCACAGCACTTCATTCAACTCATCATAATCTAAGTACATCATATACCACTCCATTAAGCAATTAACATCTCTATAATACAAAGAACAATAATATACACAAAAATACCAAAAAAATACCCATTTTTTTCATTATGGCAGATTCAATAGTGCAACTTCAAAAATATACACAAAAAATTCCACATTATAAATTTTAAAACCATATTCTTTATATCAAAATCATTATAAGTCTAAATTATTTTTCAACTAATTTCGCATCAATTGAATATGTGTAGAAGGAGAAACATAAAAAATAATCCAATGTGGTTAAACTGACAATCAAAACTAAGCAATATAAAGTATAGCCCAGGTTGGCTATTAAAATAGCAAAATTTCTATCAATTTTGTAAATAACATCTCAAATTTTATATAGAATCAAATGAAACTCCATTTAGAGTTATAAAATGCTAGATATAACTCAAATAAGTTTGCTATTTTCCATTGAACAAGACATCTAAATTTAGCAACCATCATTCATATGTACAATGTCATCTCATGAACAATCAACCATCATCACAATAGTAAAAAATAGCATCAATTAATTAGAACACACATATTTCCCTTTGCCAATTAGCTTAACAAAGACATTTATAAATTATAAGTTTAAGTGTTATATTCATGTAGAACATTAGGTTATTCACTTACTTTCATTGCTTCCTTGAATTTACTTATGTGATAGCCTCTTTTCCAATTAGGTTAACAAAAGTAGTCTTAGTTGCTCGCAAGTAATTCCCTAAGGTATCTACTTACCAAAATAGCTTATATTTACACACAATCGTTTCACCCAATTGTTTAGTTTGCACTCGTACTTTCCTTTCCTTTTCCGCCACCTAACACATACAATTTCATTTATAAATCATCAATATAATATCCTTATATACTACCCTCTTCATGCAGCCCCCAAATGATATGCATAAAATGCAAATAACTCAATTATATAAATTAGCTTCATTAAGTTTAAAAGGGCTATTTCAGGTCTAGATTAGAAAAATTTCTTAGACTTGTAGAAAATGAATTTAAAGCTCAAATTTGAATAAATCTTAGATTTATATGTCTAGTACCTTAAATAAAAATTTCACTTCAATTTTTTAACAACAAAGAAAGTTATTTGTGTCTCATTAGAACTAGCTCAATTACTCAGACAGATTGAGCAATAAAATGTTTTCTCTTATTAAGTTAAGTTCCAGACTGATTCAATTCAAGCTCAAAGAGACAAAGTTTTAGAAGAGTCTTCCAAGTTGTTATAACATTAAAGAAAAATCAATTTTAAGATTTTTATCTCAAGATATATAAGAAATACCGAGACTGGTTTTAACTTATGAACTCTATAAACTGAGTTCATATAAGCAAAATGGCTACTTCAGGGGTAACTTTTAAAAATCATTAGGATTTATAGAAAAGGAATTTTAAGTTAAAATTTGAATCACTCTTATATTTCTATGTCTAGAAAATACTATAAATATTTTAAATCAATTGGACAACTATAGAAGGAGTTATTGATGACTAAACATAAACAAGTCAAATACTTTTATAGTTTGAGCAATACAAAGTGCAGGTTCATTAAACCATTAAAAAGGTAGAATCAATCTAGCTTAAAAATAGAAATTATAAAAAACTCTTCTAAGTTTCCATAGAATAAAACCACATTTAATTTTAAGCTTTATAACTCAAGATATGATCAAATTACCGAGATTGAAAAATTAGGAAAAACAAACCCAAAAACCGCATCTTAGAAACCTGAACTTAAAACCAAAAACCTTAAAATACTTACCAAATGAATTGCTAGAACCTTCAAGGATGATGATTAATGACTTGAAATGGTTTTAAATACTTATAGACAGTGGGGTTTAGCACGTCCAAGATTTTAGCAACCATGACACTGTTTAGACTCAGGGCCTTAGAGAACACCTAACCACTGTCGTAAAGACATTGTGTGGAGATGAGGAGTCGCCACCTAGGGTAATAACTGGGACAAATCGAAAAGGTGGTACTCGATTCCCTAAAAGAAAGCTAGCACCACAACCAGGAGATTATGGATACGGAATACTAACTTCTCTTAGTCTCGTGTTCATTTAGAATAATTTTATAAATAATTATTTCATCCTCTAATTACATGCAATTTTATTGAACCCTATTGATATCCATCTAACCCTAGACATCTAATCAATAAAATTACACATAAAAATGCACTCAAGATTGTGTTATCCCTAAGTCTAAACTATGTTAATTTTATTAAAAAGTTAGCTAGATTTACATTTTATTTACAAGTGAGAAAGAGACTAAAGGTGGGCCTACATTTTTTATTAATTAGTGAGCCTAGATTTATTTATTTTACTTTGTCTAAAAATGGGCTATAGTCTATTAAATTTTAAAGGAAAAGTTAAATTAGTGGGCCTAAGTCTAACTTGGTTTTATTTTAAGTGAAATATGAGCCTATGTCTATTTATTTTAAAAGAAATGAATTTAAGTGGGTTGAGCTAAGTCTAAACAAGTTTTAATTAACTAAATGGGCCTAAAATATAATTAACCTAATGGGCCTAAATTGATTTTAATTATTTAAAGTCCTAAACCATTTTTAAGCCTATTTATTAAGTGGGTTAGACCTAAACGTGGGCTTGGGGCCTAAAAACATAAAAAAAGACCCAAAAACATAAAGAACATAAAAAACATAACAAAATCAAATAAAAAAACATTCACATATGATTTATAAAAAACTTAATTTAATTACATACAAACCTTAATTAACTAAGGCCACCATTAATTTTAATTAATTTTATCTAGTGAACCTAGTTTTACTATTTAATTTTAAAGTGCAGAAAAGTAAATCTTTTACTATTCTCACTACTGGGGCTATTGCAAACTACGTACAAAATTAAAATTAAACAATTATACATCAATAAAAAAAAACACAGAACACTAAAATAAAAAAGATAAAACCCTAAATTCTACTGGAAATCAATACAAGTTCTGCCATGGCATTCCATGGACCTTCTATTCAGTTTAAACACAAGCAATATCCTCCTCAATCCACATGTGGACATCAAAATAAAAAAACACAAAAGTAATTAGATTAGTAGAGAAGTTGAATAATAACAAAAATAAAAAATCACAAAGAGAAAATAATAGAAAAGAAATGAAATAGAAAAAGAATAGAAAAAGAACACTGATGCTATGCAAATGCCCTTTTTAGCTCCTCAGATTGGATTATCACAGTTGAAATTGAATGGCTATTGATTCTGGATCGAAAAGGGTGTTCTCAGGAGCTTTTTGAGTTTAGGGTTTTTTTTACGTAGTTCTCTCTGTGAGTCCCTAAAAATTTTCTCCCAAAAAAAGGTTTTTTTTTTCATCGCACGTATGCAGACCGTGCTTTTAAATACAGAGTCTATGCGTATTGGCTTCCTCAATTGCAGGAGCAGACTCATCTCTCCTAAAACAAAATGATAAGAATTTTGATTTTTGAAGGTTATTTACGCATTTTGAATGCGTTGAAATTTTCATCAGATAATAATAATCATAAAATTAAATTTTTAACCAATCAAAACACTGAAAAAATCAATAAAAAATAAGAAAAAATACGCGAAAAATTGAAAAACGGGACTTTTACATGTCGACATTGTGCAATGCCGATCAAAAAATTGGATTTCTAATCGGAATTATGGATTTCTGATCGGAAATCCATAAGTTTGATTTCTAATTTTTTTACTTTTAATTACCAAAAGACCCTTGAAAAATTGATTTATTTACAATCAAATCCTAATAAAATGTTACAATTTAGTCCCTAAAGTCCATAAAATCGACAACCAAGTTCAATTTTTGCATGAATTTCATCATAGGGGCTTATGTCGCAATTGTGCACAATTGCATCCTGAAATTGGGTGCTTACAATACTCCAAATTCATCTTGCAAAAATTTGCTCCCTTTGAAGAATGGATAACTCTTCCTAGTTCTCTCCCTTTGTTTTTTCTTCTCTTCTCCTTTTTTCAGGAAAAGGTGCATTTATACCCTTTATGTTTTTTTTTGGACCAAAAACACATAGAATTAATTTTTTTTGGGTGTTCTAAGCCCCTTAATTTGATAGAAGTTAAATTCTTTATTAGAGCTTACTGACATGGCCTTTTTTAACAAAAAAAAGAAAAATATAAATTAAATTAATGTTTCTTTTGAAGTGGTAGAGCTAGTTGAATTCCCTCCCATCTTTCATCATCCTTTCCCCCCTTTCATTTGCATTATAAACCCTAAAAATAAATTGAGCTCTCCATCTACAGAGTAATGGATTCTTCTTGTTCATTAGATGCAAGTTTGAATTAAGGGATAACTAACACCAATCCAGATTTGGTACCAATTCGCATCTATCTAGCATCAAACTAAAAAAAACGACAACAATCCATTAAAAAAAGAAAGTTCTCTTTTTTTTTAGTTTCTTTTTCTTCCATAGATGTGTTTGTCATGAAATACCAAAAAAAAAAAGCTTTACAAAACCATTAGAACATAAGCTAGCTTTTTCATCTGAAGTCATGTTATATACCCATATCGCTATCTATAAAGGCCTAAAAAAGAACAAAAAAAGAAAAAGAAAAGGGACAATTGCGAGAACTAATTAAGTAGCACTTACAAAATAAAGAGGTAATAACAAGACATGATCATCCAAAAAAGAGAGAGAGCATTTCATGAAACTTTTTTTTTTCTTAAAATAGCTAAAGATCAATACAATCACTTGAAAGCTTTTCTCGATGTTAAAATTGCAAGCCTAGACTAAGAAAAGCAGTTGTCTCCATCAAGCAACCTACCACCAACTCTAGTATCACCTACCTCCATTTGCTGCCATGTGTTGCACTTTACAAAGCACCTATAAAAACACTACCACTGCCACCATTAACATAGCTCAATCCTGGATATACCCAATTCCCTCTTGTTGTTTCATACCTATCCTGTATCCAATACCTATCCTGTACCCAACCATACCCATGAACCTATGTACCAATTAAGAGTTCAACAATGAGATAAAGTTACCATTTTGAATGTTCTTGTTCAATTTCAAAGCATGATCCGAAACAAAAAATTTGTAATGAAAACTAAAAGTAGACTACACTACAGAAAAAGAAAAGCACCAACATCCCTATGGGTATGTATAAAGCCCCAAATATTTTATTTTGTCATATGGTTAGATAATAGCTGCACCAAGGTGAATAAAAGATTAGTTCTTTGAACCACTTAATAGAACAAATATTATACTATAATAACAAGTTGAAAAAAATAAAACCATTTTATACTGCATAAGAGAAAACTCATATGCAATTCTACATAAATTGAATAAGAAACAAAGAGAAAAGAAGAAAGAAAGGAGAAAAATATGGGTAAGTCCAATTTTGGTGGAAGGAGTATTAGTGATAGTAAGTCCAATTTTGGTGGCAGGACTATTAGTGAAAGCTTACCTAGATGCCTAAATACGGGATATGGGTATAGTTTGGTTAAGTGTTCAATATATATATATATATATATATATATATATATAGAAGCCTTCTTGAAGATGACATAACATAAACACAAACTCTTCACACAAATTAAAGAAATAAGAGAAAAGAGAAGTAAATCTCAGAATAGTCTTGTTAACTTAAGCAAAAAATGATTCTTCTGTCTTTTCTTCTCTCTTTTGTTATGTGACATGTCCATTAATTTTTATGAACAGGACAAAGCCATTACTCTGTAGATGGAGAGCACAATTTTTTTTGGGTTTATGATGCAAATAAAAGAGGGAAAATGATGAAGATAACTGGGAGGAACTACCTCTAACACATCAAAAGTAGCATTAATTTAATTTATTTTTTCCTTTTTTTAGTTAAAAAAGCCACGTCAGTAGTAGCTAATAGACATTTAACTTTTGTTAAACCAAGGGGCTTAAAACACCCAAAAAACTTAATTCTATGTTATCTGATTCACGGGGTAAACATTAAGGGCATAAATGCACCTTTTCCTTTTTGTTTTAGCATTTATGGTTGCACACCGTGGAAGATTCTAGGGTATTTTAGGATAGACTTAAGTGAAAAATGTCTCCTTTAGCCCTTAATGAAATGCTAGTATTGCTTATTAACCCTTAAAGTTCTAATTGTTCACTTAAGGACAATTATAATTTCGATTGAGTCTTCATCTCTTGCTAACATTTAAGTTTTTGTCCTTTTCTCCAATTCAACTTCATCTCCCTTTTGTTCTTAATATTTTATTCATTTTGAGTGTCCTTAAAATTTTATAATTCTCACTCTTAAATCAACTACAAATCATGGCTAGACTTAATACACTAGACTACTATATGCACTAACATATACTTAAATTCAATCAATATATATATATATATATGCATAATTAATGCAAATGTACTTATAGTTAGGGTATGAGTATTAAAAAGTGTTGCGGCCGAAGCTAAAGGATCCACTTCTATTGATTTATATGATCACATTTTATTGTTGGATGATGTATTATATGTACCTAATGCCTAGAAGAACATTGTCTCTATTTATAGTTTGACTAGAAAGGGTTATGAATTTCATTTCAAAAGAGATGTTTTTAATATTTACTTTGGAAATAAAATGGTAGGCATGGGTTATTTAATACATGAGCCTCAAAATAATGTGAGCAATGCAAATGCAATGCTAATTGAAAATACCTCTAACTCCAAATATCTTTGGCACTTGAGATTATATTACATTGTGGTGGATAGGATTAATAATTTGGACAGGATGGGAATCTTGAGCAATCTTGAAACTGCATCTAATTCAACTTGTGAGGCTTGTCTTCAAGGCAAAATGACTAGATCCCCATTTTTTGGATAAATGGCAAGAGCCAAGAATGTGTTAGAGATCATACATAGTGATGTATGTGGACTATTTAGTAAAATGGCTAGAGGTGATTTCTATTATTTTATAACCTTCATAGATGATCTATCAAGGTATGGGCACTTGTTTTTTTTATAAAGAACAAAAGTGAATCCTTTGAAGAGTTTAAGGAATTCAAAGCCTAAGTAGAAAACCAAAACGGGAAAAGTATTAAAACTCTAAGATCATATCGAAGAGGTGAATACTTGAGTATCCAGTTCATTGAATTCTTAAAAGAACATGGCATTGCATCACAACACATAGCGCTTGGAACACTACAATTAAATGGTGTATCCGAGAGATAAAATCGTACTTTATTGATATGGTATGTTCGATGATAAGCTAGACTGATCTTTCTATTTCACTTTAGGGTTATGCACTCTAAACGACCTCTTACATCCTTAATCATGTTCCATCCAAATATGTTTTCGCTACACCATATGAGATATGGCATAGTAGAAAACCAAGTCTTAAATATGTTAAGATTTGGGGACGTCCTACTTTTATCAAAAGACTAAAATTAGACAAGTTGGATGTGAAATCGATTAAAGGAAGGTTTATTGGATATCCTAAAGGCAGTTTAGGATACTGCTTTTATCTTTCTGCTGAACAAGCTATTGTTATAAGTAGAGATGCTAGTTTCTTTGAAAAGGAGTTTCTTAAGGAAGGTGGCAAAGGAAGGAAGATAATGCTAGATGAGGAGTCATATAAAGAAACCTAACAAATTGATCAAATGGACATTGATCAACACAAAGAGCTTATTCCAATTGAGAATGTCATCACACCAACTCTTAAAAGGTCTAGTAGGGTATCGCATCCTCTTAAGAGGTACAGTTTTCTTCATGGTGTGTAAGAGTTGTATGTTCATGAAGAAAGTAATCATGATAATGATCTTACTATATATGAAAAAGCTTTATGCAATAAAGATTATTAAAAATGGCTTAAAGCTATGCGAACCAAAATGGATTCCATGTATGCAAACCAAGTTTGAACACTTATTGATCCTCCTGAGAATATTATACTCATTGGGTGTAAATGGATCTTCAAGTGAAAGATTAGTGCAAATGGAAAGGAAGAGACTTATAAAGCTAGGCTTATAGTGAAAGGGTTTCGCTAAAGGCAAGGGGTTGATTATGAGGAAACCTTCTCGCAAGTAGCTATATTTAAATCCAGTTAGATTTTTCTAGCTATAGCTGCATACTATGATTATGAGGTTTGGAAAATGTATGTTAAAACCATATTCCTTAATGGTTATTTTGAGGAAGACATTTTCATGGAGCAACCTAAGGGTTTTGAATCCGAAGATAGCTTAAAAGTGTGCAAGCTTAATAGATTTATCTATAGTCTAAAGCAGGCTTCAAGGAGTTAAAATCATCATTTTAATGAGGCTATTCATTCTTATGGTTTTATAAAGAACGAAGACGAGCTGTGTTTTTACAAAAAGGTTAGTAGGAGCCAAGTCACTTTCTTAGTCTTGTATGTGGATGACATTTTATTAATTGGAAATGATGTCGGTATGATGACTTCTATGAAAGTATGACTATTTAAAACCTTCTCGATGAAAGACTTAGGTAAGGCAACCTATATTCTTGGAATTCGAGTCTATAGAGATAGATCAAAGAGAATAATAGGTTTATCCTAAAGTCTTTACTTAGAAAAGGTGTTGAAGAGGTTCAACATGCTTGATTCTAAGAGAGGATTACTACCATTTAGGCACGGTATCCATTTATCCAAGGGAACGTCACCTAAAACACCCAAAACATGGAGTAAATGGCTAAAGTTCCTTATGCCTTGACTATAGGGAGCTTAATGTACGCTATTTTGTGTACTGGACTAGATATTACCTATATAGTTAGTGTGACTAGCAGGTTTCAATCCAATCCATGTTTGGAACACTGGATAGTTAGTAAGGCAATCTTTAAGTACTTGAGAAGGTCTAAAGATTTAGTCTTAAAGGAGGTGATCTACAAATAGATAGTTTCACAGATTCTGATTTTCAATCAGATGTGGATGATAAAAAGTCTATCTTAAGGTTTGTTTTCATTTGTAATAGAGGAGCAGTGAGCTAGAAGAGTTTAAAGTAAAGAATTGTTTTTGATTCCACTACAAAAGTTGAGTATATAGCTGCATCGGATGCTGCTAAAGAAGTTGTTTAATTACCAAAGTAGGAGTTGCTCCTTCTATCAAGTCCTTGATTCCTCTCTATTAAGATAACAATGAAGCCATTGCTTTGGCAAAGGAATCAATGTCTCACCAAAGATCCAAACATATAGACAGGTGCTTTTATATTATTAGAAAACTTATTGGGAAGGGCAATGTGCACCTTGCAAAGGTAGCTTCAGCCAACAATTTCATAGATCCACTTACTAAAAAATTAACCCAGCTATAGTTAAATGGACATCTTAAGAAAATGGGTCTAAGATATTTTAGTGATTGACTCTAGTGCAAGTGGGAGATTGTTAGTATAGATGGTATGCCCTAAAGGCCAATCACATATTTTGACATTGTAAATAATCCCAAATGATAATAAAATATTCATTTAAATAAAGGGTTTGTTTATTTGAGTATTTATCCATTAACATAATGTTAAATAAATTTATTATCAAAGAGTTGATAATATGAGCTATAAATTTATTTAGTACATATGCTATAAAAATGTTCATAGTTAATAAATTAATATTTGGGTAATATTAATTAAACTATCACCTCTGTCTATTTTCCTTGATTAGAATATGATACTAATAGTGGAGGTAGTCAGTCTTATGCTACTTGATATGAGATATTAGAATAGGCATATGTATACTTATGTGATGGGTGAATTGAATAGTGACGTTAGATTTATGATCATGAGGATATTCACTTATAGTCAACTATCACAATCTAGGTTATAATGGTGCATATAGTCCTTTAACCTGAGGTAACATGATCATCCACATTTAAGTTATTAGAGTTTATTACCGTTTACATACTTGTGTTATTCGCACATGAGTATATGGCATATGGTGGCTCTAGTTGGTTAAATGCAGGGATGAGTGTTTGGTCAAGATGGAATCCATTGCCTGGAGTGAGCCAGGATAAGATCCTATACTATCTAAATTTATTCTTGATGAAGAAGTTCTTGGCCAGGACAATCATAACACATTCTAAAAGAGTTTTAGTGCTAGAAAGTGTTTATAGTATTTGTTAAGTTTTATCAAGAATAGAACTTGAGATAAGGTCGCATGATAAAACTATTAGAGTTTGACTAAACCTTGACTCTAGGCTATATCAAGATCCTTTAATAAAGGGATTTTAGTGCACTGTAATTATGACCAAAGGGTTCATATAAATCAATACATGCATTCATTTCTAATTGGTAGTTGTGATATCGATGCTAGGGGTCACTCACAACTTATGAGAACTAACTGCGTATAATTGGGATTTTCACATTTAGATTTGAAAGAGTTTCAAATAATATCAAGTGTTGATATTATATTCTCATTGCCAATTAGACATGAACCTAGTAAGTCACACCTAAAAAGCTTTACCAATCACCATCGATGTTAATTCAATTATTGATTAAAGTGTTTAATTAATTAATTAATTAAGATTAACGGAATTGGATTTATGCTTCAAGCAATGATTCTAGCATATCATGAAATCCAATTTGAGTAAGGGTTTAATTATAAATTAATAGTTAATTAATATGAGATATTAATTAAAGTATTAAATAAATAATATATGTTATTTCTAATTGGACTTGGATTAATGGCTCAAGTTGTTCGGGCCTAGGCCCAACAGGGTTTTGGATTAAAGATTAGTCCAAGATGTTGAGAAGTCCCATGAACCTTATCTAGACCCATTTGTTTAATGGATTGGGCTTAGGCCAAGTGTTGGCCTAATTACCAAGCCCAAGTCCATACATATTGATGTGGTCAAATTTGTCATGTTAGGCACATTATCTTTTATGTGTAAAATGCTGACCATAGCAACTTTGTCATATTAGGCACACATTATCTTTTGTGTGTAAAATTTTGACTGTGGATATGGTAGGTTTTCTATCATATTGGTATGTGTTGAGAATGAATGTAGACATAATACATGGGATGTATTAATTCTCTACACACTTTACAACTTATATACTTGTCATGGCAAGTTGCATAGTTATCATGTGATAATGTTTGTGTTGACCTTAACAAGTTATGCAATCTTGATTTTGATCTTAAAAAATTTAATTTTGAGCAACTAATGTATTTTTTTAAAGTGTGTATAAGTTAGGGACATTTTGGAAGTCAAAATAATAATGAAATATTGAAGAAAAATGATTCCAGAAAGCTACTACAAGTACTATCTCGACGGAACTCATCACAAGGACTAAATTGCACAAAAAGTTATGATTATGGTTGAAGTCCTGATCTGTACCAAAGTAGTCCCAAGCGGGACTAAAATGAGCAAAATTTGGCAAAAGGGACAAAACCCAACCCAATCTCAGGAAATTGCTCGGGACTAAATGTCCCGATTGGGACAATGCATATCCCGATTGGGATTAAGATAAGATTTCAAAGGCAACGACTGGTAATGACTATATGGTGATAGTCAAGATTGGGATAGATGATATCCCAATTGGGACCTAACTAAATTCAGCTCAAAATTCTAAATTTTCATTCAAATGAACTTGGACTATGTTAGGAATGAAATTATTACTTAAAAAAACTATAATTGGATTGCTCAAGTATAAATATGACCTCTAAAGATTATTTTGAGGTTAAGAAACTTGCTCATTCATTTTATACATTCAAGCATTCAATTAAGCTCTCAAAATTCTTCTAAAATTCATTTCTTTGTATAAACTCTTATAAGAGTTACTTGTCTGTTAGAAATAGAATTTCTCTTCATTTTAAATCTTCGATAGATTAGAAGGAAGTGAGATTTATTTCTAAAGGACTTGGTTTAAGTGTTGTCTATTAAAACACTTAGGATTTAGTTTTTGAGTGAGCCTTGAAAACTTAAGTTGTAAGGTTGTAAGAGTGAGCCATAAAACTCTTGTGTAATCTTAATCTTATGAATAAGATTGTAGGTGATTCAAAATCCTAACTTTAGAGATGTTGAATATGAACTCCTTAAATCTTTGTGTCCTTCATTCTTCCTTCTTAACTTCCATTCAATTCTTGCAAAGAATTCTTTTAATTTCTCATTTTTATTCGACGGTCCTATTCACCCTCCTCTAGGACTATTTGAATTGGTATTAGAGCTTGAATTCTAGGTACTTCATTGCTAGAATACAAGATCATGGGGAGTGAATCACAAAACATCTCTTCTCTTAGACCATTCTTTGATGGTAGTGACTATCCATATTGGAAGTTCAAAATGGAATTACATCTTGATTATGATTCCATTAAACTTTGGGACATTGTCTTAAGAGGTTGGGAACCACCTATAACTATTATTAATGGTGTGGTGACTACTCTTTCAAGAAACCAATGGAGCATTAATCAAAAGGAAGAAAATCACAAAAATAAAAAGGCTGTGATTACTCGAATCTCCTCCATGATAAGAGAAGAAGGAGGCAAGCTACAACATTGTTTATTGTCTAAGGAAATATGGGAGACTTTGGAAAATCACTATAAGGGAAACATACAAGTGAGAAGTAAGAAAGTTCAACTTTATATGTATGAATATGAACTCTTCAAAATGAAGCCTTAAGAATCAATCATGGAGATGGCAAACCGTCTTAATGCTCTCCTTATAACCTTCAAGAAACTTGGAAAAAATTTCTCCAAAGAAGAGGTAAACAACAAGATTTTAAGAATCCTACCTAAGAAGGATTAGGAATCTCATGTTACTTCAATTGAGGAAGCTCAAGACCTCTCCACTCTATCAATTGATGTGCTCATTGGTAAGCTTTTAACACATGAGCTCACTATCAAGTAAAGAGGTGAAGAACAAGAAGAGAAAGAATAAAAGAAAAAGAGCATTGCTTTAAAAGCTCTTCAAGAAGATAGTGAAGAGGAAAGAATAAAAGATTCTAGTGATGAAGATGGTGACATTTCCATGCTTACTAGTAACTTCAAGAAGTTTTTGAGAAAGAAAATTTCTCAAGAATAAAGGACAAGAATAAGGGACTTTAACAAGAAGTTCGTAGGAGATGGGAAGAAGAAAACCAAGGTGGTTACTTGCTACGAGTGCAAAAAACTTGGACATAATAGAAGTGAGTGTCCCAAACTCAAATTCAAGAGCAAGGGAGCAAAAGATACGAAGAAGACATTCAAGGATACTTGGGATGATTCCTTAGAATCCGAAGAGGAAGAGGGACAATAAGAAGTTGCCAATCTTTGCTTTATGGCCATTAAAAACGAAAATGAGATACCATCCACTTCTTATTCTTCCTTTGATGATTGTGATGATGATGATGATTAGAGCTCTATTATAAGCAAATTACTTGTTAAATGCAAAAGTTTATTATCTAAGAAGAAACATTTTAAGCATGAGTTAGGTAGCTTAAATAAAGAATTATGAAATTATAAAATTAATTTTGCTAAACTTGTTCAATCAAATGAAATACTTGTTAGTGATGCAAAATCTTTTAATTCTTTGGAAGATCAACTTAAGAAAGCAAATGATGAAAATTATAAGCTTTCTAAGGAGGTCTTAGAATTAAAGATTTCCATTACTAAATTTAAGAGAGGAAAAGAAACTTTAGATAGTCTTCTTGACTCTTAAAATCTTCACGGAGATACCCATAAAATTGGATATAAAAATGGAATGTCTTTATCATCTTTATCACATATAAATTTTCTAAAAGCTTCACATGATTCCACTCCTTCAACCTCCAAATTAAATGAGACTCAAGCTTTCAAAGCTAAAAGATCTCATGTGTTAAATAATAAGGGAAAGCCTTTTAATACTCACCCTTCATTAACATAAAGAGGTAAGGCTTAAACTAGAGCATCTCAATCCAAACATGCTTATATGTACACTAGACACAATTATAGGAGGCATGCTACACAACACAATGCATATGAATATGTTGCACAAACTTATCGAAATACATATTACTATTGCCAATGCATGTTTCACTCAATGGCACAAAACAATAGGAGATACACACAATACCAAAGGCATGTTACACATACTAGGAAAGTATATCATCCTAGAGGAAACAAATTTGAAAATGTTGTATGTTCATACTACATTATTAAAGGACATACTAACAATGTATGTTCTATAGAAGACTACATATGAATTTACTTCTTTTGGATTATCTTGAAACTAATCAACTTAGACCAAGAAAGGTTTGGGTCTAAAAGAACACTTAAATTATTTTGCATAGGTGTGCTTGAAATCCACAAGAACAAAAAGCAAGTGGTATCTCAATAGTGGATGTTCAAGGCACATGATGGGAGATAAGGAGCAATTCAACAAACTTGATGCTAAGGATGGAGGACATGTTACATTTGGAGACAATGTAAAAGGAAAAATTATTGGCATTGGAGCAATAGGTAATCCTCAATCCTTATTTATACATCATGTGTTGTTTGTTGATAGTTTTAAACATAATTTGCTAAGTATAAGTCAATTATGTGATATGGGAAATCAAGTAACTTTCTATCTTAGAAATTATTTTGTTAGTAGTCTTGATGAAAATAAAGTTATTTTTAGTGGTAAAAGCGTAGGAAATGTTTATGTCATTAATTTGAATAAAATTGATAACAAAGACATAAAATGGTTAATGTCTATTTCCCATGACATATGGACATGGCATAGAAGAGTAGGACATGCAAATTTTGAGCTTTTGAATAATCTTTGTAAATATGAACTTGTGATTAGTTTACCTAAGCTTGAATTCACTAAGGATAAACCATGTGATGCTTGCCATAAGGGAAAATTATCCAAGTCCTCATTTAACCTAAAAAATGTAGTGTCTACTTCTAGACCACTTAAACTTATACATATGAATTTATTTGGACCAACTAGAGTTGTTAGTCTCGGTGGAATGCACTATACATATATATTAGTCGATGATTACTCTAGATTTATTTGGGTATGTTTTCTTGCTCATAAGAATGATGCTTTTAAAGATTTTGAAAATTTTGCTAAAAAAGTTAAAAAAGAAAAAGGTTGTTATATCTCTTCCATTAGAAGTGATCATGGAACTGAATTTGAAAATGAATTTTTTAAAAACTATTATAATGAAAATGGTATTTCTCATTCATTTTAATCTCCTAGAACTCCTTAACAAAGTGGGGTGGTTGAAAAAAAATAGAACTCTTATGGAAATGGCGAGAACAATGCTTCATGAGTATAATTTACCTCTATACTTTTGGTGGAAGCTGTTAACACATCTTGTTATATTTCAAATCGAGTTTTCAAAAGACCAATTTTAAATAAAATATCTTATGACCTATAAAACAATAGAAAACCCAAAATCTCATATCTAAGAGTCTTTAGATGCAAGTGCTTTCTATTAAACACTAAGGACAATCTTAGGAAATTTGATTCTAAAGCCAATGAAGGAATTTTCCTAGGATATTCTATTTCTAGTAAAAAATAAGCCAATGAAGAAATTTTCCTTGGCTATTCTATTTCTAGTAAAACATATAGAGTTTTTAATAAGAGAACTCTAGTAGTTAAAGAGTCAATCCATGTAGTATTTAATGAATCAAACTCACTTGATCCTAGAAAGGATGTTTGTAGTATTGATGATCTTGTGGTTAAAATGAGATTATGGAAACTCAAAAAGAAAATGCTAGTAAGCCTTTGGAACTTAAAGGTCCAAACAGGGAGGATATTGAGGAGACATCTTAACCTACCTTGAAGGATGAGCTTTCAAAGGATTGGCAATTCAAGAAAGCTCATCCTTAATATCTCATCATAGGTGACACTACAAAAGTGGTAACTACTAGATCAAAATTTAAGTCTATTGTTAATTTAGCCTTCATTTCTCAAATTGAACCAAAAAATGTTGATGATGCTTTGTGTGATGAATTTTGGGTCCTTGCTATTCAAGAAGAGTTAAATCAACATGATAGAAACAAGGTTTGGACCTTAGTTCCTAGACCTAAACATCATCCTATTATAGACACCAAATGGGTGTTTAGAAAAAAGATGAAAGAATGAAGTGTCATAACTAGGAATGAAGCTTGACTAGTAGCTAAAGGTTATAATCAAGAGGAAGACATTAATGATGATGAAACCTATGCCTTTGTTACAAGGTTGGAAGGTATTAGAATGCTACTTGCATTTGCATCATTCATGGATTTTAAACTTTATCAAATGAATGTTAAAAGTGCATTTTTAAATGGTTTTATTGAAGAGGTGGTATATATTGAACAACCTCTGGGTTTGAAAAATTTTGATTCTCTAAATCATGTATTTAAACTTTCAAAAGCATTGTATGGATTGAAACACACTCCAAGAGCTTGGTATGGAGGATTGAGTAACTTTTTACCAGAGAAAGGTCTCTCTAAAGGAAAGGTTGGCACAACTCTTTTTATAAAGAAATACAAACATGATTTATTAATTGTGCAAATTTATGTTGATGATATTATTTTCGGTGCTATTAGCCATTACTTGTGTGAGGAATTCTCTAAGCTAATGCAAGGATAATTTGAGATGAGTATGATGGGAGAACTCAAGTTCTTTCTTGAACTTCAAATCAAGCAATGTAAAGATGAGATTTTCATTAACCAAACCAAATATGCAAGAGACATTCTCAAGAAGTTTGGAATGAATGGAACTAAAACAAGAAAAACTCTAATGAGCACCAAAATCAAACTAAACAAAGATGAGAATGGAAAACCAGTTAATGAAAAGCGATTTAGAGGTATGATCAAATCCCTTCTTTACTTAACTGCCAGTAGACCTGATATTATGTTTCCTGCTTGCTTGTGTGCTATAATATATATATTTTTTAATGTTTATATATATATATATTATATTTTATATATTACTATATTAATTACTATATTATTTAATTTATATATTAATTTATATATTACTTAATATAATATATTATTTTAATATATTTATATATTATTTATTATTATATATTATTTATTAACTATACCATTTGATCCCTCTATCAGTAAAAAAAAAAAATGGAATAGGACTGGCATACACTGCTGAACAGAACCCATAATCCACCCCAATTTCCATCTAAAGTGTACAAGCAGCTTCATAGAGTAAAATAGATCAACCTTTTCCTGCGCCAAATTCCATAAAACCAAATTCCACACAAAGAAACCATGAAGGGTTAGGCAGGTAGTATGGGCCCTTTGACTTTTAGCTATGTGCTGTGTGGCTACCGCGTTTAATCAAGTCCTAGAGAATCTCATTTGAATGCTATTAAAGGAATTTTCAAATATCTTTGTGGTACAATACATTTAGACTTTGGTATCCTAGGAGTTCTTCCTTTGACTTAATTAGTTATCTAGATGCAGACTTTGCTAGTAGTTTACTAGATAAAAACAATACTTCTAGAACTTATCAATTTTAGGACAATGTTTAGTTTCTTGGTTTAGTAAGAAATAAGTTTCGATTGCTTTGTCCATTGTTGAAGCTGAATATATTGCAGCAAGTCTTTATTATTCATAAGTTTTATGGTAAAAACAACAATTGTTGGACTATGTTATAAAACTTGTCAAATTCCAATCAAATGTGATAATACAAGTTCTATTAACCTTAGCAAGAATTCTATTCAACATTCTAGAACTAAGCATATAAGCATTAAACATCATTTCTTGCATGATCATGTTCAAATTGGTGATATCACACTTGATTTTGTTGATACATATAATCAATTTGTTAATATCTTCACAAAACCTCTTAATGAAGAGAGATTGAACTTCATTAAACATGAACTTAGCATGATTGATGGTTCTAGTTTGTCTTGATTTTGATAGAACCTTAAGATTATTTTCTATTTATGTTTGGTATATGATACATGCTTATTTGATTTGATTTTATTCTTCTTATTTTACAAAATCAATGATTAATTTATGAAATTTTCATTGAATTACTTATTTATTTTAGTAAAATAAAATATTTCCTAAAATGAGTCTAACTCATTTACTCGTCTATTTCCTTTAAAGTTCATAAACTTTGTCGAAATTATGCAAGTTTATATTAAAAGGATCTAATTGAAAACCCTTTTGGACCTATTTGTAACTTTTTCTGAAACTTTTTAAAAAGGGACCTTGGTCCTACCCAGGACCAAATCATGTCCCGATCAGGACATGATTCTTTAATTCTATATTTTTACATAGAACTAATCCTGAACGGATGTCCTGATCGGGATGAGAGCATGTCCTGACCAAGACACTACTCTTGACAGGATTAGGAAATTCAAGTTTTTGCTTTTTGACTCTCCAATCACAATCAGGATTGAATTTTAAGGCTCCTATTCAATTCAAATTCAAATTCAAATTCCATACCGTCCCTAATCTCATATTTATAAATACAACTCTAGTCACAATTGATTTTTCATCTAAAAAAACTCTTTTCTCTCTACACATTCTACTTTAAAACTCTCTTAATATGGCTCCAAAGAAACTTAGCAAAGCCTCTTAATCTTCTCAAGCTCCTCCTCCCTCAAAGAAAGACAAACCAAAGAGGACTCACTCTCCTTTTTCTTATTCGTCTCAGGAAATCAATAAGAGGATGTCCTTATTTCAAAAAAGAGCTTTCATTCCTTCACAATTCATACATGAAGAAACTCTCAAATCCATTGGTTGTTATGATGAAGCTAAAGAATTTCTACTCCAAGGTGGGGTTTTTTATTTTTCTTTTTCTCCTTTTCCTTCTTATCCCACCCTCATCATTGAATTTCTCTCATCTTTTACTCTTTGCTCCATAAAATTTGATGATGAAAGCCCCTATTTTTCTATGAGATTTAAATTGGGGGGGGGGGGGAAGATCACTTTATGACTTATTAAGAGTTTAATACTCTTTTTGGGTTCTCACAAGAGGGACATATTCAAGTAGATCCTTATTGTATTGCTACTTTCTATTAAGATCATATTAAGGCTCCTAATGTGCCTTAATTCTCTTCCAAACACACTAAAGCCTCCTTTATCAAATCCAAATCTCTTTGGTATGTTCATCACTTCCTCACATATTCAATTAATGGTAGAGCTCTTTCCAATGAAGCAATTTCTCTTAATGATCTCTTTATACTTTATTGTCTTCAAAATAATGAGAATATTGCTTTAGGAAGATTTTTACGATGGAGAATTTGGCGAATTAGTGATAGTCAAACCGGTGCTATTTACATTGGTGGGATTGTTACAAAATTAGCTCAATTCTTCAATGTTAATCTTGATTCTCTTCCTTCTACCAAACCTCTTTTTCTTGATGCTACTTTTACTTAAAATTGCAAACAATTTCCCTTTATCAATGGAGTTTATGTTTGGAAACATGACCTTGGTGCTAGTGAGAACATTGAAGCTATATTTCAAGAGTTAGATCAATAAGAGGGACAAGGGGAAGAAGAAAAAATTCCTTAACCTTAAGTTGCTCCTCTAAGAAAGAGAACAAGGAGTGAAGGAATGTTAAGTGCACAAGCTCAAGAGAATGAACCTTCATGGGTAGGGCAAATTTTTGAGCGCATGTCTCTCATGGAAACCAACTTTAATGCTTATTTTGATGAAGTTGAGACTAACTTCAATATGTGCTTCAATCAAGTTGATATAAATATTGCTCATCTTTAACATGATGTTCATCACATCTATGAGCAACAAGGATACACATGCAATTATCCTCCTCCTCCTTTCCCTCCTCAAGAATAGCTTTTATTTGTATTTTTGTTTATTTTATTTTTGGTTTTCTTTTGGTTTATTTTTGGTTATGAGCCTCTATTTGTTAGTGTTTGTGTTAGGCTCATTCCATCTTAGTTTATGATTTTTTTTTATTTCTAGATTATCTTTAGTATTTTATCCTTGTAATGCATCTTTTTATTAATTAATGAAATTTCTCCTTTTTAAGTTTTAGTCTTTTAAGTGTTTTAAATTTCTTTTTGACTTTTAACAAAGGGGGAGAAAATATTTGAGTTTAATATTTATGTTTATTACATGCAAAATTTCATTAATTCCTCTTAGGAATTGTTTTGATTTTTAAAAATACTTTGCATGTATACTTAGTTAATTATTATGTTTAAGATGTGTTCGTGTAACTAACATAACTATGTAATAATATGTCCTTAATATCAAATTTTTGAGAACATTAAATAAATGATGTATTTATTTTATAAAGATTTTTAATATCTTTGCTTTCTCATTGTTTTGGTTTATGGTCTTTTGTTTCCTTTATTGTCTAACAAAGGGGGAGATAGAACAATACATTTTTTATTGTAACATGCTAATTGCCACATGATTAATTGACTAGCTAAGCTATATATAAATCATGTATGCACTATTTTGTGATGCATTGCATATGTTTGAAATTAGTTCCTTCACATTCTCAAACATTCCTCTTATTCCTTGAAAGACCATAACTCTTGTCATGATATATTGTATGTC
This sequence comes from Mallotus nudiflorus, assembly GCA_947683625.1. Taxonomy (NCBI): domain Eukaryota; kingdom Viridiplantae; phylum Streptophyta; class Magnoliopsida; order Malpighiales; family Euphorbiaceae; genus Mallotus; species Mallotus nudiflorus. The sequence continues at coordinate 2,161,137 of CANTUR010000286.1, read as the reverse complement.
ATTTAGAAATAATATTTATATTTTTTATCATGTCCATAAACATAAGGAGAGAAATAAAGAAATATATTTGTTCTTATTTCATGTATTCATTATTATAAATTGTTCATAGACTTCATATTATATTTGTTTATTAGACTTAAAATAAATTTATCAAAATAAAAAAGGGGAAGATTGTTTACCTTAGCAAGTTAAGCAATCTTGATTTTTATCTTAAAAAAATTTAATTTTGAGCAACTAATGTATTTTTTCAAGTGTGTATAAGTTAGGGACATTTTGGAAGTCAAAATAATAATGAAATATTGAAGAAAAATGATTCCGGAAAGCTATTGCAAGTACTATCTTGATTGGACTCATTATAGGGACTAAATTGCATAAAAAGTTATAATTTTGGTTGAAGTCTCAATTGAGACCAAAGTAGTCCCAAGCAGGACTAAAATGAGCAAAATTTGGCAAAAGGGACAGAACCCATCCTGATCTCATGTCTCGATTGGGACATTGCTCGGGACTAAATGTTTCGATCGGGACAATGCATATCCCAATCGAGATCAAGACAAGATTTTAAAGGCAATGGCTAGTAACAGCTATATAGTGATAGTCCCGATTGGGACCTGACTAAATTTAGCTCAAAAGTCCAAATTTTCTTTCAAATGAACTTGGATTATGTTGGGAGAAAAATTATTACTTCTAATAGCTATAATTGTATTGCTCAAGTATAAATATGACTTTTGAAGATTTTTTTGAGGTTAAGAAACTTGCTTATTCATTTTATACATTCAAGCATTCAATTAAGCTTTCAAAATTCTTCTAAAATTCATTTCTTTGTATAAACTCTTATGAGAGTTGGTTGTGTGTTAAAAATAAAATATCTCTTTATCTTAAATCTTAGGATAGATAAGAAAGGAAGTGAGATTTATTTCTAAAGGAATTGGTTTAAGTGTTGTCCATTGAAACACTTGGGATTTGGTTTTTGAGTGAGCTTTGAAAACTTAAGTTGTAAGGTTGTAAGAGTGAGCCATAAAACTCTTATGTAATCTCAATTTTGTGAATAAGATTATGGGTGATTGAAAATCCTAACTTGGGGATAAGTTAAGTGGAGACGTAGGATTGTTGTTGAATCCAAACTCCTCAAATCTTTATGTTCTTCATTCTTCCTTCTCAACTTTCATTCAATTCTTACAAAGAATTCTTTTAATTTCTGATTTTTATTTGATAGTCCTATTCACCCCCCTTCTAAGACTCTTTCAATTTTCTTTTTCAATAAATATAAATACATAACCTAAGATATGTTTATAAGGTTAGATGGTTAGTGATTGTGTAGAGACACACAAAAGAGATACTTAAAAATAAAACCCTAAGTATCCTTGCTAAGGGATTAAATTAGTACAAGTTTATAAGGGTTTATTGAGAGGGCATCTTACATCTAGCTTAATCAAAGCAAGAAGGTGATTGGTAGATCTTTGGTATTTTAAGCTAGAGGCCTCACACTTGGGAGGCTAGAGCATTTAATTCAAGAGCTGAACTAACTATATCAAACTTAGGAGTTGGTAAGTTTTCTTAAACTTAGAATTCCTAGGTTGCTGCTTATATATGTTATTGTATTATTTAGGTATATTATTTAGCTATATGTAAAATGCAAATTGGATCTATAGGAATGGAAATCTTCATGTGATGGAGGGTTATGCAAGTAAACTTTTCAAAATTTTACCCTATCTAAGGCTTGTGCTCACCACATTTGTATGTTGCATAACTGTTTCCTTCAATAAACTCTTACACTTTTTGTCTCCTTTTATTCTTTCCTTTATGAAACTTCTTTTGAGATTAAGAACCTTCATTTCTTTAGTTCTTGTAGTGTCTTAATATTGCTTTAAATAATCGAAGATTTTTTTAGCACAATGGATGATCTTGTCCAAAGTAACACCGGAAACTGCTGAATGAATACAAGTTTTTACTTTGAAGTCTTTTGCATTTTTATCTTCATATACTCTAATATTTGCCATAGATGGATTATGGTTCTTTACCTACTTAAGCATATTCCCACACATTAAAAGCCTGTAGGTAGCACTCCATTTTCATTGTTATGTTGCATAGTTGAAGGTGGAACAATAGAAAATTACTGTGATTCGTTGACATTAGGGGTGTTCAATTTTTGACCGCCAGCCGATTTTTAGTTGAAGCTGAAATGTTAGTTCAGTTCATTTTTCAAAATTGGAGATAGTTATATATATATATATATTTCAAAAATTTGATAAATCGGTCGTTTTAATAACAAAAACCGAACCAATTTCTAAAAATTCGAACTTACCTCTCCTAAAAACTGAACTGCCTATCTCCAATTATGAAAATAGAATTGAACCTATATATATATATATATATATGTTAGGGAAAATAACCTAACTATAAATACAAGCTTAAACCAACCCTAACTCATTTCTACCCTAACCCTCGCAGCTGCCTCTGCCTCTTCTCTCTTCTTTCTCATGAATGTTCTTCATCCTGTATTCTTAAATCCCTAAACTTATCTATCATCTTCCCTTCCATTCCAAGCCAATCCCTTCTACTTTGCCTCTTTCCATCACCTGCTTTGTAATGTTGATTCAAAATGCTCCATTAATTATTTTATCTCTTTTCTTTTATATAATATAGACACAATGACTCAAGAAACCTAATAATCAATTAGTTGTTGTTGTCGATTATTCAGAAAAAGGTAATGGTAAAGAAAATTTATGGTGTTCATAAGCATGCATGCATGCTTATTTGATATGTTCGATATTTCTCTATTTATGGATTTTGGACTTCATCTATTTCTTTTATTTTTTGATTTGTTATTTTTTGGGTAGATCTTTGATTTTGACCATAGAACTTTCATTTTTTCAAATTGATTGGTTCCTTTGTCTTTGTTACTTTTTGGGTAAATCTTTGATGTTGACAATAGGTCATTCATTTATTCAAATTGATTGGTTCATTTGTTTATTTTTCTTGATTTTGACATTAGATTTGTGATTTTTCTTAATGATTTATTTGCATGCTTGGGTCGAAGCCTTTTATATTTAGAAGATATTATTTTATTTATGATTTTTAGGTTGTTATCTCTTGATCTATTGCTATATGGGTGGAAGCTAATGTTTTTACTTTTTAATACATATGTTGTTATTTTGGGTGTTTTAAGTTAAAATGTCTGTTTTGCACTATCGATCTATTGGTTTTATAAATATTTACTAAGTTTATGCATTTGGAATGAACATGTGACCATTATCTTGTCACTGACTTTTCATTTTATTGTTTATAATTGTTTTGTAGTGTGCTACAATCATATTATGTCCATAAATATATTATGCACATAATTAAGAATTTTGGGTGGAAGTACAAATAATGCTTGTTATATAAGGGTTTAAAGCTACTTTAATAAACATTCAGATTCATTAGAATTTCAATTATGTGAATATGAAAATGAAAAGGGTGGAAGCTGCTTAACCTTTGATTCATTGTGTCATTACTCCTTTCAGATACACTAAGAGTGTTAAGGTGTGTCTATTAACCTATTTTGTTTATGCTTTATACATATTTTGTTCATTGTAAATTAATTAGCTCTCATGTGCTATATTTTAGATGGAAGAAAATATTGATATTGTTGCACCTAGTAGTATTAATGAGCCTAAGGCTTAGAAAGCAGTGGAAGCACAAAATGAAACAACTGCTCCTTAAAAAAGAAAAGAGATTGCAAGAAGAGCTGCATGTTGGGAGCATTTTGAAAAGATTTATAAAGTGGGTGTATATGTGAGGGCAAGCTGTAAGTACTATGCTTTTGTTTATTTATGTCATTCTAAACTTAATGGAACATCATCCCTTATAAATCATTTATTGCATTGCACTAAACACCCAAATAGCAAAGAAACTAGACAAGCTTTATTAACACTGAAACCTAAATTTAATGTGGAAGCAAATGATAGTGAGTCCCTTGGTATCCTTGGGACTTGGAAATTTGACTAAAATGCCATTAGGAATGCACTGGCAGAAATGTGTGTAATTGATGAACTTATTGAAAGGATAGGCTTTTAGAAGTTTATGGTTGTAGCTTGTCCAAGGTTTAAGATTCCCTCTAGGATTATTGTCTCTAGAGACATTTACGGTATTTATATGATTGAAATGGGGAAGCTTAGATAGTTTTTACAAACACAGAGTCAAAGAATTTCCATTACCACTGATACATGGACATCCATACAAAGACTCAATTATATGTGTGTTATATGTCATTTCATTGACTTTGATTGGAGTTTGCATAAGAAGATTAAATCTTTTATGCCTATCAACTCCCATGGATAGAAGTCTATTGCTTGATTGGGGTGTGAAGTCTATTTTCACCATTATTATTGATAATGCTAGTTCTAATGATGTTGCTATTGAGTATTTTAAGAAAAAGTTATTGAGTTGGGGGGCTAGCACTATTAGATGTAAATTTTTCCATATGAGATGTATAGCTCATATATTGAACTTAATTGTAAATGATGGTTTAAAGGAAGTAAACACAATTGTAAAAAAAGTTAGGGAATGTGTTGGATTCATTAGGAGCTCTCCTGCATGCTTAAGAAAGTTTAATGAAATTTCTGAGTTTATTGGGATAGAGTTTAAGTTTCCATTGGTACTGGATATGGCCATAAGGTGGAACTCCACCTATATAATGTTGAAAGCTGCATGTAAAGTCCAAAGGGCCATTAAAAAATATGAGGAAGAAGACACTACTTTTAGAGTAGACTTAGCTAAGTATATACCTGATTGCTTGGATTGGATGTGTGTTCAAAAACTTGTTGACATGTTGGAAATATTTTATGACATGACATTGAGATCAAAATCTTTCTTCTTTGAGATATATGACTTATATTGCATGCTAAGTGAGTGGCAGAATTCTTCTGATTTGTCTGTTCATAATATATGGATGAATGTGAGAATAAAATTTGATAAATATTGGGGAGACTTGTAGAAAATGAATACACTCATTTTCATCTCTAATATTCTTAATCCTAAAGATAAACTTGAGTATATGGAATTGAAGTAAATGTATGGTGAGGTGCTTGGTTTGAATTTGTACAACACAATCACATCTGATCTACACTTGCTATTTGAAGATTATGTTGCATTATATAGTTCTTCTACTGCATCTATTGTGTCCGGTAGTGAAAGTCATTCATCTTGTGCTAGTTCTGTGCCTAAGTTGCATGTCTGAGGTAAATCAATGTTATTATTGAAGGCCAAATTTAAAGAGCAGAAAATGAATAGTGGTTTGGGTGGAAGCAAAGGTAGTGAGCTAGATATATATCTAAGTGAGTCCATATTGGATGAGAAATCTAATTTTGATATTTTGAAGTGGTGGAAGTTTAATACTGAGAGGTTTCCTATCCTCTTAAAGATGGCTCAAGATATCCTAGTTGTGCCAATTTCGACAGTAACTTCTGAATCATGCTTCAGCACCAGTAGTTGTGTGTTGGATGCTTTTAGGAGTTCATTGACTCTTAAGATTGTTCAGGCACTAATTTGTACTTAGGATTGGCTAAGATTGCCAAACAACCAACTATCAGTAGAAGAATCACTTGATGAAATTGAGAATATTGAAAAAGGTATATAAATTAAAGTTAATTTAATTTAATTTAATTTATTTTTTCATTTTTATTCATCTTCTTCTTTCTTATTCTAATTTTATTTCCTTTTTTTTTTTGTTCAGATCTACCATAACCACAAGTGGGTATTGGCCCTTCAACATGAAATGGAAGTTAGAAAAATTATTTTTTTGTATAGTGATAGTTGGTGGTTGCACACTGCAGTAACATCTACCACTATCTCTGCATATTACTAACCATATTTAGATAGTAAATAAGCTATTCATTTATTCATTTATCTATTTAATAAATGAAAGAATGCCATGTTTGATTGCTTGTTGGATTAAATTAAGTGTGCACTGGCATGCTATGCTATCCTTTGAGAAAGGTGCACATATGACCATTATTGAAATGTTATTATAGTGCACCTTAGAGGCTATGATGAAGCAACTTCCACCCTATATTATCTGATTTATTTTGGGATGCTTAATAGTATTTCTTTGGTGGCTTTAAGTTTTTTTTATAAGCTATTAGGAATATTACTACATTCCATCTATGATTTATTCAATTACTCTGATCCTCTTTTTTTAGTCTCTGCTTGTGGTTGTGATGATGTTTCCACCTTTGAAATTTTTGATATTTTTAGTATACTTACAATAGTTTAGCTTAGTGACATTTTGTGTCTTTAGATTTTAGATTAGTCTAAATGATGCTCTTGCTACCGCATCTATGTTTGTATGCTGAACATGAACTGAAACAAAGCAATTTGAGCCTCTTTTATATACTCTCTGAATTTGAATATTCTTTTTGATATGTTTGATTTATCTTATTCTTATTTTATGTTTTATTTTGCAAGAATTTTAAGTGAGATTAAGCCTTATGGTTTTTTTTTTGTTCATGCAGGCAGATACATTTTTTTTTATTACACCATGACAGCTCTGCAATGCCTCTATTTTTTTTTGTATTTGCAGGTTCTTTGATTATTTTGTGTTAAGTAATTAGATGTAATTACTTTAACTTTAGGATTTTTGATTATTTTGTATTAAGTAATTCATTGTAATCAACTTAACTTTTTGTATATTTTATTCAAAATTAGGTCTGTACATTTTGGGATTAGAGGCTTGTAAAAATTAGACCTCATATTTTTTTAAATGGAGGCCTAAAACTATTTAGTAATATATACAATTATATATTTGTTTCTTTTAGGTCTAATCCAATTGTCCTAAATCAAAATACCAAACCGACCTTGTCGATTTATTTTTGGCTAACGGAAGCCTCAATTTTCATATGCACATCGATTTGGTTCAGTTTTAAATTAATGTTGCTATTAATCAATTAGTTTCATGGTACAACAAACTGAATTAAACCGAAATGATTGATGATCACCCTAGTTGGCATTGTTTGGAATCTCAAGAGGAAAAAAGAAGATGTAGAGAAAGGGTTAAGTATTTGGTCTTCTAGTAGGAAAAAGCCTTATTTGTTTACTCTTAAAGAAACTTAGTTGCACAAGTCCCTTTTAAAAAATGAATGCTTTAATAGTACTAACTAGTTAACCAAGTAGTGGAGCGATTCTTGCTATGATCATTCACTTCATCTTCCATTTCATGATGAAACAAAGCTGAAAGTGATAAGTTAAGCCAAGTTCCTATGTCAAGTTGGGTGAAACTTGGGTATTAAACCTTTTAACCCTCCAGAAATCATAAAGAAGATTAATTTAAGGACCCTCTCTATAATATTCTTGAAGACTAATTCATTACAATTGAGCCAAAGGGACCAACTAATATAAAGAATAACATTAACCAAGTAAAAGCAAGATTGAAATTTGTTGGGGTGGTAGGGCCAAGAAACAAAGAACTAAGTTCAAATAAATTATCTTGAACTACCATAAACTTTCATTAACAAAGCTATTATATATATAGTAGTAAACTTTACAACTTTTACAAGAAAAAAACCATACTTATAAACTTAAATTTAAAACTACTAGTAAAGTATACACCTGATTTTACCTGTTCAATTAAACAAGAACATATCTACAACCCATACATACTAGTACATCACATAAGTATTCTAGTGTTAAACAAACTAAATATTCAACTATTAAGCTAAGTCTCACCAGCTTCAGCACTCCTCCATGAGACTTGACTTGGGAAAACTTCTTCAACTTGGTGTTTTGTTACTTCCAAGGCTTTTGATCCTAGAGCAATTTTAACTATTTTTTTTTGTAACATATGATTTTTTTTCTTTTGCTGATGGCCTCTTAACCAATAAGAAACTCCTTCATGATTAGTCTTCATTATCCTTCAAGAATCTGCATTTTCTTTGTTCTAGTTTTCTAGGAGAAACTATCTCAATTGCTCCATTTCTTCTTGAAGAAGAATCTTCTCTAACTTTTATCCTTTTGGAGAAACTGTTGTCCATCATGTCTAAAATCTTCTTTGCACTTTAAAGACTTTTTCAGATCTCAAATTTCTAGTATTTTAAGAATATACTCAGATCCAAACTTAATTTTGAAATCTAGTTACAGTTAAAGGACATGTTGGTCCTTCAAGTCTTCGTCAGTTTAAGGACATGGTTGGTCCATCTTATGTAGTTTTTGGACATCCCAGGGTCCATTCTTGATCTGTGAAATTTTGTTATAGTTGAATGACATGTAGATCTAAATTTTCTTTCAAACTCTGTAAAAAGCCTTGGTTCTCATGTAAAAAACTAAATGAAATCATTCTTGACTTTGAACTAAAATATGAAATTTCTGAAAAAATTTGAAATTTTAAAACTAATTTCTTAAAGAAATTCTCAAGACATTTTGCTAAACATGCTCTAAATGATCTAAAATTGCTCTAGAATAAAGCTAAAACATTTTACCACATAGAGCAATTGAAAATCTGTAGAAAACTTCAAAATATTGTAAGAGAAATATAACATTTCAAAACAGAAATCTTTCTTTTTCTTCAAGGTTTGGCCTACTTGAACCCTTCTTGTTTTCTCTCTCTCTTTCTTTTTAAAAACAAAAACAAAAACAGGTCCCTTGATCCACTGATAAATCATGACTGAGGAAGGACAATTTTAGGACTTTGTATTGGCTGCCATAGATGTAAAGGTAGGGTTATTGCCATTTTATGGCAAAATGTAAAACTAATTCCCAATTTGTGGTACTTTTTTTTTTTGTTAAAAAAAATTCATCCCACCATTAGCAATGGCAAAATTGTGTGAGGAAAAATTTGACTGAGATCATTTCGCCACTGCTAGCAGAGGAATGAGAAGAAGAAATTTCTTTTATCCATTTTGCCACTGTAAGTGGCGAAATGCAGTGTGTGAGACAAGACAAGATGACCAGCCTGCAACCTTGACTCATTCCGCCTACAAGAGTGGCAGAATGCCTGTGCGAGACAAGACAAGACAACGAGCTAGAGTAGCCCTATAGTCTTGACTCATTCTGCCTACAACGAGTGGCATAATGCTTTCTGATGGCGTGCCTCCAGTGCCCTGCCAGCCTACACATACAAGACAGCCCAAAGACAGGAAAATGAGGAATGGCCATGCAATATTCTTCTCATTAAGTGAATATTATAGGAATGGCCATGCAGCCATGCAGTGATTAGTGAAGGAAAAAAAATATTTTTTTAGTTAGTGAATTTTTTTTATGCATATTTGTTGGTAAATGCAGCCATGCAATGATTAATGAGGAATGACCATCCAGTATTCTTCTTAGTTAGTGAATATATATATATTTTTTATGTATATTTGTTGGTAAATATATATTTGACTAGTGAAGGAAAATATTTTAGATAGTAAGAAAAATTTGTTGGTAAATATATATGTTGTATTTTTTAAATGTAAGTTTCTTTGTACATGACTATTGTTTTTTTTATTTTAATAAATTTCTTTTGGACGACTAAAGTGTGAGGTAGATGCTAAGAGGGTCTTAATCTAGTTGAGATTTTTGGATGTGTCCATTGATTTCTGGCCTCCAAATATTTTTTGAAAATGAAAATATTAACTTTAAAAGATTAATTTTTAAAAATATTTTCTTTATTTTATGATGTTTGATGTGTTTTAAGAACATTGAAAAAGTATAAGGAGATATTAATTAAATATCAAGAATTGATTATAATGTTAGAACTTTGTTAGATGTCATGGTAACAACTACAGTTTAAAAATAAACACCAACAACTGTAGTACTGAGTATATTTACACTAAAAAAAATACTAATTAGCATAAAAATAATTGGATAATTAATTTCGGTTCACTATTTATCAAATTTTTAAAGTAGCAAAAATAAAAAAAATACGAAAATATTGCTAATACTATATTTTAAAAATTTAATTTTTTTTTAATTGATTTGAGAGGAAAAAGTAGTTTTACCTTTAAATGCATTTAACTAGGATAAGAATAACAATATAAATATAAATTTGTAATCAATTGACTTATTCTTAATCAAGATTGTGTAGTAAATTCTTAAAATATTTAATTGAATTAAATTTTATTTTATTAAATAAAAAAGCCATGAATCACATTAGTTTATAAATACAATTCTATTTTTAGTAGTTTAATAAATATTATTATTTTTAAATTAGTATTATTATAAATTACCTATATTATAAAAAACTTTCAAATAAAATAACCACCTATAACTTATTATTATTATTATTACCTTTTATAATTGAGTAATAATTACTCTATGATTAATTTCTATTATTATATAATAATATATTGTCACTCACTCATTATTGTGTCATTATTCTCTTACAATTGTTTATAATTTTTTATTTGTGAAAATATTATTTATTGGTGTAATGATGATGTCTAGGAGTAAATAAAAAAAATTGGCATGATGATGTCCATTCCCACTGAAGTTGGTGGAATGGACAAAATTAAATAAAAAATAATAATTGGAACTTCCATCATTTGAACTAGCGAAATGCTCATTCCGTCAGACTTATTCTGCAACAACACACCACCTGTAACAACCCAATCTAATTTGAAACTAAACACATGAAAATTCTCAATACTTCAAGAATAACTTGCTAATAGGTAACAACTTGCTCTTAGATAATCAACTTTCAACATTCTATTAAAAGGGTTTAGTGTATTAAGTACACATGCCTTAGCTAAACAACATATATGTCTATTTACAATCAAGATAAAAACACACATTTGGATATGCCCATATTCACAAAATATACATACCACTCTATTCTAAGGAGTAAAAACAACACCAAAAGCTAAAATGTTGGCTCGACCTTGACTCTAATGCGGAAGAGTATAGAGCAATATCCAACCAAGCTATAGATTCACTTCTAAAATAAATTGTCTAAAAAAAAATAGTAATAAAAGGATGAGCATGAATACTTAGTGAGTAGATTAATAATTAACAATGAGGAACATTTATTTCTTAACAAAAAAAAAACAATAATATAAATATTATTTATACCAAATTCAAATAACTTATTACATTTCCATTTCAATATAAAAGTTGATCAAATCATAAATATCAAATCACATACTTCTCAAGGAACATTATTTTCATATAAATATTCAACATCAAAATCAAGAGATTTAGTACACACTCAAGTCATAGTCAACAGTTTAAGCTCTTTAGTGCTAAACCATCCAATATGTTAGTCCCCTAAGAGCATTAAACTCACTTAGGTGGTAACCCATCCAATATGTTACTCCCCTTAAGTGATCAAATAAATTTAGATGGTAAACCATCTAATATATTACTCCCCCTAAATGTTTATATGTCATAGACGTGTGTAGAGATCTCATATATCAACCATAACATGAGTGTGTATAATTTATCATTAAGCAATACATATATATACACTTTCTATATAAATCTTTATCATAATACAATACATGTTCCCAATATTTAGTAGCAAAATAGCATTCATAATATCTTTCACAAGATAAGATCAAAACTCATTCATAGGAATCATATCATCTTTAACAATAAAAACTCATTAATAGAATTAATATCATCTTTAATAATAAACCAAACTTTACAGAAAACATATATTCATATGTATATTTATATATTTAAAATAGAGTTATAACCATGACATTGTTAATTAATGATCTACTCACATTATCAAAGTAAAATTTCAAGATCAAGTCCAACATACCAAAATTAGAAGACTCTTAAAAAGCACTATACACTCGAGCCTCCCTGATTTGGTCTCTTCGTGGTATCATGCCTCATTCCACCATCTCCTAATACAAAACATCAGAACCTTAAAACTACAAAAAAAAAAAAAACCTAAATAAAAGAATGATAATGAAGTGCATATGCTGTGCCTCATGATCCAAGTTATGCAATTCAAGCAATTCACGCAATTTATAGAATTTCGTCTAATGCAGCAGGCTAATTATTTAAATTAATTGACTGACTTAATAACTGAATTTCAACATGAAATTTTACAGGTATGTGGTCAACATATTGAAGTATATTCACACCAAAAATCAGGACAAAAAACCAAGTTTAATAGCCTCAAATGCTCAAATTACAGAACCAGCCCCTTCAGAATTTTCTACTGCAGCAGCCTTGAAAATCAATTTAATTATCCAACCAAACGAATGTATTTTGTCATGAAATTCTACCAAATGATAAAAAACATATAAAAGTTTTTTCATACCAAAAATGGGGTCAAAATGATAGAGTTAAGGGTCTGAAATCAATGAAAAACAGAGACAGCCCTGCTTTGTAAAAACATAGTTCCGCAGAGATACCAACAACTCACTTCCATTAATCAAGTTCCCACTAATATCTATTGATTCAAAACTATTAAAATCAGGCATATACATATCTATTCTCTACTTAAATCATAAATTTCACTCACTTTCACTATATTTGAAATCAAGGGATTTAACCATGAACATAAACATACAATCACATGCATATAATGCTTGATCATTCAGAAATAGAGAAAATTTGCTTCTTACTTACCTTATTCAACATAATACATGGCTGAATCTTCTTAAATTTAACTTCCTCTAGTTCTCCTCTTCTCTTAATTCAAGCTTCAATCATCAATTTACAAGATAATGAAGGTTTATCCTAACTAATTTTGAGATGGGTGTTGTGCTTTTGATTGAAATTGGAAGAGGACTTGGTTAGGATTTAGTTTTTTTTTTCTCTTTGTCTCTTTTTCCCCTTTTCTTCTCTTACTTCTCATGCTTTTTCTTCCTTCTTCCTATAGGGATAACATATGCTTATGGAAAACTACCACTTTAACCCAATAATTAATAAAAATTTTCTTATTAACTCCATATTTATATTTATGTAATATTCATACCCTCTAGTTAATTCAATTTAACATTTATAAATCAAAATGTCATGCACATGAGAATGCAATGCATGTATGTTATGAGAATGAAAATCTCACAATTCTCTCCCACTTGAGAAATTTCGTCCCTGAAATTTAGATACCTATGATTTCAAACAAGTGAGGATATTGACTTCTCATATCCTCCTCACGCTCCTAAGTTGCTTCTTTCCTTGAGTGATTTCTCCATAACACCTTGAATAGAGGAATCACTTTGTTTCTTAAAACTCTTTCTTCCCTTGCAAGGATGGCAATGAGTTCTTCCTCATAACTTAAGTCATTCTCTAATTCAATTGGTTGTGCTTACAAAATGTGAGATGGATCACTTCGATAGCTCCTTAACATGGAAACATGAAAACATCATGAATTTAGGATAGTTCTAGTGGTAATTCTAATTTATAGCAACTGGTCCAACTCTCTTCTTAATTTAATATGGACTAATAAATCTTGGACTTAGTTTTCCATGCCTCCCAAACCTCATTACACCCTTCCATGGAGAAATTTTAAGAAACACTTTATCCCCAACTTCATATTCTATTTCTTGTTGCTTAAGATCTGCATAGCTCTTTTGTCTATCTTGTGCAGTTTTCAACCTGCTCTTGATAATTTCTATCTTCTTTATGGTCACTTGAATAATTTTTGGGTCCACAAACTTTCTTTCTCCTTCTTCACCCTAACATATAGGTATTCTACATTTCTGACCATACAATGCTTTATATGGAGTCATATTCAAGTTAGAATGGAAACTGTTATTATAAGCAAACTCAATCAGTGGTTTATATTTTTCTAACTACCTTTAAATTCAATTACACATACCTGAAGCATATCTTTCAATGTCTAAATCATATGTTCTGTTTGGCCATCAGTTTGTGGATGAAATGTAGTACTAAATTGAAGTTTGGTACCTAAGGCATATTGAAGACTAGATCAAAATCTATAAGTATCAGAAATGATAGATAATGGTACACCATGCAATCTTACCACTTCTTTAACATATAGCTTCGCTAATTTCTCAAGTGAAAAGCTCACTTTAATAGGTAGAAAATGAGCTAATTTTGTCATCCTATTAATGATCACCTAAAGAGCATCATTTCCTTATTGAGTATGAGGCAATCCTATCACAAAATCCATTGTAACATGTTCCCATTTCCACTTTGGAATTATAAGAGGTTGTAAGGTACTTGCTGGATGTTGATGTTCAGCTTTTACTTGTTAACACACTAAACATATAGTAACAAAATCTTCAATGTCCTTTTTCATTCCAACCCACCAATAGTTTTTTTTGTAATGTTCTATACATCTTTGTGCTCCCTGGATGCATTGAATAAGTAGAATAATGACTTCTTCCATGATTTCTCATTTTGAAACTTCTACATTAGGTACACAAAGTCTTTCTTCAAACATAAGAGTACCATCTTTAGAAATGGAGAAGTCTATTTAAGCATTGATTTTTACTTCTTCTATAATCTTCTTGATTCGATCATATTGTATTTGAGCTTCTCCAACTCAATCTACCAATATTGGCCAAACTTTTAAAGTGGCTAATAGTGCTCCATAATTGTAATAAGCTAACTTCACATTCAAAGCATAGAGATAAAAAAGTAATGGAAGCATAACAATTTTAATATGAGATAAAGTACTAAAGGATTTACAACTAAAGGCATTTTCTACTACATTCACTATGCCCAAGTGATATTCAATGGTAAGGTCATAGTCCTTGAGTAACTCTATCCATCTTCGCTGCCTAAGATTGAATTCCTTCTGACTAAGGATGTGTTTTAGACTTTGATAATCTTTAAAAATCTGACATGTCACTCCATACAAGTAATGCCTCTAGATTTTCAAGGCAAATAAAATTGTTGTAAGTTCTAAGTCATATGTGGGGTAGTTAAGTTCATGAGGGCATAACTGCCTTGAGGCATAGGCAATCACTTTACCTCATTGCATAAGCATACACCCCAAACCATTTCTAGATGCATCACTATACATAACAAACCCATAATCTTCCTTTGAAAGTTTCAAAACTGGAGTTGAGATCAAACATGTCTTCAATGTGTCAAACCTTTCTTGACATTCATCACTCTACACAAATGGCACCTTTTTATAAAGAAACATAGTTAGTGGTGAGGCCATAATGGAAAAATTCTGCACAAATCATCTATAATATCTTACCAAACTAAGAAAACTTCATACTTTATTCACAATTTTAGGAGCTTCCCATTTTACAATTGCTTCCACCTTTTTGGTATCAACAAACACTCCTTCAGCTGAAATAACATGCCCCACAAAGACTACCCGATCAAGCCAAAACTCATATTTATTGAATCTGGCATATAGCTTATTTTCCCTTAGAGTCTGCAATACCTGCCTCAAATGTTTAACATGCTCTTCTTCACTCTTGGAATAAACCAGGATATCATCTATGAAAACAATCATAAATTGATTTAAAAAGTGCTTGAGTATCCTTTGCATCAAATCTATGAATACTGTTGATGCATTGGTTAACACAAATGGCATTACAAAAAATTCATCATGGCCATATTAAGTCCTAAAAGCTATTTTGGGTATATTTGCTTCTTTAATCTTTAGTTGGTGATACCCTGACCTTAAATCTATTTTAGAAAATACCCTTACACCTAGTAATTGATCAAATAAATCATTTATATGGGGTAATGGGTATTTATTGCATATTGTTACCTTGTTCAATTACACAACCGCATTGTACCATCCTTCTTCCTTATAAATAGCACTGATGCTCCCCATGGTGATACACTAGGCCGAATGTAACCCTTATTAAGTAACTCTTGCAATTGTGCCTTCAACTCCTTTAATTCAGCCGGGGCCATTGTATAAGGTGATTGTGAAATAGAGGCTATTCCAAGTTGCAGATCAATGGAAAATTCAATTTCCTAATCAGGGAGCAATCCTAAAAGCTCTTTCGGAAACACATCAGTGAATTCTTTCATAACTAAAATGTTATCTAACTTCAACTTTTCTTTTTCAGTATCAACTACATATACAAGATAGGCTTAACACCCTTTCCTAATTAACTTTTGAGCTGTAGTAGCTGAAATGAGGCAAGTAGGCCATGCACAACACTCTCCTTTAAAAGTAAATTATTTTGCCTTAGGTGGAACTTTCTGCAACAATCCATTGTGGCTTGATAGGAGGACCGTACATCCATGCTCAAAATAATGTCAAACACTTGCAAATGATTGGTACTAGGTTCATAATTAGCACACCCTTCCCCACTTACAACTTATAACCTTTATACATATAATTACATATAATAGTTTCCCCAACAACTATACCCACAGCCAAACTCTCACTCATTTTACTAGGCTCTTTCTTACCATTTATGAAAAATGAAGATGAAATGAATGAATGTGTAGAGCTAGGATTAATTAACCAATAGGAATTTCTTCCAAAAATAGATAATATATCGGTAATCATATTTGGAGAAGAAATAGCCTCTTGTTGAGTGATGACATACACCCTGGGTTGAATTACATGCCTACTACTCTGTGCTTTCAAACCAATCTGCTTAGTTTGGGTGGCATAACTAGCTTTACTAGTACTAACCCCTACTCCTCTACTAGTGGCTCTTCCTTGAAAAGGAGGTCTACCTCCTCTACCACCCTTGTAAGCTGAACTTTGAGTAGATCCCTCAAATAGTGGGTAATCTCTTCTCATGTGATCTAAACCACCACACCCAAAAAAAGTCAAAGGTCATTTCTTGCATTCCCCTTTATGAAATCTCCCATAAGATGAACAATGGGTAGTACCAACTCTTTATACAAATGTTGGATCACTACTTTGCTATCTAACTAAACTTTAACTAGCTTGGGGGTGAGTAAATTGAGGTCTAGTTCTAGCTAAGTAGCCTCTACCCCCACTACTACTTATCTTTGATCTTATCTAAGATGAACTTCCTCCTTTACTGAAGGACTTCCTTTTATCACTTTATGATGAAAACTTGGACTTCTTTTCTTATTCTATTTCTTGCTGCAATCTTTCCTTCTCAATAGCTTTTTTAACCCAACCACTAAATTGTGTTCCTTCATATAAGAATAAGCCATCTTGAATCTCCACTCTCAACCCCTTCTTGAATTTCTACATTTCTACTCCTCTATAGGAAAGATGTCTGTGGAACACTCATACAATTCTTCAAATTTGTCCATATATTCTCTAACAGTAAAGCTACCTTGGATCAAGTGGATTAAGGCATCTTATTTGTTGCTTTTGTAAGTCTCTATCAAATATTCTTTACAAACCTCCACTTTAAAGAGCTCCCATGTCAAAGCTGCACCATGCAAATTTCTAACTCTTGTAAACTATATGTTTGCTGCCTCATGAAGTAGGCCATAGACATTGCTCACTTTCAAAACATCATTGAGCTCAAGAGTAATGAAAGCTTTTTCTATGGGCTTCAACCATTTATCAGCTTTCGCTGAGTCTAGTGCACCATGGAAATCATAGGCTCTATAATTCTTTACCGATTCTATTAGTTCTCCAGGTTTTTGATAATGTTCCCTAGTTACGAGAGCTGCTGTCACCATCTTAACTATAATACGGGGGTCAATTTGTACCATAGGTGCTACTGGAGGAGGAGGTGGAGGATATTCATCCTCTCCTTCCTCTTCAGGTTCATGCACCTCTTGCTCATCAATATTATCTTCACCTACTCCTTCTTCAAAGACATCTACAGGAGGAGGAATCCTATTTGGTCAGTTAACATCCTAAAGCATAATAAGTCTCGCACCTTGGCGTTAACCAACCCCTCGGCCTTATCCTCGACCTCTACCCCTACCACTTTCCACGCGTGGTGGCATAAGCCTTCAATAAAAGATTAATAAATTAAGTTAATATTATATGTAAAACACGTTTACAGAATCTAAAACTTGCTTTGATACCAAAACTATAACACCTAATTCAATTTAAAACTAAAAACATGAAAATTCTCAATACTTCAACAATAACTTGCTCATAGGTAACAACTTGCTCATAGGTAACCAACTTTCAACATTTTATTAAAAGGGCTTAGTGTATTAAGTACACATGCCTTAGCTAAACAACATACTTATCTATTTATTATCAAGATAAACACACACATATGGATGTGCCCATATTCACAAAATATACATAACACTCTATCCTAAGGATTAAAAACAACACTAAAAGCTAAAATGTTGGCTCGACCTTAGCTCTAATGCGGAAGAGTATAGAATGATATCCAACCAAACTAAAGATTCACTCCTAAAATAGATTCTCTAAAAAAAAAATAGTGATAAAAGAATGAGCATGAATACTTAGTGAGTAGATTAATAATTAATAATAAGGAACATGTATTTCTTAAAAAAAAACAATAATATAAATATTATTCATACCAAATTCAAATAACTTACCACATTTCCATTTCAATATAAAACTTAATCAAATCATAAATATAAAATCACATACTTCCCAAGGAACATCATTTTCATATAAATATTCAACATCAAAATCAAGAGATTTAGTACACACTCAAGTCATAATCAACATTTTAAGCTCTTTAGTACTAACCCATCCAATATGTTAGTCCCCTAAGAGCATTAAACTCACTTAAGTGGTAACCTATCCAATATGTTACTCCCCCTAAATGATCAAATACATTTAGGTGGTAAACCATCTAATATGCTACTCCCCCTAAATGTTTATACATCATACATGCATGTAGAGATCTCATATATCAACCATAACATGAGTGTGTACAATTTATCACTAAGCAATACATATATATACACTTTCTATAGAAATATTTATCAAAATTTAATACCTGTTCTCAATATTTAGTAGCAAAATAGCATTCATAATATCTTTCACAAGATAGGATTAAAACTCATTCATAGGAATCATATCATCTTTAACAATAAAAACTCATTTATAGGAATCATATCATCTTTAACAATAAAAACTCATTCATAGAATTCATATCATTTTTAACAATCAACCAAACTTTATAGAAAACATATATTCATATGTATATTTATATATTTAAAGTAGAGTTATAACCATGACATTGTTAATTAATGATCTACTCACATTATTAAAGCAAAATTTCAAGATCAAGTCCAACACTCCAAAATTAGAAGACTCTTGAAAAGCACTATACACTCGAGCCTCCTTGATTCGGTTTCTTCGTGGTATCACACCTCATTCCACCTTGTCCTAATACCAAACATCAGAACCTCAAAACTACAAAAAAAAAAAAAAAAAACCTTAAATAAAAGAATGATTTTGAAGTGTATATGTTGTGCCTCATGATGCAAGTTATGCAATTCAAGCAATTCACGCAATTTATAGAATTTTGTCGAATGTAGCAGGCTAAATATTTAAATTAATTGATTGACTTAATAACTGAATTTCAACATGAAATTTTAAAGGAATATGGTCAACATATTAAAGTATATTTACACCAAAAATCAGGACAAAAAACCAAGTTTAATAGCCTCAAATGCTCAAATTACAGAACCAGCCCCTGTAGAATTTTCTACTGCAGCAGCCTTGAAAATCAATTTAATTATCCAACCAAACGAATGTATTTCGTCATGAAATTTTACCACATGATAAAAAACATATAAAAGTTTTTTCATACCAAAAATGGGGTCAAAATGATAGAGTTAAGGGTATGAAATCAATGAAAAACAGAGACAGCCCTGCTTTGTAAAAATAGAGTTCTGCAGAGATACCAACAACTCACTTCCATTAATCAAGTTCCCACTAACATCTATTGATTCAAAAATATTAAAATCAGGCATATACATATCTATTCTCTACTTAAATCATAAATTTCACTCACTTCACTATATTCGAAATCAAGGGATTTAACTATGAACATAAACATACAATCACATGCATGTGATGCTTGATCATTTAGAAATAGAGAAAATTTGCTTCTTACTCACCTTATTTAACATAAGACATGGCTGAATCTTTTTAAATTTAGCTTCGCCTACTTCCCCTCTTCTCTTAATTCGAGCTTCAATCATCAATTTACAAGATAATGAAGGTTTATCCTAACTAATTTTGAGATGGGTGTTGTGCTTTTGATTGAAATTAGAAGAGGAATTGGTTAGGATTTAGATTTTTCTCTTTTTTCTCTTTTCTTCTCTTACTTCTCACACTTTTTCTTCCTATAGGGATAACATATGCTTATGGAAAAATACCACTTTAACCCAATAATTAATAAAAATTTTCTTATTAACCCCCTATTTATATTTATGTAATATTCATACCCTCTAGTTAATTCAATTTAACATGTAGAAATTAAAATATCATGCACATGAGAATGCAATGCATGTATATTATGAGAATACAATTCTCACACCACCTCAGCCAAAAGTGCTATAAATTGGAAAAATCTTTCAAAAGTCACTAAAAAAAAAAAGAAAATAATTTGAAAAGTACCATAGAAAGGGAATTTCTTTCATTTTTTTACCAACAAATGATAAATAACCCATAGAGGTATTTGTTGATGTAATAGATTATATAATTAAGAGAATGGGTTGGATTGAACTGAACTGAGCCAGACACATTATTGTATTGATCAATGAATTATAAATTAATACACGTACTGTACATGTTTAATACAACACAATAGTTTCTTGTGATAAGACAACTAGTTAATTAATGCATGATATTATATATCCATACATTGCATTTAATTATGATGAGAAGTAGGGATACATTATCGGTGTTGATGATCATCTAAATTAAAAGAGGAAATTGGTAAGAGATAAAGAAAAAAATTAAGATGGCAGAGAGAATAGTCATTGGAACAACAACCCAAGACAATCTTTCCTGGAGAAGAAAAAAATGGTGGAGACAAAGGCTATCATCATGGTTGCTGACCTTAGCAAGTTATCAATCTTGATTTTAATCTTAACAAACTTAATTTTGAGCAACTAATGTGCTTGCTTTAAGCATATATAAGCTAGGAACAATTTGGAAGTCAAAATACTAATGAATTATTGAAGCAAAATGATTCCAAAAGGCCAGTGCAAGTACTATATCAACCAGACTCATCATAAGGACTAAAGAGCATAAAAAGTTACAATTTGTGTCGTAGTCCTGAGCGGAACCAAAGAAGAATAAAAATTCATCAAAAGGGCAGTACCGATCCCAATTGAATGTCCTGATTGGGACCATGGTATCTTAATTGAGATCATGGCACTTTTTCAAATATAATGGCCCCTAATGGCTATTTGGTTTTAGTCTCAACTAGGACGGATGATATCCCAACTGAGACCTGACAAAATGCAGCTCAAAAGTTTAAATTTTCATTCAAATGGACTTGATTTATGTTGGGAATGAAATCATTGCTTCAAACAACTATAATTGGATTGCTCAAGTATAAATATGAACTTTGAAGATTGTTTTAAGGTTAAGAAACTTACTCATTCATTTTATACATTCAACAATTCAATTAAGCTCTCTAAAATCTTCAAAAATTCATTCTTATTGTTGTATACTCTTGTCAGAGTTGGTGAGTATTAGAATAGATATTCTTATTCTTCTATTTTCTGGGTTCAAAAAATGGGAAGTGAGATTCTATTCTAAAGGTAGTGGTTTAAGTGTTTATCTATTAAAACACTTAGGATTTTGGTTTTAGTGTGAGCCTTGAAAACACTTGTAATTTGATTTTTGTGTGATCCTAGAAAGCTCAAATTGTAAGGTTGTAAGAGTGAGCCATAAAACTCTTGTGTAATCTCAATCTTATGAATAAGATTATAGGTGATTAAAAATCCTAACTTGGGGATAAGTTAGGTGGAGATGTAGGATTGTTGTTGAATTCGAACTCCTTAAATCATTGTGTTCTTCATTCTTCCTTCTCAACAATTCTCTTAATTCTTGTTCAAACCTTTTAATTTCCATTTTTTTGATAGTTCTATTCACCCCCTTTAGGACTCTTTCAATTGGCATCAGAGCTTGAATTCTAAGAACTTCATTGCTAGAAAACAAGATCATGGGGAGTGAATCATAAAATATTTCTTCACTTTAACCATTCTTTGATGGTAGTGACTATCCTTATTGGAAGTTTAAAATGAAGTTATATCTTGATTGTGATTCTATCAAACTTTAGGGCATTGTCCTAAAAGATTAAGAACCACATATAACTATCATTGATAATATGGTAACTACTCTTACAAGAAGCCAATAGAGCATTGATAAAAAGGAAGAAAATCATAAAAATAAAAAAGGCTATGATTATGCTAGTCTCTTCCATGACAAGAGAAGAAAGAGGCAAGCTTCAACATTGTTTGTTGGCCAAGGAAATGTGGGAGACCTTAGGAAATCATTATAAAGGAAACATACAAGTTAGAAGCAAGAAGGTTCAACTACACATGTACAAATATGAAATTTTCAAGATGAGGCCTCAAAAGTAAATCTCGGAGATGACAAATCGACTCAATGCTCTTTTCATAACCCTCAAGAAACTTAGTAAACATTTCACCAAAGAAGAGTTAAACAATAAGATTCTAAGAATCTCACCTAAGAAGGATTGGGAATCTTAAGTTACTTTAATTGAGGAAGCTTAAGACCTTTATACTCTTTCAATTGATGTGCTTATTGGAAAGCTTCTAACACATGAGCTAATAATCAAACAAAGAGGTGAAGTGCAAGAAAAAAAGGAAGAAAAGAAAAAGAGCATAACACTAAAAGCTCTTCAAGAAGAAAGTAATGAAGAAAGAATTAAGGATTCTAGTGACAAAGATGGTGATATACTTCAAGAATTTTTTGAGAAAAAAATTTCTCAAGAACAAGGGATTTCAATAAAAATTATGATGGAGAAGGTAAGAAGAAAATCAAAGAGGTTATTTGCTATGAATGTAAGAAACCGAAACACATTCAAAGTGAGTGCCCCAAACTTAAATTCAAGAACAAAGGAGAAAAATACAAAAAGAAGACATTCAAAGCTACTTAGGATAATTCCTATGAATCCAAAAAGGAAAAGGAATAATAAAAAGTGACCAATCTTTGCTTCATGGCTCTTAAAAAAAAAAAGAGATATCATCTACTTTTAACTCCTCTTATGATGATTATTTTTATGAATATGATGATGATGTTGAGACTCTATTATAAGCAAACTCTTACTTAAATGCAAAAGCTTATTATCTAAAAAGAAGTATTATAAGTATGAGTTACATAACTTAACCAAAAAATTTAAGAAGTTGAAAATTGAATTCTCTAGTCTTGTTAAATCAAATGATAAACTTGCTAGTGATTTAAAATCTTATAATTCCTTGGAAGATCAAATCAAGAAAGTAAATGATAAAAATTATAAGCTTTCTAAGGAGGTTTGAATTAAAGAATTCCATTACTAAATTCAAAACAGGAAAATAAAATTTAGATAGTCTTCCTGGTTCTCAAAAATTTCATGAAGATACCCATGGAATTGGATATAAAAATGGAATGCCTTCATCATTATCATCATCACAAATTAATTTTGTTAAAGCCTCATATAGTTCCACTCCCTCTACCTTTAAACTGATTGAGACTCAAGCTTTCAAAGCTAATAAGTCTCATGTGTTAGATATTAAATGAAAGTCTCTTAAGACCCAATCCTATATGATACAAAGAGTTAAGTCTCATGCGAGACAAGAACAACCCAAACATGCTTATATGTACACTAGACACAATCACATTAGGCATGCTACACAACACAATCCACATAAATGTGTTGCACAGACCTATCAAAATACACATTATTATTATCAATGTATGTCTCACATAATGACTTAAAATAATAGGAGGTACACACTACCACAACATAAAAGACATGTTTTAAACACTAGGAAAACATATCATCCTAGGAGAAACAAATTTAAAAATTTTGTACGTTCATATTGTATGATAAAAGGACATACTAACAATGTATGTTTCTATAGAAGATTACACATGAATTTGCTACCTTTGGATTATTTTGAAACTAACCAATCAAGAAAGGTTTAGGTCTGAAAGAACACTTAAATCATTTTGTATAGGTGTACTTGAAATTCATAAGAAATAAAAAGAAATGGTATCTCAATAGTGGATGTTCAAGGAACAAGATAGGAGAAAAGGAGCAATTCAACAAGCTTAATGTTAAGGATAGAGGATATGTTACATTCAGAGACAATGCAAAAGGAAAGATTATTGACATTGGAGAAATAGGTAATCCTTAATCCTTATCTATTCATCATGTGTTTTTTATTGATGGTCTTAAACATAATTTGCTTAGTATAAGTCAATTATATGACATGGGAAATGAGTGACTTTCTATCCTAAAAATTACTTTATTAGTAGTCTTGATGAAAATAAAGTTATTTTTAATGGTGAAAGAATAAATAATGTTTATGTTATTGATTTTAACAAAACTGATAATAAAGATATCAAATGCTTAATGTCTGTTTCCAATGACACACAGACATGGCATAGAAGGTTAGGACATGCAAATTTTGAACTTTTGAATGATCTTTGTAAATATGAAATGGTGATTGGTTTACCTAACCTTGAATTCACTAAGGATAATCCTTGTGATGCTTGTCAAAAGGGAAAATGATCCAAGTCATCATTTAAGCTAAAAAATGTAGTGTCCACTTCTAGACCACTTGAACTTTTACATATGGATTTATTTGGACCAACTAGAGTTACTAGTCTCGATGGAATGTACTATGCATATGTATTGGTTGATGATTACTTTAGATTTACTTGGGTATATTTTCTTGCTCATAAGAATGATGCTTTTGAAAATTTTGAAAATTTTGCTAAAAGAGTTAAAAAAGAAAAAGGTTTTTGTATTTTATCCATTAAAAGTGAACATGGAACTGAATTTGAAAATGAGTTTTTCAAAACTTATTGCAATGAAAATGGTATTTCACATACGTTTTCTTCTCCTAGAACTCCTTAATAAAATAGGATAGTTGAAAGAAAAAATAGAACTCTTGTGGAAACGGTTAGAACAATGCTTCATGAGTATAATTTGCCATTATACTTTTGGGCGGAAGCCGTTAACACATCTTGTTATATTTCAAATAGAGTTTTCAAAAGACTAATTTTAAACAAAACTTTTTATGAGTTATGGAACAATAGAAAACCCAAAATTTCATATCTAAGAGTATTTGGATACAAGTGCTTTATATTGAACACTAAGGATAATCTTAGGAAATTTGATTCCAAAGCCGATGAAGAAATTTTCCTAGGCCATTCTATTTCTAGTAAAGCATATAGTCTTTAATAAAAGAACTCTAGTAGTTGAAGAGTCAATGCATGTTATATTTGATGAATCAAACTCAATTGATACTAGAAAGGATGTTTGTAGTATTGATGATCTTGTAGGTGACAATGAGATTATCGAAACTCAAGAAGAAAATGCTAGTAAGCCTTTGGAAATTGTAGGTCCAAGCAAGAAGGATAATGAGGAGACATCTCAACCTACCTTAAAGGATGAACTTCTAAAGGATTGGCAATTCAAGAAAGCTCATCCTCAAGATCTCATCATTGGTGACACTACAAAAGGGGTAATTACTAGATCTAAATTAAAGTCTATTGTTAACTTAGCCTTCATTTCTTAAATTAAACCCACAAATGTTGACGATGCATTAAGTGATGAATTTTGGGTCCTTGCTATGCAAGAAGAGTTAAATTAATTTGAGAGAAACAAGGTTTGGACCTTGGTTCCTATACTAACACATCATCCTATTATAGGTACCAAATGGGTGTTTAGAAATAAGATGAATGAACAAAGGGTCATAACTAGGAACAAAGCTAGACTAGTAGCTAAAGGTTATAATCAAGAGGAAGGCATTGATTATGATGAAACCTTTGCCCTTGTTAAAAGGTTAGAAGCAATTAGAATGCTACTTGCATTTGCATCATTCATGGATTTTAAAATTTATTAAATTGATGTTAAAAGTGCATTTTTAAATGGTTTTATTGAAGAGGAGTTATATGTTGAACAACCTTTGAGTTTTAAAAATTTTGATTCTCCAAATCATGTGTTTAAACTTTTAAAAGCACTATATGGATTGAAACAAGCTCCAAAAGCTTGGTATGAAAGATTAAGTAACTTTTTAAAAAGGTTTCTCTAAAGGAAAAGTTGACATAACTTACTTTATAAAGAAAACCAAACATGATTTATTAATTGTGCAAATATATGTTGATGATATTATTTTCGGTGCTACTAACCATTGCTTGTATGAGGAATTCTCCAAATTAATGCAAGGAGAACTTGAAATGAGAATGATGGGAGAACTCAAATTCTTTTTCGAATCACAAATCAAGTAATGCAAAGATAGGATTTTCATCAATTAAACAAAATACATAAGAGACATTTTCAAGAAATTTGGAATGGATGGAACTAAAACAAGAAAAACTATAATGAGCACCCCAACTAAACTAAACAAAGATAAGAATGGCAAACCAGTTGCTGAAAAGCAATTTAGAGGTATGATTGTATCCCTTCTTTATTTAACTACTAGTAGACCCGATATTATGTTTGGTACTTGCGTATGTGCTAGATTTCAATTGAGTCCTAGAGAGTCTCATTTAAATTCCATCAAAAGAGTTTTCAAATATCTTTGTGGTATAATACATTTAGGACTTTGGTATCCTATGAGTTCTTCATTTAACTTAATTAGTTATTCAGATGCAGACTTTGTCGGTATTTTATTAGATAGAAAGAGCACTTCCAAAACTTATTAATTTTTAGGACAATGTTTAGTTTCTTGGTTTAGCAAGAAACATGTTTTGTTTTCTTTGTCCACTACTGAAGCTGAATACATTACAACAAGTCTTTGTTGTTCATAAATCTTATGAAAAAACAATAATTGATGGACAATGATATAAAACTTGATCACATTCCCATTAAATATGACAATACAAATGCTATTAACCTTAGCAAGAATCATATTCAACATTCTAAAACTAAGCATATAGACATTCGACATCATTTTTTATGTGATCATATTCAATTTGGTGATATCTCACTTGATTTTATTGATACAAATAATCAACTTGCTGACATCTTCACTAAACCTCTCAATGAAGAGAGATTGAACTTCATTAAATATGAATTTGGCATGATTGATGGTTCTAGTTTGTCTTGATTTTAATAGACATTTGTGTTTCTTTTATGATTATTTTTGGTATATGATACATCTTTAATTGATTTTTTTTATCATTCCTATTTTGCAAAATTAATAATTAATTTATGAAATTTTCATTAAATTAATTACTTTAGTTTTTATTAAAATATATCTTTCCCTAAATGAGTCTATTTCATTTACTCATTTGTTTCTTTCAAAAATGGTCAATTTAGTCTAATTTATGCAAATTAATTTTATAAGGACTTCTTTGCAAGAAAATTTGGACCTAATTGAATAATTTTGTTAAACTTTTTTGAATAGGACCTGGTCCTGCTTGGGACTGGATCATGTCCCGATCAGGACATTATCTTTGAATTTTGTGTTTTTACATAGAACTCATCTTGAACGGATGTCTCGACCAAGACATCACTCGAGACGGAATGTCCAGATCTGGATGGGAGCATGTCCCAACCAGGAAATTGCTCATGACAGCATTAGGAATTCAAATTTTTTTTTTACCTTTTTTACTCTCCAATCAAAATCAAAAATGAATTTTAAGGTTCCTATTTAGTTCAAATTCAAATTCCACACTATTTCCAACCCTAATCTCAAGCCTATAAATACCACTCTATTCACAAATATTTTTTCATCTCAAAATAAATCTTTCCTTCCTCTATAATTTCTTCATCTATTCTCTCTTTATAGATCCAAAGAAACCAAGAAAGCTCCTTCATCTTCTTAAGCTCCTCCTCCTTCTAAGAATGATAAATCTAAGAGAACTCATTCTCCTTTTTCTTATTCCTCTCAAGAAATTAAGAAGAGGATTTCTCTATTCTAAAAAGGGGCTTTCATTTCATCACGTTTTATGCATGAACCAACACTCAAGGCTATAGGATGCTTTGATCAAGTCCAAGATCTTCTCCTTAAAGGTGGGATTTATGATTTTGCCTTTTCTCCTTTTCCTTCTTATCCATCTCTTATCATTGAGTTTCTTTCTTTTTTTACTCTTCATTCTACCAAATTTGATGATGATAATCATTATTTCTCAATAAATTTAAATTAGGAGGGAGAGATCACTTTATGACTTATCAAGAGTTTGATACTCTTTTTTGCTTCCCTTAAGAGGGACAAATTTAAGTCAACCCTCATTGGATTGCCTTTGCTTATTAGGATGAGATCAAAGCTCCTAATGCTCCTCAATTCTTCGCTGGACACACCAAGCCTCCTTCATTAAATCCAAAGCACTTTGGTATGTTCATCACTTTATCACTTATTCCATTAATGGTAGAGCTCTTTCTAATGAAGAAATTTCTCTTAATGATATTTTTGTCCTTTATTGTCTTCATCAAAATGAGAATATTGCTTTAGGAAGATTTTTACAATGAAGAATTTGGATAATTAATGATAGTTAAATTGGTGGAATTCGTATTGGTGGGATTTTCACAAAATTAGCTACATTTTAAAACATTAATCTTGACTTTCTACCCTCTACCAAACCCTTATTTCTTGATGCTACTTTCATTCTAAACTTTAAGCAATTTGCCTCTATTAATGGATTTTACGTTTAAGAACATGATCTTAAAGCTGGTGAAAACATAGGGACTATGTTTCAAGAATTAGAAGAACAATAAGGTCAAAGGGAAGAAGAACAAGACCCTTAACCTCATGTTGCCCCTCCAAGAAAGAGAATAAGAAGTTAAGGGACCTCAAGTCAAAGTGCTTAAGCTCAAAAGGATGAACCTTATTAGGTTGGCCAAATATTTGAGCGCATGTCCCTAATGGAATCAAACTTCAATGCACGCTTTAATAGAATCAAATTGATGATAACATTGCTCATCTTCAACATGATGTTCATCACATCTATGAACAATAAGGCTACACATGCACCTATCCTCCTTCTCCTCCTTTTCCTCCTCTAGACTAGACATTATTTGTATTTTTTGTTTGTTTTATTTTTGGTTTAATTTTTAGTTTATTTTTGGTATATGAGCCTCTAACTGTAGTTTATTTTTTTAGGCTCATTGTCTCATATTTATGTTTAGTTTATTTTTAGTTTATTTTCTATATCTTATCTTTATACTGTACCTTTTTATTAATTAATGAAATTTCTCCTTGTTCAATTGTGGTATTTAATTTTTTTTTTTTGACAAAGGGGGAGAAATATTTGAGTTTGATGAATATTATTAAATATTAATAATGTTACTTTTTTTAAATATACATGCAAAATCCATTTATGCATGTACAAATTCCTAATAAAAAATTTTCCTCTTAAGAATTGTTTTTATCTTTATTTTGAATTAATTAAGTTTGCATGTATACTTAGTTAATTTCTTTTATGTGGTAGTGTGTCCTTAATATCAAATATTCTTTATATGTACTTATTCATTGATATAGGGGGAGGAAATTTCTTTTTTGGTTTTTGGTCTTTTGTTTCCTTTATTATTTAACAAAAGGGGAGAAAAAGCAATGTATTATTTGTTCTTATTGTTTATAATTATAAAGGACTAAGTGCCACATGATCAATTAACTAGCTAAGCTCTATATGATCATGTATGCACTATTTTGTGATGCATGATATATGTTTGAAATTATATCCTTAATAATTGAAATTTCTTTTAAACACCTTGGGATAAAATTTATATTTCTTATCATGTCCATAATCATAAGGGGAGAAATAAAGAAATACATTTATTATTATTTCATATATTCATATACCACAAATTATCATCAATCGCACACTTTACATTATTTTTTATCAACTCAAAATAAGTTTGTCCAAATAAAAAGGGGGAGATTGTTGACCTTAGCAAGTTATCAATCTTGATTTCAAACTTAATTTTGAGCAACTAATGTGTTTACTTTAAGTGTATATAAGTTAAGAACAATTTGGAAGTCAAAATAATAATAAATTATCAAAGAAAAATTATTTGGAAAGCCATTTTAATTACTATCTCAACCAGACTCATCACAAGGACTAAATTGCACAAAAAGTTTCAATTTATGTCATAGTCTCGATCGGGACCACATCTGTCCCAAGCGGGATTAAAGAAGAGAAAAAATTCATCAAAAGGGCAATACCCATCTCGATTGAATTTCCTGATCGGGACATTGCTCGTGACAGGGTAGTCTCGATCGGGACCATGGTATCTTGATCGGGATCAGGGAACTTTTTCATATATAATAGCTCCTAATGACTATTTGGTGTTAGTCCCGATCGGGACTTGATAAAATGCAGCTCAAAAGTCCAAATTTTCATTCAAATGGACTTGATTTATGTTAGGAGCGAAATTATTTCTTTTAACAGCTATAATTAGATTGCTCAAGTATAAATATGACCTCTGAAGATTGTTTTGAGGTTAAGAAACTTACTCATTCATTTTATAGATTCAAGAATTCAATTAATTTCTCTAAACTCTTAAAAAATTCATTCTTATTATTGTATACGCTTGTAAGAGTTGGAGAGTGTTAGAATAGATATTCTGGTTCTTCTATTTTCTAGGTTTAGAAAATGGAAAGTGAGATTCTATTCTAAAGGAATTAGTTTAAGTGTTTATCCATTAAAATGCTTAGGATTTAAGTTTTAGTGTGAGCTTTGAAAAAACTTGTAATTTAGTTTTTGAGTGATCCTCGAAAACTCAAGTTGTAAGGTTGTAAAAGTGAGCCAGAAAAATCTTGTGTAATTTCAATCTTATGAATAAGATTGTGGGTGATTAAAAATCCTAACTTGGGGATAAGTTAGGTGGAGATATAGGATTATTGTTGAATTTGAACTCCTTAAATCATTATGTTCTTCATTCTTCCTTCTTAATAATTCTCTTAATTCTTGTTCAAACCTCTTAATTTCCAATTTTTGTTTGATAGTCCTACTCACCCCCCCTTTAGGACTCTTTCAATGGTGTGACCACAAAGAAAAAAAGAGTAGCAACGGTAAGGATCAATCTTCTAAGAAGACCGAGGAGGAAATCCTTCTTTATGTAATGTGCAATGAGGAGTTCAAGGGAGATAATCATAGAAGTGTTAAAAGAGAAGAGTGATAAGGCATTTAAAATGATAAAGACCATGAATGCATCATATCCTAAGAAAATTGGAAACCCAGTTTCACTACTGCTTCCACCTGGGACGGTAAATGTTGTGGTGAACATTACAGTTGCAATCAATGCTGCCACCACTATATATGATGCTATTATGTTCTTTATCCATCTCTTACCTTCCTTCAACAACTTCTATGTTCCTTAGAAATAATGATTTAGGTGAGCGACCATTTTCATTCACCTGTTGCTTATATTTTGGTGGTATCTTTTCTATTTCCTGTATGCATGTATAAATTAAAATTATCAATTATATTTATTATTTTTTTAACTATATAAAACATACATAGATTGATAGATTAAGAGCAATATATATTCCTTCATAAAATCATGATAATTTTATAAAATGCATGCTAACTCATACTCTCACACACACTCTAAAACTGATGTAGTAGCAATATTCATCTCTAAATTGATTAATTTAATATAAATTATAAAAATACCTAAAACCATTTCAACTCTTTTTGCATTTATAGAGCAGCACCAAGAACTTCATCAAGTTTTAAGGTGGGTGACAATTTGGCAGCCAAATGCAAAACATTATTCTTATGAGAATCAGAATCTAGCATTATGGATAGTCTTCTTGAACCCAATAAATTAATGAGACTAAAATTTTTTTCTTAGTGATATATGACTGCATATGCAAATAAGGATATGTCTTTGGCATCATGTCTACATATAATTTGCAGATTACTTATAATCAACTCCTCCACAAACTCAACTAATCCATACTTAACAACATCATGGATTATTTAATCAAGTCCAAACTCTTCTAGCTTTTTATTGCTCAACGTTTGCATTTTTGCCAATATGAATTTCAAAAGTTGTAAAGCTTGACCATACTAAAGAATGAATTTCAAAGAAAAGAAGAGAAAATTGAAGGGAAATATTTTTTTTTTCATATATTCATAAAAGAGAAGTTACAACCCTTGTATATATAACCCTTCTATATACACATAGGAAACCTATTCACATCCTAATTAGGAATAGAATAACATTTTAAACAAAATAATGATTTTATTCCTAATTGTCTATGAATATTTACTTCCTAATATATACATTCAAATTATTTACTTCCTTAACACTCCCCCTCAAGTTGGTGAATGTATGGCAATCATTCCTAACTTGTCAAGTGAGTTGTAGAATGATTTTCTAAATGAAACCTTCATGAGGATGTCAACTAGTTGAGTTTGAGAAGAAATAAATGGAAGATCAATTGTTTCTTAATTTGATATTTAATGCAATGCTTATCAACCTCCACATGCTTAGTTTGATTATGTTGAAATAGGTTATTTGCAATTGCTATGGCTGCCTTATTATCATAATGTAACAATATAGGCTTCGGATGTTTTTGTCCCAGATCTTAAACAATTCACCTTACTTAGAGCAACTTACACACTGTATAAGTCATTCCTTTAAACTCAGCTTCAACATTTAACCTTACTACAACTTTTTATTTTTTACTTCTCTAAGTGACCAAATTCTTTTCAATAAACATAAAGTACCAAGATGTTGATTTTCGATTAGTTTGATCTCCAGCCTAATCAACATTTGTATAACTAGTAATTTTGTAATCCTTATTTCTCCCAAAGAATAAACCTGTGCTCAAAGATGACTTCAGATATCTTAATACTCGATATACTGCACCTATATGTTCTTTACTCAGAGAATGTATAAACTGACTTACAACAGTTACTGCATAAGCAATGTTTGGTTGAGTATGAGATAAGTAAATTAACCTTCCCTCCAGCCTTTGATATTGATCATTATTAGTTAGGACTTGATATCCTCATATTGATAGTCCATGTTTGACTTCAATTAAAGTCTCGGCTAGCTTACAATCAAGCATGCCCATTTCTATCAGTAGATCCATTACATATTTTCATTGGTAAAGGAAGGTTCCTTGAGCTAATCTTGTAACTTCAATCCCTAAAAAATACTTTAAGTTACCTAAATCCTTAAGTTCAAACTCAATTACTAACTGTCTTTGTAAGAATATTGTCTCACTCAGATCATTTCCAGTGACCACCATATCATCAACATACGCAATCAGAGCGGTGACTTTACCTGACTATTGTTTGATGAATAGCATATGATCATCATCACTTTGCTTATAACTGTGCTTTCTCATGAAAGTTGATAGTCATATAAACCATGTTCGAGGTGATTTCTTGAGTCCATACAGTGCCCTTTATAGTTTGCACACTTAGTTAGTACATCTTATTTTGGTTAGTGGATCCATATACACTTCTTCATCTATAGTTCTATTAAAAAAGCCATTCTTCACATCAAATTGTCATGATGGCCAGTCCATGTTGGCAGCTAAGGAAATAAAAACTCGGATGGTGTTCATTTTTACTATTGGAGTAAATGTATCTTCATAGTCAATTCCATACTTTTAAGTATATCCCTTTGCTACCAATCGAGCTTTATATTAATTAATGCTTCCATATGGATTGACTTTGATAGTAAATATCCACCTGCACCCCACTGTTTTCTTTCCTATAGGGAGTGGAATAATATCCCATGTGTAGTTATTTTGCAATGCCTCTATTTCATCATTCATGGCTTTCTTCCAATTTGGATGTACTAAAGCCTCATATACATTACTCGGAATAGATACAATAGATAATTGATTAACAGTATATGCATGAGATTTAGACAAATGGTCAGTTGATATAAGATTATTGATAGGATATTTAGCTTTAGTATGAAGGTCTGGATCATATTATTTTTTTGGAATTCCTCTATTAATTCTAGAAGGATAATGACTCGTTATTTGGAGGTACTAGGGGAGATGAGTTTACTTTATTATGCACATTCAGAGTTTCTTCTGCTTTTGGTGTGAGTTAGGAAGACTTACTATTTTGATTTATTTCAAGTTTGAGAAAGATACTCAGATTATCATCAATTTTCCATCCAAATGAGTTGCTCGGACTAGTGGGAACATTAAATGTCTATCTAGGTGAGATGCTCAAAATATGTGAGATACTAGGAGTTCTATCTTTAAAGATGCTCGAAATTCTCTCCCTTTGAAGAGAGCACTCAAATTGGGTGAAGAAGGGAGCATTTTCATGGAACTAAACATTTTGAGTTACATACATCTTCTTTGCATTTGGATTATAATACCAATATCCTTTTTGTAGATCCACATAGCCAATAAAGATACATTGGACAGCTCGAGGATCTAATTTGTCGAGTGTCTAATGAACATATGTCGAGCATCTAAAGACTTGGGGCTCAAAAGGTGGAGATATGAAAAGTTCGTGAAGTTTCTGAAGAGGTGTTTTAAAATCAAGTACTCTTGATGGAGTCTGATTTATGAGATATACAGCGAATCGAATAGCCTCTCCCCAATATTCTTAAGGAATATTCATATTAAATAATGATGCTCAAATGACTTCCAATAACTGCTGATTCTTCCATTTGGCTATACCATTTTATTGGGGAGTGCTAGCACAGGATGTTTGGTGGCGAATGCCATACTCATGGCAACAATCTTTAAAAGCTGAGGTAATATACTCCCCACTATTATTAGACTACAAGACTAGGATTTTACTCTAGTATTGTATAGCCATCATTTTGTATAGGTCTCGAAAAGTAGAGCACACATCTCCCTTATTTGAAAGTAGTGATACCCAAGTCATCTGGGTACATTTGTCAATAAACATTACAAAATATCAAGCACCAAACAAAATAGGAATCCGAGTAAGTCCCTATACATCAGAATGAGTAGTCATAAATGGAATTGAAATTTTATTATAACTTGGTACATATGAAATTAAGTGACTTTTTGCTAATTCATAAATATTACACTTGAATTCAAAATCTGTGGTACTTAAAAAAATTTGATTTTATTTATCTAAGATAATAAAAAGAAAGATGACTAAAACGATAACGCTACAAAATAACTTGGTCTTTAGCCGAGCAACTTCTACCAACCCTATTGACTTGACTTGACTTGACTTCTACTCGAATCACTATGTGAATCAAGATAGTACAATTTTCCACATTTAACACCAAAGCCAAGAATCTGGTGCATTGCAACGTCCTGAAATAAATAATAATTGGGCTAAAATTTGACAGTGAAATTCAAGGTTTCAGTGATTTGGCCAATCGATAGTAGATTACAAGAAAAAGATGAAACAACAAGAACAATATCTAGATTAAGAGAGTCAGAGTTAGAAACTGATCCTTTATGAGTGATTGGTGCTATACCTCCATTAGCAGTCACAATATTTTATTGGGTTGATGGTCAGATCGATGTAAGACGGTGAGTGGATTTTGTCATATGATCAATAGCACCTATATTAATAATCCATGCATTATTTCGAGTAAGATTTTTCATACTTGAAGTTGCATCAAGATCACCACTTGGATTTTTCATACCTGATGTTGCATCAAGATCACCACTTGGTTCAGCACCACTAGAGGTAGCAATTGCAGCCTTTCCAAGTTTTTTATGAGGCCTTTTATTGAAATTCCACCATTCTGGATATCCCACAATTTCATAGCACCATTCCTTAGAGTGTCCAACTTCACCATAATGAGTACAAGTGTATGTGATGGACTTACTTGATACTTTTCCTTTGAATGTGGACGAGTCTGAGTTGCTACAAGTACTGCATAGTCTGGTATAATCTTTAGCCCTTCCATTGTAGGTTGCTGGTTGTGATTCCTCCACACATATGCATAACTAGACTCGAAATTAAGAGGTGGATCCTTCTGTAGCACTTCACTTTGAGCATTATTAAATTTTGAATCCAGCCCAGCTAAAAAAATATGTATTTGAAGTCGGGTAATACACTTGTGGAGTGATACTACTCCATTAACATCCTCCTCTTGAGCACAAGTCTGAGCATCAATTTTCTAAAATATAATCAGCTCATAATAATATGCAGGTAATGACCTACCATTCTGATGTGTAGTGAATGATTTCCAATTTAATTCAAACAATTGAGTTTTATTAAATCCATCATATAAAGTTTTTGAGACAACATCTTATATCTCCTTTGCTGTTGGAAGATAGATGAATCTCTGCATTAATGTCAAACTCATGGAGTCAATCAACCAACTTTTGACTTGATTATTATTAATAAGCCAAGTCTCTAAAGCTTTATCTCTTGCTGGTGGTTTTAGCGTTGTGCTAGTAAGAAAGCCAAATTTATTTTTGCCTCAAATTCGCATTTCCATGAGTTGTGACCATAGAGGATAGTTCGTATCATCAAGAATAATTTTTGGAGGAAAGGGAGAATTATCTTGAAGAGTTTGAATAAAATTGGATGTTCCATGGGATATAATAGATGTGTTTTCAGTGGTCATAGTTTTGAAGATTCAAGGGATTCAAAAGATTTAAGGGATTCAAAGGATAAGAAAAAAATATGATTTCAAGGATTCAATAAAAAAAATTCAATTTCAATGGGTATGCTCTGATACCATGAAGAATAAAATTCAGAAAAAAGAAGAGAAAATTCAAGGAAAATATGTTTTTTCATATATTCATAAAAGAGAAGTTATAACCCTTATATATACACATAGGAAACCTATTCATATCCTAATTAGGAATAGAATAACATTCTAAACAAAATAAAGATTTTATTCCTAATTGTATACAAATATTTACTTCCTAATAAATACATTCAAAATATTTACCTCTTTAACACATGCTTCTGCTTTAACTCTATTGTGCTTTTAGAGACTACATATATATATTTCCCTGAAAAAATAAATCATAAATCAATGCTACATGTATATACAAAAATTCGAAGGATATAAATGAATTATTTAACTATCCTATATCGTTTTGCATAGAGATGTCTACAGTTTAATCTCATATTGGGAGAACACACTATAAGCAACTCGGTTTCATATTGTTCGTAGAGCTCTTATATGTAAACATCAAATTCCTCTTTCTTTGAACTTGATGCTTAACGCCCAGTTTTCTAAACTAGAAAATTCACTTAAGGTTTTGCTTTTGACTAGACCCATATATCTAGGAGATGGTTAGGGATGTAATTGAGTCAAGTCAACTTTTGATACATTTACTATTTTAACCTTTTTTAATATAATTATAAATATACTTTTGTTAACCGAGTCGAGTTTGAACTCGAGTTGAGTTTGAATGTTTTAAAATATATAATTTTAAATTTTTTATCTAATTAATCGAATTAAGCCTAGTCGAGTTCGAGTATATGAATTATTTAATTAAGTCGAGCTCGAGCATAAAAAAAAAGCTCAATCAAGTTCAAGTCATGTTTGAGCTTTAAGTTTAAAAGTAGTCGAGCTCGAACTTGACAGTGTGTTGACTCGACTTTACTTGATTACACCCCTAGAGATGGTAGACAGTATACACAAAAAGTAAGCCCAACAAAGTATAAGGTGCACCTTGAATTTGGTTATAGGATGACATTATTATATTCCTTTTAGGAAAATGTTACATGTCACAGGCAGTGACATTATAGTTCATCGTTAAATAGCTCCTAGTTTTAATTTTTTAAATTTCATTTAATTATTAAAAAAAAATTTACAAGCTACAGTAGGTTGTTTAAATCCATGCATGGTGAGTTCACCCTTATACAATTAAATTTTAGATTCCAAAATAAAATTTTGTTTACAAACTACAAGTGTTTAAATTCTTAAATAATGAATTCACCTCTATATAATTTAAGTTTTAGATTTCAAAAATGAAAATTATAGACTACGGATGTTTATATCATTGCACGATAAATTCACATGTATATAATTTATATTTTAGATTTTAAAAAAAAAATTAAAAAATATAAGAGCTATTTTGGTAATTTTTTGAACACTAGCTATTTTGCTAATTTGACATGTATCATTTACCCTTCCTTTTATTACATCCATATAAATGTAGGTGTAGCCGCCATAGTTTATTGTAACGGCTCTCCTCTGTGTCGTTGGCCTAGGGATGCTACATCTTTAGGGGTCAACTTGGCGCCCTGTTAACACCCTAAGAAACAAAATCTCCGGATGACATTAGTACTTTTTTTTTTTTGAGCACATTTTACATCTTGCTGAACTTATCAATAATTAATTAAACTTAAAACTCAAATTTTAAAGATCAGAATGATTTTTTCTTTTTAACAATGATTTTTTTTTTTAACACTAGGGAGAGGGAAGGGAGATTTAAACCTCTTCCTTTGATACCTTACCCCGTAGATGGAAAGACATTACGCCATTCCATTCTTAGGCAAGTAGGCAAATCAAAATAAATTTACATATAAAACAATTACAAAGGAATAATACATATGATCTTTGTATTTGTTATTTTTTTTTTATCAATTTGACATCTCAATTTATAATTTTATCATTTTAATATCAGAATTCAATTAAAATATAATTTTAAAACTCCTGTCAGCACATGTAATATGAAATAATAAATTAATATGTGTTATATTTTAAGGGGTTTGATTGACTAAAAACTACAAGTAGAACTGTCAAACTAATAAAAAGTAATAAGTACAATAGATGGTAGATGTATTATGTCATTAAATTAGTACATTTTAAACAAATTTCAAAGTTGAAATGATAAAAATATAAATTAAAATATTAAATTGATAAATTATATAAAGTATAAGGGGCCGTATGACAAATCACAAATGTTGTAATTTTTTATAGTAGTATGCGGCAATTAAAAAGTAGGATAATATTTTATATAGGTACAAACGATATGAATAATGTTGTCATAAACACTAAAAAATAAAATTTTGTATTGTGAAATGCCCTTTATGCCATTACTCTTCAATTGATGGGCCACCTGCATATGGAGCCAAAAACATACAATTTTAACTTACAAATTTTTGTCTTTTAGTATTTGTAACAACATCATTCATGTAGCTTGTAGCTACAAGCTACGTGTATCATTACCCTTAAAAGTATTGTAAATTGAAGCATTGTAGATCCATGTTGTATGCTTACTGATATATTTGAGAATGCTCTTAGCAAATTGATTGTCGAATATACCTGATAAGAATTGGAAAGAATAACTGCAGCCATATATATACATATGGCAGCAGGAGGTAGTAATACTACTTAACTGGAGAAGGGTTGAACATTGTTGGGTTGGCATTGGAGGATAAATTTGGAAAAAGAAAACATTGTTGAGTTGGTTAAGAATGAGATTAAAGAAAACATCTTTGTCACAAGACATTTCAATAGCATGAAAAGCTCGACCATTCTTCTTCTTCCATTCTTGTGCTCCCAATCAGGTTGAGCTTCTTCCCCACTCACAATCTCCCACAACCCTTCTCCAACTAAGTAGTTTTTCATGCACGCTTTCCAGCTATTCACATTTTCTTCTGTACGCTTTTCATCCACAATGCCATTCCC
Organism: Mallotus nudiflorus; assembly: GCA_947683625.1. Taxonomy (NCBI): domain Eukaryota; kingdom Viridiplantae; phylum Streptophyta; class Magnoliopsida; order Malpighiales; family Euphorbiaceae; genus Mallotus; species Mallotus nudiflorus. The sequence goes on along the minus strand of CANTUR010000286.1, from coordinate 2,121,682 downwards.
AACAAATTCGCCAGTACTACCACCTCCTGCTGCCATATGTGTGTGTGTATATATATATTAATTTTTTATTTTTTTGATAAGCAAAATTATATTGTTATTTGGGAAAAATCATTTGAAATGATACCGTAAGTGATGAAAAAACTCTTTCCTAAAACTAACTAAATAAAGCAAAATCAATGTAATAAACAGAAAAAATTCAATTCATTGGATTATTTAGAGTCCAGTGAGCCATGAATACCAGTAGTTCGCATAAAAAAGAAAAAACAATGGTTCAAAATTTATAGGATATAAAAAATGTGATTGATGTTATGTACAAAATGCATGTATATAATATAATAAAATAAAAATATATAATAGATCTAAGTGCACCATATACATATATGTAATTAGCTTACCAAATTCAAAGCTCACTTGTAAAGTTTTCCTAGTTTATTAGTTCATGATTTTCTAATACAAATGCATGCATGCATGTATATATAATTAGGCACTCATATACCTTGCCTCCTTTACAAATATATATGTGACTATGGTATAATCAAGCTACCATCGTTCATTGGTTGATGCTCTCTTTTGCATAACTTGGGAAGAAGGCTAAACTAAGCATAGCTTTGTATCTTTTTATTCCAATGTTGTTATAATTATTACATTTCTCCTTTTCATCTCCTATCCATATATCATCAATTTGCAATTCCTTTTCTTTTTGGATCTAAGCCATTGAAGTTGGTTCAATTTTGATTAATTTAATTTGATTAAAATAGAACTATAATGACGATAAAAATCTCTTAACAACAAATTAAATATTTCTACATACATTAAAATTTGAAACTAAAAGATTGCTTATGGAAGAATAGTTTCATATTGATCTGTATTTGCAAATCCTTTTTCGTATATAGGAAAAAAAAATTTATGATATATTTATTAATTTGCATAAATTACGTGCATGGATGATAAAGTACTACAAAAAAAAAAAAAAAATGCAATTCACATGGATATACAATACATTGAGCAAGACAACCTTATGCCTTAGTGTGTGGTCAATGAGCAGTCATCGATGGAAACAATGCTTGTAGTTGTAGGCAAGGATATTGGACGAATGGGATGGCCAATTTTTCCTCTAAACTTTTGTGTGACCAGAAAATTAATTAAAAAGACAAAAGGAATTTTCTTATAGATCTTGACTGAACTTTTTATATGTAATTTAAAGTAATTATAAATTGTACTAGATAATAAAACTATATTGAAGTGAAAAATTTAAAATGAATTTGATGGTGAAATATTTTATTAAATTTTTGTGTGAGAATATGTTATAGCAGCAGGTCTTGTATTAATTAAATTCTTTTAAACTATTGCTAGTTACGAAAACTGAGTACAAACTAATATTATATCTAATATATTGGAGATTATTACTCATTTTTTTTAAATTTCTTATAAAAATGTTTAGTCAATGAATATTTTTAATATTATGTCTTGAATAGGACTCTAATCTTCATGAAATGTTTTAATATAAAAAGTGCCCTATTATATAAAGTTTTTTTTGGTTTTGCTAAATGATGATGGAGTAGTTAAGTGGTTACTCTTCTCCAATGTTATCTTCAGGTGTAGAATTCAAGTTTTATTATTGTTCCACTTGATTTAAAAGGGAAAGTTACCCTCTATTATGCAGTCTATCGATACTTAGGTTATATAATTTTTTATTAATAAAAAATCATTTTAATTATAGTGAATGGTAAATAAAAAAATGAAATCATTTTATTTATAATTTTGTGATATATATTGTATTGAAATGTTGTGATAAATTTCCCAATTGCCTTCAGAAGACATCTTCAACACAAGTGGAAGAAGATTATATGTTGTACCCTTTTATTAGTTCATTCTTACCATTATTGTTGATGGAATATTTTATTGACTTAGTAAAAGTTTAATTTTGGTGGCAATTCAAGAATAGTTTAATCGGACCCCCTCACTAGATTGTAAACATTTCAAGATGCAATGTATTGAGAGAAAAATACAAAGGAACACCTAGCCATGATATTTAGCAAGGGTTTTAAGGAAAAGAGCACCCAAGAGATTGAAGAGGAGAGGGATAACACATTTGAAATTATGGTAATCAAGAATCTATCATATTATAAGAAAATTGGAACCTTGTTATGCTATTGCTTCCAGATAGCTATAAGCACCCAATATTGAGATGTATTAATATGCAAATGCGACAGAGGATCCGATGATGACAATTTGTTATGAATGTCTTTAGAACTTCGAATTTCAAATTTTAGGGCTAAATTGTAAAGTTTTAAAGGACTCAATTGCAAAATTTTTTCTTTTTCTGTGGGTCAATCTAAAAATAAAGAAAAATAAAAAAAAGGCACCGGATTGTAATATTTCGAATCGGAATTGTAAATTCCAATCGGAATTCTACATTTTTGATCAGAATTCGACACCCATTGTTTTGATTTTTGATTTTATTTTTCTAATTTTTCATTGGTTGAAATTAATTAATTAAATACAAGTGGAAAGATAAATTTGTTTTGAAAAATTAAAACTACTTTTATCCTGGATTTTTTTGTGATAAATACAACACAAAAATATTTCTGGAAGAAAAATCCTCCTAAAACTAAAACTGAAATTTTGAAAAAGAATTAGGGTTTTATAAAAGCCAAGAGACTTTGAGCAAATGGAAAAGCTAAAAAATAAAGATGAAGAGAAAAAATTTTTGGAGAGAAAAAAAATTTTTACAAAAAGAAAAATTTTGCAAAAAAAAAAAATGTTATACTGCAAATTTTTTAAAAGAAAGCAATGAGCCTTGGAAGGAGAAGAAGTTCTTTGGATTTTATTAAAAACGGTGATTAAAATCACATTATGAGGAGAATCAAAAAGCATCCTTTCCTTTTTTCTTTCTTCTTTATTTATTTCTCTGTCTTTCATTTTAGTTTTATTTATTTTTGTTTTGTCAATTTTTTAAAATCGTTCATACTGTATTTTCATCCTTATTTTTTGTTTGTTTGTTTTTTTTTTTCAGTTAATCTTATTTATTGATTTTTATTGCTTGTTTATGTTTCCTAATGGTGGGAGTAATCTAAATGGAGAGGAGAATGGAGTCAAGTGATTGAATAAAAAATTCACCAATGAAGATCCATGGAATGCCATGGGTTAAAATCCTGTTTTAATTTTGTGTAGATTATTAGGGTTTTATTATTTTTTTAATTTTTATTTCTGTGTTTATTATTTATTTATTTTTGGGTTTGTATAATTTTATTATAATTTTCAATAGATCATTGTAATAGCCTTAATTGTAGAAAATAGTGGAATATTTAATTTTCTATATTATTAAAATTCATTAGTAAATTAGGTTCATTTGGTAAAACCCTCATAAAGCAATGGTGGTTTTAGATTAATTTAGTTGGTATGTAATTAAAATTAGGGTTAGAAATCACTAAATGTATGTTTTTGGTTTATTATTTGCTTTAATTTATTGTTTGGGCTTGTTTGTATGTTTTTATTCTCTTTGCTTCCCAAGTCCACATTAGGTTCTAACTCATTTGATTAATAGGTCGTTTAAATTAGTTTGTAGGTTAACTTTATAATTAATTTAAGCCCACTAGGTTACTTTAGATTTAGGCCCATTTTTAGTTTAATTAAAAATAATTGAAACTTAGCTCAACCAATTAAAGCATTTTCTTTTTAAAATAAATAGATTTAAGATCACATCATTTAATTTTAAATTAAGTAGAATTAAGCCCACTAATTTATTTCCATTTTATTTCTTAAAATTAATAGACTTAAGACCACTTTTTAAAATTAAAACAAGCAAACTTATGCTGATTAATTATCTTAAAAACATAGACCCACCTTTAACTTTATTTCATTTATAAGTAAAACATGCAGATTTAGTCCATTTAATTAAAATAAATGTAGATTAGACTAACTTATGGACCATTTTACTTTATGAATGCAGTTTTTATATATACTTTAATGACAATACTGGGGGGCAACCATTGAATGCTGCAAGGAATGTGCCTACTATGGAAATGAAATATGAGGATATGGAGAACCTTATGGTGGAGAAAGCTAAAAAAGAGTCACTTGAGCTGGTTTAAGAACTTAAGTCGAAGCATATGCAAGCATTAACTTAGAAGAAGTTTAAGGTGGAATATCTAATGAGAGGTTAGGGCATGGGGTATCCATTTGATTTTGATGACATGATAAGCACTGATGGAGATAAACTTCCAGATAAATTTAAAATGCCTCAACTGTAAAAATTCAATGGTTCTGGAGATCCAAGGATTCACCTTAGCTAATGTACCACAACCATGAGTACTCAAAAGCCCTATTATTTATGGTCACTAAATTGTTTATGTTGTCCTTGGAAGGAATGACTGTGAATTGGTATCATAGGTTAGAAAAATCAGTCCGAATTGATTGGAGATAACTGTGTTATGCTTTTTTGAAGCAATATGACCATAACACTAGGCTGGAAGTGTCTATTAGGGATTTAGAATTGACCAAGCAAAAATTTAATGAATCTTTCTTAGACTTTTTAACTAGATTCATGAATAAGGCAAGATTAATAAATAACAAATTGGCTGAGAAGGATCAGGTTAGGATGATAATTTGAACTATATCACCTAATTTAGTTGATAGCCAACAACTGATGAATCCTAAAAAATTTATGGACCTTTATGATGATGGTTTGCAAGCTAAGGAAATTGAGAGTGAGAGAAAGAAGAGCTCTAGAACCCCTGGAGCAAAGAACTACTCAAGTGGGAGCATATAACAAAGAAGAACTAGTTGGGCCGTGGAAGTCCATACTATTCAATAACCAAGGAGATTCTTTAATTTTAACTAACCCCTATCAAAAGTCTTAGACTGCTTGATGCAAAAGGACTTACTTAGACCCCTTACCTTTTCCAAACTAATAAACCCAAATGTCCCAAGATATGACCTGAACAGTTATTACAAATTCCACTAAGTTACTGGCCATTCCATAGACACTTGTACCTGCCCTAAACACAAAATCCAAAACCTTATAGACTCTAGAAAGATCATAGACCCTAAAAGTCCAAGCACTAGAAATAAGCCTTTCCCAAACTACCAAAATATTCCACCCCTAACCACTACGATGATGAACTTAAGAGTTAGTGAGGAAGAAGTACTAAGCTCCTTTGAGAATATAAACCTCGAAATCAATGAGAATCTCCTAATGTCCCCAAATATATGGAAAGAGTAGAAGACTTCTTAGGACAACCTTCAGGCCAATTTGACTATAAGGTGTTTTACTCTAAAACACCTTCTTTTAATATACCCATTAAGTCAATTGTGCCTATGGGATAGGGTGATAAGTTTGATGATAAGAAGCTACTAGACAAGAAAGAAAAATGTATAGTTGAGGTACAAAAAGATAAAGTCATGGAGACAGTTGGCGAGAAGATGCAAGAATAGCCACTTTTTCAGTCACCTAAAGGATAGCCACCTTGAGAATTAACGTCCCTAGCATTTATAATAGAAAATAATTCTATCGTTCTTTTCTTTAAATAACATTTTGGTTTCTTTAGAACTTTTTGTTTTATTGATCAATGATATAAATTCTAATTATGCTTACTTATATAAGTGCATCTTGATAGTACTATGCATTATGATATCGATGCATCTGCATGTTTAATATAAAAATTCAATATAATTAGATTCATTTAGCATGGGAACAAATACAATTTAAAGGACATTCATATATCACATAATATAACTTTTGAATAGAGAAAATTTTGAAGGAAGAAAAGAAAAAAAAAGGGTCCCGTTAATTAAAAAATCCATAAAAGGATAGTTAGAAAAAATTAGGGACATAAAAATAAGAGAAAAATATTCTATCAGAAAATCTAAAAGGAGTTGTTTCATTTGATGTAATGAATGTTCACATTTTTGCCCTAATGAATGAGTAAAATTGAATTTGAAATTTTTGTTCAAATATCGCATATTCGTCTTTATCATACTGCATAAATATTTGAATGGAAAGACAATCAATAATGAAAGCTAAATTAGAGCTATAACATCACTATTATAGTTATGTTTTCTTTTTTACCACCCCTTTATGATTTTATTTGTAAATCTAGTGTCCTCATGTACATAAACAATTTAGATGGCTTAATAACTTACGTTGTAACCCATACCTTATAACTATCATCAATCATTACATTAGCATCAAGCCTCATATTTTGCTCAAGAGTTCTTTGAAGAGCAAGTACATTTGATTTTAGCTTTAAGAACTCACTTTAGTCAGTTCACCCACTTCTTTACATCTTCTATACATGAGAGTACACCTAATGGGGTTGGTAAGTCAAAGGATTAATAACAATAGTGAACAAACTATGTTTCTTACACACATAAATAAAAGAAACTGCTAGAATAGCACTGATGAATTCAGAATAAAGCTAGGGGCAACATGAAACTCTAGTAAAACAGTCAATTTGCATTCAAAGATTGAAGATGGAATAATGAAGTATAAGAGTTCTAGGGGCAGAAAGAAGTAAATCGTAAGCAACAACCAATAATTCATTAATACATCACAACCTGGTCATCTGTTCGACAAGCTATATTAGGAGCTCTAACATCAGAAGTACCAATAACGAAGCATCCAAGGCTCGAACCTACAAGCTGTTCATAAAGCATTTCATTTTCACATTCCAAGATTGGCAACATAGCTATGTTCTAAACAAAAGACCTATTAGGATTATGTATGTCATACATAACATGTATACACTTGCATACATCTATTGTGAAATATGTGTTTAGAGCCAAGACAAAATTACTCTACTATTAATATTCAAAATTAGTGTTGTAAAAGTGTAGGAAAGTAGTAAGAGTATTCACATGTAAAACATCTAAAGGAGTAAAATAGGAAAGGCAACACTATTAACAAACCTCATCTCATGCAACCTTAAGAGGATAGGTAGGAGGCTCAAGCTCTTTAGACTTATCATCTATCTCCATAGCCTCTTCTGAAGCATCACTTGGAGTCTCAACAAAAGGAAAACCTAGTCCCATGAACTGTAAATGAAAAAGACAATCAAAACATGAAAAGTAACAAAAGAAAAGCATACCTCAGATGGGTTAACAAGAATATGCCTTAACAAATGCTCCTGAATGTATCTCTGATAGCTATAAGAATGCTCAAACAAAGAAGCATCAAATCCTTTAAACACCTCTCTCAATTCCTTAGTAGAAGGTCCAACATACAAGCGATAATCACATTAACCCTAAAAAGGGAAGGAAGCACTCGAAACTTGAAATGAATGCTCTCTGAAACTTCTCTGATAATGAAATAAGACATTTAACTCCTAAACCTTTTTTGTAGGAGATGTCAATAATAGGAATGAAGCCCTCTACTATAGCATTAATGAGAACGACAGAAAGATAAATTTAACCATAGGCCATAACCTCAATGGTGGAGTATTATGACCTTTATGATCAGAGACATCATCAACATAATCAGAAGGGAAGAATGCAAAAGAATAACATTGCATTTTGACAAAATCTCTTCACTTACAAATAGACAATACTAACAAAAGAGAATGAGGAAAGGGAAATGAATTGATACATCAATAAGAATGGGCAAGATAGCAAATGCCAAACACTTATCAAAATAATCAAGGGAAGTAACAAAACCCTATTTTCTTTGATCCTGTAATAAAGTACAACCTCAATAAACAAAATCCATACATTCAAAGTAAATTCATCCACTTCATGAGATCATGTGTTAAAAGCCTATTTTATGACCTTTGATCAAAATGGCTCTTTTTTGTTAGCCTCGTAGAATTCAGATCATCAGTTAACAACTTTGTGTTAAGAGTTTGTAAACTCTAGTCAATCTAATACGTGCTTTGCACCCAAATGAGGGAAAGAATATGCAAAAACAAAATATATGGCCTTGTGGCATAAATTGCTTGAATTTCAGAGTATCATTTTAGTCTTTTAAATGATAAATGTGCATACAATATACTCCAATGCTAAAAAATGAGTACAAGTATAAAATCCCTTGATGGTATCCATACAGAGTAATATGAGAAAGGTTGGGAATACTAAGAGGAGAATTGAAATAAGAACAAGCATAATGCACTCCAATGCTAAAAAATGAGTAAAAGTATCAACATGAAACCTCTAGCGGTATCCACGTTAAGTAATATAGAAAGGCGGGGGAATACTGTCATGACTCGAACTCAGGCGCACATGACCGACACTAGGGAATGGGAAAGCATAAAGCTATCAAAACCTGTAGTAAGCCTTAAAAGAAAACATGAAATAATTTACTTTAAAACCTTACAATAAAATAATTAAATCATAATGCACATTATCAAACTAAATTTTCTTAATTTAAACAAACCATACCATCATCATGTATAAATAAACATCATTGGTTATATAAAATAGTATCTCAGTACATAAATCTCAATACATAATATCCACATTAAAATATGCAGTTGTACAGTTCTCTACCGCGGTACACGGATACTAATACAAACACAACTATATAGACCTATATAAGATAGTCGGTGAAAAAGCTACTCGGCGTAGAGAAGTAGGCCTAACAAAAGACTCCCAAACTCCTAAAAAAAATAAGTTAAGGGGAGTCAGACCTTATTGAGTAAGCTAATAAAAGAAATGAATGTGGTTTGAAAATCTCTTTTAAAATAGGTTTTATGAACAATATAATATATTTATAATTTATTCAGTTCATTTGATATACATATAAGAAAATTCATTTTTTAAAAGGAAGGAAATAAATTTCTAAATGCTTTTAAAACATTATAGTATAAAAATAATAACTAGGCAGAACCTGAGTGTAGACGTTGGGGTTTAGCGCACGTCCAAGATTTTAGCAACCGCGACACTGTTTAGGCTCAGGGCCTTAGAGAACACACAAACCACTGTCACAAAGACATGGCATGGAGATGAGGAGTTGCCACCCAGGGTAATAACTGAGACAATTTGATTGGTGGTACTCGATTCTCTAAAAGAAAATTAGCACTACAACCAGGAGATTCTGGATACGGAATATTAACTTCTCTTAGTCTCGTGTTCATTTAGAATAATTTTATAAATAATTATTTCATCGTCTAATTACATGCAATTTTATGAAACCTTAATTAACATCCATTAACCAAAAAAGGCAACAAGTCAATAAAATTACAAGTAAAAAATGCACTCAAGATCGCGTTGTCCCTAAGTCTAAACTATGTTAATTTTATTAAAATACTAAATCTACATTTTATTTACAAGTGAAATAGAAAAGTGGGCCTACATTTTATTAATTAATGAGCCTAAATCTATTTTTTAGTCTTTCTAAGATATAAGCTTAAGTGTAATATCCCGTGTTTTTAAATATTTTTACACTGTACCGGGATATGCAGTGTTAATAATTTTTGTATATATATTACGATATTTTCACGAGTTGATATGTATTTAAAATCTATTTTAATTACTGTGTATTATTTCCAGTGTTTTACGTAAAATTTTCCCGGGACTTGCATTTTCGGGGAAATTTTCACGTAAATAATTTATTATTAATTATTTTAAATATATTTTCGGACTTGCATGAACTCATACGTATTTTTAAAATACTAAATAAAGCCTATGCGTGTGTATATTTATTTAATTAGGGTTTAATATATTACCCTAATATTTTATTATTTATTTATTTATTTATTATTATTTAATTATTTTATTTATTATTAAATCATTAAAATTATTTTATTATTATTATTATTATTTTATTATTTTATTATTATTTTTCTTTTTCTTTTTCTTTTTTTTTCTCTTTTTTCTTTCTTTTTCTTTTCTTTCTTTTTTCTTTTTCTTTTTCTTTTTCTTCCTTCTTCCCGTGCGCGCCCGACCACCACCCATCCCTCACCGCCTGCAACTTTCGATTTCCATCCGTCGATGTGCCGCCAGGAGCTCCACCTTCCTCAGCCAGCTGCTCCACCGCCCCCAGCTCCCTTCCCCAGCGCCGGCAGCCCCCGTTTTCCCTTTTGGCCGAAACTTCTTCCCTTTGCCGTTTCTTCCTCCTCTGGCCACCGTTTTCAACACCGCCGGTCTCTTTCTTCTCCTTGAGCTCCGGTGAGTGTGATTCTAGCTTTGGTTTGAGCTGAAATGGTTTAGATTTGCTTAGGTTTCGAATTTTCAATTTCTATCACATTAGGGTTTTTGATTTTTTTGAGCTTCTAATTGATTGATTCATGAAAACTACCTTCACAAATGTTGATCCTAGTAGCTTAATCTACATGTATGAATTTTTGTGGAATTTTTGGAGATTATTTGGATTTTTGGGTATTTTTGAATATTTTAATATTATTTTCTAATTTTTGGAAATTAATTATTTAAATTATGAAATTGTGTTTTATGGTTAAATTAGGTGTTGAAATGAATTATAGGAATTTATTTGGAATTTTTATGAATTTCTAAGTATTTATTTTGAATTATTGAAGTTTATGTAATTTTGGGAAAATTAAGTTAATTGTGTTTTAAATTGAAATTAATTGGTTAATTGAGTTTAATTATTGATATTATTGATAAATATGTTGAGAAAATTAATTTTTGATAATTGTATAATTTTTGGTGAATTTTTGAAGTAATTTTAGTATATTTATATATATAGGGGTATTTTGGTAATTTTACACAAAATTTTCTAAAAATGTAATTTAATTGGTTTTAATAGTTATTTAAGGTATAAAAATGATTTCTACAAATTATTTAGTATTTTTAACTAATTAAAACTATTTTTCGTGAATTATTTTCAATTATATATATAATATACGGTTTTTCTAATAAAATGAGTTTTTATCGGTTTTTACTGTGTTTAAAGGTTAATTATGTAATTTCCACTTATAAAATGTATTTCTATGTTATAAGGATATTTTTGGTATATTTCTAGTATATATATGGTTTATATTGATATTTTATTGAACTTCATGCATCATTTATTTTTGTGAATGAATGATTTATATTATTAATGAAGGATATCGATAGAACGTGCTACCTAGTGGGCAGCACTAGGACCGAGTATGTACCGGTACGCCTATAGTATTTAGGCTATATTACTGACTTATTTATGGATATTGATTGATTATGATTATTGATATGTGTGAGATGTGGTTTGGAGGTGTGATTGCTGGAGCTCGGTTGACCAAGTGTCTCGGGGCCAATCACACTGCAGTCAGACTGCTGGAGCTCGGTTGACTTAGTGTCTCGGGGCCAGTCTACTGTCCAAATGGATTAAGTGGATATATTTGGAATAAGTGAGCCTGTATGGCTAGAGTGTTGTCTAATACTATTTCCGAGGTTGCGATATTCTAGGGTTCTATGTGATCCTTCATAAACTGTGATTTTCAATACAATATATAAAAATGATTTTACTGCATCTGTGTGAATTTGCATGTATATATACATATTAGATATGTATTATTGACTATATGCATTGTCATTTAGTATGCATGTATATATATTATAGTATTCACTTAGTGAGGTCTGACTCCCCTCTGTTGACTATTTTTCAGGAGAGTCAACATCTTCAGACCTCAGTAGCAGGTCGATATGCCGGATTTCTTTCGCCCTGGCTTCTTTGTGTAAACTATTTACTTGAGTCTTATTTTTATAATCTAGACACTGCAGTAGTTGTGAATTAAAGTGTGGGATTTCATGTATTTTATTTAAAGAGATGTATTATATTTGAAACTGGATTTGTATTAAAAGATTTATATATATGAGATGAGATTTGATTTAAATCCAGTTGGTGAAATGATATTGTGATATTTATGATTTTTATTTCCGCTGCATTATATTATTGTTTATACTACTGCATGTTTATTTTATTTTTAGGCTTGCTACGGGTTCCGGATTTGAAAGAATTCCAGTTTCCTAGCGCCGGTCATGGCCCCTGTTTTGGGTCGTGATAAAGTTGGTATCAGAGCAGAGTTCTGTGTCAAGGCTTAGTTATGTAAGCTGTGGCCCTAGTTTTAAAGTTATGTTTTCTTTTGGTAACTACTGTAGTGTATTAGGTTCGAGTACGTCTTGATAAGTATTCCTTGCTTAGTTTTCAGCGTTATTCCTCCATTGTCTATTTTGTCTGAATCTTTCCATTTTTCTTTTCAGTATGAGGAGGCGAGTGCGTGTCGCTCCACCGGTCGTTGAGGCCGAGGATGATGAGTCTTTTCAGGATGAGGTTTTACCTCCTGAGCAGCCAGTTAGATGTAGAGGTCGTGGCAGAGGTAGACCTCGAGGAGCGGCAGGTCGCCGTAGGCAGAGAGAGTTACAGGACGAGGAGCCTGTTGAGCCTGAATTTGATGTTCCTGTTCCTCCAATTGTTCAGCCTGTTCAGCCTGCCTATCAGCAGGGTATGTCTGACCCTGAGGCAGCTTTGTTCTATGCCCGAGTTGGCAGGATTGCTTTTGATGGTACTTCCAATCCGTTAGATTTTCTACATGCGATTGAGACTAGGACTTGGACTGCTCATACCGAGTACCAGCGGATCATGATCGTCGAGTTGTCTGTCGAGGGACCAGCCCTAGATTGGTTTATTCAGATGATCCAGCCCTATATGATGACGATGACATGGGCTCAGTTTCGAGAGCGATTTATGAGGAGATTCTGTCTAGAGCCTCTTCGTTTGAGCTATCGTCTTCGATTGACCAGTATTTCTCGTGGAGATCAATCTGTAGAGGAGTATACCCGAGAGTTTCTTCGTCTAGGTAGATATGCTGAGGATCTGATGCGAGATCAGTATTTCGCAGTCACTACATATGTCACTGGTTTGGGTTCAGCTTTTGCTGGTATGCCTACAGCAGGTTTTACTCTGGAGTCTGTGATCGAGTTAGCCAAGGAGATTGAGCTGAGGCTAGTTAGGCAGGGAGTGATGTCTAATTATTACCAGTTAGGAGTTCAATCGAGTGGATTGCAGGCTACTCCGTATTCGAGTTTTCATGTTGGATCGAGTAGTCAGCAGCGAGGTCCGACTCAATAGAGTCAGAGACATCAACAGCGAGTGCATCAGAGCAGTAGACATGGCCGTGGAGGTCAGCGTAGATCGTTCAGATTTGGATCAGGTGCTTCGAGCAGTAGCAGTGGTCGTAGTTCTGGATCAGCGACCAGTGTTTGCCAGACTTACGGTAGAGTCTATCAGGGACCGTGTTATCTGACACCACTGACATGCTTCAGATGCGGGCAGACAGGACATTTTGCCATATCGTGTCCTTATTCCGGGTATCAACAGCAGCAGATTCTGTGATTCCCACAGCAGTCGATTGCTAGTGCTGCACCTGTGCCATTTCAGTTACCACTAGCCCAGCATCAGAGTTCCACTCAGTTTGTTCCACAGCAGAGTCGTGGTAGAGGTACTAGAGGAGGTGCCAGAGGTGTTGGCCAGGCTTCTACTAGTCAGCAGGGAGGTCGAGGTCAGGCCAGAGTTTTCCATCTTACTCCGCAGGATGCTCAGGCATCTAATGCAGTCGTGGCAGGTATTGTTTCTATTTGTTACCTGGATGCATGGGTTTTGTTTGATCCGGGTGCCACGCATTCGTTTGTTTCTCCTATTTTTGCTTCTAAATCTTGTTGGCAAGCTTCGAGGATGGCTTTTCCTTTGTCTGTTGCCACTCCTCTAAGCGATTCTTTGGACACCGATATTGTTCTTTCTGGTTGTCCAGTTCTCGTGGGAGGTAGAGAATTACCCGCTGATTTGATATTGTTGGATGTGATGGAGTTTGATGTTATTTTGGGAATGGATTGGTTGTCTCAGCACTTCGTCATGGTAGATTGCAAGAATAAAGAGGTGACTTTTAGAACTCCTGATGAAGTAGAATTTAAGTTTGTTGGTGATAGGAGTTCAGCACCTCAGAATCTTATTTCTGTTATTACGGCTAGGAAGTTATTGAAGAAAGGTTGTCAGGGATATTTGGCATTGGTCAGGGATACGTCAGTGGAGAAGTTGTCACTCACAGATGTTCCTGTTGCTTGTGAGTTTCCTGATGTTTTTCTCGAGGAGTTGCCAGGTTTACCACCTCACAGAGAGATTGAGTTCTGTATAGATGTGGTACCAGGTACTACTCTTATATCTATGCCACCCTATCGAATGGCTCCTGCAGAGTTGAAAGAGTTGAAGGAACAGTTGTAAGAGTTGTTGGATAAAGGTTTCATTAGACCTAGTGTTTCTCCTTGGGGTGCACCAGTCCTATTTGTGAAGAAGAAGGATGGTACCCTAAGACTGTGCATTGACTACAGAGAGCTGAATAAGGTGATAGTGAAGAACAAGTATCCTCTCCCGAGGATAGATGATTTGTTTGATCAGCTACAGGGTGCACAGTTCTTTTCCAAGGTTGACTTGAGGTCGGGTTATCATCAGCTGCGTATCAGTGAATTTGATATTCCTAAGACAGCGTTCCGTACTAAATATGACCATTATGAGTTTCTGGTGATGTCTTTTGGTTTGACTAATGCACTAACAGCTTTTATGGATCTGATGAACAGGGTATTCAGACTGTATGTGGATCAGTTTGTAGTAGTCTTTATTGATGATATACTGGTATATTCGAGGAGTATGGAGGAGCATGTATATCATTTGAGGATTGTACTACAGACATTGAGAGATCATCAGCTTTATGCTAAATTCTCGAAGTGTGATTTCTGGATGGATAGTGTTTCTTTTCTTGGACACGTAGTGTCTAAAGAAGGTATTTAGGTTGATCCACAAAAGATTGAGGCAGTGTCTGAATGGCCTAGACCAACTTCTGTGACAGAGATTCGGAGTTTTCTGCATTTAGCTGGGTATTATAGGTGGTTTGTGCAGGATTTTTCCAGGATTGCAGCCCCTATGACTCGCTTGACTCAGAAGAATGTTAGATTCGAGTGGTCAGAAGCTTGTGAGAATAGTTTTCAGTTGTTGAAGGAGAAGTTGACCACAGCGCCAGTGTTAGCTTTGCCTAATAGTATGGATAAGTTCACAGTTTACTGTGATGCCTCTAGAATTGGTCTTGGTTGTGTGTTGATGCAGAATGGAAGGGTGATAGCCTATGCTTCGAGGTAGTTGAAGAAGCATGAGCAGAACTATCTTACACATGATCTTGAGATGGCTGCAGTGATTTTTGCTTTGAAGATCTGGAGACATTATTTGTACGGGGTGACTTGTGAGATATTTACTGATTACAAGAGCCTTAAGTCCATTTTTCAGTAACGAGATTTGAACTTGAGGCAGAGAAGATGGTTGGAATTGTTGAAGGATTATGATTGTGAGATCTTATATCATCCGGGTAAAGCTAATGTGGTAGCAGATGCCTTGAGTAGGAAGTCCTCAGGTAGTCTTGCTCACATCAGTGTTGAGAGGAGACCATTGATCCAGGAATTGCATCTGATGGTGGATCAAGGTCTGATGATGAAGATTAGTAGATCAGGTGGACTGCTAGCTCAGTTTAAAGTACGATCTGTACTGAGGGATAGGATTAAAGCAGCTCAGAGCCGAATCCTATTCTGGAAGAGCTTGCAGAGAATGTCAGAGCAAGGAAGTTCACTGATTTCACACTCGATGATGATGGTGTGTTGTGGATCAGTGGTAGATTATGTGTTCCTAATGTGGATAACTTGAGGGAAGAGATTTTAGAGGAAGCACATTCTACAGCCTACAGCGTTCATCCAAGTGTTACTAAGATGTACCACAGTATCAGAGATCTATACTGGTGGGACGGATTGAAGAAAGATGTCACTGAATATGTTGCTAAGTGTTTAACGTGTCAGAAAGTGAAAGCCGAACATCAGAAGCCTTCTGGGAAGCTTCAGCCTCTTCCTATTCCCGAGTGGAAGTGGGAAAGGATAACTATGGATTTTGTGGTCGGTTTACCTCATTCGAAGGATGGATACAATTCCATCTGGGTGATTGTAGACAGATTGACGAAGTCTGCACATTTCTTGCCTGTGAAAGCCACCTATTCTGTTGCTAGATTGGCGAAGTTGTATGTGAAGCATATTATGTGCCTTCATGGAGTACCTGTGTCCATTGTGTCAGATAGAGGTTCGGTGTTTACTTCTCATTTTTGGCAGAAGTTGCAGGAAGCGATGGACACTAGGTTGGATTTCAGTACTGCTTTTCATCCTCAGACAGATGGCCAGTCTGAGAGGACGATCCAGACACTGGAAGATATGTTGAGGATGTGTGTCTTGGATTTGGGAGGTAGCTGGGATGATCATTTATCGCTTGTTGAGTTTTCATATAATAACAGCTACCATAGCAGTATTGGCATGGCACCATATGAGGTTTTGTATGGAAGGAAGTGTAGATCCCCTCTGAGTTGGGATGAGATTGGTGAGAGAGTTTTGACTGGACCTGAGATGGTTCAGGATGCTGCAGAGAAAGTCGCTGTGATTAAGCGAAGATTAGAGACCGCAATTAGCAGACAGAAGAGTTATACAGATCCTAGGCGCAGAGATGTGGAGTTTCAGGTTGGAGATTTCATTTTTCTGAAAGTATCTCCGATGAAGGGTGTGATGAGATTTGGCAGGAAGGGTAAGTTAGCACCGAGATACATTGGACCGTTTGAGATTCTGGAGAGAGTTGGCACTGTTGCATATCGGTTGGATTTGCCTCCGAGTATGTCACAGGTGCATCCAGTATTTCATATCTCAATGTTGAGGAAGTATATCTCAAATCCTTCACACGTGTTGCAGCCAGACAGTGTAGAAGTGAGTGAAGATTTGACGTTTGTGGAAGAACCTGTGGCGATCGTTGATTATCAAGTTCGACAGTTTCAAAAATTAGTATTAATTAACAAAAAATAGTAATAATTATAAAAATTAATTTAATGCCCTAATAAATTCAAAAATCATTTTAGACATAATATTTAACTATATTTTCAACAAAATCACACAATTTACCCATAATTTCAAAAGTCCCATAAAATTAATAATTCCTCAAAAATTATATAAATTCACTAAAAATTATTTTATAAATTCTAAAATTATTAACTCAAATTATTAACACTAATTTAACCAAATTTTCATTAAAAATAATTAATTAACATAATTATCAAAAAATTTAATATTTAATATTAAAATAATAAAAAATTACCTATAATTCAAATTAACTAAAATAATTTAATATCAATTAAATACATATATAAATCAACTCAAAAATTAACTAAGTATTAAAAATAAATTTTGATTAATTAAGCAAAAATTATATTAGTTAACTAAAAATTAAAATAAACACAAATACTAACAAACAACTTAAAACTAGCTAAGAATCAAACTAAAACTAACTAACCACTAACCCACTTAACCCCAATGAAATAGAGATTAAAGGGTAGGGAAAGAAGGAGCAGTCACCTGTGCTGGAGTAGCTGTTGTCTCTAGTGGTTGTAGGTGGTGGAGGAGCTGGACGTCGTGTGACAGCAGCTGGACGTGCTGGTGCTGTCTCCAGTGTAAGAAGGAGGAGGAGAGGAAGGCTGGATTGGCAAGGACAACAAGAAGAAGAAGCTGATGGTGGTTATGGCATAAAGAGAAGGTGATGATGGTGAGGTTGAGAAGATGGCAGAGACAAGGAAGGCAGGAGGAAGACGGGATAGAAAATGAAGAGGGGGAAAATGGTATAAAAAAATGGCTTAAACACAAGCTTTTGACCATAATACAAAATTACCAACCACACACACTAAAAAAAAAAAACTAACAATAATAAAATAACCCTAGTTTAAAATAATGCCATTGATGATGATGATGATGATGATAATAATAATAATAATAATATAAAAATAATAACAATTAAAATAAAATAATGTACATGCATGTAATAATAACAACATAGAAATAAAATAATTAATATCGCTAAAATCTTTATATATATTTATATAAAATAATTTAAAATTCAGGTTATTACAGTCTTCCCCCTTTATAGAAATTCATCCTTGAATTTCAAAGAAAAAAAAGGAAATACAAGGTTTATTGATGAAAAAGATAGGAATAGGCGACTTGCATCTCATATTCTGTCTCCCACGTACAGTCTTCTGCTATGTGATTACTCCAAAGCACTTTTACCATTGAAATCTCTCTAAAGTGAAGCTAACAGACCTGGCGATCCATAATCGCTATTGGGTACTCCTCATAAGACCGATCTTCACTGAGCTCCACTGCTTGAGACTGAAGTACATGAGAAGGATCAAGAACATACTTTCTCAGCATAGATATATGGAACACTGGGTGGATTCGATATAACTCAGGTGGCAACACCAGTCTATAGGCCACTTCTCCAACCTGTGACTGTATCTCGAAAGGTCCAATGTATTTAGGAGCCAATTTACCCTTTTTACCAAACCTCATAACTCCTTTCATTGGAGATATCTTCAGAAACACCATATCTCCAACTAGAAAGGAAACATCTTTCCTTCTAGGATCAACATAACTCTTTTGCTTACTGAAAGCTATCCTCAACCTCTGCTGAATGATAGGGACTTTCTCAGAAGTAATTTGTACCAGCTTTGGACCTGTTAGTTGTCTCTCACTAATTTCCTAACATAAAGGTGATATGCACTTCCTACCATACAACGCTTCATAAGGATCCATTTCAATACTTGCATGATAACTGTTGTTATATGCAAATTCAATCAGTGGCAAGTGGTTATCCCATTGACCTCCAAAATCCATCACATAAATTTTGAGCATATCCTCTAAAGTCTGAATGGTCCTCTCAAACTGACCATCAGTTTGAGGATGAAATGTTGTACTGAAGTCTAACCTCGTACCCAGGGCTTTATGTAACTCTTGCCAGAAAACTGATGTAAAAGTGGCTCCTCTATCAGATATTATGCTCACAGGGACTCCATGAAGACATATAATTCTGCTGACATACAACTGTGCCAACCTGTCAGTGGAGTATGTCTTTTTTATCGATAGAAAGTGAGTTGACTTGGTTAACTTGTCAACTATCACCCAAATTGCATCAAATCCACCTATCATCTGAGGCAAACCAGTCACAAAAGCCATAACAATCATATCCCACTTCTACTCTGGGATAGGCATGGGCTGTAATAATCCTAAGGGTCTCTGATGCTCTAGTTTCACCTGTTGACATGTGAGACACCTGGATACAAATTCTGCCACATCCTTATTCATTCCATTCTACCAATATGTATCCTTCAAATTATGGTACATCTTGGTGGAACCTGGATGAATACTGTAAGCAAAAAAATGTGCCTCTTCCAAGATCTCTTTCCTTAGATCATCAAAATCTGGCACACACAACCAAGTACCCAAGCATAGAACACCTTCACTATTAATCATAAACTCTCTGCATTAATCCTGTTGTACCTCAAACATGATTCTCTGTAGCTGTGGGTCCCTTCTTTGAGCTACCTTAACTCTGTCTAAATATATTGATCGTACTCTGAACTAAGGTAAAAGGCATTTCTTAGTCACTTTCCATTGCAAACCCTGATCTATAAGCTCATGCAACTCTTGAATAATTGGCCTCCTCTCAGTACTAATATGGGCAAGACTACCTGCTAATTTCTGCTCAACGCATCTGCTACCACATTTCCCTTGCTTGGATGGTAAAGAATCAAATAATCATAGTCCTTCAGAAGTTCCACTTAGGTTCAAGTCTCTCTACTCAAAGATATACTTCAAGCTCTTGTGTTCAGTGTATATCTCATAAGTAACATCATAAAGGTAATGCCTCTAAATCTTCAGTGCAAATACAACTGCTGCCATTTCCAAATCATAACTAGGATAATTCTGCTTATGCTTCTTCAAAGGCCTTAAAGCATAAGCAACCACTTTACCATTCTACATTAGCACAAAGCCCAATCCTATATATGAAGCATCATAATACACCATGTATCCATCGTCACCAGAAGGCAAATTTAGCACTGGAGCTAAAGTTAATAAATCATTGAGCAACTGAAAATGCTCATCACATCTATCAGTCCACATGAACTTAACATTCTTCTAAGTCAGTTTGGTCAAAGGCATGGCAATTTTGGAGAAATCCTTCATAAATCTCCTATAATAGCACGTTAAACCTAGAAAACTTCTCATTTTTATAACTGTTGTGGGTCTTGGCTGCTTAGTGATCTCCTCTATCTTCCTGGGATCTACCTGAATGCCATCTTTAGATACCACATGACCTAAGAATGCCACTTGGTCTAACCAGAATTCACATTTTGAAAACTTGGCATACAACTGGTACTCTCTCAAAGTCTGCAGCACCAATCTCAAATGCATTGCATGCTCTGCCTTATTCTTGGAATAGACTAGAATGTCATAAATAAACACTATCATAAATCGGTCCAAGAATGGCCTAAACACCCTATTCATCAAGTCCATAAAGGCTATTGGGGTGTTAGTCAACCTAAAGGACATCACTAGGAATTTGTAGTGGCCATACCTAGTCCGAAATGCTAACTTAGGTACATCCTCACTTTTATTCCTCAGTTGATGATACCCAGATCTCAAGTCAATCTTGGAGAAATACCGAGCTCCTTACAACTGATCAAAAAAATCATCAATGCTAGGGAGGGGATACTTGTTCTTGATGGTAAGCTTATTCAATTGTTTGTAGTCAATACAAAGTCGAAGACTACCATCCTTCTTCTTCACAAAAAGAACCAGAGCACCCTAAGAAGATGTGCTAGGCCGAATAAACCCCTTATCCAATAATTTTTGCTATTGCTCCTTCAACTCTACAGGTGCCATCTTATAAGGTGGCATAAAGATAGGATTTATACCTAGCACAACATCTATACAGAATTCTATCTCTCTATCTAGTGGCAATCTAGGTAACTCCTTTGGAAAAACATATGAGAACTCACGTTCCATTGGTACCCTTTCCATTGATCCTATTTCTGCTTGAACATCTTTGACTATAACTAGATAGCCCTGACACCCTCTATTAAGCATCTTCCTAGCTGTAATAGTAGAAATAAGGTTAGGAGACATGAAACTCTCATTGCCTTTGAATCTAAATTCCTCTTTACCTGGAATTCTAAAAATCACTTCTTTCACTCGATAGTCCACAAAAGCATAATATTGGAACAACCAATCCATTCCTAAAATTGTATCAAACTCAATCACATCCAGAAGGACCAAGTCTACTAACAATTCTCTACCTTCAACCAATATAGGAAAAAATGGAAAGAAGATGTCTGTCTCCAACTCATCACTAAGTGGAGTCAAAATAGACAAAGGAAAACTCATCTTAGAAGGAAGAAAAGCCACTTTGGAAGCAAACAAAGGAGATACAAATGAATATGTAGCACCAGGATCAAACAAAACTCTAGCCTCAGAGCAATAGACTGGAATACTACTTGTTACCACTGCATTGGATGCCTGTGCATCCTAAGGAGTCAAAGTAAAGACCCTAGCATGTCCACATCCTGGCTGCAGTAAGGTGAATGGCTGAGTCTATCCTCTGCCTTCGCCCTACTGACTCACAAACTATATCGGTTGTTGCTGAGGGTACATGTGTGCCTAATATTGCTAAGGCACCTGCTGCAAGGGCTGGACAACATAAGGTGAAAATCCCTGAGCAAAGGATGGTTGGAATCCATAGTTCGGACAAGCTCTAATAAAGTGTCCAAACTGACTACACCTGAAACATGCTCCTAGCATCAAGTGACAAGGACCCTGATCCACTCACCCACACATGGCACACACACTAGCTCCAGACCCAAAATTGCCATGTTCAGAGCTCTGTCCACTGCTGCTATTAGTACTACCACCAAATCAAGTAGCCCCACTACTCCGGCGATCCTGAGCAAAATGGTGCCTACCAGTCCGATGTGCTCTAAATTATCTACTCTGCTGAGAACTTGCTGACTGAGTACTCGTGTTGCCTATCTAAAACACTTGCTGTTGCACTCTCTGAACAGGTTTGACAATGTCGCTATCATAAGGGTTAGGTATAGTATCATGTCGGATATGTCTTTGCTCTAGCTGTCTCGCCTCCTCCACAACACTCTCCAAACTATGACCCTCTATTCGAATACCAATATAAGCTGGGTGTAACCCAGTCACATACAACTCAACTACTTTGGCAACATCCTACCTCACATCCTCATCATGTCTCATCAATCTATAAAACTCTCGAGTTTAGTCCTCGACTGATTGATCTCTCCTATCAATATTAAGCAGCTGCCATCTATGGTTCTCTCTTATAGATAAAGGATAGAAAAATATCATAAAATGCTCCTTAAAACCCAACCAAGTCATCGTGGCCATAAAAGGCTGGATGGACTACATAAACCATTCCTGAGCTGTCGCTGAGACTGATAGCTCCACAATCATGATCCTCTGATAATCAGAATACCTATATTTGGTCCTGGACTCAATGGTGTTAATGAAATCTAATGCGTCTCCAGTACTATCAAAATAAACTCGTCCCACTCTGGAGTATAACAATGTCGCATCTACATCTGACATCCCCTAATTCTGCTACTGAAACATCTGTTGCACTATGGGCATCGCCTGATTAAGAGCTGCCAAGCCCTAATTAATACCTGCCATGCCAACTGCAAAAGATGTAGGTTCCTCTGCTAGAATCTGAGGCTCTACATGAGGCTGATCCTACCTCTGAGCTACTGCTACTCTGGCTCTGCCCCTACCTCTACCTCTACCTCTACCTCTACCCCTACCTTTAGGTCGAGGGGCAAGAGGAAGAATCTCATCTTGAAATGACTGTTCACTATCATCAGGCTCTGCATCAACACCAGGGGCATTACGAGCATGCCTTAATTTGAAAAGACAAGAAAACTCAAATTCAGTTACAAATAAGAACATAGACATAGACGTTGAATCCTAAGGATAAGAAATCAACAAGTAACAGATAACAACCTAAGTACTGTAGTATCATAAGAAAAGATAGATATTAATAGTCAAAAGCATGAAAAACGAGCCAAAGCTTCGATACCAACTTTGTCATAACTCAAACCTAGGGGCATGTGATTGACATTAGGGAATGGGAAAGAATAAAGCTACCGAAACTCATAGTAAGCCTTAAAAGAAAACATGAAATAATTTACTTTAAAACATTATAATAAAATAATTAAATCCTGATGTACATTTTCAAATTGATTTTTCTCAATTTAAATAAACCATGCCATCGTCATGTATAAATAAACATCATTAGTTATACAAAATAGTATTTCAGTACATAAATCTCAATACATAATATCCATATTAAAATATGTAGTTATACAGTTCTTTATTGCGGTACACAGATACTAATACAAACACAACTATATAGACCTAAAAAAGATAGCCAGTGAAGAAGCTACACGACATAGAGAAGTAGGCCTAACGAAAGACTCCTAAACTCTTGAAAAAAATAAGTTAAGGAGAGTTAGATCTCACTGAGTAAACTAATAAAAGAAATGAATGTGGTTTGAAAATCTCTTTTAAAATAGGTTTTATGAACAATATAATATATTTATAATTTATTAAATTCATTTGATATACATATAAGAAAATGCATTTTTCAAAAGGAAAGAAATAAATTTCTAAATGCTTTTAAAAAATTATAGTCTAAAAATAATAACTAAGTAGAACTTGAGTCCTTAATTTTTAATAGTCATTAGGCTCACTTATATCCAAGACTACCAGATCCCGAGAGCAAAACATCACCAGGATGCATAGCTGTAGTCACATCACTTAATCCAATATCACTGGCGGTGTCCAAGAGTAAAGTATCACCAAACCATAAGCCCCAGTGGTTTAATAAATATTAATCCAATTATAATGGCGATGTCCGAGAGCAAAGCATCACCAGACCTTCGGTCCAAATATTTATTAAATAATCAAATATGATATTACTGGCGGTGTTTGAGAGCAAAGCATCACTAGACCATCGACCCCAATAATATAATCAATATAATCAAATATTTTATTGGTGGGCACACGGTCCTGATAAAACCCATAAAGTAGTATATTCTACCATAGTTTATTTGAAATAAATGAAATTAAATGAAACAATGAAAATTACAATAATTAAAATAAATAAACCAACTATAAATTAAATCATGCAACATTATTTAAAGAATAACGATTAGAATCTTGTAAAATTAAATTCATCAGCAATTATGTATTTAATTTGAAAACCCGACATGTAAATCAAATATTAACTTACAAGATGGATGTGCTCCTTTGCTACATCGTGTCCAACCTCGACTGGTAGACGTGACCGGAAGGGCGGCTAAAAGAAAAAAAAGGAAAACGATAATCAGAAAGTAGAACCCTAACGTCTAGAATTTCTAAGGAAGACTTGACTTAGAATTCAAAACTTAGGATTGACCCGATGTCACATTTTACGAGAAATCTACCGAAAATTCAGCAAAGTCTCCTCTATAAAATGGACATCCTTTTACTAAAGTAGAGTCAACCTTGCAAGCAAACACACTTCTAAACTTCACACAAGCTCAACACCTCGGGTTGGGACCCCAAACTACACAATTTCCAACCGAGATTCACAATTCACAATAAAATAAATGTTAAATAATAATATATATAAATCGCTAAAAATCCATAATTACAATAATAAATTAGAACATAATTCATTTGAACATCAAAACACTAAATATAAATATTTTTCACAACAAATAATAAAAATCTCAAATAATTAATATAATATTATAAAAATTCAATTTTTCCAAATATTCACTATAAAATTGTCACTTTCACATTTAATTATTCAAATAGCTTAATTATATAATAAAAGTAACTTAAAATCCATATAATCACCAAAAATGGTAATTAACATATTATTGGAATAGAGTTTTCAAAAATTAGTATTATTTAACTAAAAATAGTAAATAATTTATAAAAATTAATTTAATGCCCTAATAAATTCAAAAATCATTTTAGACATAATATTTAACTATATTTTCAACAAAATCACACAATTTACCCATAATTTCAAAAATCCCATAAAATTAATAATTCCTCAAAAATTATATAAATTCACTAAAAATTATTTTATAAATTCTAAAATTATTAACTCAAATTATTAACACTAATTTAACCAAATTTTCATTAAAAATAATTAATTAACATAATTATCAAAAAATTCAATATTTAATATTAAAATAATGAAAAATTACCCATAATTCAAATAAACTAAAATAATTTAATATCAACTAAATACATATATAGATCAACTCAAAAATTAACCAAATATTAAAAATAAATTATGATTAATTAAGCAGAAATTATATTAATTAACTAAAAATTAAAATAAAGACAAAAGCTAATAAACAACTAATAAACAATTTAAAACTAACTAAGAATCAACCTAAAACTAACTAATCACTAACCCACTTAACCCTAACGAAATAGAGATTAGAGGCCAGGGAATGGAGCTGTCACCTGTGCTAGAGTAACTTCAGTCTCTGGTGGCTGTAGGTGGTGGAGGAGCTGGACGTCACGCGGCAGTAGCTGGAAGTGCTGGTGTTGTCTCCAACACAAGAAGAAGGAGGAGAGGAAGGATGGATCGGCAAGGACAACAAGAAGAAGAAGAAGCTGATGGTGGTCATGGCACGAAGAGAAGGTGATGATGGTGAGGTTGAGAATATGGCAGAGACAGGGAAGGTAGGAGGAAGACGGGACAGAAAATGAAGAAGGGGAAAATGGTATAAAAAAAAAGGCTTAAACACAAGCTTTTAACGATATAATAATAATAATAATAATAATAATAATAATAATAATAATAATAATAATAATAATAATAATAATAATAATAATAATAATAATAATAATAATAATAATAATGCCATATAAAAGTAATGACAATTAAAATAAATTAATGTACATGCATGTAATAAAAATAACATAAAAATAAAATAATTAATATTGCTAAAATCTCGATATATATTTATATAAAATAATTTAATATTCAGGTTATTACAAATACCAAAAGAGGACCATACCAAAAATTGCTCTATTTACTCCAATGTTTTGTAAAAGTATGAGTATCCAAAGGATCTTTCCAACGATATTCACGCTGAGAAATATAAGAAAAGCGGGGGAATACTCGAAAAAGGAAGAAAAGCACAAAAATAACTCAAAGATTGTTTTAATACTTAGAATTTGATCTATTTATGCTAAAATTCCATGAGTTTTGTTTATTAAATTCTCCCTAAAATTAGGTGTTTAATAAAGCTCTTCACTTGGTAAAAAATATGCTCTTAACATAAGAGGATTAACGATACCTATGACTCTTACAAATTATAAATAAATGATAGTCATGAAAATCAAAATTAGTGAGATTCATTGAGTGCACGCTATCTCATTATAGAATGATGAATTTTCTCATAAATTTTCAAAAAAAAAAAAACTTTTATAAAAATTATCATGATGAAACTAACTTTAACAAGTCTTTAGGGATAACAAATCCAGAAGAAGATAAATCCAATATGTGGAATCAACACTAGCGCCAATAAATTAATCAAAGTCAGTAAGCAACAAAGGTGGTTGATCATAGTCAATCAGCAAAAATTCAAAGACAATCAGCTAAAAAATTCCAAACGGTTAGCATAATTGATTAACGTAAAATCTCAAAATCCTAGTAAACATGAAATTCCAATATGATGTTTGCATTTTGCATACATTGCACTTCATCTCAATTATATGCTATATAGTAGCCAAAATACAATTTTCAAATTCACCTTATTATATGCTACGCAGTAGCTATGATATAGTTTTCAAATTCACTTTGCTATATGCTACACAGTAGTTATAATAAAAATTCCTAACAATCATAACTTGCTAGACACTACACAACAGTTATAGCACAATATCAAATCATGATTAGCTAAGCACTACACAACTTATAGCACACTTTTGATCTAACTTGCTAGACACTACACAGTAGTTATAGCCCATTATCAAATCACTTTTGCTAAACATTCCAAAGGAATTATAGCACATTTCAAATCTTTTGCTAAATGTTCCACAGGACCTATAGTACCATTATCATAATTTGCTAGATACTCCATAAGACCTATAACATATTTGTCTTTAGCTATACAGTACACATTAGTTATAGCATATTTTTGCTAAATGTTTTATAGGAAATATAGTGAAACTTTCAGTCACAGTTACTAGACATTCCACAGGAACTACAGTATAATTTGCTAGACAGTATACATTAGTTATAGCTATTTTCGCTAAATGTTCCATAGGAAATATAGCGAAACTTTCAGTCATAGTTACTAGATGTTCCATAGGAACTATAGTACAATTTGCTAAAAACTACACTGTAGTTATAGCATATTTTCGCTAAATGCTCTATAAGAAATATAACAAAACTTTCAGTCACAGTTACTAGACATTCCATAGGAACTATAGTACACTTAGCTAGACACTACGTAGTAGTTATAGCATATTTTTGCTAAACGTCCTTTAGGGAATATAGTGAAAATCACTATCACTAAATGTCCCATAGGGAATATAGTGTCACCTACCAAATGTCCTATAGGGAATATAGCAAAATGCACTAAACATAATGTTAACTACTATTCACTGAACATAATAATAACATCATCGCTATATGTTCCATCAGAACTATAGCCTATTTTTAAAATATACTGAACATAGTGTCAACTGCTATTCATTGAACACAGTTATAGCATTACCACTCTATGTTCCACCGAAACTATAGCTTGTTTTCAAAATGCACTGAACACAGTGTTTGTCACTATCCATTGAACACAGTGATAACATCACCACTAGACATTCCACAGGAATTATAGTGTAATTAACTTGCTTGAAACTGCTCGATAGCTAAAACATATATCATAAGTCTGCACTCAATCACCATAGAGAGTTTCAAAGAACACAAGTAAGTATCCTAACTTTTTGTTTTGAAATTATCTGCATATTTACTTTGCAGCAATTTATCAAGCAAACAACGACAAAAGAAGGCAATTGTAAGCACCCAATTTTGGGATGCATTGATATGCAGATGTGACAAAGCATCTGATGATGACAATTTCTTATGAATAGGTCTTTAGAACTTCAAATTTCAAATTTTATGGTTAAATTGCAAACTTTTAAAGGATTAAATCGTAAAATTTCTAATTTTTCTATGAGTCAATGTTAAAATAAAGGAAAATTAAAAAAACGCATCGGATTGCAATATTCCAAATCGGAATTGTAAAATTCCAATAGGAATTCTACATTTCCGATCGAAAATATAGAATTTCGATTAGAATTCTACATTTTCGATCAGAAATGTAGAACTCTAATAAGAAATGTACAATTTCAATCGGATTCCGATGCCCATTTTTTTTATTTTTGATTTTATTTTTCTAATTTTTCATTGGTTGAAATTAATTAATTAAATAAAATTGGAAAGATAAATTTGTTTTGAAAAATTAAAACTACTTTTATCCTAGATTTTTTTGAGATAAATACAAAACAAAAAATATTTCCAGAAGAAAAATCCTCCTGAAACTAAAACTAAAATTTTGAAAAAGAATTAGGGTTTTATAAAAGCCAAGAGGCTTTAAGCATATGGAAAAGCTAAAAAAAAAGGGCAGAGAGAAAAAATTTTCACGAAAAGAAAAATTTTGCAAAAAAAAAAAAATTATTCTATTGTAAATTTTTTAAAAGAAAGCATTGAGCCTTAGAAGGAGAAGGAGAAGGAGTTCTTTGGATTCCATTAAAAATGGTGATTAAAATCACACTCCGAAAAGAATCAAACAACATCTTCATCTGCATCCCTTCTTTCTTTCTTTCTTTCTTCATTGTTTATTTCTCCGTCTTTCATTTTAGTTTTATTTATTTTAGTTTTATCAATTTTTTAAAATCATTTATACTCTATTTTTATCCTTATTATTTTTATGTTTATTTTTTTCATTTAATCTTATTTATTGATTGTTTACTGATTTTTATTGTTTGTTTATGTTTCCTAATGGTGGGAGTAATCAAAATGGAGATTATTAGGGTTGAATAAAAAATTCACCTATGAAGATCCATAGAATGTCATGGGTTAAAATCCTATTTTAATTTTATGTAGATTATTAGGGTTTTATTATTTTGTTAATTTTTATTTATGTGTTTGTCATTTATTTATTTTTGGGTTTGTATAATTTCATTATAATTTTCATAATTTCTTCGTAATAGCCCTAATAGTGGAATATTTAATTTTCTGTATTATTAAAATTAATTAGTAAATTAGGTTCATTTGGTAAAACTCCCATAAAATCAATGGTGGTTTTAGATTAATATAGGTGGTATGTAATTAAAATTAGGGTTAGAAATCACTAAATGTATGCTTTTGATTCATTATTTGCTTTAATTTTTTGTTTGGGCTTGTTTGTATATTTTTATTCTCTTTGGGCTCCAAGCCCACGTTAGGTTCTAATCCATTTGATTAATAGGCCTTTTAAATTGGTTTGTAGGTTAAATTGACTTTAAAATTAATTTAGGCCCACTAGGTTAACTTATATTTATGCCCATTTTTAGTTTAATTAAGAATAATTTAGACTTAACCCATTAAAGCATTTTCTTTTTAAAATAAATAGATTTAGGATCATATCACTTAATTTAAAATTAAGTAGAATTAAGACCACTAATTTATTTCCATTTTGTTTCTTAAAATTAATATTTTTTAGAATTAAAACAAGTAGACTTAGGCTCATCAATTATCTTAAAAACATAGACCCAACTTTAACTTTATTTCATTTGTAAATAAAATATGTAGAATTAGCCCATTTAATTAAAATTAATGTCTTAGGGACCATTTTGCTTTATGAATGCAGTTTTTATATGTACTTTTCATTATCTGTTGCCTTGGAGTTAGATAAATGACATCTTAGGGTTTATATGAAATTCATGTAATTAGTGAATAAATTAGTAATTAATAAGGTAATTCTCAATGAACACTAGATTGAAAGAAGTTCGTATTTTGTATTCAAAATCTCCTAGTTGTGGTGCTAACTCTATTTTAGAGAATGGAATTATCATCACCTTCAAATTGTCCCAGTTATTACCCTCGGTGGTGACTCCTCATCTCCACGCTATGTCTTTATAATACAGTAGTGTGTTCTCTAAAGCCCTGAGCTTAAACAGTGTCGTAGTTGCTAA
Organism: Mallotus nudiflorus; assembly: GCA_947683625.1. Classification (NCBI taxonomy): domain Eukaryota; kingdom Viridiplantae; phylum Streptophyta; class Magnoliopsida; order Malpighiales; family Euphorbiaceae; genus Mallotus; species Mallotus nudiflorus. The sequence goes on along the minus strand of CANTUR010000286.1, from coordinate 2,091,595 downwards.
AATCTTGGAGCACACTAAACCTCGCTATCTACACTAGCACTTCTTTTTCACTTGTAGCAAAAGCACCTTGTATCAAGTTATTTTCCCTGAATGCTCTCTTAGTTTTAAGTACCTATAGAGCATTGTTCAACTTTATCAGCTTGATGGTTGTCATATCTCTTGAATCCTTTAATTTGGAGTTCTTTAGTTCACTTTTTTTAGGAAAACTTTACAAAATGTGCTTAACAACTCTCCAAGTGGCATGTTTTCCTTTATTGAAGTTGTTATCCTACCTATAAATGCTAACATTTTTTGTCTCTTTTATTTTGTCCTTCATGAACCTTTTTTTGAGATTAAAAACCTTCATTTCTTTGATTCTTATAGTGTTTTAATATTGCTTCAAGTAATCTTAGAATTTTTTTTAGCACTATGGATGTTCTTATCCAAATAACATCAAAAACTACATATAAATTCAAGTTTTAACTTTGAAGTTGTTTGCCTTTTCTTCTTCATAGACTCTAATCTCTGCCATAGATTATCAGGTATTTTAGTCAGTTCTTTACCTACTTGTATGTATTCCTACACATTAAAAGCCTACAGATAGCACTCCATTTTCATTGCTTAAGCTGCATAGTTATCACCTATAAGAGTTGGAGGAGCAAATTACTATTAAAATTATAATGGTATTCTTGTACATTGATTAAAGATAACGTACAACTCTTATAGATACAAGAGAAAATTTGTGTAACAACTAGAGAAAATGTCATTATGTACAAAAAGTCAAGGAGAGCTATGATTGTGTACAAGAAGTCAAGAAGAGATATTATAACGTAATTGTGTACAAGAAGTTAAGAGAAGTTATTATGATAGAAATATAAAATGGGATTGTGTGTAATAAGTCAAAAATAACATCCTTATCAAATATTAATAATCCTTATCTCTATCATCCCCCCATAAGTTAAGCAGGTGTAATAACAAGACTCAAATTGGTCTGAAGAAGTTAAAATTGATTTTTGGATAGTGGTTTGGTGAGATAGTTGGCGAGTTGATATTGAGAGGAGAGGTGGCAAACTTGCAAGGCATTATTCATGACTTGCTCCTGAATGTAGTGGAAATCTATTTCCAAGTGTTTTGATCTACTATGAAAGATAGGAGTAGTCATTAAATCTATTGCACCAAGATTGTCACACTAAACAATTAAAGATGTGGATGGAGGTCGACCTATTTCACGAAGTAAGGAGGTTAACCATTGAATTTCGATAACAGTAGATGCAATTGCCTTATATTTAGCTTCAGTGGATGATTTGACAATTGTGCATTACTTTTTAGATCCCTAAGCAATAAAATTATAACCAAGAAAAACATAAAATCTAGAAGTGGATTTACGATAGTCAGCATCACAATAAGCATGGAGTTTGTTGACCTTAGCAAGTTATTAATCTTGATTTTGATCTCAATAAACCTAATTTTGAGCTACTAATGTGTTTATTTCAAGTGTGTATAAGTTAGGAGTAATTTGGAAGTCAAAATAATGATGACCTATCGAAGAAAAATCATTCCGAAAATTCATCATAAGTACTATATCAACTAGACTACTCATAGGGACTAAATTGCATAAAAAGTGCAAGTTTTTGTCATAGTCTTGATCGAGACCAAGGGAGACCAATTTGTGAGTAAAACTCAAGAAATGGCAAAATTGATCCCGATCTAATGTCTCGATTGGGACATTGCTCAGGACATGGAAGTCCAGAGTGGGACATTGATATCCCGATCGAGACTAAAGCAAAATTTTAAACACAACAACTCATAATAGCTATTCAATGCTCATCCTGATTGGGATTGATGATATCCTAACTAGGACCCAACAAAATGCAGCTCAAAAGTCCAAATTTCATTCAAATGGACTTTATTTTTGTTAGAATGAAATTATTGCTTCCAATAGATATAATTGAATTGCTTAAGCATAAATATAACCTCTAAAGATTATCTTAAGGTTAAAAAACTTGTTTATTCATTCTATACCTTCAAGCATTCAATTAACTCTCTTAACTCTCTTAAAATTCATTTTATTATTATATACTCTTGTAAGAGTGGGTGAGTGTTAGAATAGAAATTCTTATTCTTTTATTTTCTAGAGTTAAGAAAACGAGAAGTGAGATTCTATTCTAAAGGAATTGGTTTAAGTGTTTAGCCATTAAAACACTTGGGAATTTAGTTCTAGTGTGAGCTTTAAAAACACACGTAAATTAGTTTTTGAGTAACCCTTGAAAAATCAAGTTGTAGGGTTATATGAGTGATCCATAAAACTCTTTTGTAATCATAATCTTATGAATAAGATTGTGGGTGATTGAAAATCCTGACATGGGGATCAGTTAGGTGGAGATGTAGGATTGTTGTTTAATTTGAACTCCTTAAATCATTATGTTCTTCACCCTTCCTTCTCAACATTTCATTTAATTCTTATTCAAATCTTTTTAATTTCTTATTTTATTCTATAGTCCTATTCAACCCCCCCTCTAGGAATCTTTTAATTAGTATCAGAGTGTGAATTCTAGGAACTTCATTATTAGAATACAAGATCATGAGGAGTGAATCACAAAACATTTCTTCACTTAGACCATTCTTTGATGGTAGTGACTATCCTCATTAGAGGTTCAAAATGGAGCTATACGTTGATTGTGATTCCATTAAAATTTGGGAGATTGTCCTAAAAGGTTGGGAACCACCTACAACTACCATTGATGGTGTAGTAATTACTCTTATAAGAAGCCAATGGAATAATAAACAAAAGGAGGAAAATTATAAGAATAAAAAGGCTATGATCACTCTAGTCTCTTCTATGACAAGAGAAGAAAGAGGTAAGCTTCAACATTGCATGTTGGCTAAGGAAATGTAGGAGACCTTGGAAAATCATTATGAAGGCAAGCAAGTGAGAAGGAAGAAGGTTCAACTTCATATGTATGAATATGAACTCTTCAAAATGAAGCCTTAAGAATCAATCATAAAGATGATAAACCATCTCAATGCTCTCCTCACAACCCTCAAGAAACTTAGAAAATAGTTCTCTAAGGAAGAGGTGAATAATAAGATTCTAAGAATCCTACCTAAGAAGGATTGAGAATCTCGAGTCACTTCAATTAATGAAGCTTAAAACCTCTTTACTCTCTTAACCGATATGCTTATTGGAAAGCTCTTAACACATGAGCTTACAATCAAATAAAGAGGTGAAAAGCAAAAAGAGAAGGAAGAAAAGAAAAAGAGCATAGCACTAAAAGCTCTTCAAGAAGATAGTGAAGGAGAAAGCATTAAATATCATAGTGATGAAGATGGTGATATTGCCATGCTCATTAGAAACTTCAAGAAGTTTTTGAGAAAGAAAAATTTCTCAAGAGCAAAAGACATCAACAAGAAGTTTACAGGAGATAGTAAGAAGAGAACCAAAGAAGTTACTTGCTATGAATGTAAGAAGCCAGGACACATCCAAAGTGAGTGCCCTAAACTTAAACTTAAGAATAAGGGAGCAAAAGATAGGAAGAAGGCCTTCAAAGCTACTTGAAATGACTCCTCCAAATTCGAAAAGGAAAAGGAATAACAAGAAGTGGCCAATCTTTGATTCATGACTCTTAAAGATTATGGTGATGGTTATTATGATTATGATGAACATGATGATGATGTTGAGTGATCTATTATGTGCAAACTCTTGCTGAAATGAAAAAGCTTATTATCTAAAAAGAAGCATTATAAGTATGAGTTAAATAACTTAATCAAGGAATTTGAAAAGTTAAAAATTGAATTTTCTAGTTTTATTAAATCAAATGATAAACTTACTAGTGATTTAAAATCTTCTAATTCCTTGGAAGAGCAACTTAAGAAAGCTAGTGATGCAAAACATAAACTTTCTAATGAGTTAGTTGAGCTAAAAAATTCCATATCAAAATTTCAAAGAGGAAAAGAGAGTTTAGATAATTTACTTGATTCTTAAAAATTTCATGGATATGCTCATGGAAATACTTATGGAAATTCTCATAGAATGGTCTCATCTTCATTATCATCACATATTAAATTTGTTAAAGCATCATGAAATGCCATTCATTCTACCTCTAAACTAATTGAGACTCAATCTTTCAAAGTTAATAAGTCTAATGTGTCAAATATTAAAGACAAGTATTATAAGACTCAATCCTAAGTGACACAAAGAGGTAAGTCTCATGCTAGAAAAGCACAATCCAAACATGCTTACATAGTAGACACAATCACATTAGGCATGCTATACAACATAACACATATAAACATGTTGCACAAACCTAGTAAAATACACATTGCCATTGCCAATGCATGTCTCACACCATGACTTAAAATAATAAGAGACACACACTACCATAACACAAAAGGCATTTTTCACACACTAGGAAAGCATATCATCATTGGAAAAATAAATTTGAAAATGTTGTATGTTCATATTGCATGATTAAAGGACATACCAATAATGTGTGCTTCTATAGAAGACTACACATGAATTTACTTCCTATGGATTATCTTGAGACTAACCAACCTAGACCAAAAAAGGTTTAGGTTCAAAAGAGCACTTAAATTATTTTGTTTAGGTGTGCATGAAATCCACAAGAATAAAAAGCAACTGGTATCTTAATAGTGAATTTTAAAGGCATATGACGGGAGACAAAGAGCAATTTAACAAGCTTGATGCTAAGGATGTAGATCATGTCACATTTAGAGACAATGCAAAAGGAAAGATTATCGGTATTGGAGAAATAGGTAATCCTCAGTCCTTATCTATACATTATCTGTTGTTTATTGATGGTCTCAAATATAATTTGCTTAGTTGAAGTCAATTATGTGACATGGCAAATAAGGTGACTTTCTATCCTAGAAATTACTTTCTTACTTAGAAATTACTTTCTTAATGGTCTTGATGAAAATAAAGTAATTTTTAGTGGTAAAAGAGTAGATAATGTTTATTTTATTAATTTGAATAAGATTGATAACAAAGACATTAAATGTTTAATATTTATTTCCCATGACACATGGACATGGCATAGAAGGTTAGGACATGCAAATTTTGAGCTTTTGAATGATCTTTATAAACATGAACTTATTATTAGTTCACCTATGCTTGAATTCACTAAGGATAAACCTTGTGATTCTTATAAAAAAGGAAAACAATCCAAGTCCTCATTTAAGCTTAAAAATTTAGTGTCCACTTCTAAACCTCTTGAACATATACATATAGATTTATTTGGACCAACTAGAGTTGCTAGTCTTGGTGGAATGCACTATGCATATGTATTGGTTAATGATTACTCTAGATTTACTTAGGTATGTTTTCTTGCTCATAAGAATGATTCATTTAAAACTTTTGAAAATTTTGCAAAAAGAGTTCAAAAAGAAAAAAGTTTTTGTATTTCTTCTATTAGAAATGATCATGGAACTGAATTTGAAAATGAATTTTTCAAAGACTATTGTAATGAAAATGGTATTTCACATACATTTTCTTCTTGGAGAACTCCTCAACAAAATGGGGTAGTTGAAAGGAAAAATAGAACTTTTGTGGAAATGGCTAGAACAAAGCTTTATAAATATAATTTGCCTCTATAATTTTAGGTAGAAGCCATTAACATATCTTGTTATATTTTAAACCGAGTTTTCAAAAGACCAATTTTAAATAAAAAATCTTGTGAGTTATGGAATAATAGAAAACCCAAAATATCATATCTAAGAGTGTTTAGATGTAAGTGCTTTATATTAAACACGAAGGATAATCTTATGAAATTTGATTCCAAAGTTGATGAAGGAATTTTCCTAGGTTATTTTATTTCTAGTAAAGCATATACAATTTTTAATAAGAGAAATCTAGTAGTTAAAGAGTCAATGCATGTCATATTTAATGAATCAAACTCACTTGATCTTAGAAATAATGTTTGTAGTGTTGATGATCTTATAGGTGATAATGAGATTATGGATACATAAGAAGAAAATGCTAGTAAGCCTTTGGAACTTGAAGGTCCAAGTGAGGAGGATAATGAGGAGATATCTCAACCTACCTTGAAGGATAAACTTCCAAAGGATTGGCAATTCAAGAAAGCTCATCCTCAAGATCTCATTATAAGTGACACTACAAAAGGGGTAACTACTAGATCTAAATTAAAGTCTATTGTTAATTTAGCATTCATTTCTCAAATTGAGCTAAAAAATGTTGATGATGCATTAAGTGATAAATTTTGGGTCCTTGCTATACAAGAAGAATTAAATCAATCTGAAGAAATAGATTTTAGACCTTGGTTCCTAGACCAAAACATCACCCTATTATAAGCACCAAATGGGTGTTTAGAAATAAAATTAATGAACAAGGTGTAATAACTAGGAACAAAGCTAGACTGGTAGCTAAAGGTTATAATCAAGAGGAAGGCATTGATTATGATGAAACCTTTTCCCATGTTGCAAGGTTGGAAGCTATTAGAATGTTACTTGCATTTGCATCATTCATGGATTTTAAACTTTATCAAATGGATGTTAAAAGTGCATTTTTAAATGGTTTCATTGAAGACAAAGTATATGTCAAGCAACCTCTAGGTTTTGAAAATTTTGATTATCCAAATCATGCTTTTAAATTGTCAAAAGCATTGTATGGATTAAAATAAGCTCCAAGAGCTTAGTATGAAAGATTGAGCAACTTTTTATTAGAGAAAGGGTTCTCTAAAGGAAAAGTTGAAACAACTCTTTTCATAAAGAAATCCAAGCATGATTTATTAATTGTTCAAATATATGCTGATGATATTATTTTTGGTGCTACTAACCATTGCTTATGTGAGGAATTTTCTAAGCTAATGCAAGGAGAATTTGAGATGAGTATAATAAGAGAACTAAAATTCTTTCTCAAATTACAAATCAAGCAATGTAAGGATGGGATTTTCATCAATCAAAAAGAGACATTCTTAAGAAATTTGGCATGGATGGAGCTGAGACAAGCAAAACTCCAATGAGCACCATAACCAAACTCAACAAGGATGAGAATAGCAAACTAGTTGATGAAAAGTGATTTAAAGGTCTGATCGGATCCCTTCTTTATTTAACTACTAGTATACCCAACATTATGTTTGCTACTTGCTTATGTGCAAGATTTCAATCAAGTCCTAGAGAGTCTCATTTGAATGCTATCAAAAGAATTTTCAAATATCTGTATGGTACAATGCATTTAAGACTATGGTATCCTAGGATTTCTTCATTTGACTTGTTTAGTTATTCTAATATGGACTTTGTCATAGCTTACCAAATAGGAAGAGCACTGTCGGATAGTGTTTAGTTTCTTGGTTTAGCAAAAAACAAGTTTTGGTTACCTTATATTATAGCAAGTCTTTATTATTCACAAGTGTCAAAAACAATAATTGTTGGACTATGGTATAAAACTTGACCATATTCCAATCAAATGTGATGATACAAATGCTATAAACATTAGCAAGAATCCTATTCAACATTCTAGAACTAAGCATATAGATATTCAACATCATTTTTTACATGATCATGTTCAGATTGGAGATATCTCACTTGATTTTGTTGATATAAATAATTAACTTGTTGATATCTTCACAAAACCTCTCAATGAAGAAATATTAAATTTCATTAAACATGATCTTGGCATGATTAAGGTTCCACTCTGTCTTGATTTTGATAATCCTTTAAGTTTTCCTTATGATTATTTTTTGCATATGATACTTGTTCTCTATTTTTTTTATTCCTTCTATTTCACAAAATTAATAATTAATTTATTAAATTAATTATTTTAGCAAAATATATCCTTCCTTAAATGATTTTTTTAAATACTCATATAACTTTTTTAAAAATTCTCAATTAATTCCAAATAAATGCAAATTAAATTTGTAAGGACTTAATTGTAAGACATTTTGGACTTAATTGTAATCTTTTTGCAAACTTTTGTTGACAGGACCTTAGTCCTACTCGGGACTAGATCATGTCCCGATCAAGACATGATTTGTCAATTCTATGTCTATTACATAGAACTAATCAGGATATCACTTGGGACATCATGTCCCGATCGGAATGGGAACATGTCCTGAAAAGGACATAGCTCTTGACAGCATTAGGATTTTAAATCCTTTTAACCTTTTAACTCTCTAGTCAAAATCAAGAACGATTTCCTATTTAGTTAAAATTCAAATTTTACACTATTTCCAACTCTAATTTCTTACCTATAAGTACCACTTTATTCTTTTAAGTTTTTCATCTCAATCAATTTTTTTCTTTTCTCTACAAATTCTTCAAATACTCTTATTTTCTCTCCTAATGGCTCCTAAGAAACTAAGCAAGGCTCTTTCATCTTCTCAAGCTCCTCCTTTTAAAAAGGAAAAACCTAAGAGAACTCATTCTCCACTCTCTTACTCTTCTCAAAAAATCAAGAAAAGAATGTCTCAATTTCAAAAAATAGGATTTATTCCCTCAAAATTCATAGATGAAACTACTCTCAAGGCAATTGGTTGTTATGAAGAAGTACAAGATCTTCTTCTCAAAGGTGAGATTTATGATTTTTCTTTTCCACCTTTTCCATCCTATCCTTCTCTTATAATTAAGTTTCTTTCTTTATATAATCTTCATTTCATCAAATTTGATGATGATAATTCATACTTCTCCATGAGATTCAAATTGGGAGGGAGAGATAGTTTTATGACTTATTAAGAGTTTAATACTCTTTTTGGCTTTTTTTAAGAGGGACACATTCAAGTTAACCCTTATTGTCTTGCACTTCCTATTGGGATGAAATCAAAGCTCCTAATGCTCCATAATTCTCCATCGAACATACTAAAGATTCATTCATCAAATCCAAAGAACTTTGGTATTTTCATCATTTCATTACCTACTCTATTAATGTTAGAGCTCTTTCAAATGAAGCCCTTTCTCTTGATGACATTTTTATTCTTTATTATCTTCATCATAATGAGAATATTACTTTGGGAAGATTTTTATAATAGAGAATTTGGCTAATTAGTGATGGTTACACCAGTGCAATTTATATTGGTGGAATTTTCATAAAGTTAGCTAAATTCTATAATATTAATCTTGACTCTCTACCCTCTACCAAACCCATGCTTCTTAATGTTTCTTTCATTAGAAATTCCAAAAAATTCACCTCTATTAATGGAGTATGGATTTGGAAACATGACCTTGGAACTAGTGAAAACATTGAAACTATGTTTCAAGAATTGGAAGAGCAAGAAAGTCAGGACCTTAGGGAAGAAGAACAAAAACCTCAACCTTATATTTCCCCTTTAAAGAAAAAAATAAGGAGTGAAGGTACATCAACTAAAGGTGTTCAAACTTAAGATGATGAACCTATTTAGGTAGGATAACTCTTTAAACGCATGTCCTTAAAGGAATCTAACTTTAATTCCTGCCTTGATGAAGTTGAATCCAATTTCAATGTGCATTTCAATCAATGGTAACATTGCTCATCTTCAATATGATGTCCATTATATCTATGAGCAATAATGCTACATTTGCACCTATCCTCCTCCTCCTCCATCCCCTCCTCTAGAATAGACCTTATATATACTTTTTGTTTGTTTTATTTTTAGAATATGTTTGGTTTATTGTTCATATATGAGCCTCTAACTATTAGTTTATCTTTAGGCTCATTTTATGTTTGTTTACGTTTAGTTTCTTTTTAGTTTATTTTCAGTATTTTATTTTTGTACTCAATGCATTTTAATTATTAATGAAATTTTCCTTTCTTTACAAATAAGTATATAATATTTTATTAAATTATATAATATTTTATTAATATAATTATATTAAATTTATATTAAATTTATATCAAATTATATTAAATTTATATTAATTATTATATTAAATTATTTAATATAATAATTAATATAACAAATTAATTAATATAATAATAATATTTTTCATTATTAAATTTTTATTAAAAGTAAATGAATATAAATAAATATTAATTAAATAATAAATATTATAAATATAAATATTAATTAAATAAATATTAAAATGTTCTTTTAAAGGTATATTTTTAAAGGTGTATGCATGAAATACAATTTAATTTACTAATTAATTTAGCAATGAAATTCTATTTCATTTTCTTCAAATACTATAACTATATCAATCACGGCCTCATCTTAATCTTTAAAGTTATGTCTTATATTTTTCTAATTTCTTCTCTTATAATACTTTAAGCGCTAATGAAACTATTTTAGTAAAATTAAACCGTCTTAATTCTCGGGCAATTGCACCAAAAATTCGAGTCGTTCCCTTTGGATTTCCTTGTTGATCAATGACAACTGCAACATTGTCATCATATCGTATATTATCATACTGTTATCACGTTTGAGTTCTTTACAATTACTTACAATTAAAGCTTGGATTACTTTTGACCTTTTTAGAGATGAATTTGGTGCTGCTTTCTTGATCACAACAACAATAATGTCACCAATATGAGCATATCGGTGATTACTATTCCCTGTGATTCGAATACATATCAATTCTTAGGCTCCATTATTGTTCGCTACATTTAAATGGGTCTGAGATTGGATCATATCATTTTTTTTAAATCTGTTAAAGGAAAAAAAGATATATTGTTTATCCAAAAAAAAAAAGGAATTTGCGATTTTTTTAGCATCCCAAAACAAAAGTATTTTTCTTTGAGTTCTATATTCCTATCACAAAATAATGAATTGAGTTTGTATAGGCATTTTGGATGTTGCTATTGAAATAGCGCTTCTTGCTATATTTTCTACTACTCCACCCATTTCATAAAGTATTCTACCGGTTTAACGACAGCTACCCAATATTCAAGAGATCCTTTTCCCAAACCCATATGTGTTTTCATAGATCTTAAAGTAACTGGCTTGTCGAGAAATATACATACCCATATTTTTCCACCATGACACGCGTTTTGTGTCATTGCTTGGCGACCCGCTTCTATTTGTCTAGATGTAATCCAAGCGAGTTCAAGTGCTTAAAGAGCATATCTGCTGAAATAAATACGATTACCTCAAAAAGCTATTCCTTTCATTCTTCCTCTATGTTGATTATGGAATCGGGTTCTTTTTGGGTTATAGTTGATGGCTGTTTCTCAATTCCATCTCTACTATATAATTGAACATGAGAGTATCTTCTCATCCAGCTCCTCGTGAATGAGCGAATGAAATGATTAATATATATATATATATATATATATATATATATATATGTGTGTGTGTGTGTGTGTGTGTGTGTGTGTGTGTGTGTGTATGTGTGTTTCTTGAATAATATACTAAATCATGGGATTTCTAAGATTTCACTAAATTTATTTATTTTTATCAAATCTATTTCTAATCTATTTATTATTATTAGATTATTTTCTATTTTATTAGATTATTAGAACAACAATTTGTATTATTATTATTATTATTATTATTATTATTATTATTATTATTATTATTATTATTATTATTATTATTATTATATATATATATATATATATATATATATATATATATATATATATGAGAATATTGTTATTTTAATATAATATTATAATATTGTTATTATAATATTTTTTTATTATTTGTTATTAATTCTTATTAATTAATCTTATTAGTCAATTTGTATTTTATTATAATAATAATATTTCTAAATATAAATGTTATAATATTTTTATTATAGTATTATAGATATAGATAATTAGATAACTTTTTCTATTTTATTTAGTTTTTTATTAGATTTCTAAAAATTAGAAATTTGATATCATAATTATAATCTAAAAAACTTCACGGGCGAATATTCACTCTTTCATTAATATTTATTTCCTTTCTAGAGATGATCCATGATCTTTCAGAATAAATGGATTGTCTTTTGGTTCCTTTCGCTATCCCCCTAATAAATCATTACGATTTGTTTTCAAAAAAATCTTATGTATTTATAGGTGCTGTCGTTCCCATTGCCTTTCATTAATGATTAGGTCTTAATTTTACAACAGACCCTAATGAAATTTTTTCTTGAGTCAATCTTCTCAGTCTTTTTTGGCTCGAGGCTCTTGGTTTTTTATTTTTTGAATGAATTTGTTTAATTATAGATCCATTGGTATTGATTTATTAATCCATTGGCTTTTCTATGATGACTCATAGACCTTACATATTGGAATCATAGATCATTGATATTCTTTTTTCTCTTTCTTTCACCCTTCCATTTATCCATATAATTTTTTATTTTGATTTACAACTCCTAATCAAATTAGATTGGTTTTTCTTTTGTTTTTGCAAAGGGGATTTCACTTGCTCCAATAATATGACCAATTTATCATATCTTGAATGTTTCTTTGGATCTAGATAATGCAAAGCAATGAGTTGGTTATTAGTTGTATATTTATACTTATTAGTTCATAGTATAGGTCAGTCCTTTTTTTAATCTTGACTCTAAAAAACCAACGAGTCACACACTAAGCATAACAATTATATCAAATTATCAATTGAATTGTTTATTTTATTCAACCCTACAGAATATAGATATAGAATTTGAATTAAGTCTTTTTTTTTAAAAAAGAGTCTAAGAGTTTGTCATTTTTGTTTTATCAATGGATAGAATTAAAGACAAGTCAAGTAAGAATTTATTATTTTTTGTCTAGAAATACCTAAATTTTTATAACTAATACTCCATAAATAGTTCTAACCGTATATGAATAATAATCAATTTTAGCTCGAATGGTTTATGGAGGAAGACTATCCTCTCGAATCCATTCAACGCATAAAATTTCTTTTCCGTCAAGACGCCCCGCAATTTGTACTTGAATTCCTTTTGTATCTGCCTGTTCAATTAATTCAATAGCCTTTTTCATTGCTTTTTGAAAGGAAACTCTATTATTTAATTGTCCAACTATAAATTCTGCAAGAATATTAAGGTGCCTGTAAGGGTTTGAAATTCTTGTAATAGCAATATTGAGTTTTCGGTTCACACAATTAAGTTCCTTTTGTACATTTATCTATAATTCTTTGATTCGTTTAGGTTTACTTTCTATTAATAATTTTTGGAATCCTATGTGACTTGAATCACATCGATTTGTTTTTAAATCTCTAAATGTGCAATTCCCTTAACACCATAAGATATTTTGGTATTTTTTTACATAGTTCTTGATATAGTTTCTTATTTTTTGATCTTCTTGTAGACCCTCAAAGTAATTTTTTGGTTGAGCAAACCAAAGAGAATGATGACTTTGGGTTGTACCCAGTCTGAAACCAAGCGAATTAATTTTTTGTCCTATAATCCCTCACTAATTACTATATCATGAATGTCATATCTTTGGATTTAGCTTTTTTTTATGCATCCCCAAGTTTTTAAACGTATGTTATATTCTTCTATATTCTTCATATAAAGATATGTAATACAATAGTATATGACAAGTTGATCTTTTTATCAGATAACCTTACCCTCGAGCTTGGGGTTTTAATTTTTTCATAGTAGCACCTTCGTTGACTTCGGTTTACTAATGATTAAATTGGCTTTGTTGAAACCCATATTGTGGTGAGCATTCACTGCTGCAGAATAAATCAATTTTAAAATGGGATAACATGCTCAATAAGGCATGAGTTCGAGTATCATAAGTGTTTCTTCGTAAAAACATCCACGAATCTTATCAATTATTCTTCGTGTTTTGTGAGTGGACATACATATATGTTGGCCTAAAGCATATATTTTCGTGGATCTCCTATTTTCTTTCTTTTATTTATCATAAGATTGATTTACCTCTTTTTTTTTTTATTGATAATGAACGATAAATATCTAATAAATATCTATATTTTCCTTTTAAACTTTTAAAATGAAATTCAAATTTTCTTTTTTTATTTAATATTTAATATTCTTTAATATTAATATATTAAATTAATAATATTAATTTAAAATATTAATATATTAATTATTTAGGAATTAAGATTAATGAATTAACGACGAGATTTATTATCATTTTTTGCATGTCCCAAAAAATTTAGAGTTGGTGCAAATTCTTCCAATTTATGGCCCACCATACGATATGTTATATAAATAGGTATATGCTCCTTTCCATTATGGATAGCAATAGTATGACCGATCATTGTGGGTATAATGGTAGTGCCCGGGACCATATTACTATTATTTCTTTTTCTGCTTTTGTGTTAAGCTTATTTATTTTTTTTAAATAAATGGTTTGCTACAAAAGGATTTTTTTAATGAACGTGTCATAGTTACTTTCTCCTATTGTTTTATTTATTTTGAAAAGATGAAGAAATAAATTTTATTTTTTCTCCTATTTACTAAGGCAAGGAAGAATCAAATTATCACTATATTTATTCCTTTTTCTACTTCTTCCAAGTGCAGGATAACCCTAAGCGGTTGCGGGTTTTTTTCTACCAATTGGGGTCCTCCTTTCACCACTCCCGTGGGGATGGTCTATAGGGTTCATAACTACTCTTACTATAAGACGCTTACCTAGCCAACATTTAGATCCAGCTCTACCCAAACTTTTCTAGTTCACCCCAGTATTCCCTACTTATTCAACTATTGCTAAGTAGTTTTTTGGATATTAAACAAACCTCCCCAGAAGGTAATTTTAATATGGCCAATTCCCCCTCTTTTGCAATTAGTTTCACTACAGCACCCGCAACTCTAGCTAATTATCCACCCCTTCCAAGTGAGATTTCTATGTTATGTATGGCCATGCCTAAAGGCATATCGGTTAAAGTAGATTCTTCTTTTTGATCAATCAAAACCTCTTCGCAAACTGTACAAGCTTCTTTTAAAGCATGACTTTCTAGGTGTAGATGATGATATCTATACAGATGGATCTTATATATCATAAAATGAAATAAAGTACTACATGAGTGGATATATAGGAATCCAAATCCGTCGAATCACTCATATTATGCTCTTCTACATCCTAGGTCTTTCTGTTCCTTCATCTAGCTTATGTTCTTCATGTAGCATTCAGACAAAATGACTCTATGAAATTACATCGATACTTCCACATATTAGGGGTAACGTAGGAGACATTTCTATTTTTTCCTGAGGAAATCTTTAGAATTACCACTGCTTAACTTTTAGTTTGTCTTTGACCATCAAATGAAATGTGAATAACCTGTCCTCTTCTCTTTAAAACAAAGGGCATTTTTGGTTTTGTCAGTGCTTGAAACAAATTTTTCTTCTCTATATTACTATATCTTTAGAGTCAATAATTTTCTATGAGTAACTACTAAAATCAATCACTTACTGCCATTACTCTTCAGTTTTCTGTTGAGGTCTATCCTGTAGAGGTACTTAATTTGGATCAGTGATCGATTTCTAGGTTTCATCATAAACCCAATTGGTTACTTCTAATTACGTAAATCAATAGTTCAAACTGCACTCAAAGGAAGGGCATTTCCCATTTTTATAGGAACTTCTATACCAAAAATAATGGTATCTCCAATTATAGCCCCTTTGGGATGTAAAATATATCTCTTCTCACCATCCTCATAGTGTTTGAGACAAATGTATGCATTTCGATTAGGGTCATATTCTGTGGTTACGATTCTCCTATATATGTCTTTTTCATTAAATCAAAAGTTGATTTTATGGTATAGATGCTTATGACCTCCCCTTTTATGCCTTATGGTAATGATTCCTCTGGCATTACGACCTTTACCATAATGATGTTGTCTATAGATCAAATTATTTCATGTATTAGATTTCACTTGACTATCTACAGCTCCATTGTGTGTGCTCGGGGTAGAATTTTTGTATAAATGTATCACCATGCTATTAAGTATTTTTATTTAAGTTATTTTCTTACTAAGAGGTGGAATAGAATAACCTGATTGAAGAGTAATGATCATACGCATTGTATGTCCCATAATAGGTCTCATTCTTCTACCCTTTCCTGAGAGTCTATGGCTATTCATAGCTATTACCTTGACACCAAAGAAGAGTTTGACCCAATGCTTTATTTCTATCCTAGTTGATCCTAATTCGACATTGAAATTATATTAATTTTTTCCCAATAATCGAATACTTTTGTTTGTAAATACTGCATATTGGATTCCATCCATAAATCTATTTTCTTCCTTATGAGTTATAGTCTCAATAAGAATGCTAGTTCTTACTGTTCATATGCTATAATATGAATATACCACACCAATTCGTTATGTATGGATGATGAAATTCCACTGATACAGAGCCAATTCCAATAGACTTATTGGAGGGTCCCATTAGGATGCACCCAGTAGGAATTAAACCTATGAATTCACCAATTATGAGTTAGGTGCTTTAACCATTTAGCCATGGATGCTTAGCGGGGATCCTCGTATATGGTGAATAACCAAATTCTAATTGAAATGAAATCTTTAGGATAAATCAATGCAATTTAGGAGGAATCAATAAAAGGACATCAATTCAAATCCTGGATGTTTGAATTGAGAGAGATATTAAGAGTGATCAAGAATTCTCATTATTTCTTAGATTCATGGACCCAATTCAATTTTGTGGGATCTTTCATTCACATTTTTTTCCATCAAGAATATTTTATAAAACTCTTAGACTCCTGAATTTTGAGTATCTTACTTTCACGCAATTCACAAGGTTTAACAAGCAATCGATATTTCACGATCAAGGGTGTAGTACTATTTATAGTATTGGTCCTTCTATGTCATATTAACAATTGAAGGATGGTTGAAAGAGAAAATCTCTATTTGACAAGGCTTCTTCCTATACCTATGAATTCCATTAGACCCAGAAATGATACATTGCAAGAATCCTTTTCGTCTTCCAATATCAATAGGTTGATTTTTTTTGCTCTTGTATCTTCTAAAAGGAAAAAAGATCTTTGAGAGCTCTTTCTTGGATCCAAAAGAGAGTACTTAGGTTCTCCTAATAACTAAAAACTGTATCATGTCTAAATCTAATTGGGGTTCACGGTGGTGGAGGAACTGGATAAAAAAAAGAAGGATTATAGTTATAAGATGTCTAATGAAACCGTTGCTAGAATTGAGATCTCATTCAAAGAAAAAGACATCAAATATCTAGAGTTTCTTTTTGTATATTATATGGATGATCCAATCTATAAGGACCATGATTAGGAATTGTTTGATTGTCTTTCTTTGAGGAAAGGGCAAAACATAATCAACTTGAATTCGAGACAACTATTTAAAATCTTAGTGAAAGACTGGATTTGTTATCTCATGTTTGGTTTTCGTGAAAAAATATCAATTGAAGTGGAGGGTTTCTTCAAACAATAAGGAGCTAAGTCAACTATTCAATCAAATGATATTGAGCATGTTTCCCATCTCTTCTCGAGAAAAAAGTGGGCTATTTCTTTGCAAAATTATGCTCAATTTCATGTGGCAATTCCGCCAAGATCTGTTCCTTAGTTAAGGGAATAATCTGCATGAATCAGATTTTTTGAGGAACATATCGAGAGAATTGGATTTGGTTAGACAATGTGTGGTTGGTAAATAAGGATCGATTTTTTAGTCTTAGTAAGGCATGAAATATATCGTCAAAAATTCAATATGATTCCATAAGATCTAATTTCGTTCAAGGAAGGGATTCTAGCCAATTGAAGGGATCTTTTGATCAATTTAGAGATCATTCTAATTCCATGTAATGAGGATTTGGAATATCACATATTGATCAATCAAAGAAAGATTCAATAACTAAAAGAATGATAGATTCTTTGGGATCCTTTCTTTCTTCAAACAGAACGTACAGAGATAGAATTAGACTGATTCCCTAAATGCCTTTTTAGATATTCCTCAACGTCTTAGGTATTCATGGAAGGTGAGAAGGAGATGAATAATCATCTACTTCTGGAAGAAATCAAAGAATTTCTTAGGAATTTTATAAGATCCATTCGTTCTTTTATCTCTAATAGATCGTCAGAACTTCATCTGGGTTTGAATCCTATTGAGAGGTCCACTAAAGATTAGAAATTGTTGAAGAAATAATAAGATTTTCTTTTGTCTCCTCCAGGCGATCGAAAATTAAAGAAATAGTTAATATATTCAAGATAATCATGTATTTACAAAATACCGTATCAATTCATCCTATTTCACAAGATCCGAGATGTGATAAGTTTTGAAGGATGAACTGGTTATGGATAGTTCCAATAAGATTTCTTTCTTAAAAAAAAATCCATTTTTTGATTTATTTCTTCTATTCCATGATTGAAATAAGGAGTGATACACATTACACCATGATTTTGAATCAGAAGAGAGATTTTAAGAAATGGCGGATCTATTCACTCTATCAATAATCGAGCCAGATCTGGTGTATCATAAGGGATTTACCTTTTTTATTAATTCCTACGGATTAGGTCAAAAATAATTCTTGAATGGGTTATTCAACTCCAGGGATGAATCAAAAAAGAAATCTTTATTGGCTCTACCTTTTATTTTTTATGAAGAGAATGAATCTTTTTATCGAAGGATTAGAAAAAAATGGGTTCTGATCTCCTGTGGGAATGATTTGGAAGATCCAAAACAAAAAATAGTGGTATTTGCTAGCAATAACATAATGGAGGCAGCCAATCAATATGGATTGATCCTAAATCTGATTCAAATCCAATATAGTACCTATGGATACATAAGAAATGTATTGACTCAATTCTTTTTAATGAATAGATCTGATCACAACTTCGAATATGGAATTCCAAGGGATCTAATAGGAAATGATACTTTGAATCATAGAACTATAATGAAATATACGATCAACCAATAGTTAACGAATTTGAAACAGAGTCAGAAGAAATGGTTCAATCCTCTTATTTTTATTTCTCGAACCGAGAGATCCACAAATTAGGATCCTAATGCATATAGATACAAATGGTTTAATAGGAGCAAGAATTTCTTGAAACATTTGGAACATTTCATTTCTGGGCAGAAGAATCATTTTCTTTTTCAAGTAGTGTTCAATCAATTATGTATTAATCAATATTTGATCAATTGGTTTGAGGTTATCGATAAAAAATATTTGTCTAACTCACTTCATTTCTTTTTGTCCAAGTTACTTCTTTTTTTGTCCAAGTTTCTTCTCTTTTTATCTAACTCATTTCCTTTTTTCTTTATGAGTTTTGGGAATATTCCTATTCATAGGTCCAAATCCATGTCTATGAATTAAAAGGTCTAAATGATCAACTCGACAATCAGTGGTTAGAACCAATAGGTCTTTAAATCATTCATTTTAAAAAAAATGGAAACCCTTCTTATTGGATAATCATGATACTTCCCAAAAATTGAAATTTTTTATTAATGGAGGAACAATATCACCATTTTTGTTCAATAAGATACCAAAGTGGATGATTAAGTTAATCCACACTAGAAATAATCATAGGAAATATTTTGATAACACAGATTCCTATTTCTCAATGATATCCCAGGATTAAGATAATTGGCTGAATCCCGTGAAACCTTTTCGTAGAAGTTCATTGATATCTTCTTTTTATAAAGTAAATCAATTTTGATTCTTAAATAATCTACATCACTTCTGCTTCTATTGTAACAAAATATTCCCTTTTTATATGGAAAAGGCCCATATCAAGAATTATGATTTTATGTATGGACAATTCCTTAATATCTTGTTCATTCGCAATAAAATATTTTCTTTGTGCGGCGGTAAAAAAAACATGCTTTTTTGGAGAGAAATACTATTTCACCAATCGAGTCATAGGTATTTAACATATTCATACCTAATGATTTTCCATAAAGTGGTAACCAAAGGTATAACTTGTAAAAATCTTTCCATTTTCCAATTCAGTCTAATCCATTCATTTATAGAGCTAATTTTTTGATCGTAGACATTTATGGAACACCTCTAACAGAGGGACAAATAGTTAATTTTGAAAGAACTTATTGTCAACCTCTTTTGGATATGAATCTATCTGATTCAGAAGGCAAGAACTTACATTAGCATCTCAATTTCAATTCAAACATGGGTTTGATTCACACTCCATTTTCTGAGAAATATTTACCATATGAAAAGAGGAAAAAATGGAGTCTTTATCTAAAGAAATGTGTTGAAAAAGGGAAAATGTATAGAACCTTTCAACAAGATAGTGCTTTTTTTACTCTCTCAAAATGGAATCTATTCCAAACATATATGCCATGGTTCCTTACTTTGACAGGGTACAAATTTATAAATTTACTATTTTTTGATACCCTTTTTGACCTATTACTGATACTAAGTAGCAGTCAAAATTTTCTATCTATTTTTCATGATATTATGCATGGATTAGATATATCATGGTGAATTCTTCAGAAAAAATTGTATCTTCCACAACGAAATCTGATAAGTGAGATTTCTAGTAAGTGTCAACATAATCTTCTTCTGTCCAAAGAAATGATTCATTGAAACAATGAGCCACCATTGATATCGACACATATGAGATCACCAAATGTTCGGGAGTTCCTCTATTCCATCCTTTTCCTTCTTGTAGTTACTGGATATTTCATTCATACACATCTTCTCTTTATTTCCTGAGCCTATAGTAAGTTACAGACAGAGTTCAAAAAGGTTAAATCTTTGATGATTCCATCATACGTGATGAAGTTACGAAAACTTCTAGATAGGTATCCTACGTTTGAATGGAATTATTTTTGGTTAAAGAATCTCTTTTTAGCTACTCTAGAATAATTAGGAGATTTTTTAGAAGAAATGCGGGGTTCTGCTTCTGGCGGAAACATGCTATGGGGTGGTGGTCCCGCTTATGGGGTTAAATTAATACATTCTAAGAAGAAATTTTTGAATATCAATCTCATAAGTATCATACCAAATCTCATCAATCGAATCACTTTTTTGAGAAATACGAGACATCTAAGTCATACAACTAAAGAGATTTATTCATTGATAAGAAAAAGATAAAACGTGAATGGTGATTGGATTGATGATAAAATAGAATCCTTGGTCGTGAACAGTGATTCGATTGATGATAAAGAAAGAGAATTCTTCGTTCAGTTCTCGACCTTAATGGCAAAAAAGAGGATTGATCAAATTCTATTGAGTCTGACTCATAGTTATCATCTATCAAAGAATGACTCTAGTTATCAAATGATTGAAGAGCCGAGAGCAATTTATTTACGATACATAGTTGACATTCATAAAAAGTATCTAATAAATTATGAGTTCAACACACCCTATTTAGTAGAAAGATGGATATTCCTTGCTTATTATCAGACAACCACTTATTCACAAACCTCGTGTGGGGTGAATATTTTTCATTTCCCATCTCATGGAAAACCCTTTTCGCTCTACTTAGCTTTATCCCCCTCTAGGGATATTTTAGTGATAGGATCTATAAGAACTGGACGATCCTATTTGGTCAAATACCTAGCGATAAACTCCTATCTTCCTTTCATTACAGTATTTTTGAACAAGTTCTTGGATAACAAGCCTAAGGGTTTTCTTATTGATGATAGTGACAATATTGATGTGAGTGAAAATATTGATAATAATAATGATATTAATGATCGTGATGATATTAATGTGAGTTACGATATCGATTGTGACTTTGATACGGAGCTGGAGTTTCTAACTAGGATGAATGCGCTAACTATGGATATGATGCTGGAAATAGACTAATTTTACATCACCCTTCAATTCGAATTAGCAAAAGCAATGTCTTCTTGCATAATATGGATTCCAAACATTTAGGATTTCGATGTGAATGAGTCAAATTACTTATCCCTCGATCTATTAGCGAATAATCTCCCCAGGGATTATGAAAGATGTTTCATTAGAAATATTCTTGTTTGCTTCAACTTATATTCCCAAAAAAGTGGATCCTGCTCTAATAGCTTTAAAAAAATTAAATACATGCATTAAGATATGAAGGCTTCTTATTCCATAACAATGAAAGCACTTTTTTACTCTTTCATATACTAGGGGATTTCACTTTAAAAAGAAAATGTTCCATACTAATGGATTCGGGTCCATAACCATAGGTTCCAATCTTCTGTGTAATACTAATTGATAGGGCCGATGTGTGTAATACTAATTGATAGGGCCTCATCGGTAAGTGCTACTAGTTTTTATAATTGATTTCTTCTGTGTAATACTAATTGATAGGGCCTCATCGGTAAGAGCTACGAGATCTAGTAGCACTTACCGATGAGGCCCTATCAATTAGTATTACATAGAAGAAATCAATTATAAAAACTAATATAATTAGATATGCTCTTCATAGACAAACTTGGGATTTGTGATCCCAGGTAAAATTGGTTCAGGATCATGGGATCCTTTTCTATCAAATAAAATGGGTTGTTGCACAAAATGTATTTCTAAGTAATTTCCCTATAGATCCAATATCTATCTATATGAAGAAGAAATCCTGTAATTAAGGGGATTATTATTTGTACAAATGGTACTTTGAACTTGGAATGAGCATGAAGAAATTAATGATACTTCTTTATCTTTTGAGTTGTTATGCCGAATTGGTTGCTCAGGACCTTTAGTCTCTACCTGGACCCAATGAAAAAAATGGGATCACTTATTATGGACTTCTTAAGAATGATTCTAATCTAGTTCATGGCCTATTAGAAGTAGAAAGCACTCTGGTAGGATCCTCACAGACAGAAAAAGGTTGCAATCAGTGTGATAATGATCGAGTGACATTACTTCTTTGGTCCGAACCAAAAAGTCCCTTAGATATAATGCAAAATGAATCTTGTTCTATCCTTGATAAGAGATTTCTCTATGAAAAATATGAATCAGAGTTTAAAGAAGGGGAGGGAGAAGAAGTCCTCGACCCACAACATATAAAGGAGGATTTATTCAATCATATAGTTTTAGCTCCTAGAATATGGTACCCTTGGGGCTTTCTATTTGATTGTATTGAAAGGCCTAATGAATTGGGATTTCCCTATTGGGCCAGGTCATTTCAAGGCAAGCGGATAATTTATAATAAAGAAGATAAGCTTTAAAAGAATGATTTAGAGTTCTTGAAGAGTGGAGCCCAACATTAGATAGTTCTTCCAAAGAATAAGGCTTTTTTCAAATAAGCCAATTCATTTAAGACCATGTAGATCCACTCTTTTTCCTATTCAAGGATCAACCCTTTGTCTTTCTGTTTTCACATAGAGAATTCTTTATAAATGAAGAGATGTCAAAGGAGCTTCTTACTTCCCAAATGGATCCTCCTACATCTATATATAAATGTTGGTTTATTAAGAATACATAAGAAAAGCACTTCGAATTGTTGATTCATCACTAGAGATGGCTTAGAACCAATAGTTCATTATCTAATGGATTTTTCCATTCTAATACTCTATCCAAGAGTTATCATTATTTATTAAATTTTTTTTATCTAATGGAACACTATTGGATCAAATGACAAAGGCATTATTGAGAAAAAGATGGCTTTTCCTGGATGAAATGAAAATTGGATTCATGTAATAGGAGAAATTTTTCCCATTCCTTAGCCTGAAAGATATGTGGCCATGAAATAAGGATTAAGTGGAACAAAATTGACTAGGTGGTAGAGTCATGGAAATACCTGTTTCTTCTATATTTTGGACATGGAACAAGATGTTACTTTAGAAACATGGAAGAATTGGAATCTTAGATCAAAACACTATGTATGGATTGTATGAAATGCCTAAACAAGAATTCTTAAACAACAAGCAACCAGAACTATTACTCACTACATCAAAAAATTTCCATTAATGAAAGATGTAAATCCATTGGAAAATAAAAAATACGTATGTTTGATGAAATGGTGGTTGTTGTTATCTACTGCAATAACGAATCATTAGTTTAATTGAATAACTAAAAGAATAACTAAATAAAATAGATAGACCCTTGTCTTTGTCTCAGGTCAACGGATCTTCTATTTTAGAGGATCTCTTATATGGATAATACATATTCCAGTCGATCGGGTCTAATTATAATTATTTTGTTCCAAAGCAAAGATATCCATGAGGTGGTTCATCCTATTCAGATAAGCCTTGAAAGGAGAAGGAAGGCCGAAATGCCAATAAACGTCTATTATTGAATTCACCCGACCTGAGAATATCTATTTTCTTTTTTATTTTGAAAACATCTAGTGCTAAAGTCACTAAATGAGTAAGTTGCTAATCCGTAAAATGGATTATGTAATGTACTTCATCTGTTGGGTTATAGGCGGGCATTTTACCAAAAGTTTTTATTATATCAACTACCCTTGTGTAATTCCGGTTGAAGCATATACTCAGGGGTGGTTATAGGGCAGATGCTTTCAAGGCGGACTCCCTATTCATTAGATAGAGAAGATTATCAAAATTTCGTGATCCGCTGCCGAACTTATTCCAATTCCAAGATCTTGAATCGAATCGGTATATCAATATTGATTCAATCCTATATCTCTTATTGAATTGTGCATTCAATTAGCATTCTCAATATTATGCCTTAAAGAGGACTCGAAACTCCACACTCTTTAGCATGAGATGTGTGTTTACCATTTCACTACCAAGGCAACTTGAAAGTGAATCGTATTCCATGAATATGATATCTATCTAGTGTGATGTATGGAATATATGACAAAGGTGGAGTGTTGGAGTATTTCTATTGATTGGTCATGTCAGATAGGCCTGAGTCGCACATCCAATTGCTTCGATTTGAATTATCTGGAAGATGCCTTATATCTTATATATTTATTTATATATTTATTTATATTATATTATATTAAAATTATATTATATTAAAAAATTATATTATTTATATATTATATATTATATTTATATTATAATATTATATTTATTTATATTATATTAACTTATATTAAAAATAAAGTGTGTATATATATATATATATTATATTAAAATATATATTTATATTATATTAAAAAATGGACAATCAAACCCATTTCTCGACTCAATAGAAGCCCAAAGAGGTGAATAGAATAGAGTCCCAAATAAGGAGATATATATATGTAAAAAACGGGCCGATTACATTTATTCCTAATCCTAAATATAATGTAACGACTAAGAGATCCATAGTATCTATTTAGATACGCTTGAATAATCCCTTCTTTCTCATAATGAGAATGTATATATGCCTATTCCAGTTTGGACCGGTATGGAATGAACTTATAATCATGGAATTGACTTGATTATCATATTATAGATTATAAGTTCATAACTCTAACCCATTCCCATTTTGGGTGGAACAGATATACTAATTCTTTAGTTCCAGTTAGTAAGAGGGATCTTGAACTAAGAAATAGATTCTAGAAGCTAAAAAAGGGTATCTTGAGCAATTTTAATAATCAGGTTCATTGATATTCTTGGTATAGTAGATGCTATCACACATACAATCATACTCAATTCGATGGAATTATTTGGGCTATCACACATACAATCATACTCAATTCGATGGAATTATTTGATCTTAAAGAGGATCTTCTATAATTTCGCACGTGAGGGGTTATTTCTTGGTTTCATCCAATCATTAATAATTTGATTATTTTTAGATAAGAGTAGATAGAAACAATGCTCATAAGGAGTCCTATTAAAACTAAGAAATATAGCCTTGCTTGCCATCCACACCAGAATAAATGGAGTTTTCTGAAAAACCCTGCTAGTGGAGGAAGACCTCCTAGGGATAAGAGACATAAGGCTAAAGAGGGAGCCAAAAATGGATCTTTCATGCATAATCCTGTATAATCTCGAATGTTATCAGTTTTGGCATGTAGACCAAATAATACAATACAAGAAAAAGTTCCTAGATTCATGGAGATATAAAAGAGTATGTAAGTTATCATGCTTGCATATCCACCATTTAAGTCTCCAACAATTATTCCAATAATTACATATATGATTTGACCTATGGATGAATATGCAAGCATACGTTTCATGCTTGTTTGAGTAATAGCAATGAGATTCCCACTATTATGCTCAAAATAGCTAGGAGTTCCATAAAAAGATGCCATTCATTTGATAAGAAATAAAAAGGAATATTGAAAATTCGAGTAGTTGAAGCTGAAGCAGCTACTTTCAAAGTAACAAAAAGAAAAGCAACGACTGGAGTGGGAGAGTCAAAGTTGAAAAAAGGATCCCTCACTTCTTTCTCTCATTCAAAACCATGCATGAGATTTTCATCTCGCACGGGTCCTAAGTGATAAAAGAAACAAGATGAGTTCTTCTTTCTTTTTTTATTACTTTCCCTACTTATGTATAAGACTAAATCCATTTTATTTCTAAAAAAGGATTACTAATCCTTAACTTTTTGAGGAATCCTTCATCAGTGGTTGTGAATGACCGATTTTTCTCAATCTTTTCAACCTCTTGGTTCAGTAGGAGCAAGTCAGAAAGATTGAGAAATAGAACCATATAATTTGATTCATTCTCAATAGCCATGAGATGATCATCTTAGGGTAATCCTCTTGTCGACGGATGCTTCTATTACACTTGTAGTCTTTGAAGGATGAGAACCAACTATGTAGCATTTACATCGAGAATTTAAGTATTATATACATCATTAGTCTTATCTTTTGTAGGATAAACCTGTAATAATGAACTTGCAAAATGAATCTATTTAACATAAAAAGATTCGTTGTTCCTGACCCTACTTCACCTTAATTATTATTTAAACAAGTAAAAGTTATGTCTTGATCTGAGTGGGGATAGCATTTCTCTTTCGCATGTCCATGGAGTTTTGAAAAATCCAAGCATCTCAGAGATAGATAGAGAGGTAGGAAGTTTTTGAACAAACCACACTCCTTCGTATACGTCAAGAGTCCATTAATGACAAGGGGCTGGGGAAAGCTTAAACCTAATTCCTACAGTGATGAATATAAGTGCAATTGAAATTCCTGGGGAGTTATACATTTGTGTATTGATAAGGCCACTCACTATTTCTTGAAGCTCGATCTCTCCCCCAGATGAACCATATAACCAAGAGAAAGCATGAACTAGAATATAAGAGCTTGCCCCACCCATGAGTAAATATTTCATAGTACCCTCATTAGATCGTACATCTTTCTTGGTATATCTAGATAATAGGTAGGAGCATAAACTGAAACATTCTAGAGCTAAAAAGATAGTTATTAAATCATTAGCACTGCATAAAAACATTCCTCCCAGAGTAGTTATTAATATGAATAAGAGAAACTCTGTTATAGCCATTTCTATACATTCAATGTACTCTATGGATAGAGGAATACATAAATTTGAACATAGTAAAATAAGAAATTGAAACATTTCATTGAAATTGTTCATTTGGAAATTTCCCAAAAAGCTAATCATAGGTTCTTCTCCCCATCGGAACAATAGGGCCGTTATACTCATTACTAAACTTGTTAAAGAGATGAAATATAACCAATGTATATCTTTTTTATCAGAGGTTGAATCGATCATTAGAAGAAGAATTAGATCAAAAAGTAGGATACATTATGGGAAAATAAAACTTCCATCAAAGAGAAGCAAATGAAAGGCTTTCATAAAAAATCTTGTAGAATTGAGAATGAAGTTTTCATTCTGTACATACCAAATCATGAATTAGTAACTACATCCAATCTCTAAAAAAATCCCAATTGTTTCGAACTTTCTCTTTTTTTAATGGAATATTTATGCAATCCCCATAAATAGGATGATCAAACCTTATTTCAAGGAATTTACCTCTTTCTTATTCTTAAGCAAGTCCTCAAGAGGGCTTAATTGATCCATGATTTATGTTTCATCTTTCGCTTCCTTTTCCTTTGTTTCACAAAATATAGCGATTAATTTTGATTCTTTATTTTTCTATTGATTCTTTTTCAATCGAGATGTATGGCTCCATGAGTCTATGTGTCTATATAGATCCTTTCATGGGTTAATGAAAATGTGCAAAAACTCTATTTGCCTGTACCATTCTATAAGTCTCTTCCTTTTTGTGTATGGCATCACCACTCCCTTTAGCAGCATCCACTAATTCGGAACTTAATTTGAAAGTAATATTTCAACCCGGATGTTATTGGTATTCCCCTAATAACCAATGAATGGCAAGTGCTTTTCCTTGTGTGGAACCTATTTCAACGGGAACTTCCACCTACATGTCTTACTTTTACTGCTATATTAGGAGTAACTCCATGTATTACTTGACATAAAACAGATAGTGGATTTTTTTCTATCTTTTTGTTGAATCTTTTTCATGGCTCGATAGATAATTTGATAAGCCAATGATTTTTTTAGTGTTTCAGAATACGGTTAACCAATATGTTAACTAATCGATTCTAATAAATTGGATTGGATTTTGTAATTTTTTCTTCTACATTACCTCGACGTGACATGAGCATGCAAGGGGTTCTCAAGAATCAATTTTCCTTTTATAAGGGATAATAAAATCACTTATTTTGGCTTTTAGGCCCCATATTGTAGGGTAGATCTCGAAAGATATGAAAGACCTCCCTCCAAGCCATACATACGACTTTCATCATATATGGTTTTCAACATAATTTTGTATGTCTCTATGAGATTGAGTATGGAATTCTGTTTACTCACTTTAAATTGAGTATCTATTTCCCTCCTTTTCCTGCTAGGATTGCAAATCCTGTATTTTACATATCCATACGATTGAGTCCTTGGGTTTTCAAAATAGTATAAAAAGTGCTTCGAATCATTGCTATTTGACCCAAACCTATTCTAAAAAAGTTGAGGCATTTCAAATTATTTGTTGACATGGACAAAGTCAAGGAAAACCTCTGAAATTATTCTAATAATAGACCTTGGACATATAATAGTTATGAATCGAATCTCTTTAGAAAAAAGATCTTTTGTCTCACGGTAGCCTGCTCTAGTCCCCTTATGAAACTTTCATTATTGGGTTAGCCATATACTTTACATGTTTCTAGTGATTCACATGGCATCATAAAATGATACAAGTCTTGGAAGAATCTACAATGAACTAGAACACCCTTGTTAATGATCTTTTACTCTAACAACATCTAGGGTCCCTCGAACAATGTGATATCTCACACTGGGTAAATCTTTAACCCTTCCCCCTCCTTCTAAGAATACAAAATGTTCTTATGAATTATGGCCAATACCAAGCATATAAGTAATCATTTTAAATCCAGAGATTAATTGTACTCTGGCAACTTTACGTAAGGCAGAGTTTGGTTTTTTGGGGGTGATAATGAAAAAGTTGACAGATAAGTCACCCTTACTGCTACTCTACGGAACTGTACATGAGATTTTCACCTTATACAGATCCTCATTCAATTCTTTCAAAGTCATTCAATCCTTTTCCTCATTCAAGAAGTTCCTCCCTTCATCCACTCCATCCTGAGGAGTAACTAGGACAAATTTAGTCACTTTTTCATATTCTAATTGAACACTTTCCTTTTTTTTATATTCTCAAAGGAGAAGGTTCTTCTTTTTACCAAACATGTGCGGATCTAATCATGATCTTATAATAAGAACAAGAGATCTTTCTCGATCAATCCCTTTGCCCCTTCATTCTTCGAGAATCAGAAAGATTTTTTTCATGTTTGAATTTGTTCTTTTGGAATATGGGCTCTTCTACTTCATTTTTATTTTTATTTATTATTATTATTATTCCTTCTCTTTTCTTTTTTTATTCCCTTCTATCATTCCTTTAGTCCCATAGGTTTGATCATGTAGTATCTAACCCATTTTCTTATTGAGCGAAAGGTACAAAACAAATCAGATTAATTTCTTTAATCAAAAGTACTATGTGAAATCTTCAGTTTTTTCAACTTTTGCCATGCCTATCCCATAGGTACAACATTTGAATCAATAAAGAACCTTTTTTTCTATATCTATATGAATTAATATTATTACATTCTGATTCCTTCTCGACACCTCCCAAGGAAAATCCTGAATTGGATCCCAAATTGACAAGTTAGTATGAGATTATCCATGCGGTTATGCACTCTTCGAATAGGAATCCATTTTCTAAAAGATCCTGGCTTTTTTGCCTTGGTGGGTCTTCGAGATCCTTTCGATGACCTATTATGTTGAAGGGATATCTATATGATCCGATCGATTGTGTAAAGCATGCGGTAGCACGGAACCAGGGAAAGTATATAAAAAAGATAATTCTTTTCTATTCTATTAGTATTCGATTAGTATTAGTTAGCAATCCCAGCTCAATGAGTCCTTTCTTTCATGATGAACTGTTGGCTTCAGTGCTACATTTTGTCTCTATGGACTAAGGAGAAGGGGGCTCAGCAAAAAGAGGATTGTACCATGAGAGAAGTATAGAGGTCAACCTCTTTTAAATATACAACATGGATTCTGGCAATGCAATATAGTTGAACTCTCATGTCAATCCAAATGAATCATCTTTTCCATGGGGTAAATCTTTGCCTACTAGGCAAGAAGATAACAAGTTACAAATTCTGTCTCAGTAGGATATACATGTATTTTATTTCTATTACTATGAAATTCATAAATTAAATAAAGTAGTTAATAAATGAAATAGTTAATGGTGGGGTTACCATTATCTTTTTTGTAGTGATGAATCTCGTATATGTTCATAAGAAAAGGAATTTGTCCATTTTTCGAGGTCTCAAAGGGGTGTGGAAACACATAAGAACTCTTGAATGGAAATGGAAGAGATGTAACTCCAGTTCCTATGGAAATGGTAAGATCTTTGGCACAAGAAGAAGGGGTAAATCTGTATCATCTTAACTTGGTTCTAATTTCTCTATTTTCTTAAGAATATCGAGTCAGGTTCTTTTTTTACCCATATCAAATAAAACATACTGAGCCAAATCTTCTTCATGTAAAACCTACTTTATTTATATCGAAAAAATCATATGCTTTTATGAAACCATTTGCTATGGCTCAA
Organism: Mallotus nudiflorus; assembly: GCA_947683625.1. NCBI lineage: Eukaryota > Viridiplantae > Streptophyta > Magnoliopsida > Malpighiales > Euphorbiaceae > Mallotus > Mallotus nudiflorus. Next base: position 2,060,839 of record CANTUR010000286.1, on the reverse strand, counting down.
ATTCGTAGTCAATCCTATTTCTAATATGAGCAGTTGACAATTGAATCCAATTTTTCCCATTATTTTCGTATCCATAATAGTGTGAAAAGAAGGCCTGACTCCAAGTTGTTCAAGAATAGTGGTGTTGAGTTTCTCGACCTTTTGCCTTAGGATTCGTTAGTTCTCTTTCTCGATAGGGGCAAGCAGAGGGATATAACTCAGCGATAGAGTGTCGCCTTGACATGGTGGAAGTCATCAATTCAAACTTGATTATCCCTAAACCAAATGTGGGTTTTTCTATTTTGACTTATTCCCTCACTGCCGTGATCGAATAAGAATAGATAAGAGACTCATGGGATTAACGTGAGGGGGTAGGGATGGCTATATTTCTTAGAGCAAACTCTAAATGAATATGAAGTGCATGGATACAAGTTATGCCTTGAAATGAAAGACAATTTTGAATCCACTTTGTCGATGAATAAGGAAGCTATAAGTAATGTAACTAAGAATCTTATGGAGAGTTCGATCCTGGCTCAAGATAAACATTGGCCGCATGCTTAACACATACAAGTCAGATGGGAAGTGGTGTTTCCAGTGCCAGACGAGTGAGTAATACATAAGAATCTGCCCTTGGGAGGGGAACAATAGTTGGAAATGGTTGCTAATACCCCATAGACTGAGGAGCAAAAGGAGGAACTCGCCCGAGGAGGGGTTCATGTCTAATTAGGTAGTTTGTAAGGCAATAGCTTACCAAGGAGATGATCAATAGCTGGTCTGAGAGGATGATCAACCACACTAGGACTAAGACACGGCCCAGACTCCTATGAGAGGCAGTAGTGGGGAATTTTTCGCAATGGGTGAAAGCCTAACGGAGCAATGCCATGTGGAGGTAAAAGGCCTACAGGTCATGAACTTCTTTTCTCAGAGAAGAAGCAATGATGGTATCTAGGGAATAAGCATCGACTAACTTTGTACTAGCAATCACAATAATACAGAGGATGCAAACGTTATCCAAAATGATTAAGCGTAAAGTGTCTATAAGTGGCTTTTTAAGTCCATTGTCAAATCCCAGGGCTCCACCCTAGACAGGCGATGGAAACTGCCAAGTTGGAGTACGATAAGGGTAGAGGGAATTTTTGATGGAGCAATGAAATGTTTAGAGATCTTAAAGAACACTAACAGTGAAAGCACTCTATTGGGCCGACACTGACACTGAGAGACAAAAGCTAGGGTAGCAAATGCGATTAGATACCCCAGTAGTCCTAGCCATAAATGATGGATAATGGGTGCTATGCATATCGACCCATGTAGTGTTGTAGCTCACACGTTAAACATCCTACCTGGGGAGTACGTTCACAAGAATGAAACTCAAAGGAATTGATGGGGGCCTGCACAAGCGATGGAGCATGTGGTTTAATTCGATGCAAAGTAGAGAACTTTACTAGGGCTTGACATGCTATGAATCCTCTTGAAAGAGAGGGGTGCCCTTGAGAACGCAAACACAGGTGGTGCATGGCTATCGTCAGCTCATGCCATAAGAAGGTGAGGATGATGTCAAGTCATCATACCCTTTATGCCCTGGGAGACACACATGCTACAATGGCTGAGACAAAGGGTCACGATCCTATAAGGGTGAGCTAACTCTAAAAACTCATCCTCAGTTCAAATTGCAGGCTGTAACTTACCTGCATGAAGCTGGAATGGCTAGTAATCGCCGGTCAACCATATAGTGGTGAATTCATTCCCGAGCCTTATACACACCACCCATCACACTATGTGAGCTAGCCATGCCTGAACTCATTACCTTAACCACAAGGAGGGGGATGCCGAAGGCAAGGCCAGTGACTAAAGTGAAGTCGTAACAAGGTAGTTGTACTGGAAGGTGCAGTTGGATCACCTCCTTTTTAGAGAGAGGTAATGCTTATTGGGTATTTGGGTTTAACACTGCTTCACACCCAAAAAGAAGGAGCTACATATGAGTTACACTTGTTGATGAAAGTCTTCTTTCTCGATAGTAAAGTAAGACTAAGCGAATGAACTTATTATCCTAGGTCAGAACAAGTTGATAGGATCCCCTTTTTTACGTCCCCACGTCCCTCCTGCGTGGTGACTCTTTTCACGAGAATCCATACATAGCATAGTGGGATGGGATTTCTCCCACTTTTAGCATAGCGGGCCCTCGATAGGAGGCCCACACGATGGGCTATTAGCTCAGTGGTAGAGCGCACCCCTAATAATTATATCATTGTGCCTGGGTTGTGAGGGCTCTCAATGTGCTCATCAGCACCTGACCCTGAGATGTGGATCATCCAAGGCACATTAGCATGGCATACTTCTCTTGTTTGAATTGGGGTTTAAAACTAAACTTCTCCTCAAGTTGATAGATGGGGCAATTCAGGTGAAATCCAATTTAGATCCAACTTTTTATTCACTTATGGGATCCGAGCGATCCGGGGGGACCACCACGACTCCTCTCTTCATGAGAATCCATACATCCCTTATCAATGTATGGAAGGCTACCTCTCGAGCACAAGTTTAGGTTTAGCCTCAATGAGCAAATAAAATGGAGCACCTAACAATGTATCTTCATAGTCCATGAACTACAAGATCATCCCTTTCATTCTTGGGCGACGGAGGGATCGTACCATTCAAGCATTTTTTTCATGCTTTTCCCAAAGGTCTGGAGAAAGCTATAATCAATAGGATTTTCTTAACCCTCTCTTCCTAAAATGAAGGAGGTGAAATTCTTTTTCCTTTTCGCAGGGACCAGAAGATTGTATCTAGTTGTAAAAAGAATGCTTGGCTAATAGATAACTCACTTCTTGGTCTTCGACCCCCTCATTCACTACGAACGCCCCCGATCGGTGCAATGAGATGTGTCTATTTATCTATCTTTTGACTTAAAATGATAGTAGGTTTGAAAAAGGATATTATAGTGTCAAAGGCGAGGCCAGAGGGTCTAGTCTCTTAATGCCTTCTTTTTTCTTCTTATCGGAGTTATTCCAAAAAAAAAAAGACTTACCATAGTAAGGAAGAAGGGGAGAATAAGCACAGTTGGAGAGCGTAGTCCAATGAAGAATTGTATGTTGCGTTCGGGAAGGATGAATTGCTCTCGAAAAGGAATCTATTAATTGTCTCCCAATTGGTTGGACTGTAGGTGCGATGATTTACTTTAAGGATGAGGTCTCTAGTTCAAGTCCAGGATGGCCCAACTACGCCAAAGAAAAGAATAGAAGAAGCATTTGACTCCTTCATGCATGCTCCACTTAGCTTAAGGGGGTATAGCTCAGTTGGTAGAGCTCCGCTCTTGCAATCGGGTCATTACGATTACAAGTTGGATGTCTAATTGTCTAGGTGGTAATGATAGTATCTTGTACCTAAATCGGTGGCTCACTTTTTCTAAATAATGGGGAAAAGGACTGAAACATGCCACTGAAAGACTTTATTGAGACAAAGATGGGTTGTTAAGAATGTAGAGGAGGTAAGATGGACAGTTAGTAAGATATAGTATGGATTGTACATGGACAATAGTTGGAGTCGGTGGCTGTCCTAGGGTTCCCTCATTTAGGATCCCTGGGGAAGAGGATCAAGTTGCCCCTTGCGAACAACTTGATGCACTATCTCCCCTCAACCCTTTAGCAAAATGCGACAAAAGGGAGGAAAATCCATGGACTGACCCCACTGTCTCCAGCCTGTAGGAACTATAAGATTGCCCCAAGGATGCCTTCAGCATCCAGAGGTCATGAACTGACTATAGAATCTTGTTCAATAAGTGGAACGCATTAGCTATCCACTCTCAGGTTGGGCAGTAAGGGGTCAGAGAAGGGTAATCAATCATTCTTAAAACCAGCATTCTTAAAACTAAAGAGTAGGCGAAAAAAAGGGGGGCTCCCCGTTCTTGGTTTTCCTATAGCTGGATCCTCTAGAACCATAAAAATCCTTAGTTAGATTAGAATAGTTAGAATGGGATTCCAACTTAGCACCTTTTGAGATTTTAAGAAGATTGCTCTTTGGAGAGCACAATACGGTGAAAGTTATAAGCTGTGTTCAAGGGGGGAGTTATTGTCTATCGTTGTCCTCTATGGTAGAATCAATTGGAGGGCCTAAGAGGAGTTGGTTTACCCTGTGGCGGATGTCAATGGTTCGAGTTTGCTTATCTCTAACTCACAAACTTAGTTGGTACAAAGTTATACAATAGCATCCCATTTTTCTGATTCAACAGTTCGATATATGATTTATCATTCATGGACATTGATAAGATCCTTCCATTTAGTAGCACCTTAGGATGGCATAGCCTTAAAGTTAAGGGTGAGGTTCAAATGAGGAAAGGCTTACGGTGGATACCTAGGCACCTAAAGATGAGGAAGGGCATAGTAAGCAACAAAATGCTTTGGGGATTTGAAAATAAGCGTAGATCCAGAGATTCCTGAATAGGTCAACCTTTCAAACAGCTGTTGAATCCATGGGCAGGCAAGAGATAACCTAATAAACTAAAATATCTTAGTAACTAGAGGAAAAGAAAGCAAAAGAGATTCCCATAGTAGCGGTGAGCAAAATGGGAGCAACCTAAACCGTGAAAATAGGGTTATGGGAGAGCAATACAAGCATCATGCTACTAGGCGAAGCGGTAGAGTGCTGCACCCTAGATGGCGAGAGTCCAGTAACCAAAAGCATTTTCTAGCTTACGCTCTAACCTAAATAGCATGGGGCACATGGAATCCCATGTGAATCAGCAAAGACCACCTTGTAAGGCTAAATACTCCTAGGTGACCGATAGCGAAGTAGTACCATGAGGGAAGGGTGAAAACAACCCCCATTGGGGAGTGAAATAGAACATGAAACCATAAGCTCCTAAGTAGCGGGAGGAGCCCAGGGCTCTGACCATGTGCTTGTTAAAGAATGAGCTGACAACTCATAGGCAGTGGCTTGGTTAAGGGAACCCACCAAAGTCATGGCAAAAGCAAGTCTTTATAGGGTAATTGTCACTATTTATCGACCCGAACCTAGGGATCTATCCTTGACTAGGATGAAGCTTGGGTGAAACTAAGTGGAGGTCCAAACTGACTGATGTTAAAGAATCAGTGGATGAGTTACGGTTAGCAGTGAAATGCCACTTTAGCCCAGAGTTACTTGGTTCACCCCGAAATGCGTTGAAGCGCAGTAGTTGACTGGACATCTAGGGGTAAAGCACTATTTTAGTGTGGGTTGCGAGAGCGGTACCAAATCGAGGCAAACTCTGAATACTATATATGACCTCAAAATAATAAGGGTCAAGGTCAACCATTGAGATGATGGGGGATAATCTTCATCGTCAAGAGGGAAATAGCCCGGATCACCAGCTAAGGCCCCTAAATAACCGCTCAGTGATAAAGGAGGTAGGGGTGCAGAGACAGCCAGGAGTTTTTCCTAGAAGCAGCCACCCTTGAAATAGTGCATAATAGCTCATTGATCGAGCACTCTTACGCAAAAGATGAACGGGGCTAAGCGATCTGTCGAAGCCGTGGGATGTAAAAATGCATATGTAGGGGAGCATTTTGCCTTAGAGGGAGGCACTTGCGTGAGCAGGGGTGGATGAAGCAGAAGCAAGAATGTTGGCTTGAGTAACACAAACATTGGTGAGAATCCAATGCCCGGAAAACCTAAGGGTTCCTCCACAAGGTTCATCCACAAAGGGTGAGTTAGGGCCTAAGATCAAGCCGAAAGGCATAGTCGATGGACAACATGTGAATATTCTTGTACTACCCTTTATTGGTCCCAAGGGATAGAGGAGGCTAGGTTAGCTGAAAGATGGTTATCGGTTCAAGGGCGCATGGTGTCCCTGCTCTTTCAGGGTAAGAAGGGGTATAGAAAATGCCTCGAGCCAATGTTCGAGTACCAAGCACTACGGCGCTAAAGTAACCCATGCCATACTCCCAGGAAAAGCTCAAAAGACCTTCTACAAAGGGTACCTGTACCCGAAACTAACATAGGTGGGTAGGTAGAGAATACCTAGGGGCGTGAGAAAACTCTCTCTAAGGAACTCGGCAAAATAGCCCCGCAACTTCGGGAGAAGGGATGCCTCCTCACAAAGGGGTCACAGTGACTAAGCCCAAGCAATTGTTTATCAAAAACACAGGTCTCCGTAAAGTCATAAGACCATGTATTAGGGCTGATGCCTGCCCAGTGTCAGAAGATCAAGGAAGTTGGTGACCTGATGGCAAGAGAGCCGGTGACTGAAGCCCTAGCGAATGGTGGCCATAACTATAATGGTCCTAGGGTAGCAAAATTCCTTGTCAATTAAGTTCCGACCCGCACGAAAGGCATAATGATCTGGGCACTATCTCGGAGAGAGGCTTAGTGAAATAAACATGTTTGTGAAAATGCGGACTGCTTGCACCTATACAGAAAGACCTATGAAGCTTCATTGTTCCCTAGGATTGGCTTTGGGCCTTTCCTGCGCAACTTAGGTGAAAGGCGAAGAAGGCCCCCTTCTGGGGGGTCTGAGCCATTAGTGAGATACCACTCTGGAAGAGTTAAAATTCTAACCTTATGTCAGGACCTACTATAATTATATTTTCAAATATATTCTATATATAATATTTTCTAAATAAATAAAATAGAGTCTAATCAAAATAGACTATACTATAATTACTATAATTTTATAAATATACTAATATTTTCTAAAAATATACTAATATTTTAAGATATACTAAATATTTTAGTTAGCAAAAATAATTATATTATTTATATTATAATATTATATACTATTTAATTTTTAATTAGTATTTAATTGTTTTAATTTTAATTATATTATTTATATATATTTATTAATTAAATATTTATATTATAATTTATATATTTAATTAATATTTATTTATATTCAATTATATTATTTATATAATAAATATTATTAAAATAATAAATTAATATTATTTGCCGTGATGTTCATTAATGGTTCAGAATATTACAAAGATTTTCATCTTTGGACAATTGGAAATAGAGTTACTTACTTTGTTTGTACATGTATTTTTGTTTCACTAATTACTATTATTCCAGATACATCATGCTAAGGAATTATTTGGACTACAAAAACAAATCAAATTATAGAACAAAATTTAATAAGTAACGGTCAACAAATTGGAATTCATTTATCAACAGACTTTTTTATTCTGTTTGAATTCATTTCAATAATTATTTTAGTTGCTTTGATAAGTGCGATTGTTGTGACTTGTCAGTAAAAAATCTTTCAAATTAGTAACCCCAATCCATTTGTTCTATGTTATCAAATTTCTTTTCTTTTAATTCTATTTAAAGAAAGATTTTCTATGTATAAATTCTTTTATTTGATCTATTATATTATTATTTCTTTGTTCAGTACTTATGATAATTAAAATTTTCTTTAACATATATGATAATGTGTCATTAATATCAAATTATTTTTTTCCTAATTTTTTATAGGAGGAGAGAAATTTTTTTTTAAATATGCCATATTATTTCATAAAGATTTCATGTATCTTTGTTTTTCATTGTTTTAGTTCATGGTCTTTTGTTTCCTCTATCTTTTTAGCATAGGGGGAGAAGAAGTAGCCATAAAATATTTGTGCCTAGTATTTTTATGCTAAGTGCCACATGGTCAATTAGCTAGCTGAGCTCTATATGATCATGTGAGATCTTCTTATATGTACTATTTTTTGGCATGTATTATATGCAAATATGTTTGAAATTATTTCCTTCATATTGTCAAACATTCTTTTTATGTTTTTAATACATTTGTTATGGAAGGCCATAATTTTCTCATGATATATTTTATATTTCTGACATTGAAAATAAATTGAAATTTACATTTCTTATCATGTATATATTCATATGGGGAGAAATAAAGAAATGTATTTGATTTTATTTGATATCATCATTATTATCATAATTGTTATCTATCACCACTTTACCTTGTATTAATTTTATCAAACTCAAAATAAGTTTGTCAAAATCAAAAAGGGGTAGATTATTGACCTTAGCAAGTTATCAATCTTGATTTTGATATTAACAAACTTAATTTTAAGCTACTAATGAGTTTGTCTCAAGTGTGCAGAACTTAGCAATAATTTGGAAGTCAAAATAATGATGAAATATTGAAGAAAAATCATTTTGAAAAGTCATCATAAGTACTATCTTAACCGGACTACTCATAGGGACTAAATTCCATAAAAAAGTGCAAGTTTTTGTCAAATTCTAGACTAGGACCAAAGCAGTCTCGACAGGCACCAAAGGAGACTAATTTCTATATAAAACTCAAGAAATGGTAGAACCGATCCCAATCCAATGTCCCGATCGGGACACTACTCGGGACATAGTAGTCCCCGCCAAGACATTGATATCCCGGCCGAGACCAGAGAGAATTCAAAACACAATGGCTCATAGCGGCTATTGAATGCTCATCCCGATCGAGACCTAAAAAATGCAACTTAAAAGTCCAAATTTCATTCAAATGGACTTTGTTTTTTTTGGAAATGAAATTATTGCTTCCAACAGCTATAATTGAATTGCTTAAGTATAAATATGACCTTTAAAGATTATCTTGAGGTTAATAAACTTATTTATTCATTCTATACCTTTAAGCATTCAATTAAGCTCTCTAAACTCTTTCAAAATTCATTTCATTATTATATACTCTTGTGAGAGTTAATGAGTGTTAGAATAGAAATTCTTATTCTTCTATTTTCTAGGGTTAAGAAAATAAGAAGTGAGATTCTATTCTAAAGGAATTGGTTTAAGTGTTTACCCATTAAAACACATGGGAATTTGGTTTTAGTGTGAGCCTTGAAAACACTTGTAAATTGGTTTTTGAGTAAGCCTTAATAACTCAAGTTGTAAGGTTATAAGACTAAGTCATAAAACTCTTATGTAATCTCATTCTTGTGAATAAGATTATGAGTGATTGAAAATCCTAACTTGAGGATAAGTTAGGTGGAGACATAGGATTGTTGTTGAATCCAAACTTTTTAAATCATTATGTTCTTCACTTTTTCTTCTCAATATTTCCTTTATTTCTTGTTCAAATCTTTTTAATTCTTATTTTTGTTCGTTAGTCCTATTCACCCCCTCTAGGACTCTTTCAGAGTTGCATGGAGGGAGATGATAGAATGAGTAACCCATGATATGAAGTTCACTTTAAATAGCACATAATTCTTTTCACTATAGACCTGTAAATGTTAGTAGGCTTGTGTAAACTGTGACACTTTATTAATTAAGAAAGAAATATTACGTCATGTGAAGGATAGGTAAGGATCATGAAAAAGTTAACTAGAAGAAAAAGATAATTTAACTTATAGTGAAAAAGGAGTGGACATACTGTTTGCTTGATCCATTTTGGCACGATGAAGTAAGTCATTGATGTATTTTTACTGAGTGAGTAGAACACCTTTAGATTGCCATTGGACTTCAATGCCTAGAAAATAGAAAAGAGCACTAAAACCTTTTAAAGTAAATTTGTCTTCAAAATAGACACAATAGGATAAGCCAAATTTCTGTTTAAGACATCAAGCTATTTAATTTGCCAATTAGAAGAGATGGCAATGGAAAGAATAAGCTGAATGGTGGCAGGCTTTACTATAGGGTAATAAGCTTCATGAAAATCAATCCTGGGTCTCTTATGAAAACCCTTAGCTGCCAATTGTGCTTTAAAGTGATCAATAGAGCCATCTTATTTTTGTTTAATACGATACACCCATTTACACCCCATTATATTCTGTGATGGATGTAAAGGAGCTAACTCCTAAGTATCATTAGCAAGAAGTGCACTCATCTCTTCATTCATGGTAGTAATTTAATGAGGAAATTTGGTGGCTTTTTTATATGTCAAGTTCAATGGGAGTAACTAAAGAAGCATGAAACTTTTTTAGCTTTAGAGTTCTTATTTTAGATTATGTTACCATGGGGTGGGTTTTGGTTATGGCAGACTGGGTATAGGGATTCAGGTCAACCATAAGAGGTAATGCATTAAGTAAAGTAGAGGAAGGTACGATAGGATTAGAATTTGGCATTAAAGGTGTATAATTAGAATTTGAATGAGATAAAAGAGGTTTTGTAAGATCAGGTAAAAGGATAGGAGTAGGTGTTTGAGTGAAATTAGGTTTCTGGGTTGGAGGTTGAGAAAAGGAAGGGATATTAGCATGATTTTAAAACCAATTGGATGTGGGGATATGAATTATGGTGGTAGAGGATGTGGTGCCTAATTGATGACATGAGTCTCGTGAGGGCAAAGTAGTAAATGGAAACACCTGTTCTTCAAAAAGCACATAATGTAAGATAAAAATTTTAAAAGTGACAATATCAAGACAAAGAAATTTTTACAAGAATGAGCATCAAATTTATTATAAGGTTTCATCCAAGGATAATATAAACATCTAAAAACCCAAAAATCATTAAAAATGGGAGCACGATTTAATAACTTAGTGTATGGTGTGGAATTGGAAAATAATGGTGTAGGTAACCAATTAATGACATAAGCAATAGTCTCAAAGGCATAAGTCTAATATTAGGAAGGAACATGAGAATGATGTAACATGGATAATCTAGTTTCAACAATTTACCTGTGTTTACGTTCTGCACATCCATTTTGTTCAAGAGTCTTAGGACATGCAATTTGTTGCCTTATGCCATTTTCAGTTAAATATTTTCTCAAGGCCTGATATTCCCCACCTCAGTCATATTAAAAAATTTAATGGACTGATTAAAGAATTTTTCCATTAAGTGATGAAAATTGATAAAAGTGCTAAGAACTCCAAATTTAGAATGAAGAAAATATATCCAACAATATTTGCTAAAATGATCATAAAATAAAACGTAATATTTATGACCATTAAAAGAGGGAGTTGGTGCAAGACCCTATAAATTTGAACAAATTAAATCCAAAGGACTGTTAACATGAATTTGAGACAGGGAAAAAGGAAGTTTGTGAATTTTGCTAACAAAACAAGCATGACATAAATTGTCAAATTTATTTTGAGAAATTGCAATTTTATTTTAGCAAAGAACATCCTGAACAATATGAATATTAGCATGACCCAATCTTACATGCCAATGTTGTAAGGAATAAAGCATAGATCTAGAAGGAGTAGCATTTAAAGATGATGTTGGATCAAGATTTAGTGAATAGAGGCCATTGTCATTTGGTCCTGTGTTCAAAACCTCCTTTTTGGGGATATCCTTAATTACAAAAGAAAAAGGGAAAAATTCAATAGAAACATTATTATATTTGGTAAACAAAGACACAAAGAGAAAATTAGCACAAATAGTAGGTACATGAAGAATATCTTTTAAATGAAACAAGTAATTATGAGAAAGAGAAACATTAAAACCAACTTGAGAGAAGGGAAGGGTATTACCATTACCGATTTGCACCTCATTAGACCCTTAAAAGTTTAAGTGTAAAGAATGGCATCAAGACTGGAAGTAATATGATTAGTGGCTCTGGTGTCCATAATCTAAGAATTAGTTGAGGTGGGATTGTTGTTGGTTAAGTGTGTAGTGGAGGGTTAAGACTGAGATACAGACATCAAGTTTGGAGATGAGCAATTATTGGATGTATGGCCAATACTTGAACAATTGTAACATGTTAATTACATGAAATCCATTGAATTTTTGTTGTTCGACCGAGAGAAAAAAGGTCGACCATTGGCATGAAATTGAGAACTAGAGCATTATGTAAAAGAGTGTTACACAAAAAAGGGCCGACTAGAATGCACAGATGCCTACTGCCTAAAACAACATCCTCCACCACAATCGAAGCATAACCTAGTATGGCCACCATCTCTATTCCGCATAGAAAACTGATTGTGAGAGGTAAATAATATCATTGAAGTTGATTTTGTTTGCAAATTTTCTAAGTTCAAGTTAGATTCTTCACTTAACAAAAGTCCTATAAATCATTAAAAGAGACATTAGAGGTTTAATTCTCAAGTGAACGAATAACTGGTTTGTATATAGGGCCAAGACCATTGGTAATTACTTGAAAAAGATCATCTTGCCCAATAGGATGATGCAATACAACTAATTGGTCATACATACTTTTTGCACATTGAGTGTATTGCGCAATAAATTCACCTTGTTCTTTCTTCAAATGATAAAATTTTTTTTAATATTTCTCACTTAAGATTTAGAGCCAGCACCATATGAGGTTACAAGTTTTTCCCAAGCTTCTTTAGCATAAGACACCCTAATAATTTAAGGTATAAAATTTTTAGAGATTGAGCCAATAATCCAACTTAATACTAGTTGGTCTTATTTAAACTAAACATAAAAAAGAGGATTTGGTTGGTTGTCTATAAATTTGGTAGGAGGTTCAGATTACTGATCTATATGAGTAGTTAAATCATAGTTATACAAAAGAGGCATGAATTGTGATTGCCATAAAAGATAATTTGTGGAATTGAGTTTAATTGGGAGTTTATGAGAAATATTAGGAATAGTAATGTTTGAGGTTTGTTGGCTTGGTGCAAGAACAATTATTTGAGAGGTAAACATGGATTGATTTTCAACCATGATAACTAGTTTGGTTGTTAGACCATATATCAAGGCTCTAATACTATGAAATTGTAATAGAATTCTTGTATATTGATTAAAGATAACATACAACTCTTATGGATACAAGATAAAGCTACTGTAGTAGCTAGAGAAAACATTATTATGTATAAGTCAAGGAGAGCTATGATTTGGTATAAAAAGTCAAGAAGAGCTATTGTAGCTTGCTTGTGTACAAGAAATCAAGAGAAGTTGTTGTGACAGAAATATAAAATGTGATTGTGTGTAATAAGTAAAAAATAACATCCTTATTAAATAATAAAAAATCCTTATCTCTATAAATTATAACTCAATATTTTTTAGAATCTCAAAAGGAAAAAAGAAGTAGAGAAAGGGTTAAGTATTTGGTATTCTGGTAGGAAAAATGCCTTACTTGTTTACTCTCAAAGAAGCTTTGTTGCACATGTCTCTTTAAAACATGAGTGCTTTAATAGTTCCAACAAATTAGCTAAGAAATTGAGCAATTCTTGCTATGGTCATTCACTACATCTTCCATTTCATGATGAAACAAAGCTAAAAGTGATCAGTAAAGCCAAGTTTCCAAGTTAAAGAAAGATGTGTTTTGGAATTTGTCTAGCACTAAATGCATGCCAAGTTAGGTGAAACCTAGGTATTAAAGCTTTCAACCAACCAAAAATCCTGAAGAAGATGAATTTAAGAACCCTCTTTATAACATTCTTAAAGATTATTTCATTATGATTGAACCAAAGGACCAACTACTATAAAAAATAACATTGACCAAGCAAAAGCGAGATTGAAATCTATTGGGGTGGTAGAGCCAAAAAACATCCAACTATGAACAAAGAAATTATCTTGAACTACCATACTCTTTTACTAACAAAGCTATTGTATATATCGTACATTTACAAGGAAAAAAAACCATACTTATAAACTAAAATTTACTGCTACTAGTAAGGTGCACACCTAATTGTGCTTATTCAAATAAACAAAGACTAACAACTGCATATGGTTCCTTTAATCAAGGAAAATCTATATAAAACCTTTTCAAACTCTTTTGTATAGAATTTTTTAGCTGACTTCCTTTAAACTAAGATCTTCAATTGTACTAAATTCGTTTAGACAAGGTTTTCTAGTTGTACTTTAGGCTGTATATATACCTCTGTTAAACATTCAATAAATAATCAATTCCTTTCATATTATACTTTGATATGGTATCAGAGCAATAAGCTTTTCAAATTTTGTTTCTCTTCTCTTCTTCCACTCGTTCTTACTTTCTTTCTCTTCATCATGGCTGCTAATAACACAAACTCAAATCAAACTATTCATAATACCAATGATCCTCAAAATTCACTAATCACAATTAATTTTACTACCCAAACACATTTGAAACTCACCACCACAAATTATTTGTCTTAGAAACTTCAATTTGAAACTCTCTTCATTAGTTATGACCTTCAAGGTTTTTTTGATGGTTCAGAACCATGTCCACCCTCTTACCATCATAAACAACAACACCACTTGTAGTAATCTAGCTCACGCTCTTTAGGTTCAGTAAGATTAATTGATCCTTAATGCTATTATTGGTGCTATCACGCCAACCTTAATTCCCTTTGTTATAAATTCCAAAATCGCTAAAGCTGCTTGGGACACTTTAGCTAAAAGCTATACCACTCCTTCAAGAAGACATATGAAGCAAGTCAAAAATCAACTCAAACAATTAACCAAAAGGTCACAATCAATCACTGAGTTTCTACAGAAAGTGAAAGCACGAGCTAATGAATTAGCTCTTCTTGGCTCACCATTTGATAATAAAGATTTAACATACAAAATCCTTAAAGCTCTTGGTGATGACTATAAGGAAATCATACGGGTAGTGCAAGCAAGGGACACTCCCATTTCTTTTGAAGAATTACATGAAAAATTGCTTAATTTTCAAGCATCTCTACTCAATCACAAACAGGAAACACCTTTCCCAATTATAGCAAATGTATCTACTTGCACTAACTCAAACTGGCGAACCATCAACAAAAATCCCAACCACAATCCTTTTCACCATATTAGTTAAAATTCTGGACAACGTCTCTAATATCTATATCTGGGGTTCTGTCAACTTTGCTGAATCTAAAGGCATACAACTAAGCAATGTCCTTCCTATAAGCTATAACCACTTCAACCAAATCACACCAATTCTAATTCTCCATGGCAGTCCAAGGCAAACTATGCCTCTAACTCATCCACCAAGCCTTCATAGTTATTTAGTAGTGGAGCATCACATCATGTAACTTTTGATTTGGAAAATCTATCCCTTCATACACCTTATCATGGCAATGATGATATAATGATAGGCAATGGCTCAGAGCTCTCCATAACGCATACTGGTTTATCAACTCTTTCCATACCTCATAAAACCTTTCATTTACAAGTTTTTCTTTATGTTCTAATATGAAAAGAAACTTGATTTTAGTTTATCAATTTAATAATACAAACAATACCAGTATTGAATTCTTACTTGATTCTTTTCTTATGAAGGAACTCAACACAGGAGTACCACTGCTAAAAGGCTAAGTTAGAGATGGTGTCTATGAGTGGCCAAAATCTAAACCCATTCTTGCATTCTCTAGTGTCAAGGCATTAACTTCTGATTGGCACAACTGATTAGGCCATCCATCAGTGTCTATTTTAAAGCATATTCTTTCCAAAAATAACTTGAGTTTGTCTTCCTCTTTTTCAACTACTGTTGAATGTAATGTTTGCTTAAGCAATAAAAGTCACAAACTTTCTTTTTCATACTCTACTGTCACTTCATCTCATCCTCTTAAAATCATATATTCTAATGTATAGACATCTCCAATTTTCTCTGTTGATGGTTACAAGTATTATGTCATTTTTATGGACCATTATACAAGGTATATTTGGCTTTATCCACTGAAACACAAATCTAATGTCAAACAAATCTTCATAAGGTTTCAAACCATCGTAAAGAAACATTTCAATCATACCATTAAAATTTTGTATTTTGACAATGGAGGAGACTATGTATCCATGTCTAGGTTTCTTTCTTCTTATAGTATTTCTTACTACACTACACCACCTCAAACACTTGAACATAATGGTTTAATTAAACGTAGGCATCTTCAATAGTTGAGATAGGTCTTGCTTTATTATCACATGCCTCTCTACGGCTCAAATATTGGCCCCATGCTTTTACCACTGCTGTGTACTTAATCAATTGTATGCTAATGCCCACTTTAAATCTTAGCTCACCATATGAAAAAAAATTAATTAGTCTCCTAATTTTTCAAAACTCAAAATTTTCAGCTTTTTATGTTATCCTTGGCTGAGACCATACACATCCAATAAGTTAAAGTCCATTTCTAAGCCATTTATTTTCATTAGTTACTCTCTCTCTCTCTCTCTTAAAGTGCCTATTACTATCTTAACCCACATACTTCTAAGATTTTTGTTTCTAGGCATGTAAGGTTTGTTAAGTCAGTTTTTCCTTTTAAAAGTCTAACTACTCAAGAGTCTCAATCTGTCTCCAACACAATTTCAACTTGGATGCCGCCACCTCTCACCATAGTGTCATCATCTCCTCAGCCTCTCAATATGACATCTCTAATGGAAGTCTCACAGTAACCTTGATAACCAATCAACCCCATACCTATATCATCTCCTATAACCCAAAACCCCTTAAACATAACCACACATACCATGATCACTAAATCGAAACATAATATTCACAAGCCACTTCAAAAGGTGAACCTTCATACTCAACTCTCTACTTTTCATAATCTTGAACTAGTAACAGTTTCTCAAGCTCTTAAAAATTTCCAGTGGCGCAAATTTATGGCAAATGAATTCAATGCTTTGATTTCCAATGGAACTTAGGAACTAGTTCCACCTGAAACTAGCCATAATCTTATTGGATGCAAATGGATTTTTTGCACTACATGAAACTATAATGGCTCTATTAACAGGTACAAAGCTCGTCTACTTGATAAAGGGTTCAATCAATGTCAAGGAGTGGACTATCATGACACCTTCAGTTATGTCATCAAGCCAACTACAGTTAGACTTATCTTAAGCATTACGAGAGTGGGTGGAAAATGAGACATTTGGACATCAACAATGCTTTTTTATAAGGCACTTTGTTTGAAGATGTGTATATGACTCAACCTCCAGATTTTATTGATCATAATAGACCTGACCATATATGCAAGCTCAAAAAGGCCATCTACGGACTCAAGCCTTGAGCCTGGTACCAATCGTAACTATCTTGTTCAATTTGGTTTTTAAAACTCATTTATAGACACATCTTTGTTTGTTTATAAAAATACTACTCATGTTATTTATCTCATTATTTACATTGATGATTTGATTATTACTAGAAGTGATGTTTTAGTAATCAATGATTTTATTGCAAAGAAATTCTCTCTAAAGGATCTTAGATTCTTATCTTACTTTCTAGACATTGAAGTTGTTTCTACATTGCAAGGGATTATTCTTTCTCAACACTGGTACATTCCAGAATTACTTGCCAAGGCCAAAATGCTTAAGGCCAAGAAAATTCAAACACCTATTACTGTCAACAACGTTCTCATGGAAAATTCTGGTACTACTCTTACTAATGCTACAGAATATCGAGCTCTTGTGGGGAGTCTCCAATACTTGCTCATTACTCAGTCGAATATTGCATTTAAGATCAACTACTTATCTCAATACATGCACATGCCAACAACTGAGCATTAGGCCTGTGTCAAACACCTTTTGCGTTATTTGCTTAGATTTGTTTCTGATGGTATTCATTTATTTTGCAATTCTACTCTTAATTTACATGCTTTCTATATTTCAGATTGGGGAGGAAACAAAGGTGATCTCACATCTACTAGAGCTTATATTATTAATTTGGGCAAGAATCCAATATCTTAGTGTTTAAAGAAGCAAAGAACAGTTGCACGCTCTTCTAATGAGGCCGAGTATCGGTTTGTTACCAACACCGTTGTTGAACTCTACTGGGTTTGCTCTTTACTAACTGAATTACACATTTAGATGCCTCAATGTCTAATGATTTATTGTGATAATGTTGAGGTACACAGCTTTGTTCTAACCCTATTTTTCATTCTCGTATGAAGCATGTTGCTATAGATTTTCACTTTATTCGTGATTTGGTTCAAAATGGAGCTCTACGTGTTACCTATGTTTCTTCTTCAAATCAACTTGTTGATGCTTTAACAAAATCTTTACCTTTGTCTCAATTTCACCTGTTCTGTGACAAGATTGGACTTTGTAGCCCACATCCATTTTGAGGGGGCATAATAGTTATATATGGTTCCTTCAATTAAGGAACATTTGTATCAAATCTTTTCAAACTCTTTTATATAGAATTTGTTAGCTGACTTCCTTTAGACGAGGATCTTTAGTTGTACTGAATTCCTTTAGACTAGATGTTCCAGTTGTACTTTAGGATGTATATATACCTCTGTTAAACATTCAATCAATAATCAACTCCTTTCATATCATACTTTGTCAAAAACCATATCTACGACACATACCTACTAGTAGATCACCAAGTATTCTAGTTTTAAACAAACTAAATTTTCAACTATCAATCTAAGCCTCACTAGCTTCAAAACTCCTCTATGAGACTTGACTTGAGACATCAACATCTTCATCTTGGAGTTTTGTTACTTCAATGGCTTTTGATCTTAGAGCAATTTCAATTGTGTTTTTTATAACATCTGAATCTTTTTTGTTTCTTTCTTTCGCTGGTGGCCTCTTCACCAATAAGAAACTCCTCCTTCATGATTAGTCTGCATTGGCTTTGTTCTAGTTTTCTTGTAGAAACTATCTCCATTGCTTCATTTCTTCTTGAAGAAGAATCTTTTCTAGCTTCTATCCTTTTGGAGAAATTGTTGTCCATCAAATCTAAAATATTCTTTGCCTTGCTCAGATTTGAAATTTCTAGCAGTTTAAGAATATACTCAGGTCCAAACTTTATTTTGAAATCTTGGTTGTAGTTTAAGGACATGTTGGTACTTTAAGACTTTGTCAGTTTAAGGACATGGCTGGTCCATCTTAGGTAGTGTTTGGACTTCACAAGATCCATTCCCAATCATTGAAATTCGGTTACAATTTAAAGACATGTATGTCTGAAAATTTCTTTCAAACACTTTTAAAACCCTTGATTCTCATGTAGAAAGCTAAATGATATCATTCTTGACCTCAAACCAAAATATGAAATTTCTTAAAAAATCTGAAAGTTTAAAACTGATTTAAGGATCTGAAATTTGTCTAGAAATAAAGTTAAAACATTTTACCACTTAGAGTAATTGAAAATCTGCAAAAAACTTCAAGATATTGCAGCATAAATACAAAGATTTCATAACTGAATTTTTTCTTCTTTTCTTCATGGTTGATTAGCCTAGTCTCTTTTTTTTTCAAAATAAAAACTGGTCCCATGATCCACTAATAAATCATAACTTAGGAAGAACAGTTTTAAGACTTTTCTTTGTATTGGCTGCCATAGATGTAGAGTTATTTATTGATGTAATAGATCATATAATTAAGAGAATGGGTTGAATTGAACCGAATTGAGCCAGAAAGACATTATTGTATTAATCAATGAGTTACAAATTAATACACATACAGTACATGTAAAACACAACACACCATACTACAACATAACATTTTTTTATGATAAGACAGCTGGTCAATCAATACATGATATTATATGTCCATACATTGTGTTTAATTATGATGAGAATGATACGTTTATGGGTGTTGATGATCATCTAAATTAAGAGAGGAAATTGGTAAAATATGAAGAAAAAAATTGGTATGGCGGAGAGAATAGTCACTAGAACAGCAACCCAAGACAATCTTTTCTGGAGAAGAATAAAAATGGCGGAGCCAAAGGCTATCATCATGGTGACCACAGCGAAAAAAAGAGTGGCAAGGCCAAGCATCAATCTTATAGGAAGACTCAGGAGGAAATCCTTCTTTGCATAACGTGCAATGAGGAGTCCAAGGGAGATGAGCACAGAAGTGTTGGAAGAGAAGAGTGATAAGGCATTTGAGATGACAAAGATCATGAATGCATCATATCCTAAGAAAATTGGAAACCCAGTTTTGCTATCGCTTCCACCTGGAACTGTAAATGTTGTCATGAACATTACAGTGGCAACCAGTGCTGCCACCACCATACATGATGTTGTTATGTTCTTCATCCACCTCTCACCTTCCTTCATTAACTTTTTGTGTTCCTTGTCAAATAACGATTTAGGCATATGACCATTTTCATTCTCCCATTGCTTATATTTTGGTGGCACCATCTTTTCTATTTCCTGTATGTGTTATTTTGTAAAATCATGAAAATTTTATAAAAGACATCATAATTCATATAACTCGTACTTGGATACACACTCCACAACAGATGTAGTAATAATATTCATCATCTCCAAATTGATTAGTTGAATATAAATCATAAAAAAAAAAAAAACCTGAAACCATTTCATCTCTCTCTGCATTTGTAGAGCAGCACCAAGAGCTTCATCAAGTTTTGAAGTGGGTGACAGTTTGGCAGCCAAATGCAAAAAATTATTCTTATGAGAATCATAACATAGCATTATGGATCGAATTCTTGAACCCAATAAATTTATGAGACTGAAAATTTTTTCTTGGCGATATATGACTGCATATGCAAATAAGGATCTGTTGTTAGCATCATGTCTATGTATAATCTGTGGATTGCTTATGATCAGCTCCTCCACAAACTCAACTAATCCATACTTAACAGCGTCATGGATTACTTGATCGACCCTAAACTCTTCCAGCTCTTTATTGCTTAACGTTTGCATTTCTGCCAATATGAATCTCAGAAGTTGCAAAGCTTGATCATGATTCCGCTTTAACTCTGTTGTGCTTTTAGAGACTATATATATATATATCCATGAAAAAAAATCATAAATCAATGCTATATGTATATACAAATTGATACCATCTAGAATGTTCCCACCCAATTAGGGGTCCTCCACCCCCCTAAATAGGAACACATGGACAAAGAAGAAGACAAATTCGTCCAAGGAACTACCTTAAAGAGAAATCCTAACTGAAAAAGGAACACTCTCCCACAAGGATTCCTATTCCTCCTAGGTTTGAGTATCACTATATATAACACCATATACCCCTTATAAGGGGACATCTCATTCACACACATTCAAGCTATCTTTCCTCCGCCCGCTTTCTATTCCCTAACTTAGGCATCGGAGTGTTTGTGGGGATTCTCCCCACCTCTCACCTTGCCCTCTGTTCAGTGCTCTGCAGGACGTTCAGCCCAGGAGTCCCGAAAATTAGTTATCAAGTGGCGTCGTCTGTGGGAAACTCCTAGGGAAAAGCCATTCATTCACTTGCTAAGCTAAAGACACCTTCACTATGACTTCCAGCCTACCTCCGGCCTAAATTCCTGAAGGCGGCACCAATCCTTTTGCACCCATCCTTTCGACTGACCTTTCAAACCCTTTCCTAGCAATAATACCACCGCCCACCTTGTAGCTTGTTAGGGCCACATCCGGTCAGGCACCTTTACCTCCGAAAAACACCCCGAGATACTTGTCCTTTGGAACAGATCTCCTATATTACGCCCCGTTGCAGCACCATCGATCAATACCCTCAATACCTTTTCCAAGCCTACTAGAAACACCAGCAATAACCACTCCAAACCTAAACATAGTAACCCAAACACTCAGCCTTGACCAAGTAAGCAAAGAGGCCATGATAAAAAATATTCAAGCACAAATAACCTTGATGTAACAACAGCTAAGCGCTATAATACAGAGCAAGCATACTGAACTAGCTCCAAATAATGATAATGCAGCACCTCGACAAGCCCCAGGGACGAGCACAGGGAAGGGTAAAGCACTAGAAGGGGAGTGTAGTTCATCCATCCTAGCTCTCGATGATTCGAAATTAGCACAGAAGGTTGAGGAAGCAATGAACAAAGCCCGGACTAAACCTAGAAAGGAAGAAGAATGGGTGATGGATAGCAGAACTCCGTTTGTCAGCAGAATAATTCAAATGGAGATTCCTAGTAAGTTTAGAATCCCACAGCTTGATCAGTACGATGGGACAGGAGACCCTATTAGTCATATATCTATTTTCCGAACAAAGATGCCGCTCCAGAATGTGAACGATGGAATCATGTGCAGAGTCTTCCCAAGTACACTCATAAAGAAAGCCCAAAAATGGTTTCATTGGCTCCCGGAGATTTCTGTCACTTCTTTTGAAGACCTAGCTGAGCAGTTCCATATCAGATTCATCACCAATATCCCTCTTGCAAAAAACATCAATGACCTCCGGGTGTTCCGGTAGGAAGCTGATGAATCTCTACGAAGTTACCTTGACCGTTTCAATAAAACAGTTATGCAGATTGAGCACCTCATTGATGAAGTCGTCATAGAAGCTTTGAAAAATGGCACTAGACTCGGAAAGCTAAAAGATAAATTAATGACTAAAGAACCGAGTACCTTTGCCGAGGTAATGGCGATAGCGGTTCGGATGATAAAGATGGACGAGGATAGGACGATGCATCGGGAAGAAGATAAGCCACCTACTAGAGATGAACGGCCAAAGCAGAGATGAGTAAGCTTCCTAAAAATGAATTTCAGAGCTCCGGCATATAGATTTGATAGAGAAGCAGATAGATATACACCTCTGAACACCTCTCGATCAAGGATCCTCATGTGGGTCAGGCAGAATGGAGTGGAAATTACACTGGCCAAAAGAATTAGCCCATGCCGGAGATTTACTTATGATAGAAGCCAGTACTCGAGTACCACAAAGAGTACAACCATAACACAGAAGGCTATAGAGAACTAAAGAGTGCCATAGAAAAACTAGTGCAGCGGGGAAAGCTTGATAATTTCACTGACGCACCGAGGAGAAGCGAAAACATGAAAAACCATGACCGTGACAAAGCTGAGGCAAAGAAAGCTAGGAAAGAACCGATCGGAACCATTAACATGATTGTAGGAGGAGAAAACACTGGAAAACAATTAAAATGCAGTAGAGGAGGAAAAATGATACCTGGTAAAAACGACAGCATTCTTAACTCGGAAGATAATTCGCATATACATCACCCTCACAGTGATGCCCTAGTGATAACCGCATGCATAAATAAGTATCGGGTCAAAAGGCTATTAGTCAATAATGGGAGTGCTATCAATGTTTTATCTTGGAATGCGTATAAAGCTATGGGCGGCTCCATCACCAACTTAACGGCCATCCAGAACCCCATCACTAGTTTTTATGGAGGAATGGTGCAATCGATGGGGATTGTCAATCTGGATCTAGAATTCGAAAACCAAGAGGATGAGTAAACAAAAATCATCCTGACCCCATTCAACGTGGTAGACATACCACTAGCCTATAATGGGATAATAGGGCGATCGGTACTTTACGAAGCAGATGCAATCACCAGCATCCAATAATTAACCATGAAAATCCCGGTCAAAACGGGGACCCTTACTATCAGGGGAGATCAACAGATGGCAAAACAATGCTATCAGATGACCATGAAATCTCTGGCAGAAGCTTTTCATCTGGAAGCATGGGAAGTTGAGAAGCAAGGCGCTGATCCACAACCGGTGGAAGACACGGAGGCATTGCAAATCAGGGGAGGAAAATCTGTGAAAATTGGTAATGCCCTTAATCAAGACATCAAAGACATATTAAGGGACGTCCTTATTAGACACTCAGAAGATTTTACTTCTCAAGCTTTCGAGATCATTGGCGTGGACCCACGGGTTTCCTGTCACTGCCTAAACATCAAACCAAGGACCAAGCCAGTAGCACAGAAGAAACGAACTTTCACTTACGAAAGACAAAAGATCATTGACGAGGAAATAGTGAAGCTTTTAGCAATCGGATTCATTAAAGAGGTTACTCACCCAGACTGGGTAGCCAACGTAGTACTCGTCAAAAAAGCAAACGGGAAGTACAGAATGTGTGTAGACTACACCGACCTCAACCAGGCATGCCCTAAAGATAGCTACCCGTTACCAACAATTGATCAGCTCGTCGATTCCACCACTGGCCATGGCTTATATAGCTTCATAGATGCTACCCATGGTTATCACCAGATCCCCATGAAGAAAGAAGACCAGGAGAAAACATCCTTCATCACACACGAAGGGTTATACTATTATAAGGTGATGCCCTTCGGACTGAAAAATGCCGGAGCCACATACCAAAGAATGATGAACCAAGTCATTCGGAGCTAGATTGGGACCAGTGTGGAGGTATATGTGGATGACATCATCATCAAAAGCAAGCACTCTGAGCACCACCCAGCAGACGTGGATCAAGTCCTCCAGTTACTAAGCCAATCCAGGATCAAGTTGAATCCTGATAAATGCATCTTCAGAGTCCAGGCTGGCAAATTCCTGGGGTTCATGATTTCTCACTGAGGCATTGAGGCCAACCCAGAAAAAATGGAGGCCATACTCAAAATGGCAGCACCAAAGAGCATCCATAACATACAAAAGCTAAACGGAAGAATAACCGCACCGGGGCATTTTATTTCTTGCTCAGCTAGGCAATGTCTACCATTGTTCCAAGCTCTCAAAAGTTCCAAAAAGTTCCAGTGGTCCACTGATTGCCAAACAGCATTTAAAGAAATTAAAAGATTCTTATCTTCCCCACCATTAATCAACCGTCCAATACCGAATGAGACCTTATACTTATACCTCTCTGTTGGCCGAGAATGCATCGCCTCATTACTGGTAAGGGAAGAGGGAAGCCAGCAAAGCCCTGTCTACTATGTCAGTAAGATGCTCCGAGGACCTGAAGTCCGATACCCCATGCTGGACAAATTAGCCTTAGCTGTGGTTCATGCTTCTCAAAAGCTTCAGCACTACTTCCAAGCTCACCATATCGTAGTCCGGTCCCATTTTCCACTACGCAAAATATTACAGAGACCAGAGACTTTAGGCAGGCTAGTGCAATGGTCAGTCTTACTCGGCAAGTTCAATATTGATTACGAGCCTCGACAGCAGATGAAAGCCCAGGCCTTAGCAGATTTTGTATAAGAAATGGCTCTGAAAGATGTAACCTTGACCAAGATGCCAAAATGGAAGCTCTATGTCGATGGAGCATCCTCAGCTCACGATTCCAACATAGGAATAATCCTCAGGGGACCGCATAAAGTTCATATCCAATACGCAGTCCGCATAGAGTATAATGCCACCAACAATGCAGCTGAATACGAAACACTCATTACAGGGTTGAAACTAGCCGTGGAAGTCAGGGCCGAACACCTCATTATACACTCGGATTCCCAACTAGTAATCAACCAAGTCAGCAAAGCATTTCAAGTCAAAGATACCTACATCGCCAAGTACGTAGACAAAGCCAGGCGACTTTTGCAACACATCGAGCAAGATGGAGGCCAATGGAATATCGTCCAGATTCCCAGAGAAGACAACAATGAGGCCGATTACCTTGCTAAATCCACAGCTGAGAACAATCAAGCATTTAAGGATATGGATTTCACTGAATCACTCACCAATCCCAGCATAGAGGATATTGAAATTTTCAGAATACAAGTAGTCTCGGAATGGATACAGCCCATCATCCAATATCTTGAACATGGCACACTTTTGGAAGGCAAGCTACAAGCTCGAAAGCTCAAGGCCAAAGCAGCCCACTATTCCGTCCACCGAGGGGAGCTCTACCGAAAATCCCTCTTGCACCCTTGGTCAAAGTGCATTTCCCCAGAGGAGGGAAATTACGTACTACGAGAAATCCATGAAGGAATCTGTGGTGCACATAAGTCCCACTATTCGCTCACTAGAAAGGCCCTGCTCCAGGGGTACTACTGGCCCACCATGTCCAAGGATGCCCAGTAGCTAACACAATCATGTCACCAGTGCCAGCACTATGCCTGACTTAGCCATAAATCTTCTCGGCCTCTGCATCCCATTGGCAGCCCATGGCCTTTCGCCATGTGGGGGATGGACATCTTGGGTCCTTTTCCTCTATCAACCTAATAGAAAAAGTTCTTAATCGTGGCCATTGACCATTTCACAAAATGGGTAGAAGCAGAAGCAGTCCCAACCATCACAGAAGCCCGAATACAACACTTTTTCTGGAAGGAAATTATTTTCAGATTCGGCATTCCCCACACTTTAATTGTAGACAATGGCAAACAATTTGACAACCATAAATTCAGAAGTTTCTGCTCAGACCTTGGCATAAAACTGCGCTTCACCTCAGTAGCTCACCCGTAGATGAACGGAAAAACTGAGGTCACCAACAGAATCCTCATGCAAGGGTTGAAGAAAAGACTCGATGATAAGAAAGGGAACTGGGTCGAAGAGCTAAACAATGTAATATAGGCCTACAGAACCACACCCCGATCATCCACTGGTGAAACACTATTCAGACTAACTTACGGCATGGATGCAGTAATTCCAATAGAGGTTGGATCCCCAAGTTACTGGGTAAGCCAAGACCTCGACCATGCCATCAATAACGTCAATGCATGAATATGCCTTGACATACTAGAGGAACGAAGAGAACAAGCGGCAGCAACTGCAGAGGCACATCGACAAAGGATAACTCGGTACCACCATCTACGTAAACCAACAGAGAATTTCAAGACAGGTGACTGGGTACTCAGAAGAGTAGATATAGGCAAAGGCACCTCGGGTACCAACAAGTTAGGCCTTAATTGGGAAGGTTTGTATCAGATCTTAGAATGCACAACAAAGGGGGTGTATAAACTAAGAGAAAGAGGAGGTAAAGAACTACCGAGGTTCTGGAACTCAGACTCCCTCAGAAAATATTATCAGTAATCTTATATTCAAGCACATAATTCAATTCAATGAAAAATATCTTTATTGATAAAGAATGTCTTTACAGATGATTGGTATCAAAAAAAAGATACATAAAACCTATCTACTATAGTATCTCTACACCAGGACCCCCTGTCCCAGAAACTGAGGGGGAAGCATCATTGGCAGCCTCTGGATGCTCGCCAAACCCAGCTATAGCAACGGACTCTTCAGACTCCCTCACAGAAAAGGAACTGGCCTTTCAACAGGCGTCATCCTTTGCAATAAGCCTCACCAGATCGGTTGGGGTTATCCAATCTAAGGCCTCCAGATCCAATCCTGAGTCTTAAGAAAGCAAGATCCTTTTGCATTCAGCCCGGTAAGCCTTAAGAAACCCCCCTACCATGCTTTGATATGTCTTCTTATTAGTGGCACGAGATTTCTCAAGCTCAGCCAGCCTCTCCTGAAGTCCAGCAATCTGAAGATCCTACTCCTCGATCCTCCTTGTCAGCTGGGCCTGGCTATGTTCCAGTTCGGAAACCTTCTTCTAATTCGCCTCCACGTCAGATTTAGCGTCCGCATATCTTGTCTGGAAGTGCTCCAGAGCTGCTTTGACACTATCCAGTTTTTTCTCAAAATCTATAGCGATCGTCCCCACCTCAGTTTCCTTTAAGTTGTACTGGCTCTTCAAGTAGAAGTATTGATCCTTCGCCAGCAGCAAGGCTTGAGTCATCTGCCAAAAACAACCAAATAACTTAGCTAAAATCCCACTACAAATAGTTATATCAAGTACCAGAAACTCCATTACCTCCAGTGACTGGCCGATCATGGAATCGAGCAATCCGTCCGGTCCCTCGTCCGACCAACGCTGCATGTCTCCGGGTAACCGCAGCGACTCGGCGTACTGGTCCCGTACTTGACTATTGGAGATGCTCGGGGGCTTTATCTTTTTCAATATCCAGCCCCGTATATCCAAACAACCAGATAATCGGGGACGTTGGACGTAAATCTCTTCGTCCAGCCCCTCTGCATCTGACTCTGCTTCGATCAGCCACCTTTTTCATCATTCGACCCGCTCCGATCACTCACTTTTCGCTGTTGCTTTGCCCTTAGGATCGACAAGAACGGCCTCCGAAGCAGCCGTAGCCTCAGCTTCAGGGGAAGGATAATCCCGACACTCCTCCACTGCAGCTGGCTCATCTACTAGGGAAATCCTACCCGTAAAATCAAAAAAGTCAGCCATTTACAGATGGAAAGATAAGACTAGTTAGACAATAAAACTCAAAACAAAAAATCATACCAGGGAAATGGTCGCGACTTGGACAAACTCTCCACAGATACCTCCGAGATGCATCGTCTGCGGATCAAGCTTCAGCGAGTCCGTCTAGATGTAGCTGCAAAACTAATTCCGTATCCGGATCAGAAAGTCTCGTAGGATGGGTCACTTTGTGACACTCGTCTGACCACATCCTCCGGACATCCAGGAAGTCCGATTGATGCTCCACAATAAAAAAATGGTATCTCCACTTCTTGTGAAGATTCCAAAGTTTAACAAAAAGCTAATGGTTAGGTACAACCGAAAGGGAGAATAGTAATTCTCCCTTCTTCCTAGTCAGCCTATACAAATATCGGAGGACGTCTAGATCGGGAACCCTACCCTCCTCATGCATCAGCTGGATGAACCCGGTCAGTATCCAATAACTATTCGGATGAAGCTGACCGGGCATAATGTTATTTCTATTAAGGAAGTCCTTGACAAAGGGATCTAAGGGAAATTTCAGACCCCCCTCTAACTGGTCAAAGTACACCACTAATCTACTTAGCCCCGACAAAAGGGTATGGGCCCTAAACCTTCTATCTATAGTGTGGAGGGCATAGTTGGCGGGGATGCAAAACCGCCGTCGATACCACCCTAGCAATTCACTATCTACGTTGGACACAAAGAGGTCAGAGTTAATCTCTTCTCGAGGAGCCATAGAAAAGAAGGGAACAAAAACTAAATGACAAAACAGGGGGCAAAAAAGAGAAGGAAGAAATGATGAAAGAATCACCTGGAAACCTCAAGCAAGAGTTATGGTAGGAAGGAATAAAAATGGAGGATGCAATATAAACACAACAAAAATAGAATGAAGAGTGAAGAAAGCAAAATGTGCCAGTTAGTAATCGCAACAGTATTTATAAAGACATGGAAGGACCTGGAAGCACGCCATTAACTGCCCTCATTATTACTGCTCTCCTCCCTAGACCACCAAGGGCCTATTGGGAATAAAAAAACCCATTAGGCGAAGAGTCGCGATGACGGTTGTACGAGCATTTCGAAACGACGCATCAATCACATGATCTCAAGAGTTAAAACAAAGTCACCCCGTGTTGGCCCACTCATATTTTCGAGTGGGCCACTCCATCAAGCGAATCGGGAGATGTTTCAAGCGTCACTCCTAGCCATTCCGTACACAGTCTAGTGATTGAAGCTAGCACCCTTAGGTCGCTTTCGTAGTACTGAGGTTCCGGGCATGTAAGCCTCGTGCCCCTGTGCCGAGAATCTAAGTCGCTCATGTAAAAGTCCAGTGACTGAAGCTAGCACCCTCAGGTCGCTTCTATAGTACTGAGGTTTCGAGCATGTAAGCCTCACGCCCCTGTGCCGAGCATCTAACTCGCTCACATAAAAGTCTAGTGACTGAAGCTAGCACCCTCAGGTTGCTTCTGTAGTACTGAGGTTCCGAGCATGTAAGCCTCGCGCCCCTATGCCGAGCATCTAAGTCGCTCACATAAAAGTCCAGTGACTGAAGCTGGCACCCTCAGGTCACTTCCATAGTACTGAGGTTCCGAGCATGTAAGCCTCGCGCCCTTGTGCCGAGCATCTAAGTCGCTCACATAAAAGTCCAGTGACTGAAGCTGGCACCCTCAGGTCACTTCCGTAGTACTGAGGTTCCGAGCATGCAAGCCTTACACCCCTATGCCGAGCATCTACAAATCCAATAACAACTGGTTCCGTCTTGCCCCAAAACGAATGGGTTAATCTATTGCGTTGATCATACTCACTCATTAGGTACCCCAGTTCCACAGATTACGATTCGATGATAAATCAACCAATATACTCGGCACCAAGCTCTGCTTATTGTGATGGAGGCTGGCCACCTCAGCTCACTTGCATCTTATCACCCATATAAAGGCACCACTACATCTTACTCGGACACAACGGACATAAATATCCGCATACTCCAAAGGGGGACTCTTGATACCATCTAGAATGTTCCCACCTAATTAGGGGTCCTCCACCCCCCTAAATAGGAACACATGGACAAAGGAGAAGACAGATTCGTCCAAGTAACTACCTTAAAGAGGAATCCTAACTGAAGAAGGAACACTCTCCCACAAGGATTCCTATTCCTCCCATGTTTGAGTATCACTATATATAACACCATATACCCCTCATAAGGGGACATCTCATTCACACACATTCAAGCTATTTTTCCTCTGCCCGCTTTCTATTCCCTAACTTAGGCATCGGAGTGTTTGTGGGGATTCTCCCCACCTCTCACCTTGCCCTCTGTTTAGTACTTTGTAGGACGTTCAGCCCAAGAATCCCGGAAATTAGTTATCACAAATATTGGAAGGATATATCTGAATTATTTAATTAAATACCCATTGGTATCAAAACTCACTACAATTGTGATTTCTGTTCCAATTTCTAAAGAAGAAAGGTATATAAAAATGTGGCCCGATACTTTTTTTCATTTTATGGTCTATATATAGTTTATATATATATATATATATATATATATATATATATATATATATATAAGGGTCTCTTGTTTTATTTTATTTGTATTTTAGCACCGATCCTTATTAATATTGTTAAAAAATATGATATAATTTTTTCTAAAAAAAAAAAACTATGATATAATGTTAAAACGATATAGATATTTAATTGTAAAACTAGTCATCAATTCGCCCTTTCGTCAGACAGTAAATAATATATATATTTTAAAATAATTAATTAAATAATTTTAATAAATTAAAACTATAATTTAATCAAATATAAAAATAAAAACTTAAAAATTATTACAATTATTTTATTTTATTTTATTTTTGTTAGTGTGTATACATATATAGTAACAATAATAATATTTGAATAAATAAAATAAAAGAAAAATAGAAAAATAGTTGAAAAAGGATGTTTTAGTTACAATAATATGTATAATTTTTTAAGAAAATGAAGAGTAATATTTTAAATATAATAAAATTAGAGTATTTTATATAAAATGGAACATGTGTATTTTAAAATAAGATTTTTTTAAATTTATTATAGAAAAATATTGTGAATTTTAATCACTGATCATAGAAACTTTTAGAGGTTAATGCTAAATTATGAAGAGGAACGCTTGTCATTTTTGGATTTTAATAACTTTAAAGCTCAATATTAGATGTAAATTCTTTACCAAGTAATATAGCATTCAGTTAATTAATGAACTAACAATATGTCAATTAATTAAGATATAAATTGTTAATTTTATTAGGAATTAAAAAAATTTAAATTTAAATCTATAATATGTCTAAAGGTCAAAGGGTCAAATTGGAACCTCAACTATACCCCGAGTTAAAATTGGACCTCAAAGTTTTTTTTTAGTCCTAAAAAGAATTTTTTCTTTTAAAATTGAATCTTATTGGACCTTATCTTAAAAACCTCTTACAATTAAGTTCTAAAAGTCAAATAAAATTTTAATTTTAATAGTTAATTAATGAAAAATTATTTAGATTAATAAATAAAATTGATAATTTTTTTCTAAAGTTTAATGTCAGATTATATAATAATCATTCTTACAATTAAGTCCTAAAAGTCAAAAAAAAATAATTTAATGGTTAATTAATCAAAAATTATTTAGATTAATAAATAGAATTGATAATTTTTTTCTAAAGTTTAATCTCAGATTATATAATAATCATTAGAAAAATTGTAAATTATTGTGAAATAAAGATTAAATTACTTATTTTGTTATAGAACTAAACTTGAATTTAGTAGTATTTAATTAGAAGAAAAATATTTTATTGTAGAATGATTTTGAGAGAATTTAGAAAGAGTTTGGAGAGAATTTAGAGAACTATAATATTGAAAGAATTTGGAGAGTAATCTATCTTTTCTTCTTCTTAATCTTAACCTACTCATTAATGAATTTCAATCCCTTTATATAGAGATTTTCTTTTCACTATTTGAGTACTATTCTCTCACAAGCAATATATTGTTCATTCACAAGCAATATATTGTTCATTCACATTCATAATACTCCCCCTTGAATAACAATATTTTGCAACTGCCTCGTTAAAACCTTGCTAAATAAAACCCAGTGGGAAAAACTTTAGCTTAAGGAAAAAGAGTACAGTGCATGATATTCTCCCCCTCAAGTTGATATGTATAATCTTCCTTCACATAGTATGTAGATGTCGCATTCCAATATCATGAACGTGCTTTCTAAAGATTGCAGTTGGAAGTGCCTTTGTGAAAAGATCAGCTGAATTCTGGCTAGACTGAATATACTTGATATCTATATGATTGTCTTTTATTAGCTCTTGAGTGTATGAAAAGAATCTTGGAGGTATATGTTTGGTTTTATCACTTTTGATATATCCTTCCCTTAACTGTGCAACGCATGCTGCATTATCTTCATATAAAATTGTTGGACTTTTGTTGACTGAAAAACCACAAGATTCTTCAATATGATGTGTCATTAATCTAAGCCACACACACTCTCTACTTGCTTCATGTAGTGCAATAATTTCAGAATGATTTGAGGAAGTAGTGACAAGCGTTTGTTTCTGGGAACGCCAAGAAATTGCAGTTCCATTATTTGTGAACACATAGCCTGTTTGAGATTTCGCTTTATGAGGATCAGATAAATGCCCTGCATCTGCATAACCAATCAATTCTTGTTTTGAATTGTTAGAATAAAATAAACCCAAATCAACATTTCCTCGAAGGTATCGAAGTATATATTTGACCCCTTTCCAATGCCTTTTTGTTGGAGCTGAACTGAACCTCGCTAATAAATTAACTGCAAAAGAAATGTCAGGTCTAGTACAATTAGCAAGATACATTAGAGCTCCAATGGCACTGAGATATGGAAATTCAGGACCAAGAATTTCTTCATTTTCTTCACAGGGTCGAAATGGATCAGTTTCAATATTGAGTGATCTAACGACCATTGGAGTACTTAAAGGATTTGCTTTATCCATATTAAAATGTTTCAAGATCTTTTCTGTGTAATTTGATTGATGCACAAATATCCCATTGTGCATTTGCTCAATTTGTAAACCAAGGCAATACTTGGTTTTTCCAAGATCTTTCATTTCAAATTCTTCCTTTAAGTATACTGTTGCTTCATGGATCTCATTTTCTGTTCCAATGATATTCAAATCATCAACATATACAGCTATAATCATAAATCCGGATATTGTTTTCTTAATAAAAATGCATGGGCAAATAATATTACTCACATATCCTTTATTAATCAAATAATCACTTAAACGATTATACCACATGCGCCCAGACTGTTTTAACCCATATAAAGATCTCTGGAGCTTGATCGAATACATTTCTTTGGGTTTTGTACTTAATGCTTCAGGCATTTTAAATCCTTCAGGGATTTTCATATAAATGTCACTATCAAGTGATCCATACAAATAAGCAGTCACAACATCCATAAGACGCATTTCTAATTTCTTAGAAACTACTAGGCTAATCAGATACCTGAACGTAATTGCATCCATAACAGGAGAATACGTTTCATCATAATCAATTTCTGGCCTTTGTGAAAAACCTTGAGCTACAAGTCTAGCTTTGTACCTTATTATTTCATTTTTCTCATTTCTCTTTCGTACAAAGACCCACTTGTATCCTACAGGTTTCACATTTTTAGGCATAGGAATAATTGGCCCAAAAACATTTCGTTTGTTTAGTGAGTCCAATTCAGCCTGCATAGCATCTTTCCATTTTATCCAATCATGCCTATTTTGACATTCCATGACTGATTTTGGTTCAGGATCATCTTTGTCATTTATGATTTCACATGCAACAGTATATGACAATGTTTCATGACTTTCTTTATTTTCTATTTCTTCAGGGATATTTTCCTTGCTATCAATATGATTATCTACTCCCTTTCTCTTTCGAGGATTTTTATCCTTAGAACCAATTGGTCTTCCACGCTTCTGGCGTGTTTTAGACTCATGAGTGTCTTTATTCTCAGATTTTATTTCTGGAATTTCAATACGAGCAGGAGCATTGGCTGCTGGTATATATGATTTAGTCACTCTTTTTGTATCAGTAAATGCATCTGGCAATTGATTTGCAATTGCTTGTAAGTGCACAATCTTTTGCACTTCTAATTCACATTGTTTTGTGTGAGGATCCAGATGCAATAATGATGGTTCATTCCATGAAATATCCCTTTTCACTTCTTTCTCCCCTTTTCCTAATGTTGGGAAAACAACCTCATTAAATTGGCAATCAGCAAAACGTGCTGTAAAAACATCACCAGTTAGAGGTTCAAGATATCTAATAATCGAGGGTGTTTCAAACCCAACATAAATTCCCAATCTTCGTTGAGGACCCATTTTTGTGCGCTGAGGTGGCGCAATGGGTACATATACTGCACAACCAAAAATTTTGAGATGGAAAATATTTGGCTCTTGACCAAATGCCAATTGTAGTGGGGAGTATTTATGATATGCACTAGGTCTGATGCGAATTAATGAAGCAGCATGTAGGATTGCATGACCCCAAACTGAAATGGGAAGCTTTGTTCTCATTATTAATGGTCTAGCAGTAAACTGAAGTCGTTTAATCAATGATTCAGCTAAACCATTTTGAGTATGTACATGGGCAACGGGATGCTCAACAATGATCCCAGTAGACATACAATAATCATTGAATGCTTGAGATGTAAATTCACCAGCATTATCAAGTCTTACCCTCTTGATTGTATAATCAGGGAATTGTGCTCGTAATTTAATAATTTTAGCAAGCAACCTTGCAAATGCAATATTACGAGTTGACAATAGACAAACATGTGACCATCTACTAGATGCATCAATTAATACCATAAAATATCTGAATGGTCCACATGGTGGGTGAATTGGCCCACATATATCACCTTGAATTCTTTCAAGAAACATAGGTGATTCATTTTGAATTTTAGATGGTGAAGGTCTCAAGATTAATTTTCCAAGAGAACAAGCTGTACATGGCCTTTCATTTGATTGAGGAATTCTTTGCCCCTTCAAGGGATGCCCATGTGAATTCTCAATTATCCTTCGCATCATTACTGATCCAGGATGACCTAATCTGTCATGCCATAAATTTATTATTGAAGGATCATAAGATTTTTCTTTTACTGCCATATTTGATTCAATTACATGTATATGCATGTAATGCAATCCAGTAGGGAGTTTTGGCAGTCTTTCCAATACTTGCATTTTTCCTGATTTATAGGAAACTATATTTAAATATTTGTTACCATTTATAGTAATAGATTGGGTATCACACCCATTTCGATATATGTCATCAAAACTCAATAAATTTCTTGTTGATTTTGGTGAAAACAAAGCTTCATCAATTATAAACTTTGTTCCATTTGGTAACATAAATTTAGCTTTGACAATTCCTTCAATCAGATCTACAGGACCTGATATTGTTTTTACAACTGCCTTTGTGGGCTTTATTTCAGAGAAATAATCTCTATTTTTCAAGATAGTATGTGTAGTACCACTATCTGGTATGCAGAGATCTCCAATATTGTCTTTATGTTGAGTACAATCCATATTAAACTTCAAAATAGATAAACACAAAATTAATCAATTAAGGTAAAAACATAAAATAATTATAAAGTAGGACATTTTATTTAATTTAAAAATAACATACATAACAATAACATATTCTTCAGAATCAAATAAGTAATAACAATATACTTAAAATTATAGATGTCTCAATTTCCATTGTCAGTAAAATCATCAGTAAAATCAGAAACATCTAAATGAGTTGTATCATTAACATGAGTATGATGCTCATTGAAGTTTATTTCCTTTTCTTTGCCTTTCAATGATGCCTTATAAAGTTGGCAAAGATGTGGTGGTGTTCGACAAATTCGTGACCAGTGTCCTTTACTACCACATATGAAACACACAGTTTCAGACTTATATTGAGGCCTTTCTTGAACACCACTGATGACTGATTTTAACTTCTTTTGAGGTTGAGTCTGAGTTTGTTGTGGAGTATTATTATATTTATTTCCACGACCATGGCCAAAGAACTGACCTCTTCCACGTCCACGACCTCTACCTCTCCCACGTCCACGGCTATTGTAATTTTTATATCTGGAATAATTTGTAGCATTTGCTTCTGGAAATGCTATTGAGCCAGTGGGATGGGATTGATGATTTTTCATCAAGAGTTCATTATTTTTCTCAGCTACCAGTAGGCATGAAATTAGTTCAGAATATTTTTTAAATCTCTGCATCCTGTATTGTTGTTGCAGTGTAACATTTGATGCATGAAATGTGGAGTAAGTTTTCTCCATCATATCCTCATCTGTGACTGTCTGTCCACAGAATTTTAATTGTGATACTATTCTGAACATTGCAGAATTATAGTCACTCACTTTTTGAAATCTTGAAAGCGTAAAGCTCTCCATTCATCAGTGACTACTGGTAGTATTACATCTCTTTGATGATCATATATGTCTTTTAGATCCTTCCAAAGAACACTTGGATCTTTGACAGTCAAATATTCACATTTTAATCCTTCATCAAGATGACGACGGAGAAAAATTATAGACTTGGCTTTATCTTGCAATGAGGTGTTATTATTTTCTTTTAAGGTATCAATTAACCCCATTGATTGAAGATGCATCTCTACATCTAGAATCCAAGACATATAATTTTTTCCCGTGATGTCAAGAGCAACGAACTCAAGCTTTGCTAGATTTGTCATTATGATAACTAATAAAAAAAAATAACTCAATTAGAATTCATAAATTTGATGACTACTAAAAAAAATCAAACATGATCAGAATTTACTAATTAATTATATCATGAATGAATATTGCAAGAAATAATAGTGGTACAAAAAATGATACAATAATACTTAAAATTATATCAAATAGAAAATCATCTTCCATATTAATTATTCCTAAAACTATTATAATAGTCATGATCAAAACACAAATATAAATATACCAAATCATGTTTACAATTTAGAGTAAAGAGAGAAAGAGAAAATGTATGAATTTGTGTGAATGAATAACATTTATAGCTCATCTATTTATAATGAAAAATATAGTCGTTTATTACTGTTATATTACCGTTGGTAATAAAAATATAGCCGTTAGAATTTTTTTTTTTTAATATAATATACTGAGAAATAAATTATATAAAGTAAAATCAATAAATAATGTTGATATGATTATTTATAGCAAGTGAGTTAACATAACGATATGTATAAATATGGGGCAAAACCGTCCATTAATATAAAATGAGGTATAGCCTTCCATTAACATAAATAATAAAAAATAAATGTGCATAAATATAAATTGGTAGGAGGCATAGTCATCCATAATGTTAGAACCATTTCTAGCAATATTTGCATCAATGGTGTAGTTAGTAAAACAAAATAAAAATAACAATTAATATAAAGTTAGATTGAAGAAATAAATATAAATATATAAATTAGTAGGAGGCATAGTCATCCATGATAATATATAATCAACTAATATATTCATAAATATTAAATATTAAGAAATATGTACCTTATTGTTTTGATCGAGAGCTCCTCGTGCTAATAACGTGTTGTGAAATAAAGATTAAATTACTTATTTTGTTATAGAACTAAACTTGAATTTAGTAGTATTTAATTAGAAGAAAAATATTTTATTGTAGAATGATTTTGAGAGAATTTAGAAAGAGTTTAGAGAGAATTTAAAGAACTATAATATTGAAAGAATTTGGAGAGTAATCTATCTTTTCTTCTTCTTAATCTTAACCTACTCATTAATGAATTTCAATCCCTTTATATAGAGATTTTCTTTTCACTATTTGAGTACTATTCTCTCACAAGCAATATATTGTTCATTCACAAGCAATATATTGTTCATTCACATTCATAATATAAATTTTTTTTTTTGAATTTTTAAAATTTTTAAAAAATGTTTTAGGCTTAAAAATTTAAAACTTTAGAATCGAGAGATATACATATGAAAATTACATCAATTTTATTCATAATTTAATTTTAATAGTTCAATAATAAAATTTTATTCATCAATTCAATTTTAATAGTTGACTAATAAAAAATTATTTAAATTAATGATTAAAATTGATGAATTTTTTTTAAAATGTAAATCACTTAATTTAATGTTTTAAAAATTTTTAGGTTTATAAAAAATCTTAAGAAAATTTTAAATAAATTTTTAAGAAAAAAGATAATTTTTATTTTTTAAAAAAATAAAAATTAATATGTAGGCTTAAAATTTTTTAAAAATTTACAATTAGATGATACATTTTTTAAAATATTTTAATTTATTTCGTCATATATTTGAGTCTCATAACTCTCCTATATCGTTTGGCAAACTGAGATTAGGAAAACACAGACTATAAGTAATTCAGTCTCAAATCTTAGAGTTGGAGATGGTCGACAGGTTTATAAAAACACATTATTTATCACACCTGAATAAATATAAATATAAATATAATATTATATACCAAATTGCAAATGCTGTAATTATCAATACCAGTAGGCAGTAATTAAAAGTATTGTAAGCTGAAGCATTGTAGATCCATGGTGCATGCTTACCATCATATTTGAGAATGCTCTTAGCAAATCGATTGTCGAATATACCTGATAAGAATTGGAGACTTTTATGATTGCATTTTATCATAAAATTAAATGAGAATTTTATATTATATTTGGTTCCATTCAAATAAAAAATTCATTTCATTTTGAAATAAATTTCAAATGAAATTCATTTTCGAATGCATTTTTATTAATAAAGTATGTTTGGTTCAAATAAATAATTTGTGAAATGAATTCCACATTTTGTTATGTTTTGTTTGGTATAAATATAGAATTCAAGTTAATTTTTAGTTTTGGTAAAAAAAAATACCCTTCTAAATAGAAAGATATTCTTCAAAATAAAAATAAGAATGGATATTTCAGCCATTTTAGAAATATAAACTTAAAAGTTTTGGAATTCATTTAAAAATTCAAACCATTAATTTGTTATAATTTGAGATAGCTATAATCAATTTGACAAATTTAAAAATTTAGAATTTGTAAATAAATTTTACAACACGTTCATTTTGTTAAAATTTAATATAATTAAAATCACTTAAAATTGATTTCTAAAATTCATTTGTACCAAACACAATTTTAATTAATTTCAAAATTTGACATTACCTTGTTTACGAATGATTTTCCCATGAATTGCACGCACCCTTCTGCCATTCTCTACGTCACTGGGAACTCCACTGATTAATTCATCATCTTCATGGTGGTGGGAAGTACCTTCAATTAAATAATAATTATTTAGCTACCAAAAATGGTATAAATTATAAAAAATTTATAGTTAATAACTTACTTAAATAGATATGGCTCCATTTCTTCCAAAATCCATACTTTTTCCCACTTAGAAATGCAGTCTTCTGTTTAGCTAATAATCTGATGCCGTAGTTGTTATGATAATCCTCAGTGAAAGCAAGTTTTGGGTGACGTTTCAATACAGACAGTGCATCATCTTTAAATAATTTCATGTAGCAACGTTTATATATATATACATATAATCGATAAGTTGAGTTAATTCAATTCGATCGAGATAAATAAATAAATATATATATAAATATGTACATAATAAATTAATCAAATTACATTACATTTGTACGTACCGTACATCTCATCAGCTATCAAACAATTGAGAAGGGTAGCACCATTCTTGTCGCCGTCCCTTGGACGGAGGAGTTGAGGGGGAGTTTTCTCCAGGAGCAAGTGGAACATTTGCTTTTGGCTAAAAATTGAAGCACTAACAATTGGGATTTGATGGTTTTGACTATTTTTTACAGTAACTAAATCTTTGTTTTTTTCCAGCATGGGCTTAGCCATTTCTGTAAAACCATTGATAGCAGCCAGAGCAAATGCTGTGTCACCCAAATTGTTCTGCAATTTCAAATCTTCATCTGACATTAATTTCACCAACTCTTCCACAATGGAAGAATGCCCTGCTGAAACAGCTACATGAAGAGCAGTATCACCTGTCCATGTTATTTTTGCTTTCATGTCTCCAGGGTTTCTTTCCAGCAACGCTTTAGCTGTATTCCAATCGCCAATTTCCATTGCACTGTATAGATTGTGGTATTGCCGGATGTGTGATGTTTCTGTTATATATATTTATCCACAATATATACAAATATAAAATCATTAAACAAGTTTCAAGCACAAAAAATTAACATAAATTAAGAGAAGTTTAATTATATTATTCTTGAAATGAATAAAAATAAGATAATAATGCTACCTATTTATAATC
Source organism: Mallotus nudiflorus (assembly GCA_947683625.1). Taxonomy (NCBI): domain Eukaryota; kingdom Viridiplantae; phylum Streptophyta; class Magnoliopsida; order Malpighiales; family Euphorbiaceae; genus Mallotus; species Mallotus nudiflorus. Next base: position 2,020,950 of record CANTUR010000286.1, on the reverse strand, counting down.
TGGCTCAAACTTATAACCCCAAACTATGGAAAATAAAAATAGGATACTAGTAAAGATAGAAAGAATAAAATCCTAATTAATATAGAAATGTATATATTTGCTACTATGTAACTGAATAATAAAAATAGTAGTAGTAACCCCTTTTCATGAGTAAGAAGGGTCTAAAATCATAATTTTAATAAATTTGTTTAAAAATTTGAAAAGAAAAATCCTAATTTATCCAATTATTTATAATTATAGCAAAATTCATAAATCGGTCAAATTTAATAAAAGAGATTGCACATATGACCATCTGACATGCCACATTTATATATTTTTTTTATTAACATATACATTGCATTAGCAAAATTAAAATATTTTACGAATTGTATCCTCTCTTTATAGCTTAATAACTCAGATGATGTACATTATAATGTAAGATTATAAGTTCGACCCTCCACTTCTCTCTTGATCTCCCAGTTGTTCAAAAAAGAACTTCTAAAGATTAGAAGGAATCTTTTAATTTTTTATACCAATTTGTAGACTTACCTTCTGTTTTGTACCAGAGTCGTCCAGTGTGTAGGTTAAACAAGGAATCCCACACAAAGCTTGCCAAGTGAACATTGTTGGGATGGCTAAGAATGAGATTAGAGCAAAACATCTTTGTCACATGACATTTGAATAGCATGCAAAGCTCGAGCATTCTTCTTCTTCCATTCCTTGTGCTCCCAATCAGGTTGAGCTTCTTCTCCACTCACAATCTCCCACAACCCTTCTCCAACTAAGTAGTTTTTCATGCACTCTTTCCAGCTATTCACATTTTCTTCTGTACGCTTTTCATCCACAATGCCATTCCCAACAAATTCACCACTACCACCTCCTGCTGCCATATGTATGTATATCCCTGTAGTACCATAAAATAATAAAATTAAATTAAAAATATAATTGATCTAAGTACACCATATACATATATATAATTAGCTTACCACATTCAAAGCTCACTTGTAAATTTTTCCTAGTTTATGGTTTTCTAATACAAATGCATGCATATATATATAACTAGGCACTCATACCTTGCCTTCTTTAAAAAAATATATATGTGACTGTGGTGTAATTAAGCTACCATTGTTCATTGGTTGATGCTAATTAATAATTTTCTCTTTTTCATAACTTGACAATTAGGCTATTGTAAGCATATCTTTATACCTTCTTTATTCCCATATTGTTATAATTATTACATTAATTTCTCCTTTTCATCTCCTATCTATATATCATTAATTTACAATTCTTTTTCTTTTTGGATCTAAGCCATTGAAATTTGAAGTTGGTTCGAATTTTTCTAATTTAATTCAATTAAAATAGATTATAATAGAACTATAATGACGATAAAAATTTCTCAACAACTAATTGAATATTTCTACAAACATTAAAATTCAAACCTAAAAGATTGCTTACGGAAGAATAGTTTCATATTGATTCTATATTTGTAAATCCTTTTTCATATATAGGAAAAAAAAATATGATATATTTATTAATTTACATAAATTACGTGCATGGAGGATAAGGTACTGAAAAAAAAAAAGCAATTCACATGGATATACCGTACATTGAGCAAGACAACCTTATGCCTTACTGTGTGGTCAATGAGCAGTCACCGATGGATACAATGCTTGTGGTTGTACGCAAGGATACTGGACGAATGGGATGGCCAATTTTTCCTCTAAACTTTTGTGCGACCAGAAAATTAATTTAAAAAACATAAGGAATTTTCTTATGGATCTTGACTGAACTTTTTATAAGTAATTTAAAGTAATTATAAATTATACCAGATAATAAAACTGTATTGTAGTAAAGAAATTAAAAATTAATTTAATGGTGTAATATTTTATTAAATTTTTGTGTGAGAATATGTTATAGCAGCGGGTCTTGTATTAATTAAATTCTTTTAAACTATTGCTAGTTACGAAAACTGAGTACAAACTAATTTTATATCTAATATATTGGAGATTATTACTCATTTTTTAAAATTTCTTATAAAAATGTTCATTGAATGAATATTTTTATAAGAAATTTTTAATATTGTGTCTTGAATATGACTCTAACCTTCATGAAAATGTTTTAATATAAAAAGTGCTCTATGATATAAAGTTTTTTGGTTTTGCCAAATGATGATGGAGTAGATAAGTAATAACTCTTCTCCAATGTTATCTTCAGGTGTAGAATTCAAATTTTACCATTATTCCACTTGATTTAAATGGGAAAATTACCCTTCATTATGCAGTTCATCAATGTCTAGATTATATAATTTTTTATTAATAAAAAACTATTTTAATTTTAGTGAATGGTAAAAAAAAATGAATAATTTTATTTATAATTTTGTGATATATTATATTGAAATATTGTGATAAATTTCCCAATTGCCTTCAGAAGACATCTTCAACACAAGCGGAAGAAGATTCTCATTGAAGAAATAAAACGAAACAAAACTATGTTGTAACCTTTTATTAGTTCATTCTTACCATTATTGTTGATGGAATATTTTATTGACTTAGTAAAAGTTTATTTGTTGTGGCAATTCAAGAATAGTTTAGTCGGACCCCTCACTAGATTGTAAACATTTTAAGACGCAATGTGTTGAGAGAAAAATATAAAGGAACACCTAGCCATGATATTTAGCAAGGGTTTTAAGGAAAAGAGCACACAAGAGATTGAAGAGGAGAGGGATAATGCATTTGAAATTATGGTTGATAAATCTAAATTGATATTTTTTGCTTATGAAACCTAAATTGACAAGGAGAATGGGTAAAGGGGCAGGGTTCCCCCATAAACACTTCGAATCTTAAGTCAGTAATGGTATGAGAAAAAATAAAATAAAGCAAATAGACATAATAAAATAGAGAACAGAGAATAAATGAGTAAATAATGATTGCTTATGATGATGAGGTGATGGAATGATATCTTGGTGATATTATATGATGAGAATGAATGACATGAGATGTCATGAGATGTATTTATAGGAGAAGGTATTGCTTAAACCTCTTAGGAATATGATTCCTTAGTCTTATAGGATTGCCTTGTTTATGAGAGAATGAGACTTCCTTTGTAGAGTAATCTTCCTATTTGAAATAGACTTTCTTATTAAGTTTTCTTCTTATTCAAGTAATCCTCCTCTTTGGGGGAATGTAAACCTTATTAGAATAGGATACTGATATGAGATATCCAGAGTCCCCCTTGAAAGTCTGTTCGGATATTCATATTCGATGTATTCAAGTCTGTAAGGTGATGAAACGTCATTCTTTTTTCTAAAGAGAGACTACTTCAATCACTGCATTTGATATGAAATGGTGAGCTGAGGTGGCCAGCTTCACTCACAAGAAAAGATAAAACATGGTACTGAGTCTTGAAATCATCGTATAAGAATATCATTTGAAGTGCTAGCTAGACTTGAGTGCACAAAACATGCAACAAAAATGCTTTAGGGTAAAAGGTTAACCCGTCAGTGTAGAGACAACATGATAGAACCAATTATCATTGGAGTTTTAATATTTGATGCATTAAAAGCACGGCCCGAGTGCCGAACCTCAGTACTATAGAAGCGACCTGAGGGTGCCAACTTCAGTCACTGGACTTAGATGCTCGAGGCTTAGATGCTCAGTGTAAGGATGTGAGGCTTACATGCTTGGAACCTCAGTACTGTAGAAGCAACTTGAGGGTGCCAGCTTCAGTCACTGGACTTAGATGCTTGAGGCTTAAATGCTCGGTGCAAGGATGCAAGGCTTACATGCTCTGAACCTCAATACTATATAAGCGACCTGAGGGTGCTAGCTTCAATCACTGGACTTAATCTTAGTGCATTAGAAGCGCAACCCAAGTGTTGTATAGTCTTAGTGCATTAGAAGTGCAACCCGAGTGTCGTATGATGTTGTTCGGTTTATGAACTTCAACGACTCTATTGATGGCAGCTACCTAGTCATAATATTTATTGATGTTGAGTTCGGACATTATTACTACAGATGTTTGATTTTTAAAGCATTTGTTATTTGGTAGTATTTTCATAAAAGGAAGGATATTGGGATCCTAGTAGTGAGTCTGAGCCCTTTCAATCTGAGCTCCATAATATGGGATAGAACTTAGAGAGGATTTTTGAAATGGTGAAAAGTGGATTTTTGAAGGACCAAAATTTTGGGCTTGCTCAATCCAAGTCATAGGATGAGCATTGTAGTTTAGGTGAAAGGCTAAGATTTCCCCTCTTCTCAAATAAAAGATTTTGTACAATGCTAGCTAGAATCTCTGGAAATTGTGATTTGGTTTATCTGGCTATGTAGGGGGTATACTTGCCTCCATTTTTTGAACTTTCTTTGTTAAATATTCTCTGAAATCTCCTCGAACTAGGATTTGCTGTAGAGTAGGATTTGCCTAAGTGTTATTTAATATGACTTTGAACATGAACCACCATTTGTTATCTGAGCATGAGTGAGTGCTTATTCACATTAATGTTGCTTGGAAATGTGTCTAATGTCTTTTAATAATTTTTGCATATTGATGCTGAGTGAGATGATTGGAATGTCCCATTGTTTGGACTTATAGGTGCTTTAAGGTAGCACCTCCATCTATAATGAGAGATAAAAGAACAATGGTTTTGGGATCGTTTAATTGATCTCCATTTAATGGTCAATCATCATGTAATAAATATATCAAATGTAATTGATGTATGTTTTGCACGAAGAATAATCATATATATATGGATAAGCATCTATGTGTAGATGTGTGATCATGCTTGTGTGATGAGCTATAAATATTCATATAAGACTAAATAAGATGCAGAAATAAATAAATTAAATAATATTAATAGAAACTAGAGAAACTTATCTCTTGATGTACTCTTGTCCTGCCCTTTGAATTCATGAATATTTATGTTTGTTGTTTACTTCAATTGTTGCTTGAATGACCTTGTCTTTGAAGATGGTGCTTAAGTTTTTGTGTACCCAATTTATTGGCATTTTGTGTATATCTAGCTTCATGAAAATATACCGTCCGAATATACTACTCCGAGATTATCATCTGGATTAAGTTCCCAAAGGTCATGATGATTTTTTTTATTGATACTCATGAGTATCGATGTTGAGGTGCTGATGGTAACATCTACACTTGTATTGTTTTACTATAACAATAAACAATAAAAGAATGAGAATTTCAGGATCGCTTGATCCATCTAAATTAATGATCCATCTAAGTGATAATAATTTAAGAAAATGGATATGAAAATAAATAATTAGGAAGAAACTTATCTTGGTTGTAGTGTTCTTGTTTCACCTCTTAAAGTCATGAATATTTATATTCATTGTGGATATGAATAATTATTGCTGATTAATTTGAAATACCCATAAATTCCTCATGGAGCTTGTGGTTCATTCATTTGTTTATGCTTTGCTATCCGAGCTCCTATAAAAGAAATTAACTTATTAATATATACTTGTGAAGTTATTGTCATGGTTGCCTTGGATATTCCTATAATGCCAGAACTCAGGAGATCCTGAGATGCCCATAAAATGAATGTCTGACTCTTTCATACTTACTCATTACTTAAAGTCTGAGTGTCCATAAAATCAATGCTCAGTAGTAGATGCGCAGATTTCTAAGGCTTTAGTGGATAGTACTCATGTTGTTCAAATGCTCGGAGTCTGAGTGCTTATAAAAGGTGCTTGTTGGATGCCCAATGTCCTAAGCTCGATGCTCGGATATCAAATACTTTAATGTTTAATGAAAACTTATTTATGTTCTTTGATGGTCAAACTCGGATGCTCGATGGTCTCATGCTTTGAAACTTCATCACTCAAAGCTTGATGGATGCTCATAAAGCAAATATTTGGTATTCGACACTCATTTGAAGTTTTATTGTATGGAATTTCAAGGCTCAATAAGGAAGAAAATGATTTTAGATCTGTATTTCTGATTATTCCCTAGCTTCAGTGGTGCTTTGGTGCTCGGTCAGCTCAAATATCCGAGTATTAGTGCTCGAAAGCTCGGTGCTTGGAAGCTCGGTGCTCAGAAGCTCCATGTTCGATACTCAACGCTTGAAATCTCAGTATTCGATATTTAATGTTTGATGTTAACTTGATACTCGATTTCAGTTTTGAGAACCATTCATCGAATACTTGCATTCTTCAATCTCGATATGAGGTCATATGGTATAGCTTTATGAATTTAGAGGAAAACATGTAGACGTCTAGCTTCTTTCCATCACTATGTCTAATCTGGGTGACGAACTACTTCTAAGCCTCGATGCTCGGTGATTCAATTTGGTTGTCCAACTATCTTACTATTTGCTCTGAATTCTAACCTTAGAAACTGTTGCATCAACAACAGAACTTTCTTTAAAACTTAGATGCATCCCCTTTCTTTTTTTCCTTCTTATCCCCCTTCTGATGAAGCTATGGTGATGTGAAATGGTCATTCGAGTTTGACCATTGCCAAAACTTCCATCTTTTGAGTTCTTGATTTGAATTATATCTTGTTTTTAGTATTTGTAAATCTGAATGGAGTGGGACATCTAGACTGGTAGCGAGATTGTTTCTTCCAATGGCCAATCTTCTTGCATTTCAAGCAAAGGTCAATCTTGGCTCCTTTTCCATGTTAACTCATTATCATAGAAGGCTAATCCTATAGCAAGTTAGTCGATAAGAATTCCATTGCAACATTATTGAACCTTTCATGCCTCATGACTTGATCATCTAACCACACAACTCTGTTAATGCAAGGGATCTTAAAGCTCATTAATATCGTGATCATAGATGGACAGATCTTGAATGCCATGCCTTTGCGTTTTGCACCTTATCGAAGATACAATGAAGTTTTCGCTTATAGTTTGAAGCTCATTCTACCAATAATTTTTGAGCAATTCTTTATATACCAATCTACTACTTTGGTAATTAGAAGCTTAAAGTCGCATAACTCCATCAACCGCTTAGGCACTTTAAGTCTCTGCTTCAACTATCTCAAATCATGTGTGCCTCCTTCAATCGATGATAAAATACTAACCCCCAGAGGTAAAGTTTGAAGCCAAGATCATATTATAAACATCATGATCAACTTCTAAGGAATGTGCATTGTAAGAATGGATCAATCTCTTGAGCAAAGTAGATAAGAAAGTATTGCCCTGATGATCTTTGCATTATTTCAATATGAATTTGTCACTGATGACTGAGTTGGATTCCTTTATGATTATGCTTAGAGAAATTGTGATTTGGTTGCGTCTTTGAGAGGTTGAGTTGAATTCCTAGCAAGCAAAGATAATTTTGAATTGAATTTGATTTTTTCCACAAATGGTGCCACTTGATAACTCTGAATTAATATTTCTTGCTTGTGGAACCTACATCGATGAGGAGAACGAGTAAAGGGGTAAGGTTTCCCCCCATAAACACTCTAAAGCTTAAGTCATTAATGGTATAATGAAAAAATATAACAAATCAAATAGGCATAATAGAATAAAGAATAGAGAATAAGGAGTAAAGGATGATTGCTTATGATGATGAAGTGATGGAATGATGTCTTGGTGATGTTGTATGATGAGAATGAATGACATGAGATGTATTTATAGAAGAAGGTATTGCTCAAACCTCTTAGGAATATGATTCCTAAGTCTTGTAGGATTGCCTTGTTTATAAGAGAAGGAGACTTCCTTTGTAGAGTAATCTTCCTATTTGAAATAGACTTCCTTATTAAGCTTTCTTCTTATTCAAGTAATCCTTTTCTTTGGGGGAATGTAACCCTTATTAGAATAGGATATTGATATGTGATATCAATGGTAATCAAGAATGTATCATATCATAAGAAAATTGGAACCTTGTTATGTTATTGCTTCTACGCTATTTATACTTTGGTGCTAGCACTTCTTTTTCACTTACAGCAAAAGCACCTTCTGTCAAGTTGTTTTGCTTGAATGCTCTCCTAGTTTTAAGTGCCTATAGAGCACTATTCAACTTTGTCAGCTTGATGGTTATTATTTCTTTTGAATCCTTTAATTTTGAGTTCTTTGGTTCACTTTTTTTAAGGCAAACTTTGCAAAATTTTCTCAATAACTCTCAAAGTAGCATGTTTTTATTTACTGAAGCTGTTATCCTACCTATAAATGCTAACATTTTTTGTCTCTTTTATTTTTTCCTTTGTGAACCTTCTTTTGAGATTAAAAACCTTCATTTCTTTTATTCTTATAATGTCTTAATATTCCTTCAAATAACCTTAGAATTTTTTTTAGCACTATGGATGTTCTTATCCAAAATAACATCAAAAATTGCATATAAATTCATTTTTTAGCTTTGAAGTTGTTTGCTTTCATCTTCATATACTCTAATCTCTGCCATAGATTATCAAGTAATGTAGTTGGTTTTTTACCTACTTGTATATTCCCACACATTAAAAGCTTATAGATAGCACTCTATTTTCATTGCTTAAGCTAGTACTCCATTTTAATTGCTTAAGCTAGTACTCCATTTTCATTGCTTAAGCTACATAATTATCACTTATAAGAGTTAAAGGTGGAACAATAGCAAATTACTATTAAAATTGTAATGGTATTCTTGTATATTGATTAAAGATAACATATAGCTTTTATAGATATAAGAGAAAACTGGTGTAATGGCTAGAGAAAATGTGATTGTGTATAAGAACTCAAGGAGAGTTGTTATTGTGTACAAGAAGTCAAGAAGAGATGTTGTAATATAATTATGTACAAAAAGTCAAAAGAAGTTGTTATGATAGAAATATAAAATGCGATTGTGTGCAACAAGTCAAAAATAACATCCTTATCAAATAATAATAATCCTTATCTTTATCATCCCCCTTCAAGTTGAGCAGGTGTAGTAACAAGACTCAACTTGGTTCGAAGAAGTTAAAATCAATTTTTAAATAGTGGTTTGGTGAGACAGTTGATGAGTTAATCTTGAGAGGATAGGTGGCGAACTTGTAAGGCATTATTCATGACTTGCTCTCAAACATAGTGGAAATCTATTTCTAAGTGCTTTGATCTACTATGAAAGATGGGAGTAGTGGTTAAATAGGTTGCACCAAAATTGTCACACTAGACAATTGGAGATGTAGATGGAGGTCGACCTATTTCATGAAGCAAGGAGGTTAACCATTGAATTTTGATAAGAGTATATGCAATTGCCTTATATTCAGCTTTGGTGGATGATTTGGGATCGTGTATTGCTCTTTAGATCCCTAATCAATAAAATTACAACCAAGAAAAATATAAAACCCAAATGTGGATTTGTAGTCATCGATAGAACCTCTCCAATCGAAATCACAATAAACATGGAGTTTGTTGACCTTAGCAAGTTATCAATCTTGATTTTGATCTTAACAAACTTAATTTTAAGCTACTAACGTGTTTGTTTCAAGTGTGTATAAATTAAGAGTAATTTAGAATCAAAATAATGATGAACTATTGAAGAAAAATCATTCCAAAAAGTTATCATAAGTACTATCTCAACCAGTACTATCTCAATCGGACTACTCATAGGGACTAAATTACATAAAAAAGTACAAGTTTTTGTAATAGTCCCGATTGGGACTAAGGGAGACAAATTTCTGCATAAAAAATCAAGAAATGGAAAAACTAATCTTAATCTAATTTCCTGATCGGGACATGGTAGTCTCGATCGGAACCAAAGTAGAATTTCAAACACAATGGCTCATAATAGCTATTAAATGCTCGTCCCAATCGACGATGATGATATCCCGATCAGGACCTGACAAAATGCAGCTCAAAAGTCCAAATTTCATTCAAATGGACTTTGTTTTGTTGGAATGAAATTATTGCTTCCAACAACTATAATTAAATTGCTCAAGTATAAATATGACCTCTAAAGATTATCTTGAGGTTAAGAAATTTTTTTGTTCATTCTATACCTTCAAGCATTCAATTAAGCTCTCTAAACTCTTTCAAATTTCATTTTATTATTATATACTCTTCTGAGAGTTGGTGAGTGTTAGAATAGAAATTCTTATTCTTTTATTTTCTAGGGTTAAGAAAATGGGGAGTGAGATTATATTCTAAAGGAATTGGTTTAAGTGTTTAGCCATTAAAACACTTGGGATTTTAGTTTTAGTGTGAGCCTAGTAAATACTTGTAAATTGGTTTTTGAGTAAACCTTGAAAACTCAAGTTGTAAGGTTGTAAGAGTGAGCTATAAAACTCTTGTTTAATCTTTACTTTGTGAATAAGATTGTGGGTGATTGAAAATCCTAACTTAGGGATAAGTTAGGTGGAGACATAGGATTATTGTTGAATCTGAACTCCTTAAATCATTGTGTTCTTCACTCTTCCTTCTCAACATTTCCTTTAATTCTTATTCAAATCTTTTTAATTTCTTATTTATGTGTAATAGTCCTATTCACCCCCCCTCTAGGACTCTTTCAATTAGTATTAGAGTGTGAATTCTAGGAACTCTATTGCTAGAATATAAGATCATGGGGAGTGAATCATAAAACATTTCTTCACTTAGACCATTCTTCAATGGTAGTGACTATCCTCATTGGAAGTTTAAAATGAAGCTATACCTTAATTATGATTCCATTAAACTTTGGGATATTAACCTAAAAGGTTAGGAGCCACCTACAACTACCATTTATGGTGTGATAACCACTCTTACAAGAAGCTAATGGAATAATGAACAAAAGGAGGAAAATCATAAAAACAAAAAGGCTATGATCACTTTAGTCTCTTCCATGATAAGAGAAGAAGGAGGCAAGCTTTAACATTTCATGTCGGCTAAAGAAATATAAGAGACCTTGGAAATCATTATGAAGGCAACGTGCAAGTTAAAAGCAAGAATGTTTAACTTTATATGTATGAATATGAACTCTTCAAAATGAAGCCTCAAGAATCAATCACAGAGATGATAAACCATCTCAATGCTCTCCTCACAACCCTCAAGAAACTTAGAAAACATTCTCCAAGGAAGAGATGAACAATAAGATTGTAAGAATCCTACCTAAGAAGGATTGGGAATCTTGAGTCACTTCAATTAATGAAGCTCAAGACCTCTCTACTCTCTCAACCGATATGCTTATTGGAAAGCTCCTAACATATGAGCTTACAATCAAATAAACAGGTGAAGAGCAAGAGAGAAGGAAGAGAAGAAAAAGAGCATAGCACTAAAAGCTCTTTAAGAAGATAGTGAAGATGAAAACATTAAAGATTCTAGTGATGAAGATGGTGATATTGCCATGCTCACTAGGAACTTCAAGACGTTTTTAGGAAAGAAAAATTTCTTAAGAGCAAGGGACTTTAATAAGAATTTTGAAGGAGATGGTAAGAAAAGAACCAAAGAAGTTGCTTACTATGAATGCAAGAAACTGGGACACATCCAAAGTGACTGCCCTAAACTCAAACTCAAGAATAAGGGAGAAAAAGATAGGAAGAAGGCCTTTAAAGCTACTTGGGATGACTCCTTCGAATCTGAAAAGGAAGAGGAATAATAAGAAGTGATTGATCTTTGCTTCATGACTCTTGAAGATGAAAAAGAGGTACCATCTACTTATAACTCCTCTTATGATGATTATTATGATTATGATGAATATGATGATGATGTTGAGAGCTCTATTATGAGCAAACTCTTACTTAAATGAAAAATTATTATCTAAAATGAAGCATTATAAGCATGAGTTATGTAACAGGGTGACAAAAAGGGCCCTAGGGGGCCATGCACCCTTAGAGTCCTTAGCTTGGAAGTTGAAAATTGAATTTTCTAGTCTTGTTAAATCAAATGATAAACTTGCTAGTGATTTAAAATCTTCTAATTCCGTAGAAGAACAACTTAAGAATGCTAGTGATGAAAATCATAAACTTTCTAATGAGGAAGTTGAGCTAAAAAATTCCATATCAAAATTTCAAAGAGGAAAAGAGAGTTTAGATAATTTACTTGACTCTAAAAAATTTCATGGAAATACTCATGGAATTGGATATGCAAATAGAATGGTCTCATCTTCATCATCATCATTAATTAAATTTGTTAAAGCATCATGCAATTCCATTCATTCTACCTCTAAACCAATTGATACTCAAGCTTTTAAAGTTAATAAGTCTCATGTGTCAAATATTAAAGGAAAGTCTTATAAGACTCAATCTTGTATGACACAAAGACATAAGTCTCATGCTAGAAAAACACAACCCAAACATGCTTACATACTAGGCATAATCATATTAGGCATGCTATACAATATAATGCACATAAATATGTTGCACAAACCTATTAAAATACACATTGCCATTGCCAATGCATGTTTCACATTATGACTCAAAATAATAGGAGACACACACTACCACAACACAAAAGGCATGTTTCACAGACTAAGAAAGCATATCATCCTAGGAAAAATAAATTTAAAAATGTTATATGTTCATATTGTATGATCAAAGGACATACCAAAAATGTGTGCTTTTATAGAAGACTGCACATGAATTTACTTCCTATGGATTATCTTGAGACTAACCAACCTTGATCAAGAAAGGTTTGGATTTAAAAGAACACTTAAAATATTTTGTGTAGGTGTGCATGAAATCAACAAGAAAAAAAACAAGTGGTATTTTAATAGTGGATGTTCAAGGTAGATGATGGGAGGCAGAGCAATTTAACAAGCTTGATGCTAAGGATGGAGGACATGTCACATTCAGAGATAATGCAAAAGGAAAGATTATTAGCATTGGAGAAATAGGTAATCCTCAATCCTTATTTATACATCATGCGTTGTTTGTTGATGGTCTCAAACATAATTTGCTTAGTTTAAGTCAATTATGTGACATGGGAAATAAGGTGAAATTTTATCCTAGAAATTGCTTTATTAGTAGTCTTAATGAAAATAAAGTAATTTTTAGTAGTGAAAGAGTAGATAATGTTTATGTTATTGATTTGAATAAGATTGATAACAAAGACATTAAATGCTTAATGTCTATTTTCCATGGCACGTGGACATGGCATAGAAGGTTACGACATGCAAATTTTGAGCTTTAGAATAATCTTTGTAAACATGAACTTATGATTGGTTTACCTATGCTTGAATTCACTAAGGATAAACTTTGTGATGCTTGTTAAAAGGGAAAACAATCCAAGTCCTCATTTAAGCTTAAAAATGTAGTGTCCATTTCCAGACCTCTTGAACTTATATATATGGATTTATTTAGACCAACTAGAGTTGCCAATCTTGGTGGAATGCACTATGCATATCTGATGGTTGATGATTACTCTAGATTTACTTGGGTATGTTTTCCTGCTCATAAGAATGATGCATTTAAAGCTTTTGAAAATTTTTCAAAAAGAGTTAAAAAAGAAAAAGGTTTTTGTATTTCTTCTATTAGAATTGATCATGGAACCGAATTTGAAAAATGAATTTTACAAAGACTATTGTAATTAAAATCATATTTCACATAAATTTTATTTTCCTAGAACTCCTTAACAAAATGGGGTAGTTAAAAGGAAAAATAGAACTCTTGTGGAAATGGCTAGAATAATGCTTCATGATTATAATTTGCCTTTATACTTCTGGGTGGAAGTTGTTAACACATCTTATTATACTTCAAATCGAGTTTTCAAAAGACCAATTTTAAATAAAACATCTTATGAGTTCTGGAAGAATAGAAAACCCAAAATCTCATATCTAAGAGTATTTGGATGCAAGTGCTTTATATTAAACACTAAGGATAATCTTGTGAAATTTGATTCCAAAGCTAATGAAGGAATTTTCCTAGGCTATTCTATTTCTAGTAAAGCATATAGAGTTTTTAATAAGAAAACTCTAGTAGTTGAAGAGTCAATGCATATTGTATTTGATGAATCAAACTCACTTGATCCTAGAAAGGATGTTTGTAGTGTTGATGATCTTGTAGGTGATAATGAGATTATGGATACATAAGAAAAAAATGCTAGTAAGCCTTTAGAACTTGAAGGTTCAAGTAAGGAGGACAATGAGAAGATATCTCAACCTACCTTGAAAGATAAACTTCCAAAGGATTAATAATTTAAGAAAGCTCATCCTCAAGATCTCATCATATGTGACACTACAAAAGGAGTAACTACTAGATCTAAATTAAAGTCTATTATTAATTTAGCTTTCATTTCTCCAATTGAGCCCAAGAATGTTGATGATGCATTGAGTGATGAATTTTGGGTCCTTGCTATGTAAGAAGAGTTAAATCAATTTGAGAGAAATAGGGTTTGGACTTTGGTTCCTAGACCAAAACATCACCCTATTATAGGCACCAAATGGGTGTTTAGATATAAAATGAATGAACAAGATGTCATAACTAGGAATAAAGCTAGACTAGTAGCTAAAGGTTATAATTAAGAGGAAGATATTGATTATGATGAAACCTTTACCCTTGTTTTAAGTTTGAAAGCTATTAGAATGCTACTTGTATTTACATCATTCATGGATTTTAAAATTTATCAAATGGATGTTAAAAATGGATTTCTAAATGGTTTCATTGAAGAGGAAGTATATGTCAAGCAACCTCTAGGTATTGAAAATTTTGATTATCCAAATCATGTTTTTAAATTTCAAAGGTATTATATCGATTGAAACAAGCTCCAAGAGCTTAGTATGAAAGATTGAACAACTTTTTACTAGAGAAAGGGTTCTTTAAAGGAAAAGTTGATACAACTCTTTTATAAAGAAATCCAAGCATGATTTATTAATTATTCAAATATATATTGCTGATATTATTTTTAGTGCTACTAACCATTGCTTGTGTGAGGAATTTTCTAAGCTAATGCAAGGAGAGTTTAAGATGAATAAGATGGGAGAACTAAAATTCTTTCTCAGATTATAAATCAAGCAATGCAAGGATGAGATTTTCATTAATCAAACAAAATATGCAAGAGATATTCTTAAGAAATTTGGCATGGATGAAGCTAAGACAAGCAAAACTCCAATGAGCACCACAACCAAACTCAACAAGGATGAGAATGGCAAAGTAGTTAATGAAAATGATTTAGAGGTCTGATCATATCCCTTCTTTATTTAACTGCTAGTAGACCCAATATTATATTTACTACTTGCTTATGTGTTAGAATTCAATCAAGTCCTAGAGAGTCTTATTTGAATGCTATTAAAAGAATTTTTAAATATCTTTTTGGTACAATGCATTTAGGACTTTAGTATCCTAGGATTTTTTACTTTGACTTGATTAGTTATTCTAATGCAGACTTTATTGTAGCTTACTAGATATAAAGAGCACTATTGGGCAGTGTTTAGTTTCTTGGTTTAGTAAGAAACAAGTTTCTGTTGCCTTGTCCACTGCTGAAGCTGAATATATTGTAGCAAATTTTTGTTGTTCACAAGTCTTATGGAAAAAAAAAACTATTGTTGGACTATGGTATAAAACTTAACGAAATTCCAATCAAATGCAACAATACAAGTTCTATAAACCTTAGCAAGAATCCTATTCAACATTTTAGAACTAAGCATATAGACATTTGACATTATTTTTTATGGGATCATGTTTAAATTAGAGATATCTCACTTGATTTTATTGATACAAATAATCAATTCGCTGATATCTTCACAAAACCTCTCAATGAAGAAAGATTAAATTTCATTAAACATTAACTTGGCATGATTGACGTTCTAGTCTATTTTAATTTTGATAGTCCTTTGAGTTTTCTTTATGATTATTTTTGGTATATAATACTTGTTCTCTATATTTTTTTTTAATTCCTTCTAATTTGCAAAATTAATAATTAATTTAAGAAAATATATCCTTCCTTAAATGATTTTTTAAAAATACTCATATAACTTTTCTAAAAATCCTTAACTAATTCCAAATAAATGCAAATTAAATTCATAAGGATTTAATTGTAAGACATTTTGGACTTAATTGCAATCTTTTTTGAAAGTTTTGTTGATAAGACCTTAGTCTTGCCCAGGACTAAATCATGTCTTGATCAAAACATGATTTTTCAATTCTATGTCTATTACACAAAACTAATCCTGACGAATATCCCGATCAGGATATCACTTGGGACATTATGTCCCGACTGGGACATAATGTCCCAAGTGATACATAGCTCCTGACAGCATGGGGATTTTAAATCCTTTTAACCTTTTGACTCTCCAATCAAAATCAGGAACGATTTTTTAGGTTCTTATTTAGTTCAAATTCAAAATTTACACTATTTCTAACTATAATTTCTTGCTTATAAATACCACTTTATTCCTTTTAAGTTTTTCATCTCAAGAAAATTTTTTCTTTTCTCTACAAATTCTTTAAATACTCTTATTTTCTATCTTAATGGCTCTTAAGAAACCAAGCAAAGTTCCTTCATCTTCTTAAGCTCCTCCCTCTAAAAAGGACAAACTTATGAGAATTCATTCTCCATTCTCTTACTCTTCTCAAGAAATTAAGAAAATAATGTCTCAATTTCAAAAAAGAGCATTTATTCCTTCAAGATTCAAGGATGAACCTACTCTCAAGGCAATTGGTTGTTATGAAGAAGTACAAGGTCTTCTTCTTAAAGGTGAGATTTATAATTTTGCTTGTTCACCTTTTCCATCCTATCCTTCTCTTATTATTGAGTTTCTTTCTTTATATACTCTTTATTTCATCAAATTTGATGATGACAATCCCTACTTCTCCTTAAGATTCAAATTGGGAGGGAGAGATCATTTTATGACTTATCAAGAGTTTAACACTCTTTTTGGATATTTTCAAGAGGGACACATTTAAGTTAACCCTCATTGGCTTTCCTTTTCCTATTAGGATGAAATCAAAGCTCCTAATGCTCCTCAATTCTCCGCCAGACATACTAAAGATTCATTTATTAAATCCAAAGCACTTTGGTATTTTCATCATTTCATTACCTACTCTATTAATGGTAGAGTTTTTTAAATGATGCCCTTTCTCTTGATGACTTTTTTATTCTTTATTTTTTTTATCATAATAAGAATATTACTTTGGGAAGATTTTTATAATGGAGCATTTAGCTAATTAGTGATAGTCACACCAATGCAATTTATGTTGGTGGAGTTGTCACAAAGTTAGCTAAATTCTACAATATTAATCTTGACTCTCTACCCTCTACCAAACCCATGCTTCTTGATGTATCTTTCATTAGAAATTCCAAACAATTCGCCTCTATTAATGGAGTATGGATTTGGAAACATGACCTTGGAGCTAGTGAAAACATTGAAGTTATGTTTCAAGAATTGGAAGAGTAAGAAGGTCAAGACCTTGGGGAAGAAGAACAAAAACCTCAACCTCATGTTTCCCCTCCAAGGAAAAGAACAAGGAGTGAAGGTACATCAACTCAAGGTGTTCAAGCTCAAGATGATGAACCTCCTTAAGTAGGATAACTTTTTGAACGCATGTCCTTAATGGAATCTAACTTTAATTCTCTCTTTGGTGAATTGAATCCAATTTCAATGTGTGTTTCAATCAAATTGATGACAACATTGCTCATCTTCAGCATGATGTCCATCATATTTATGAGTAACAAGGCTATACTTGCACCTATCCTTCTCCTCCTTCATCCCCTCCTTTAGAATATACCTTATATGTACTTTTCATTTATTTTATTTTTAATATATGTTTGGTTTATTGTTCGTATATGAGCCTCTAGCTATTAGTTTATCTTTAGGCTCATTTTTTGCTTGTTTATGTTTAGTTTCTTTTTAGTTTATTTTCAGTATTTTCTTTTTGTACTGAATGCATTTTAATTATTAATGAAAATTTCCTTTCTTTAAAAAAAAATTTCTTTGGTATTCATTCTTTTTTATTTATGATAAAGGGGGCGATATATTTGAGTTTGCATTGCATTAAATTTAAAAGGAATTAATTTTTTTAAAATTATTTAAGTTTTCATTGCATTAAATTTAATGGAATTAAAACTTTCTTTAACATATATGATAGTGTGTCCTTAATATCAAAATATTTTTTCCTTATTTTTGATAGGGGGAGAGAATTTTTTTTTTTAAATATGCCACATTATTTCCTAAAGATTTGATATATCTTTGTTTTTTATTGTTTTAGTTCATGGTCTTTTGTTTCCTCTATCTTTTTAGCATAGAGGGAGAAGAAGAAGCCATATAATATTTGTGCTTAGTATTTTTATACTAAGTGCCATATGATCAATTAGCTAGTTAAGCTCTATATGATCATGTGAGGTCTTCCTATATGTACTATTTTTTGTGATGTATTATATGCAAATATGTTTGAAATTATTTTCTTCATAGTGTCAAACATTTTTTTTTTATGTTTTTAACATATTTGTTAGGGAAGGCCATAATTTTCTCATGATATATTTTATATTTCTGACATTGAAAATAAATTAAAATTTATATTTCTTATCATGTCCATATTCATAGGGGGAGAAATATAGAAATATATTTGATTTTATTTGATATCATCATTGTTATCACAATTGTTATCTATCACACACTTTACCTTATATTATTTTTATTAAACTCAAAATAAGTTTGTCAAAATCAAAAAGGGGGAGATTGTTAACCTTAGTAAGTTATCAATATTGATTTTGATATTAACAAATTTAATTTTGAGCTACTAATGTGTTTGTTTCAAGTGTGTATAAGTTAGGAGTAATTCGGAAGTCAAAATAATGATGAACTATTGAAGAAAAATCATTCTAAAAATTCATCATAAGTACTATCTCAATCGGACTACTCACAAGGACTAAATTGCACAAAAAAGTGCAAGTTTTTATCAAAGTCCTAATTAGGACCAAAGCAGTTTCAACCAACACCAAGGGACCAATTTCTATATAAAACTCAAGAAATGGTAGAACTGGTCCCGATCTAATGTCCTGATTAGGACACTTCTTAAGACATAGAAGTCCCGACCAGGACATTGATATCCCAACTGGGACCAGAGAAAAATTTCAAATACAATGGCTCGTAACGGCTATTCAATGTTTGTCCCGACTAGGACTGATGATATCTTTATTAGGATCTAACAAAATGTAGCTCAAAAATCCAAATTTCATTCAAATGGACTTTATTTTTATTGGGAATGAAATTATTTCTTCCTATAGCTATAGTTGAATTTCTTAGGTATAAATATGACCTCTAAAAATTATCTTGAGGTTAGAAAACTTGTTTATTCATTCTATACCTTTAAGCATTCAATTAAGCTCTCTAAACTCTTTTTAATTTTATTTTATTATTATATACTCTTCTGAGAATTGGTGAGTGTTAGAATAGAAATTCTTATTCTTCTATTTTCTGGGGTTAAGAAAATAAGAAGTAAGATTCTATTATAAAGGAATAGGTTTAAGTGTTTAGCTAATAAAAAAATTGGGAATTTGGTTTTAGTGTGAGCTTTAAAAACAATTGTAAATTATTTTTTAAGTAAGCCTTGAAAACTCAAGTTGTAAGGTTTGTAAAAGTGAGCCATAAAACTCTTATGTAATCTCAATCTTATTAATAAGATTGTGGGTGATTGAAAATTCTAACTTGGGGATAAGTGAGGTGGAGACGTAGAATTGTCATTGAATCCGAACTCCTTAAATCATTATGTTCTTCACTCTTCCTTCTCAACATCTCCTTTAATTCTTATTCAAATCTTTTTAATTTCTTATTTTTATTTGATAGTCCTATTCACCCCCTCTCTAGGACTCTTTCAGAGTTGCATGGAGGGAGTTGACAGAATGAATAACCTATGACATAAAGTGCAATTCAAATAGTGCATAATTCTTTTCATTATAAACTAGTGAATGTCATCAGGCTTATGCACAAACTATGACACTTTGTTCATTGAGAAAGAAATATCAGGTCGTGTGAATGATAGATACTACAATCCTCTAATGATACTTCTATAAAGATGAGGATCATGAAAAAGTTAACTAGAAGAAAAAGATAATTTAACTTGCGGTGAAGAAGGAGTGGACATACCGTTTTCTTGAACCATTTTGGCATGATGAAGTAAGTCAATAATGTATTTTCGCTGAGTGAGTAGAACACCTTTAGATTGCCATTGGACTTCAATGCAAAGAAAATAGGAAAGAGCACCAAGATCTTTTAAAGTAAATTTTATCTTTAAAATAGACACAATGGAATGAAGTATAGAGGTAGGATTGTCGGTTAAGAATATATCATCAACATAAACCAAGCAAAGCAATAACACCATGATGATTATAATAAAACAAGGAAGAATTAGTTTTGGAACCTGTGAATCCAAGAGTAAGTAGAGCATCACAAAGGCATTTAAACCACTATATGGGTGCTTGTTTGAGACCATAGAGGGATTTCTTCAACTTACAAACATAATTAGGATATTGAGTATGAACAAAAACTAGGAGGTTGTTGCATAAAGACATCTTCCTCTAACTTGCCATGGAAGAATGCATTTAAGACATCAAGTTATTTAATTTGCCAATTAGAAGATATGGAAATGGAAAGAATAAGTTGAATGGTGGCAGGCTTTACCATAGGGCTATATATTTTATAGAAATCAATCTTGGGTCTCTGATGAAAACCCTTAACTACTAATCATGCTTTAAAATGATTAATGGAGCCATCTTGTTTTTGTTTAATATGATACACCCATTTACACACCACTACATTCTGTGATGGATATGAAAGAGCTAACTCCTAAGTATCATTGGCAAGAAGTGCACTCATCTCTTCATTCATGGCAGAAATCTAATAAGGAAATTTGGCAGCTTGCTTGTGTATGTCAAGTTCAATAGGAGTAACTAAAAGAGCATGAAATGTTTTTGCCTTTAGAGTTCTTTTTTAAGACCGTGTTACCATGGGGTGGGTTTTGGTTATGATGGAATGGGGATAGCAATGCAGGTCAACCATAAGAGGCAATGCATTAGGTAAAGTGGAGGAAGGCAGGATAGGATTAGAATTTAGTGTTAAAGGTGTAGAATTGGAATTTGAATGAGATAAAGGAGGTTGTGTAAGATCAGGTAAAAGGATAGGAGTAGGTGTTTGAGTGAAATTAGGTGTCTGGGTTGTGGTTGAGAAAAGGAAGGGATATTACCATGATTTTAAAACTAATTAGATGTAGGGATATGAATTATAGTGGTAGAGGATGTGGTGCCAGATTGATGACATGAGTCTTGTAAGGGCAAAGTAGTAAATGGAAACACATGTTTATCAAAAAGCACATGACATAAGATAAAAATTTTGGAAGTGACAATATCATGACAAATATAACCTTTATAAACCTTATTATATCCTAAAAAGACACTTTTATGAGAATGAGCATCAAATTTATTATAAGTATAAGGTTTCATCCAAGGATCACATAAACATCCAAAAACCCAAAAATCATTAAAAATGGGAGCACGATTTAATAACTTAGTGCATGGTGAGGAATTGGAAAGCCATGGTATGGGTAACCAATTAATGACATAAGCAATAATCTCAAAGGCACAAGTCCAGCACTGGGAAGGAACATGAGAATGATGTAACATGGATAATTCAGTTTCAACAATATGTCTGTGTTTACGTTCTGTGTATCCATTTTGTTCAGGAGTCTTAGGACATCCAATTTGTTAACTTATACCATTTTCAGTTAAATATTTTTTCAAGGCTTGATATTCCCCACCCCAGTCAAATTAAAAACTTTAATGAACTGATTAAAGAATTTTTCCACTAAGTGATAAAAATTGATAAAAGTGCTAAGAACTTTAAATTTATAATGAAGAAAATAGATCCAACAATATTTGCTAAAATGATTATAAAATAAAACATAATATTTATGACCATTAACAGTGGGAGTTGGTACAAGACCTCATAAATTTGAACAAATTAAATCTAAAGGACCATTAACATGAGTTTTAGAAAGGGAAAAAGGAAGTTTGTGGATTTTGCTAACAGAACAAGCATGACATAAATTGTCGAATTTATTTTGAGAAATTGCAATTTTATTTTGGCAAAGAATAGCCTGAACAGTATGAATATTGGCATGACCTAATCTTTCATGCCAACATTGCAAAGAACAAAGCATAGCTCTAAAATGAGTAGCATTTAAAGATGACACTTGATCAAGATTTAGTGAATAGAGGCCATTGCCATTTGGTCCTATGATCAAAACCTCCTTTGTGAGTATATCCTTAATTGCAAAAGAATAAAGGAAAAATTCAATAAATCATCATTTAATTTGGTAAATGAAGACACAAAAAGAAGATTAGCACAAATAGTAAGTACATGAAGGATATCTTTTAAATGAAACAATTGATTATGAGAAAGAGAATTATTAGAACCAACATGAGAGAAGGGAAGGCTATTACCATTACCAATTTGCACCTCATTAGACCTTTGAAATTTCAAGTGTAAAGTAACGGCATCAAGGTTGGAAGTAATATGATTGGTTGCTCCTGTGTCCATAATCTAATAATTGGTTAAGGTGGGATTATTGTTGGCTAAGTGTGCAGTGGAGGGTTAAGACTGAGATACAGACCTCAAATTTAGAGATGAAAAATTATTGAATGTATGGTCAATACCTGAAGAGTTGTAACACACTAATTGCATAACATCTATTGAATTTTTATTGTTCGGCCGAGAGAAGAAAGGACAACCATTGGCATGAAATTCAAAACTAAAGCACTACACAAAAAAGTGTTGCACAAATGAGGGCTAGCCAGAATGCTCAAATTCATACTACCCAAAACAATGTCCTCCACCATAATGGAAACATGACCCAATACGACCACCATCTCTATTCCGTATAGCAAACTGATTGTGAGAGGTAAATAATATTGTTAAAGCTTATTCTGTTCATAAATTTTCTAAGTTAAAGTTAGATTCTTCACTCAAAAAAAGTCCTATAAATCATTAAAAGAGACATTAAAGGTTTGATTCTCAAGTGAATTTAAAATGGTCTGTATATAGGGTCAAGACCATTAGTAATTACTTGAACAAGATCATCTTCCCCAATAGGATGATGCAACATAGCTAATTAGTTATACATACTTTTTGCACATTAAGTTTATTGTGCAATAGATTCACCTTGTTCCTTCTTTAAATGATAAAAACTTGCTTTGATATTTCTTACTTAAGATTTAGAGCTAGCAACATATGAGGTTGAAAGTTTTACCCAATCTTCTTTAGCACAAGATACCCCAACAATTTGAGGTATAAAATTTTTAGAGATTGAGCCAATAATCCAACTCAATACTAATTGGTTTTTTTTAAACCAAATATGAAAAAGAGGATTTGGTTGGTTGTCTATGAATTTGGTAGGAGGTTTGAATTGCTTATCTATTTGAGTAGCTAAATCATAGCTATACAAAAGAGGCATGAGTTGTGCTTAACATAAAAGATAATGAAAAGAGTCCTAGAGGGGGGTGAATAGGAATATCAAATAAAAATGATAAATTAAATGAATTCTTTGCAAGAATTAAGTAGAAGTTAAGAAGGAAGAATGAAGAACACAAAGATTTAAAGAGTTCGGATTCAATAATAATCCTACGTCTCCACCTAACTTATCCCCAAGTTAGGATTTTCAATCACCCACAATCTTATTCACAGGATTAATATTATACAAGATTTTTATGGCTCACTTTTATAACCTTACAACATGAGTTTTCAAGGCTCACTCAAAAAAACCAAAACCCAAGTGTTTCAATGGACAACACTTAAACCAATTCCTTTAGAACTAAATCTCACTTCCATTCTAATCTAACCCAAGATTTAAGATGAAGAAAAATTCTATTTCTAACACACACCCAACTCTCACAAGAGTTATACAAACAAAGAATTATTTAAGAGAATTTGAAAGCTCAATGAAAGCTTAAGAGATAATAAAAATGATAAAACAAGTTACTTTTCTTCCATTTAGCTCTAGAGATATTTATACTAAAAAATGTAGCTGTTGGAGGTGCAAATGATGTGTCCAACGTGTATATTTTGAATTATTAAGACTGATGCTGTCAGACAGCTATTCATGGATTGAAACCATAATTGGCTCCTCAGGACGTTTGAATTTGCCCACACTTTCTTCATAAAAGCTGTAGATATTTGAATTATCTTTTCAAATCAACGTGAATCAACTAAATTGGACTTCTTTAGCTTAATATATGTCCAAAATACTAAGGGTTGTGTAATCTGTAATGCAGACAGCAGTCAGACAGCTATACCCAAATTGAAGCCGTGATTTTCTCATTAAGAAATTTCAATTTGCTCATACTTTCTTCATTAAAGCTGTATATATTTTAATTATATTTTCATGAAGTTTTTAATCACCTAAATTTGACTTCTGTAGCTCGGGATATGTCCAAATTACTGAGGATTATGCAATCTGAAATGCAGAATACTGTCAGACAGCTATACACAAGTTGAAGCCGTGCTATGCTCCTGAATAAATTCGAATTTGTCCATATTTTCTTCATAAAAGTTGTAGATATTTGACTTATATTTTCATATCATTTTGAATCACCTTAATTGGACTTCTGTAACTTAAGATATATCCAAAATACTAAGAGATATGCAGTCTGAGATGGTAGAAGTATACATGAATTTCAACTCGAAATTTTCATAACCAAATGAACTTGGATTTTCATAAAAAAGCCCAATTCATAAAGCTCAAGATGTTTACTTAAAATGTTAAGAAGCTCATTTTCTCATTTAAGAGCTCTAAATATGTCAAAAGCCTTTTTCAATCTCAGAGGTTCAATCAACCTGAAAAGTCACTATACATCCAAAAGTGTATATGCTTGGTATATGTTTGGTATATAATTCCCTACACACTTAATTGAAATTATTAGTATAAAAATTGTTTGTCAAAGTCAAAAATTAGGAGTTTGATCATGCAAATGGTCAACAGATAATTTATGGAATTGAGTTTGATTGGGAGTTGATGAGCTATATTGAGAAGAGTAGTAATGTTTAACGTTTGTTGGCTTAGCGCAGGAATAATTGTTTTAGAGGTGCACGTGGATTGATTTTTATCCATGATAATAAGTTTAGTTGTTAGACCATGTATCAAGGCTCTGATACTATGAAATTGTAATAATATTCTAGTATATTGATTAAAGATAATATACAACTCTTATAGATACAAGATAAAGCTATTGTAACAGCTACAGAAAATATGATTGTCTACAAGAAGTCAAGGAGAGTCGTGATTATGTACAAAATGTCAAGAAGAGCTATTGTAACATGATTGTGTACAAGAAGTCAAGAGAAGTTATTATGACAGAAATATAAAATGTGATTGTGTGCAATAAGTAAAAAATAGCATCCTTATCAAACAATAATAATCCTTATCTCTATCAACTACGACTCGATATTTTTTGAAATCTTAAAAGGAAAAAAGATGTAGAGAAAGGGTTAAGTATTTGGTATTCTGGTAGGAAAAAAGCCTCACTTGTTTACTTTCAAGGAAACTTAGTTGCACATGTCTCTTTAAAACATGAGTGCTTTAATAGTTCCAACAAATTAACTAAGCGATAGAGCAGTTCTTGCTATGGTTATTCACTGCATCTTCCATTTCATGATGAAACAAAGCTGAAAGTGATCAACAAAGCTAAGTTTCCAAGTCAAAGAAAGATGTGTTTTGGAATTCGTCCAGCACTGAATGCATGTCGAGTTGAAAGAAACCTAGGTATTAAAGCTTTCAACGAACCAAAAATCCTGAAGAAGATGAATTTAAGAAACCTCTCTATAACATTCTTAAAGATTATTTCATTACGATCAAACCAAGGGACCAACTAATATAAAGAATAACATTGACAAAGCAAAAGCGAGATTGAAATCTATTGGGGTGGTAAAGCCAAGAAACATCCAACTAAGAACAAAGAAATTATCTTAAACTACCGTACTCTTTCACTAACAAAGCTATTTTATATATCATACATTTACAAGAAAAAAAAACCATACTTATAAACTGAAATTTACCGCTACTAGTAAGGTGTACACCTAATTGTGCTTGTTCAAATAAACAAAAACCATATCTATAACCCATACCTACTAGTAGATCACTAAGTATTCTAGTTTTAAACAAACTAAATTTTCAACTATCAATCTAAGTCTCACTATCTTCAACACTCCTTTATAAGACTTGACTCGAGACATCAACATCTTCATCTTGGAGTTTTGTTACTTCTATGACTTTTGATCTTAGAGCAATTTCAACTGTGTAACATCTGAATCTTTTTTTTTCTTTCTTTCACTGGTGGCCTCTTCATCAACAAGAAACTCCTCCTTCATGATTAGTTTGCATTTGCTTTGTTCTAGTTTTCTTGTAGAAACTGTATCCATTGCTTCATTTCTTCTTAAAGAAGAATCTTTTCTAGCTTCTATCTTTTGGAGAAATTATTGTCCATCAAGTCTAAAATCTTCTTTGCCTTACTTAGATCTGAAATTTCTAGTAGTTTTAGAATATACTTAGATCCAAACTTGATTTTGAAATCTTGGTTGCAGTTTAAGGACATGGTTGGTCTATCTTAGGTAGTTTTTAGACTTCAAAAGGTCCATTCCCAATCATTGAAATTTGATTACAGTATAAAGACATGTAGGTGTGAAAATTTGTTTCAAACTCTTTTAAAACCCTTAGTTTCCATGTAAAAAGCTAAATGATATCATTCTTGACCTTGAACCAAAATATGAAATTTCTTAAAAATTTTGAAAGTTTAAAATTGATTTAAGGATCTAAAATTTGTCTAGAAATAAAGTTAAAACATTTTACCACTTAGAGCAATTGAAAATCTAAAGAAAACTTCAAAATATTGCAGCATAAATACTAAGATTTCAGAACTGAACTTTTTCGTCTTCTTTTTATTCATGGTTGATTGGCCTACTTGAACTCTTCTTTTTTTTTTTTTCAAAACAAAAACCAGTCCCTTGATCCACTGATAAATCATAACTGAGGAAGAACAGTTTTAAGACTTTTTTGTACTGGCTGCCATAGATGTAAAGGTATTTGTTGATGTAATAGATCATATAATTAAGAGGATGGGTTGAATTTAACTGAACTGAGCCAGACACACATTATTGTATTGATCAATGAGTTACAAATTAATACACGTACAGTACATGTAAAACACAACACAACATTTTTTTTTGTGATAAGACAGCTGGTTAATCAATGCATGATATTATATATCCATACATTGTGTTTGTGTTTAATTATGGTGAGAAGTAAGGATACGTTTATGGGTGTTGATGATCATCTGAATTAAAAGAGGAAATTGGTAAAATATGAAGAAAAAAATTGGGATGGCGGAGAGAATAGTCACTGGAACAGCAACCCAAGACAATCTTTTCTGGAGAAGAATAAAAATGGCGGAGCCAAAGGCTATCATCATGGTGACCACAGCGAAAAAAAGAGTGGCAAGGCCTAGCATTAATCTTATAGGAAGACTCAGGAGGAAATCCTTCTTTGTGTAACGTGCAGTGAGGAGTCCAAGGGAGATGAGGACAGAAGTGTTAGAAGAGAAGAGTGATAAGGCATTTGAGATGGCAAAGATCATGAATGCATCATATCCCAAGAAAATTGGAAACCCAGTTTTGCTATCGCTTCCACCTGGAACTGTAAATGCTGTCGTGAACATTACAGTTGCAACCAGTGCTGCCATCACCATACATGATGCTGTTATGTTCTTCATCCATCTCTCACCGTCCTTCATCAACTCTCTATGTTCAATGGCAAATAATGATTTAGGCGTGTGACCATTTTCATTCTCCCGTTGCTTATATTTTGGTGGCACCATCTTTTCTATTTCCTGCATGCATGCATGTGTTGTTTTATAAAATTATGACAATTTTACAAAAGAAGTGCTAACTCATATAACTCTTACTCAGACACACACTCCACAACAGATGTAGTAACAATATTCATCATCTCCAAATTGACTAATTGAATATAAATCATTAAAAAAAATACCTTCAACTCTCTCTGCATTTGTAGAGCAGCACCAGGAACTTCATCAAGTTTTGAAGTGGGTGACAATTTGGCCGCCAAATGCAAAAAATTATTCTTATGAGAATCATAACGCCCAATTATGGATTGTCTTCTTGAACCCAATAAATTTATGAGACTGAAAATTTTTTCTTGGCGATATATGACTGCATATGCAAATAAGGATCTGTTTTTGGCATCATGTCTACGTATAATCTGCGGATTGCTTATGATCAGCTCCTTCACAAACTCAACTAATCCATACTTAACAGCGTCATGGATTACTTGATCGAGTCCAAACTCTTCCATCTCTTTATTGCTTAACGTTTGCATTTCTGCCAATATGAATCTCAGAAGTTGCAAAGCTTGATCATGCTTCCGCTTTAACTCCGTTGTGCTTTTAGAGACTATATATATATCCATGAAAAAAAATCATAAATCAATGCTATATGTACATACAAATATTGGAAGGATATATATGAATTATTTAATTAAATGCCTATTGGTATCAAAATTCACTACAATTGTGATTTCTGTTCCAATTTCTGAAAGAAGAAAAGTATATAAAAATGTGGCCCGACACTTTTTTCATTTTATGGTCTATATATTGTTTTATTTTTAATATTTAAGGATCTCTTTTTTATTTTATTTGTATTTTAGCACCTATTGTTAAAAAATATGATATAATGTTTTCTCAAAAAAAAAAAAAAACTGTGATATAATGTTAAAACGATATAGATATTTAATTGTAAAACTAGTCATCAATTCGCCCTTTCGTTAGACAGTAAATAATAAATATACATATTAAAATAATTAATTAAATAATTTTAATAAATTAAAACTACAATTTAATCAAATATAAAAATGAGAATTTAAAAATTATTGCAATAATTTTATTTTATTTTATTTTATTAGTGTGTACATGTATAGTAACAATAATAATATTTGAATAAAAAAAATAGAAAATAGTTGAAAAAGGATGTTTTAGTTATAATAACATGTATAATTTTTGATGAAAATGAAGAGTAATATTTTAAATATAATAGAATTAGAATATTTTATATAAAATGGAACATGTTTATTCTAAAATAAAATTTTATAAATTTATTATAGAAAAATATTGTGAATTTTAATAACTGATCATAGAAACTTTTACAGGTTAATGCTAAATTATGAAAAAAATACTTGTTATTTTTGGATTTTAATAACTTTAAAGCTCAATATTTAATACATATAAATTCTTTACCAAGTAATATAGCATTCAATTAATTAAATGAACTAACAATATGTACAATTAATTAAGATATAAATTGTTAATTTTATTAGGAATTAAAAAAAATTTAAAATTAAATCTATAATATGTCTAAAGGTCAAAGGATCAAATTGGACCCTCAACTATATCCTGAGTTAAAATCGGATCATAAAGTTTTTTTTAGTCCAAATAAGAACTTTTTCTTTTAAAATTGGATCTTATTGAACCTTATCTTAAAAACCTCTGACAATTAAATCCTAAAAGTCAAACAAAATTTTAATTTTAATGGTTAATTAATGAACAATTATTTAGATTAATAAATAAAATTGATAATTTTTTTTCTAAAGTTTAATCTCAGATTATATAATAATCATTAGAAAAGTTGTAAATTTTTTTTGAATTTTGAAAATGTTTTAAAAATATTTTTAGGCTTTAGAATCGAGAGATATACATATGAAAATTACATCAATTTTATTCATAATTTATTTTTAATAGTTCAATAATAAAATTTTATTCATCAATTCAATTTTAATAGTTGACTAATCAAAAATTATTTAAATTAATAATTAAAATTGATGAATTTTTTTTTAAATGTAAATCACTTAATTTAATGTTTTAAAAATTTTTAGGTTTATAAAAAATTTTAAATAAATTTTTAAGAAAAAAGATAATTTTTATTTTTTTAAAAAAATAAAAATTAGTATGTAAACTTAAAATTTTTTACAAATTTATTATACATTTTTAAAAATATTTTAATTTATTTCCTCATATGTTTGAGTCTCATAACTCTCCTATATTGTTTGGCATAGAGTTGGCTACAGTTTAAGCTCAGATTAGGAGAACACAGACTATAAGTAACTCAGTCTCAAATTCGTGAACTAGAGAACTCATTTTTAACTAGACACTCTAATCTTAGAGTTAGAGATGATCGACAGGTTTATAAAAACACATTATTATATATATTCCATCTATCACACCTGATTAAATATAAATATAATATTATATACCAAATTGCAAATGCTGTAATTTTCAATACCAGTAAGCGGTAATTAAAAGTATTGTAACCTGAAGCATTGTAGATCCATGGTACATGCTTACCAACATATTTGAGAATGCTCTTAGGAAATCGATTGTCGAATATACCTGATAAGAATTGGAGACTTTTATGATTGCATTTTATCATAAAATTAAATGAGACTTTTATATTGTACTTGATTCCATTCAAATAAGAAATTCATTTCATTTCTAAATAAATTTTAAATGAAATTCATTTTTAAATATATTTTTATTAATAAAGTTTGTTTGGTTCAAATGAATAGTTTGTGAAATGAATTCCACATTTTGTTATGTTGTATTTGGTACAAACATAGAATTCAAGTTAATTTTTAATTTTGGTAAAAAAAAAAAACCCTTCTAGATAGAAAGATATTCTTCAAAATAAAAATAAACAGTGATATTTCAGTCATTTTAGAAATATAAACTTAGAAGTTGTGGAATTCATTTAGAAATTCAAATCATTAATTTGTTACAATTTGGTATAGTTATCAATCAATTTCACAAATTTAAAAAATTAGAATTTACAAATGAATTCTACAGTATGTTCATTTTGTTAGAATTTGACATAATTATAGTCACTTAAAATTAATTTGTAGAATTCATTTTTACCAAAAAGTAATTTCAAAATTTGACATTACCTTGTTTACGAATGATTTTCCCATGAATTGCATGCACCCTTCTGCCATTCTCTACGTCACTGGGAACTCCACTGATTAATTCATCATCTTCATGGTGGTGGGAAGTACCTTCAATTAAATAATAATTATTTAGCTACCAAAAATGGTATAAATTATAAAAAATTTATAGTTAATAACTTACTTAAATAGATATGGCTCCATTTCTTCCAAAATCCATACTTTTTCCCACTTAGAAATGCAGTCTTCTGTTTAGCTAATAATCTGATGCCGTAGTTGTTATGATAATCCTCAGTGAAAGCAAGTTTTGGGTGACGTTTCAATACAGACAGTGCATCATCTTTAAATAATTTCATGTAGCAACGTTTATATATATATACATATAATCGATAAGTTGAGTTAATTCAATTCGATCGAGATAAATAAATAAATATATATATAAATATGTACATAATAAATTAATCAAATTACATTACATTTGTACGTACCGTACATCTCATCAGCTATCAAACAATTGAGAAGGGTAGCACCATTCTTGTCGCCGTCCCTTGGACGGAGGAGTTGAGGGGGAGTTTTCTCCAGGAGCAAGTGGAACATTTGCTTTTGGCTAAAAATTGAAGCACTAACAATTGGGATTTGATGGTTTTGACTATTTTTTACAGTAACTAAATCTTTGTTTTTTTCCAGCATGGGCTTAGCCATTTCTGTAAAACCATTGATAGCAGCCAGAGCAAATGCTGTGTCACCCAAATTGTTCTGCAATTTCAAATCTTCATCTGACATTAATTTCACCAACTCTTCCACGATGGAAGAATGCCCTGCTGAAACAGCTACATGAAGAGCAGTATCACCTGTCCATGTTATTTTTGCTTTCATGTCTCCAGGGTTTCTTTCCAGCAACGCTTTAGCTGTATTCCAATCGCCAATTTCCATTGCACTGTATAGATTGTGGTATTGCCGGATGTGTGATGTTTCTGTTATATATATTTATCCACAATATATACAAATATAAAATCATTAAACAAGTTTCAAGCACAAAAAATTAACATAAATTAAGAGAAGTTTAATTATATTATTCTTGAAATGAATAAAAATAAGATAATAATGCTACCTATTTATAATCTGGCTCAAACTTATAACCCCAAACTATGGAAAATAAAAATAGGATACTAGTAAAGATAGAAAGAATAAAATCCTAATTAATATAGAAATGTATATATTTGCTACTATGTAACTGAATAATAAAAATAGTAGTAGTAACCCCTTTTCATGAGTAAGAAGGGTCTAAAATCATAATTTTAATAAATTTGTTTAAAAATTTGAAAAGAAAAATCCTAATTTATCCAATTATTTATAATTATAGCAAAATTCATAAATCGGTCAAATTTAATAAAAGAGATTGCACATATGACCATCTGACATGCCACATTTATATATTTTTTTTATTAACATATACATCATTAGCAAAATTAAAATATTTTACGAATTGTATCCTCTCTTTATAGCTTAATAACTCAGATGATGTACATTATAATGTAAGATTATAAGTTCGACCCTCCACTTCTCTCTTGATCTCCCAGTTGTTCAAAAAAGAACTTCTAAAGATTAGAAGGAATCTTTTAATTTTTGATACCAATTTGTAGACTTACCTTCTGTTTTGTACCAGAGTCGTCCAGTGTGTAGGTTAACCAAGGAATCCCACACAAAGCTTGCCAAGTGAACATTGTTGGGATGGCTAAGAATGAGATTAGAGCAAAACATCTTTGTCACATGACATTTGAATAGCATGCAAAGCTCGAGCATTCTTCTTCTTCCATTCCTTGTGCTCCCAATCAGGTTGATCTTCTTCTCCACTCACAATCTCCCACAACCCTTCTCCAACTAAGTAGTTTTTCATGCACTCTTTCCAGCTATTCACATTTTCTTCTGTACGCTTTTCATCCACAATGCCATTCCCAACAAATTCACCACTGCTACCTCCTGCTGCCATATGTATGTATATCCCTGTAGTACCATAAAATAATAAAATTAAATTAAAAATATAATTGATCTAAGTACACCATATACATATATATAATTAGCTTACCACATTCAAAGCTCACTTGTAATTTTTTCCTAGTTTATGGTTTTCTAATACAAATGCATGCATATATATATAACTAGGCACTCATACCTTGCCTTCTTTAAAAATATATATATGTGACTGTGGTGTAATTAAGCTACCATTGTTCATTGGTTGATGCTAATTAATAATTTTCTCTTTTTCATAACTTGACAATTAGGCTATTGTAAGCATATCTTTATACCTTCTTTATTCCCATATTGTTATAATTATTACATTAATTTCTCCTTTTCATCTCCAATCTATGTATCATTGATTTGCAAATCTTTTTTTTTTTCTGGGTCTAGCCATTGGAATTTAAAGTTTATTTGGCTCTAATTAATTCAATTACATTCAGATCTAAACTATTGAAATTTAAAATTTGTTGGATTTTAACTAATCTGATTTGATTATAATAAGACTATAATAATGATAAAAATCTCTTAATAACTAATTTAATATTTCTACATACACTAAGATTCAAATCTACAAAAAT
The DNA here is from genome assembly GCA_947683625.1 of Mallotus nudiflorus. Taxonomy (NCBI): domain Eukaryota; kingdom Viridiplantae; phylum Streptophyta; class Magnoliopsida; order Malpighiales; family Euphorbiaceae; genus Mallotus; species Mallotus nudiflorus. The sequence continues at coordinate 1,987,570 of CANTUR010000286.1, read as the reverse complement.
GCTTAAGGAATAATAGTATCGTATTGATCCCAATAGTTATTAGTATTTATAAATCTCTTTTAGTAAAGGGGAAAAAGAATTTATGATATATTAATTAATTTGCACAAATTACGTGCATGGATGATAAAGTACTGCTAAAAAAAAATAAACATGCAATTCACATGGATAGACTGAACATTAAGCAATGACAACCTTTTGCCTTACTGTGTGGTCAATGAGCAGTCACCGATGGATACAATGCTTGTGATTGTAGGCAAGGATACTAGACGAATGGGATGGCCAATTTTTCCTCAACTTTTATGTGACCAGAAAATTAATTAAAAAAAAAAAAACAAAAGGAATTTTGCAATGGATCTTGAGTGAACATTTTATATGTAATTTAAAGTAATTAATAAATTATACCAGATAATAAAATTATATTGTAGTAAAAAAATTTAAAATTTAATTTAATGGTGTAAAAATTAAATCTTTTAAACTAGCTAGTGCTATTTACAAAAACTGAGTACAAACTAATTTTATAGTATCTAATATATAGGAGATTATTACTCATATTTTTATAACTTTATTAATTTTCTATGTTGTTTTATTTTATGTTCAACTTGCATTGTTAGAATTTTCAAAACAGTCATATTTATTTGCTAATTTAATTATGCAATATACATTTTTAGTTTTTAATGTTTTAATGCTTGTAACTATTTATACAATCGATGGTAATTTAATTTTGATTTTTCCAATCAATTCTTTTTTTAATAAAATTGATAGGATATAATACTGAAATTATTATATGTATTGAAAAATTTATATAAAATAAATAATTAAAAAATACTTTTTATGTATTAATTTTTTAAAAAAAATAGAACCAATTAAGTTGATATAAATTCATAAAGTATTCTTTTTAGTTAATTTTTTATATGAATTTTGTCAATACATATAATATATTTTGTATTATATTCTATCATTTTTATTTTGAAAAAAGTGAATGAAGAAAATTAAAGTTAAATTCACCCTTGAAATTTTAAAAAAAAATGTAATTTATATGTATTAATTTTGTTAAAAAAATAGAACTAATTAAGTTGATATAAATTCATAAAGTATTCTTTTTATTTATTTTATTTTATATGAATTTTGTCAATACATATAATATATTTTGTATTATACTCTGTCATTTTTATTTTTAAAAAATTGAATAAAGAAAATTAAAGTTAAATTCACCATTGATTTTAAAAAAAAAATGTAAATATCATTTATATAAACACTTAAAAAAGAAGTAAACAATTAAACATTAAAAATATATATTGCATAATTAAATAAGAAAGTAAATAGAACTATTTTAATAAAATTTTAACGATATAAGTTTAACACACAATAAAATAATATAATAAATTAATAAAATTATGAATAATTATGAGGGATTATAATATAAAAACTATTAAATCAAAAGTAATTATTTGTATTAAAATTATTGGATTTTTATTATGTATGAATAATTAAATAATTTTTTAAGTTAATACAAATTGTTGTGAAAAGTATATAATCATTAGAAATTAAGGGTAACTAAGTCATTTAAATTGTTAATAAAGTTAAAATGGAGTGCAATTATCAATAGAATAAGTGGAGAAATCTCTACCCATTAATTTATAGTTAATAACTTACTTAAATAGATATAGCTCAATTTCTTCCAAAATCCATATACTTTTTCCCACTTAGAAATGCAGTCTTCTGTTTAGCTAACAATCTGATGCCGTAGTTGTTATGATAATCCTCGGTGAAAGCAAGTTTTGGGTGATGTTTTAACACAACCAGTGCATCATCTTTCAATAATTTCATGTGGCAATTTTTTTTTAAAAAATAATTAAGTTAATTCAATTCGATCGAGATAAATAAATAAATAAATAAATAAATATATATATATATATATATATATATATATATATATATATATATATATTATATTTGTACGTACCGTACATCTCATCAGCTATCAAAAATTTGAGAAGGGAAGCACCATTCTTGCCGTCGTCCCTTGGACGGAGGAGTTGAGGGGGAGTTTTCTCCAGGAGCAAGTACAACAGTTGCTTTTGGCTATAAATTGAAGCACTAACAATTGGGATTTGATGGTTTTGATTGTTTTTTATAGTAACTAAATTTTTTTTTGTTTTTCCAGCATTGGCTTAACCATTTCTATAAAACCATTCATAGCAGCCAGAGCAAATGCTGTGTAACCCAAATTGTTTTGCAATTCCAAATCTTCATCTGACATTAATTTGACCAGCTCTTCCACGATAGAAGAATGCCCTGCAGAAACAGCTACATGAAGAGCAGTATTTGATCTAATTAATAAAATATTTACATAGTTTTATATTTAAATTATATATTAATTACGATATAAAATTTTAAATGTGTATTATTTATTTAATACTAAATATTTCGATGTAATTACTAAATTATTAAGCGATAAAATATTTTCAAAAGATTAATAACCATAAATATTAGTACAATTAAATATATGACCATCTCGTGTGCCACATTTGCAAAGATTGGAATGGATCATTTAATTTTTGATAGCAATTTGTAAACACACCTTCGGGTCTGTACTTGGCTCGTCCGGTGTGTTGGTTAGCCAAGTGAACATTGTTGGAATGGGTAAGAATGAGATTAGAGAAAACATCTGATACCCCACATATATATTTCTAATTAATTAAAGAGTTTTATTTCCTAAATAGTATTACTTGGAAAAGGAAAATAACCGAATCCATATGAGGAAGAAACTCTGCTTCAAGAAGATTTCTAAACGAAGAAGAAATACTCTCCTATTTGGTTTAGGATTTCTACCTCAAGAGAAATCATATTCTTCTCAGGTCTGAATATCACTATAAATAGGACCTCATATCTCACATTCTCGATCATCTTATTCTTTCATGTTCTAGTTGTTCCTTGCTTTCTCTCCAAATTCTCCCTCCGTTTTCTAACTTAGGCATCGGAGTGCTTATGGGGATCCTCCCCACCTCTCACTTTGCCCTTTGTTGATTGGTTGCAGGATTACAATCTCAAGAGTTCCAAAAACAGGTTATCAAGTGGCACCGTCTGTGGAAAATTCTTAAGGAAAAGCCATTCATATATCTGCTAAGTTAAGACATCGAAACCATGACTTCCAGCCCGCCACCAGTCTCAACTCCTGAAGCTGACATTAACCTCTTGGCACCTATTCCCCCAATTAATCTTTCCCACCAACAGTACTTCCGGTAACCTTCCAGTCTACCGAACCTTCATCCGGAAGTACATACTTACACCTTGTAAATACCTAAGGCTGGCCAGCTTCGGACGCCAACTTCCCATATTATGCTCTATTGCAACACCATCACCGTCCAATACCTTTCGTTCCTTTTCCCATCCTAACGGATACACCCACTGTAACAACGCCAAACTTGAACACCGTAACCCAAACACTCAACCTCACCCACACCAGCAAGGAAGCAATGATATAAAATATCCAAACCTAGATAGCCCTAATGCAACAACAGTTGAACACCTTAATTCAAAGTGGTAACCCAACGCTGGCTCACATGGACAACAACATAACATCTCCGGAGATACCCGAAGCGAATAAAGGGAAAAGTAAAATACAAGAAGGGGAGTGTAGCTCAACAATTTCGACTCTCAACGACTCAAAGTTAACCCAAAAGGTAAAAGAAGTTATACACAAAGCCCGTATGAAGCTAAGAAAGGAAAATGAATGTATTATGGAAGGCCGGATGTCATTCATAAGAAGGATAATCCAGACAAAGATCCTCATTAGGATCCCACCACTAGATCAATATGATGGGACCAGAGATCCCGTCAACCACATCTCTGCGTTTAAGACAAAAATGTTGCTTTAAAACGTGAATGATGGAATCATGTGTAGAGTCTTCCTAAGCACACTCTCAAAGAATGCCCAAAAGTGGTTTCATCGACTCCCGAAGAAATCCATCACCTCTTTTGAGGATCTAGCATAAAAGTTCTGTATCAGATTTGTCACCAACATTCCCCCTGCTAAAAACATCAATGATCTTCGAATGTGCCGACAAAAGGTCAAAGAGTCCCTACGAAGCTACCTTGATTGGTTCAACAAAGTAGTTATGCAGATTGAAAACCTTGTGGACAAAGTCGCTATAGAAGCTTTGAAAAACGGCACTAGACTCAGAAAACTCAAGGATAAGATAATGACAAAGGAACTTAGCACTTTTATTGAGGTGATGGCTATGGTGGTGAAAATGATAAAAATGGATAAAGATAAAAGGATGCGAAGGGAAGAGGAAAAGCCACCAACAAAAGATGAAAGATCAAGACTCAGATGAACAAGCTTTACAAAAATAAATTTCAAAAACCCGGTAGAAAGGTTTGACAAGGAAGTAGACGGATACACACCTTTAAACACCTCTCGATCTCGAATTCTCATATGGGTTAGACAGAATGGTGTGGGAATTACCCTAGCCAGGAGAATAAGCCCAAGATCTGCGCAAGATAAGGGACACTACTGCCAGTATCACCAAGAATATGGCCATGACACTGAGGCTTGTAGAGAGCTAAAGAATGTCATAGAAAGACTGGTGCAAAATGGTAAACTCAATAATTTCACGGACACATCTAGAAGGAGCAGCAACCGAGAAGCCCATGTGCAAGACAGGTCACGACCCAAACCAAGGGCCATGACCGGTGCTAGGGAACGAAAATTCTTTCGAATCCAGAACCCGTAGCAAGTCTTAAAAATAAAAAAATAAAATAAATAATTAAAATATACCGCAAATAAAATTTCAATTTAATGTGAATAGATAATCTCTTTTCATATCATAATATAATTTAGTACACTATTCAGATTAAAGATCTGAATTAAAATCTCAAACATCACATAAATAAAACTCACTTCTATTATAAAATATAGCTACTGCAATTTACTAGAGTACAACAATAAATAACTAAGTAATTTACATAATAGGGCCGGAGCGGAAGAAATCCGACGGATAGGTCTATTATTGAGGTTTGAAGATGAGGACTCTCCTATAAAGACATCAATGGAGGGGAGTCAAACCTCACTGAGTGAATTATTATAATATATATACACGCATAACTAAATGTCAAATGCAGACACTCAAAAGTATATATATAATAAATGTATATATATACAGGTAAGTACATACAGATGCAAAGAAAATCATTTTTTTATAATAATACTGAAAATCATTAATTACGAAAGATCAAATAGAACCCTATGTTTTCGCAACCTCAAATATCAATAGAACTCACTCTAGCCACACAGGCCCACTTAGTTCCAAATAATTCACTTAGTCCAACTGGACAGTAGACTGGCCCCGAGACATTAAGTCGACCGAGCTCCAACAGTCTGATTGTCAGTGTGATTGGCCCCGAGACACTTAGTCAACCGAGCTCCAGCAACCACACCATTAATCACATCAATCCCAATCAAATCAATCATATAATTCTTAATCAAATCATAATTTCCATAATAAATTAATAATTCAACCTATCATCTATCGCACCGACACGTACACGGTCCTAGTGTTGCCCACTAGGAAGTACATTCTATCGATATCCTTCATTAAAATAAAACATACATTCGAGTAACAAAATAATGTATAAAGCCATTCAAAAGGATCAAATAAACCATATATATACCGAAAATATACCTAAAATAAACTAAGTATATTTCAAGTATATATACGTAAAATAAATTCAATTAAATCATGTAATATACTCATAATCAACCAATAAGATACTTAAACATAATTTGAAAGTAAATCACAAAGAAAATATGCATTTATTTTAAAATATACCAAAAGCATACTAAAAATATACCTACAATATACTTAAACATTCAATAAAGCAATTATACAAAAATCTTACATTTAAAACATAGAATTCTAAAACATGCAACCTAAGCGATGTATATATATCATAATAACTCACAGGGATGGGCTCCTCAAGACTGGTCCGACGGGTCTGGTCCACTAGACCTCGATCTCAGCGCAACCAAACAAATAAAATGATCACGACATTAGAATATATCTAACTTAAGCTTCTAGAGACTCGATCTAGAATTTCTAAGCACAAACAGATATGGAATCGAAATTAAACCCGATGTCATATTTTACGAGAATTCTACTGAAAATTCGACGGAATCTCCTCTGTAAAATGGACATCTCTCTACTTAAAAAGTAGAGTCGATCCTGCAAGAAAAGTACATTTTAAAATATAAAATTCTCACAACCCTCGGTTGGGATCCCGAACTACTGAAATTCCCCAACCGAGGTCCACAGTTCAACACAAGTTCAATAACACAATAAAATATATTAAAATTCAATAAATACCAAAAATGCCCTTTAAGTATCAAAATATGGCAATTTAAGTATTAAAAACACCAAAAGTGATTATTTTCCTAAAAATTACTTTAAAACCCTAATTAATAATATAATATTATTAAAAATTGACTTTTCTCGATAATTCAACAAATATTTATAAAAATTCATTTTATAATTCCAAATTACTTAATTAGTCCAAAAACATATTAAAAATTACTAAAAATCCATTTATTTACAAAAATAGTATATTATATATAATTTGAAAATAATTTTTAAAAAATAGTATTAATTAGTTAAAATTAGTAAATAATTTGTAAAATTCATTTTTATACCTCAAATAATATTAAAAACAATTAAACTTAATATTTAACTAAAATTATTACCAAATTACCCCTAATATATAAAAATACACATAAAATACTAAAAATATTCAAAAATTCAATAAAAATTGTATAATTACACAAAAATTATTTTCTCAACATATTAGTCATTAAAATCAACAAATACACTTAATTAACCAATAATTACTAACAAAACATATATTTAACCTATATTTCCAAAACTAACATAAACTAAAATAATTATAAAAATTACACAAAAATTATAAATTAAATTCTAAAATTAATATTAACCACCTATAATGCCAAAAATCACAATTTCATAATTTATTTAATTAATTTACGAAAATAATAGAATAATAATGAAATAATCAAAAATTCACAAAAATCAAAATAATTCCCAAAAATCATAAAAAAAAATCAGGGATGTAGATTAAGTTAAGGGGAACAATTTTTGTGAAGAGATTTCTCATTAATCAAGCAAAATAATAAAAAAAAAAAAACTTGAAAACCCAAGAATGTCCGAAATGAAAATGAGCTCGAAACCTCACCACCACGCATTTTCCAGTCAAAAGGAGCTCAGAATCTTCTTCCTCGAAGCTCTACAAGTTCAACGCCACCAGAAATGTCCGATTTGGTGACCGGACAGAGGAGAACGGAGGAGGAGAAGCTTCGACCGAAAGTGAGCTGCAGACGGCGACACCAGCGCCGGAGAAGGAAGCAGAAGGCAGCGACGACATGAGCTAGTGGGGGAGGCACTCTGACGGCCGGTGAACAGAAGAAACAGACAGTGAGGGTGGGGGAAGAGGGTGATCAGGGAGAGAGAAAGTGAGGGGGAGGGTTTTTTTGTTATTTTTGTATATATATATATATATATATATATATTCATTAAATACATTCACACAATGTAATTTATTAAAATAATAATATTAAAATATTATGCACCAAATTAATAAACTTAAAGACATACATTTACGTAGAAAATTTTAATTAAACATAAAAATAATAATGATAATAATTCACAAGAGATAAAATAATCAAATATTATTTTAAAATTATTAACACTGCATATCCTATTTTAAAATAAAATAATTTAAAAACTCAGGTTATTAAAAGGCCAAAAGCAAAGAAAGCTCGAAACGAGTTGGCTAGTATTATTAACATGATTATTGGTAGAGAAAACGTTGAAAAGAAACTTAAGCGGAGCCGTGAAGAAAGGCTAGCCTTCAATAAAAAAGAAATCATATTCAATACAGAAGATGGTTTGCATGTCCATCATCCCCACTATGACGCCCTGGTGGTAAATGCATACATAAGCAATTATTTAGTAAAGAGGTTATTGATTGACAATGGAAGCACCATTAATGTGTTGTCTTGGAATGCTTACAAAGCAATGGGAGGCTCCATCACTGATCTAAAGGCCATCCAGAATCCCATTATAAGATTTTATGGAGGAACTGTACAGCCAATGGGAGTTGTGAAGTTAAATCTGGAATTTGGGAATCGAGACAACGAAGAAATGAAAGTTGTTAAAATACTATTCAACATGGTGGATCTCTCATTGGCATACAATGGAATCATAGGACGACCAGCGCTCTATAAAGCAATTGCAATCACCAGCATCTAACACTTAACTATGAAAATTCTAGTTGAGAACTAAACTATTATTATCCGAGGAGATTAGCATATAGCTAGGCAGTGTTACTAGATGGCCATAAAGCCTCAGACGGAAGCTTTCCCCCTAGACGCATAGGAAATAAAGAAACAAAGTGTTGGTCCAAAGCCGGTGGATGACACGAGAACATTGTAAATTGCTAACGGGAAAGCGGTAAAGATTGGTAATGAGCTTGACTATAACATCAAGGAAGGAATATAGGAAGTCCTCACTAAACACTCAGAAGACTTCACTTCTCAGGCATTTGAAATCACTAGTGTAGATCTACAGGTTGCTTGTCATAGCTTGAACATCAGACCGAGAACAAAGCCAATGATCTAGAAGAAAAGTACTTTTGCCTATAAGAGGCAGAAGATAATCGTCGAGGAAACGAAGAAATTATTAGAAGCCAAGTTTATCAAGGAAGTTACTCATCCAGAATGGGTAGCCAATGTGGTACTTGTCAAAAAGGAAAATGGAAAGTATAGGATGTGTGTAGACTATACTAACCTTAATCAGGCATGCCCCAAGGATAGGTACCCACTGCCTACAATTGACTAACTCATAGACTCCACTACTAGCCATGAGTTATATAGTTTTGTTGACGCGATGCAAGGATATCACCAGATACCAATAAAAGAAAAAAAATCAGGAAAAAAATCCTTCATCACCCACGAAGGCCTTTACTATTACAAGGTGACACCTTTTGGACTAAAGAATGTCAAAGCAACATATCAAAGAATGATGAACCACGTGCTTCGGGACCAGATTGGGACAAATATGGAAGTATATGTGGACGACATCATTATCAAAAGCAAACATGCAGAATAACACTCGGCGGATCTAGATCAAGTTCTCCAATTATTGAGCAAGTCTAGGATCAAGCTAAATCCAGAAAAATGCATCTTCAGAGTCAAAGCTGGCAAATTCCTGGGATTCATGATATCCCACAGAGGCATTGAAGCCAACTTGGAAAAAATGGAAGCCATACTTAACATGAAAGCCCCAAAAAATATCCATGAGTTACAAAAACTAAATGGCAGAATCATGGCTTTAGGACGTTTTATTTCATGCTCAGCTAGACGATGTCTACCACTATTCCGAGCTTTAAAAAGTTCCAAGAAATTTTTTTGGACTACGGACTGCCAAGTGGCCTTTGAGGATGTCAAGAAATTCCTATCCTCACTACCTCTATTCAGCAGGCCGGTCCCAGGGGAAACACTGTATTTATATCTCTTGGTAGGTCAAGAATGCATCGTGTCAGTATTAGTAAGAGAAGAAGAGAGCCAACAAAACCTGGTATATTACATCTGCAAAATGCTCTGAGGATCAAAAGTTCGACACCTAATGCTGGATAAGCTGGCATGGTTATTGTCCATATGTCCTAAAAGCTCCGACACTACTTCTAGGCTCACCCTATCATTGTAAGATCCCACTTCCCTTTACGAAAAATCTTATAAAGGCCTGAGACTTCAAGCTGATTAGTTCAATAGTCAGTATTACTTAAAGAATTTGGCATTGATTATGAGCCTTACCAGTAAGTGAAAGCCCAAGCGTTAGCAGATTTCATCCAAGAAATGATGCCAAAAGACCTCACCATGACCAAGGCACCAGAATGGAAACTTTATGTGGACGGAGCATCCTCCACTCAAGGATCTGGCATTAAAGTGATCCTCAAAGGGCCACATAAAATCCACATCCGGTATGCAGTTCGAATAAAGTACAACGTAACTAATAATGCCACAGAATATGAGGCACTCATCACAAGATTGAAATTGGCTGCCAAAATTAGAGTCGAGCACCTCATAATACACTCGGACTCCCAGTTAGTAGTAAATCAGGTTAACGGGACATTCCAGATCAAGGATCCAAGCATTGCCAAATACGAGAGCAAAGTTATACAACTCTTAAAGCAGATCAAACAAGAAGGGGGCCAGTGGGAGATCGTCCAGATACCCAGACAAGAAAACTCTAAGGCCAACCTCCTAGCCAAATCAACAGCTAAAGATAGTCAAGCATTCAAGGATATGGAATTCACCGAAGCACTGACAAAACCTAGTACTGAAGATTCTGAAATCTTGGAGGTACGGGAAGTCTCGGATTGGATACGTCCAATAGTCCAATACCTGGAACACGAAATGCTCCCTGAAGATAAATTGAAGGCTCAAATACTAAAAATAAAGGCAGCCCACTATCCTATCCACCACAGGGAGCTCTATAGAAAATCCTTTTCATACCCATGGTCCAAATGCGTGTCCCTAGAGGAAGGGAATTATATACTTAGGGAAATCCACGAAGGAATTTATGGAGTGCATGAGTCCCACTACACATTAACCAGGAAAGCGCTACTTCAAGGATACTACTGGTCCACCATGTTTAATGATGCCCGGAAGCTAACTCAAGAATGTCATAAGTGCCAACAATTCGCTCATCTCAATCATAAGCCTTCCCACCCCTGCATCCAATCGGCAGCCCTTGGCCCTTCGCCATATAGGGAATGGAAATCTTGGGTCCCTTCCTGACTTCCACTTTACAAAGAAAGTTCTTGATTATGGCTATAGACCATTTCACTAAATGGATAGAAGTGGAAGTTGTTCTAACCATCACAGACGCTCAGATCCAACATTTCTTCTGGAGAGAGATCATTTGCAGATTTGGCCTACCTCACACCTTGATTATGGATAACGGCAAGCAGTTTGAAAATGAAAAGTTTAAAGGTTTCTACTTAAACCTCGGAATAAAGCTCCGTTTCACCTCGGTAGCTCACTTGTAAATGAACGGGAAAACAGTAGTTACCAACAGAACTATCATGTAGGGATTAAAGAAAGGACTTGATGAGAAAAAGGGAAATTGGGTCGCAGAGCTCAATAACGTAATTTGGGCCTACTGGACCACCCCTAGATCATCTATTGAGGAAACACCATTCAGACTAACTTATGGCATGGATGCAATAATACTGGTAAAGATTGGTTCACCAAGTTATAGGGTCAGCCATGGCTTTAATCAGAACATTAACAACATTGATGCCTGGATGGACCTACTAAAAGAAAGGCAAGTGCGGACATCAGCCACAACTAAAGCACATCGATAAAAGGTGGCACGGTATCATCTCCAGCATAGCCACCCATTATAATTCAAAGTAGGCGACTGGGTACTTAGAAGGGCAGACATTGGCAAAGGCAACTCAAGCACTAGCAAACTGGGTCCAAATTGGGAAGGCCCTTATCAGATCTTAGAACACACAACTAAAAGGGCATATAAATTAAAAAACAAATAAGGCAAAGAGCTGCTATGATTTTGGAACTTAGATTGTCTCCGAAAATACTATCAATAAATGTACTCAGAGTAAAGTATATATTCATTGATGAAATAATCCTCTTATAAAATATTGATTACAAAAAAAAAATTATTCTACTAATTGTATGTCAAAACCATCAGGCTCAGAGACGGGGAGGAAAATAACATTAACGGCACTAGTAGGCATAGTAAGCTCTACAAAAGGCCCTCCAACAGATTCAGAAACATTCCTTGTACGAGAGGCAGTTGACTTTTACCGGGCATCCTCCTCAATAATAATTTTTGCAAGGTTTATCGACGTTATTTGATCCAACTCCGCTAAGTCTAGCTCAGGATTCTGAGAGAGCAGGATCCTCCTACATTCAGACCTGTAGGCTTTAAGAAATCCCCCTACTATGCTTTAGTAGGATCTTTTATCATTTTCCTTGGGATTTCTCGACCTCGGATAGCCTCTTCTCTAAATTTGCGATTTGAGAATCCTACTCTTCAATCCTCTGGGTTAATTGACCCTAACTATGCTCCAGATCAGTAATTTTCTTCTAACTCCCTTCGGCCTCAGATTTCACCTCTACATATTTTTTCTGGCAGAGCTTTAGTGTCGCCTTTACGCTATCTAGCTTCTTCTCAAAATTGATAGTTATGGTTCTAACCTCCATCTCCTTTAGGCTGTACTAGCTTTTTAGGTAGAAATATTGGTCCTTTGCCAGCAACAAGGCCTGAGTCATCTGTGAAAAAGAGGAATTCGTGTCAATACAAGAAAATGTATAAGTAACAGAGAAATAAAATTCACTTACTTCTAAGGAATGACCGATCATTGAATCAAACAGCCCCTTCGGAGCCTCCTCTAACCAGCACTGCATATCTGCTGGTAGCCTCAGCGACTCCACATACTGATCTCTAACCTAGTTGTTCAAGAAGCTCGGAGGCTTCATTTTATTCAGGCTCCATCCCTTTATATCCGGACACCCGGACAACCTCGGGCGCTAAACGAAAATTTCCTCATCTAGCTCCTCAGCATCAGAGCCATGATTGATCAGCTGCCTTTTTCGCCGACCTTCCCGGCTAGAACGGGACAATCTGACTACTGCTTTTCCCTTCATAGGGATGGTTGTTTCCTCTGGTGCTGCAAGGGCTATAGGCTTTGGAGAAGGGGAGACTCGTACTTCTTCTTAAGTTGCCTGCGCATCAGCTAAAAGTGAAATTCCATCCACAAAAGCAAAAAAGTCAGTCATCTACAATTGAAAAAATAAAGCAAGTTAGAAGGATACCTCTAGATAACCCAAACATACCAGAATAGTGAACACGATCCAGACAGACTCTCCATAGGTATCTTCTGGATACATCCTCAACTGATCGAGCCTCGGCTAGGCCATCGAGATGCAGCCGTAAGAGCATCTCTGTATCGTAATCGGGTAATTTTTTAGGCTGTCTCACCCAGTGGCATTTATCAGACTACATCCGCCGGACATCCAAGAAGTCCGCTAGGTGCTCAACAATAAAAAAATTATGCCTCCACTTCTTATAAAAGTCTGGACGCTTTACAAATAGGCTATGGTTGGGAATGGCTAATAGGGAGAACATCAGCTCTCCCTTCTTCCTGGTCAGACTATACAGATACCGCAAGACATCTAAGTCTGGTTCCCTACCCTCTTCATGCATCAACTAGATAAACCCAATAAGAATTCTATAGCTACTGGGGTGAAGCTGGCCAGGTGCTATGTTATACCTATTCATAAATCTTTTTACAAAAAGATCTAATGAAAACTTTAAACTCCCCTCTAGTTGATCAAAATATACCACTAGCCTACTAAGCCCTAGCATGGGGGTATGAGCCCTAAACTTCCTATTTACTGTATAGAGGGTACAATCATCGGGAATGCAGAACTGCCTGGTATCACCCCAACAGTTCATCATCTATTTTAGACACAAATAGATTAGAAGTAACCTGCTCCCTCAGTGCCATAATACTATCTATGAAAAGAAAAAGAGCACGAATGGAAGAGAAAATGGGAGAAAAGAGAGGAAGGACAAATCACCTAGTTACAAAATAGGGGAATCACAGCAGAAAGAAAGCAGTAGCAATGGCAAGGCAAATGCGACACCGGCAAAATAAAAGAGAAAAATGTATCAATTCAAAGCAAAAGGGATATTTATAAAGATAATAGAAGGCTCTCGAGTGAACCAATATCTACCTTCATCATTACCTCGCTTCTCCCCATATCATTAAGGGCAGTCTGGGAAATGAAAAACTCATTAATCGAGAGGTCATCATTATGACAACAAAAATGTTTCACCTTCTGACACACGAAAGGATGCATCGGTTACGCAATTCAAATTTCAAAAGTCTAGGCATCAAGGCGACGTGGTTGTTACCCAACCAGGGCATACCTTTGCCAGGTGTTCCTTTTTCCAACTTGGCACAGCAAGATCCAACACCGCCCTCCAATAGCTGAAGCTGGCTCCCTTAGGTCACTTATATAGTACTGAGGTTTCGAGTATCCATGCCTTACACATTAAGACCAATAGCTGAAGCTGACTCCCTCAGGTCGCTTCTATAGTACTGAGGTTCCTAGTATCCATGCCATATGCATTAAGACTAGTAGCTGAAGCTGGCTCCCTCAGGTCACTTCTATAGTACTGAAGGCGGGCATCTGAGCTATATTCGCAACACATCTAGACTATATTGCACTCGGGTCGCACTTCTAATGCACCAAGAATAAGTCTAGTGACTAAAGTTGGCACCCTCAGGTCGTTGCTATAGTACTAAGGTTCCAAGCATGTAAGCCTCGCGTCCTTGTACCGAGCGTCTAAGCCTTGCACATTAGTCTAGGGACTAAAGCTGGCATCCTCAAGTCACTTCTACAAAACTAAGGTTTGGCACTCGGGTTGTGCTTTTAATGCACCGAGCATCAAAAACTCCAGTGACAACTGGTTCTATCACGTCACCTTGGCACTGATGGGTTAATCCATGACATTCATTTTCGCAGGCTTTGCGTGCTCCAAGGTTCATATGACACTTCAGCAATACGATGGTTTTAAGACTCGGTACCGAGCTTTATCTTTTCTCGTGACTGAGGCTGGCCACCTCAACTCACCCCTCTATATTAATACGCATAAGCAGCTTTCCTTTATACGAACGCATGAATGTTCTATCACTTATAGATTGGGATATGCCAGACATAAATATCCGAACAAACTCGCGGGGGGGACTCTTGATACCGCACATATATATTTTTGTTTAATTAAAGAGTTTTGTTTCTTAAACAGGGTTACTCGGAAAGGGAAAATAGTCAAAATCCATATGAGGAAGGGACTCTACCTCAAGAAGATTCCTAAATGAAGAAGGAATATTCTCCTATCTGATTTAGGATTCCTACCTCAAGAGGAATCCTACTCTTTTCAGTTCTGAATATCACTATAAATAGGACCTCATATCTCACATTCTCGATCATCTTATTCTTTCATGTTCTAATTATTCTTTGCTTTCTCTCCACATTCTCCCTCTATTCTCTGACTTAAGTATCGAAATGTTTGTGAGGATCCTCCCCACCTCTCATTTTGTCCTTTGTTGATTGGTTGCAAGATTACAAACTCAAAAGTTTCGGAAATAAGTTATTAACATCTTTGTCACAAGACATTTGAATAGCATGCAAAGCTTGAGCATTCTTCTTCTTCCATTCCTTGTCCTCCCAATCAGGTTGACCTTCTTCTCCACTCACAATCTCCCACATCCCTTCATCTGAAATCGTGCAAAATAATGTCATCAATTAATTAAAAATAACAAATTTTTTTAACTGCTTAAAAAAATCAATTTAGATATCTAATAAAAAATTATTAAATGAGTATGCAGGTCGTTGAGCCATTAACAGTACATATGGTAAATAATAGAATTTAACAAATCAATTGAGGTCAGGCTAGGGATTCGACGTTATGGTAATAGTTGTGCTTAAAGGGCTTTAATTAAGCCATTGCAATGGGGGCAAATTTTTATTGTTTTTGTTTCAAATTTCTGAAGGTGGTCATTGAGCTCAACAGAGACTAACATCACAGAAGCCTGCTTCAACATATAATAAATATTGCCAGGGAATGTCAAAGCCAAAAGCTGATTACTACAGAGATTCTAAACTGAAATTTGGTTAAACAAAGACTGATAAGTAACATAGGTTGCTCATTAAAGCTCAACATGCAGCTCAATCTTATACAAGGATACGAAAAGTTAAATAAATGTTTAATTTGAAGGTGATTGAACAGGTGTTCCTTAAAAGTTATATTTTTAGGTGTTTACACATCAAGGATTGAGAAGTAAGGAAATTCCAAAATAAAAACCATTCCTATCAAAAAATGAGCCAGCAAGTAACAATCAATCTAATCAGAGGGGCCAGAAAAGATTCATAGTGTTTAAACAAAGATCAGAATGTGGTCAGAAATGCATTACATAGAAATAATTAAGTAGTTTTTCATGCACTCTTTCCAGTTATTCACATTTTCTTCCGTATGCTTTTCATCCACAATGCCATTCCCAACAAATTCACCACTACTACCTTCTTCAGCCATATAAATATATATATATATATATATATATATGGCTGAATGAATTTGCCATGTTATTAATTAATTAATTGATTGCATAATTAACGATATATTTTTTTATAAGCAAAATCATATTATTGAGGAAAAATCATTTGAAATGATATACCGTAAGTGATGAAAAAACTCTTCCCTAAAGCAAGATCAATATAATAAACAGAAAGAATTCAATGCACCAAAAAACAATGGTCCAAGATTTATATAACATAAAAAATGTGATTAATGTTACGTACTAAATGCATGTATATAATATAATAAAATAAAAATATATAATACATCTAAGTGCACCATATGCATATATATAATTAGCTTACCAAATTCAAAGCTCACTTGTAAACTTTTCCTGGCTTATTAGTTTATGATTTTCTAATACAAATGCATGCGTGCGTGCATATATAATTCGGCACTCATACCTTGCCTCCTTTACAAATATATGTGCGACTATGGTATAATCAGGCCACCATTGTTCATTGGCTGATGCTAAATAACTTTCTCTTTTGCATAACTTGAGAAGAAGGCTATCTAAGCATATCTTTATACCTTCCTTATTACCATATTGTTATAATTATTACATTTCTCCTTTTCATCTCCTATCTATATATCGTTAGTTTGCAATTCTTTTTCAATTAAGATAAGATTATAATGACAACAAAAATCTTCTAACAATTAATTTAACATTTCTATATACACTCAGGTTTCAACCTAAGAAATTGAATAGTACCATATTGCAATTATTGGTATTTGCAAATCTTTTTTTACATGAGAAAAACAATTTATGATGTATTTATTAATTTGCATAAATTAGGTGCATGGATGATAAAGTACTGCAAAAGAGAAAAATGCAATTCACAGGGAGAGACGGTACATTAAGCAAGACAACCTTATGCCTTACTGTGTGGTCAATGAGCAGTCATCAATGGATTCAATACTTGTGGTTGTAGGCAAGGATCTTGGAGGAATCGGACTGCCAATTTTTCCTCTAAACTTTTGTGCGACCAGAAAATTAATTAAAAAAAACGAAAGGAATTTTCTTATGGATCCTGAGTCAACTTTTTATATGTAATTTAAAGTAATTAACAAATTATACCATATATTAAAATTATATTGTAGTAAAAAAATTTAAAGAATTAATTTAATAATGTAAAATTTTATTTATTTTAATTTAATAGTGTAAAATTTAAATAATTTTCTTTATTTCATCTTCCCTCTAAAAACTTAACAACTCGAGCCAGATCAAGCAAGTCTTAAGCTTATGATAAGCCTAGCCACGGTTCATGAACCGTTGATTCTGGTGCATGAACCGGAAGATCATGATTCTAAAATTAGTGGAATTGGATTGGAATTGGAACCGACCGGTTTTAATTTTGAATCGGTTTAATTTGGTATAATTTTTTTATGGCATAAAATTGAAATAAAAATTTAGTATAATATTTTAATAAGTTATTTTTTAGTTAAAAATAACATACAAAAAATAAAAAATTATACTCTACTTTGACTAGTTAACTTAAAATAAATTAACTAGTTTTTATATAAAAAAAATTCAAAAACATAGAAATAAAATTATTTTATATTAGTTTTTATATAATATTGATTGAAATAAATTTTTTTACAATAAATATATATATATATATATATATATATATATATATATATATATGTCGGTTGGAAACCGCTGATTCACAATTCCATTTAGAAAGAAACTAACGTTGTACTAGTTTTTTCAATGATTTCAGACAGTTTCAATCTAATTTTAATTTCTATTCAAGGTCTGGACCAACCTATGGCCAGACTTACCCTATCAGGTCCAACTCTCTCTTTGTCGTCATGGCCCTTTTGATCTTGGCACAAGTAAAGTGTATAGGCAATTTGAAAAGCGTTCAGTTAATTGCGGAAGTAGTGGCAATGGGATTATTTTTAGGTAAAATACTTTTCTTTCAAGTTACTGAAATATAACAGTTTTTTTATTTAACCCTTATATTTCTATTATACTGCAATAAATTTTTATATTTTTATTTATATAGTTATTGAGTTTTAGTTTGTCTTAATTTGATAGATAAATTACAATTATTTATCATGTTCCGTTAACTAGTGAGTGACAATTTATTTCCTATACTAAATGGTTCAAATATTGACTGATTAAACTTAATAATGTTGACTGTGGTCAACATTATTAAGTTTAGTCAGTTAATATTTGATAATTAAATATATGACACAAATTATCACTCACCACTTAAGAGAGCATGACAAACAAATGCAGTTTGTCTGTCAAATTGGGAGAAATTGGGGCTCAATAACTTCATAAATAAAAATATAGGAGCCTAATGCAATGCCATAAAAATATAAGGGTTTAATAGAAAAAAATCATTAGAGGATTAAAGATGGTTTTTGTCTTTTTTTATTCAAAACTAGCGCACTCTCTTTTTCTGTTTCTAATAAACATCTCTTCTCTGCATTGTTTTCTTCAATTTCTCGAACCTCTGACAAGAGCTTGATACTCTCCTCTTCTGACGCAACTACCCATTTTTGCTTTTTGCTTTTTGCTTGATACTTTATGTAAATATGGTTATGCTGAAGTAGTTGTTGATATATTTGATAAAAGAAAGTTTAAATTTTTATCAAATGTTAAAATTTATATTGTTTTAATATGTGGGTAGTGTCAAATTGATAGAATTGATATGGCTAGGAGGTTTGTTAGAGAGATGGCTAATGTTGTTATTTATAATGTTTTATTGAACGGAATTTGTAGGAAAGCTAAATTATAGCCTCATAGTAGATTTGACAGTACAATAACGTTCGCTGAGAAGGTGTTCGATGAAATGCGTCAAAGAGGAATTGAACCATATGTTACTAAATTTTTCTATTTTACTTCATGTTTATAGCATAACTCATAAACCTTACTTGACGCTTAATAGGTTGAAGTTAACGGAGGAGATGAGTATTGTCCAAGTGTTGCTACGTATTTGTCCAATTGTTGTGGAGGCTTGATTCATTGTCTTTTTCTTTTTAAGGTTATTTTGTCTATTTATTATTTTTTAATGTGAGGTGGCATGCATGTCACAAAGAAGTGGGTTCCTTTAGTGCGGAGTCATCACTCCGTCAAGGAGATAACAACTGGAAGCACTACATTATTGCAATTTTAAAAAGTTCAGACGTTTGAAAAAAAAAATTATTAAAATATCAAAATGGTAAAAATTAAAAAATTGAGACACTAATCTCTAATTTAAAAGGAGAAAATTATTTCGTATATTAATATTTAAATTATATAATTTTTTTACTATTAGAAAAAAAATTTATAATAAATAGTTAAAAATGAAATCATTTTATTTACAATTTATATTGTAATGTTGTGTTAAGCTATCATAATTAAAAAATGTATATACGTCACTCTCATGCAACTAGCACACAGGTATATACATTGTGGGATTTGAAATTTTGTACGGCCGCAGCGGATTAACCATTTAGCAATTATTATTAATATTATTCATGAAGAAAGCAGAGACAGAGAGTCATGTAGAAAATATTGAAACCAGGAGGCCAGGCCAGGCCACCATAAAACTTTTTTCTTATTAATATTTTAATTTAGATACTTAATTTTTTCTTTTTAATTTTTAAGTTGCAAATCACATGTGCTCATGTAGCCATGGCTTCTTCCTTCTCCTTTAATTTTCCCCTGAAACTGCAGACAATATAATAGTTATGATTTTCTGAATAATTTTCTGAATTAATGTCCCAATAACACCAACATTTTCTTGATTAATTTCCTCGCGATAATACTCCATCCCCATGAAACACAGCAAAATATATCAAAACAAAGTTATACATATCTACTGAAATTTCATGGAAGTTGTAGACAAGTTATCATGAAGGTTGGAAGGTGGTTTTCTAATTAAGGCACCCAGTTTTCAACTGCTAAGCAAATGGTTTTTTTTTTCTTTGGAATTCTGAATAACTAATAGTTTGAATTGTATGATTTTTCACATTACTGTACATGTATATAAATTGGCATCCTTGAAATCTTTCCCATCAAACTTGCATAACAAAACTTGCCTAAAAATTTCTGCTTCTTTTGTGTTCTTTTAATCTGTTTTGTTCGTTCATATAAAAAGAAAAAGGAAAAAAGAAGCTATTTAAATGGAAGCTCTATACCCTGCCTCAGAGTACTTGTACTACCCACCAGCGGGAGCGGGAGCAGGAGGAGGAAGATCAGGTGTGTTTAATGGTGGAAAATTGAATGTTGGGTATTTATTTATAGGAGGTGGATCCACTGCTGCTCTTCTTTTGCTCTTTGGCCTCTATGCCTTTTTCAAAAGATACAATGTTTCCCTTGCATGCAACTGCTCAATTTCCAACTCCACCTCCCACACTCTACCTGACATGGAGTCACAGTTGTAAGGCCAACGGTGGTGTGTACAATAATATTCGTTGTTCTTGTAATAAGACAAATAAGATTTCAATAAAAGATTTCTAAGTATATCAAGCAGATATAAAAGTGTCTCAGGATAATTACAAATTATTATTTTGCAGATTAAACTTCTTTTATTTTTAGAAATTTGTAGATTTTACCGTTCACCGCTCGGTTCAAATGGTAAAAATGATACTTATAACCTTTAAAAGTCTTAAGTTTAAATTTTAAAAACAACAAACAAATTAAGCTACCCACCTTAAACTGACCTCCTCTCCCCTCCCCTTCACCTAAAATATATAAATATATATATATATATATATATATATATACTATGATTTTTTATTTATATCACTTAGTTATAAAATTTTTTTACAATTGGTGATTTCTTTCTTCTCAAAAAAACAAGTATATTTATAATAGTTTGAAATGGTAGTTCTTCAAGTTGTGTGTATTTCACAATTAAATTAAAAAAAAAATTAAAATTCTCAATTCTAATCCATTAACTCTTAACAGATGGTATACAATTCACTCTTTTCTTCATGCATCACATCACCCATTTTTTACCACATCAGCTATTTTTTTTCAACTTCCACATCGCCCATCTTATTCTTCTTCTTATCTCTAACTTTTTCAAAACAACAAATGCCTCATGAGTCAATCCTACATTCTTTTAAAACTGCTAGAAAAGTACTGTTATCATGCTGCACTTTCGTCGTTTCCATATAGCCGAATATTTCAAGAGCATTTCTTGGTTTCTTGTGAACTACATATTCCGACATCAAACTGCACAAAGCAATCACATCCCAAAACACATCAGTTGCATTGATAAGACAACCGCATCTCCCATATGCCTCCACTAGACCACTATTCAACAAGGAATGTGGATCAACATCGTTTCTTATTGAACATTCAAGAATTTCTTTAATCAAACTCAAAGCCACTACACCTACACAAGCTGGCAACAGAGCAAGAAAGGTAATTAAATTTGGTTTTAAACCAAACTCTGTCACTTTCCAATACAAAGCAATGGCCTTTGTGGATCCATCCTCTACCCTTAATAGACTTGCGGTTATTGCATTAAAATTAGACACGTTAGGCTCGCAATCCATTACATTAAACATATATAAAGCATCAAAAACACTAATAGAAAGCATGTAACGCAAACTCATAGCACTCCAAATAATAAAATTTCTCTGAGAAATTTCATCGAACAGCTTATGCGCTGAAAACATAGACATGCATTTACTGTGCATATTAATTAAAGTATAGGCTACAAATGGGTTTGAGAGAACCCTTTAGTCCTCAAGTCTTGCTTCGCCATCCTTCGCCTTCAATTTAGCACTTCCATACTGACACAAGGGTCGAGGGAGAAAGCAAGAGAAGTTTGCATACGCTGGAAAGAGAGAGAGTTTCGTGGGCGGTTAAATTTAGCAATGTTCACCAACTTTATACTTATTACAGTTTAGTAGCTTTAATTTGTTTCTTTTTATTAATTAAATTTTGATTTTATTTTAAAAAAGATATTGTCAAAAAATTTGAGTACTCTAAATTTTTTCTTAAAATTATTTTAATCCTTCAATCTTTTTATTTGAAAATTAAAAATATTTAAAAGTTTACATTCTCCTAAACTTTAATACCATTTATAATGAATATTCTCTTATTAAGCAGAATCAAAGTAATTTTTAAATTTTCTTTATTTCCTATAAATATATATAAAATATGAATTTATTAGTAAAAAATTTTAATTTTTAAATTAAAATAGTAATTCTGAATTGTTCAGGTATCAAAATAATTTTTGAGTAATTATTGTTAAATTAAATACAGATTGGATATCTAAAAAATATAAATTAATGCTTAATAACCAAATTAAAATAAAGTTAAAATTCACTATTCTCGCCTACATTTGATCCGCTTTGTGGTGAAGGTCATAGTTTACATGAGAGATTAGTTGCATTGTCAAAGAAAGCAACCATAGGTAGTTTGATGATTAACTCATGGCTGTTGAGTTGGTTTGAGAATATTTGTTTCTCCAACAAATCAGAAATATGAAGAAGAAAAAATATATATATATCATGATGGTGATGTGGAAATTGAAAAAATAGGGTCAAATATACAGTTTCACCCCTAAAATTTTACTCAATTAACCTCTAACACTCATTCATTTTTATTAAGGTCTATTCAACCTTTAAATTTTTATGTTGAACCTATCTAACCTCTATAATACATTAAATTAAAATATCTTTTAAACCAATGTTGATATGACTATAATAGTAATTTATATAAATTAAAATAATGTTTAATGAAACAAAGAATACAATTAAAAAAAATTCTATCTTTTTTTTTATTAGTTTTTAATTCTATGTATATTGTTTTAAAGTTAATTTTAGTATTTTAGGTGTTTAAAATCATTTAAAATTAAAATTCTATTTATTTTGATATTACACGAGTTAAATAAATCAACAAATACAAATTAAAAAGAAAAAATATGCAAAATAAAAATTTAAAAGTTGAATAAAAAATAATAAAAATTAAAAAATGTCACAAGTTAATCTAAAAGTTGAATAAAAAATAATAAAAATTAAAGAATTTCACAAGTTAATCTTGTAAAGTTTAGGAGTAAAACTATATATTTAGCCAAAAAAAAAAAAAGCTCATGTGATTAAAAAAGCAGTTATGTGAAAGCTGATATACAAAGAAAAGAAGGGATATGTACTTCATGTCAGCATATTTGTTAGAGTTAATTAACTAGACTAACCATGAAAAATTCAAATTTTTATGGAACTCAATTGTCTTCTCAAAAAAAAAAAAATGTTAATAAATTTTTTTTAGAACTTAATTGTAAAATATACCCAACTTATAGGACTAAGTTATTATACCTAATAGTTTTGAATGGTAATAGTAATAAAAGAAAGAGATTATATATATAAGTTAAAATTATAAGAATTTGATTAAAATAAAATCTGAATTTTTTAAAAATTGAAAGATAAAAAATCACTGGTTATTACAAATTTTATCGTAAGTTACTAGTATTAAAAAACACTATACTTCTGATGCTAAAACGTATATACTAAGAGATTTAAGGCGATGGACACACGCACATCTTCGTCACATCTATCAAGGCAGTTCGTAATCTACCTCATAAAATTTGATTGGAGCAAAATAGATTGATTGATGAACATTTTCTATGGTAATGGGGGGAGTCCTGTGACCGTAACCATAATCAGAGTTTTTTAGTTCCAAAATTCCAGATATCATAGTAACACTCCACTCCTTGCACAACCCACAAACTGAAGTTGCAATGCTTATCAGCTTCTTCGCTCATTTAAGCAAATTAATCATTGACAGTGCTATTGCATGTAACAACACATAATTCTCAGTTGACTCACAAGGTACTGAGCAGAAAAATAAAATATGAATCCAAGATCAGAACTAGAAAACTGCATGAACATATATAATAAAATATCTATAGTTGCCACCAACTATTTGAAAACACAATTTCCAAGAAAATTAGACATCACAAGAACCAGAAGTACTAAAACTTCAAATTCAATCAGCAGTCATTCAAATTCATCCACTAGAATGGGCAACTGGTTCTGTTTTACTTTCAGAAACTGCAAAGATGAAGTTCTAAACCTTGTCTGCTCTGTTCAATTGATGTAGCTCTTCAGCCTCAGCATCTAATTTTAAACTCTAGCCCTCTTGCCACTGCAACCCGGACACTTGTACTGCTTGATATGTTCAGCCTTTGCAGGTGTAATCTTGACACATTTTCCATGAAACCATCTCTCACATGCATCACAGCAAATCCAGAATTCATCAGTGCCATAGCTTTCACCGCATGCGCCACAAGTAGCACCCTGTTCATCATCTTCATCTTCCTCTTCACCACTTTCATCTTCTTCCTTTGGTGGTGGAGTCATCTTCACTGCCTTGGTCTGAGATTCTGGTTGCCGAGATTGCTTAAAGGTCACATCAAAAACATTAAAAAAAAAATTACAATTTGACATTAAAGGAATGAAATGGAAAATACATGAACGGTCTATCCTTTTTATTTTTTTTTATTTTGAAAAAATAATACCAAAGGAGAAGGGACTCGAATTTGAGGCATTCCCCAAGCTAAGATATGCACCTACCATTAAGCTAAAAGCCTGTGGGTGTGGGTGCAAATGCATGAAATACATAAATGCAACTCATATTCGCATACCATTTTCCCACTTGATTTGCTTTTGCCACTATTGTTGTGTATGGCAGATTGGTCCTTAGCTTGTTTTGCATTTCCTGACACAACTTCAAATATTGTTGGAAGTTCATTTATCATCTGGAACAGCCTCTTCCTGTTGGTTACATTCTAAGCACCATCAGATTGACAATATCACTTTTCTTTTGAAACGCACGCTATTGGCTGCTGAAGTGGGAATTCTTGATGGACAGATTTTTTCATGGTAATTTGTGCAACTTATTCTAGTAATGGCTTTCCAGACTAAAGATAAAAACAAAACACAGTCACTCTTAATATAAAACCTCAACAAAATAAAAGGAATTCTAGAAAGAAAGACACAGGACCCAGGGGATGAAGCGTGTTAATCTGGAGGACAAATTAGACATGCCAAGACTCACAGCTTTGCTATAGCCTAGATGAAACAGGATGAATCAAATCAATAAATTTTTTACTGATTCAGGGTGCGACAGTAGGAAGTGCAAGAAGTCTGATACCAGAATGAGGTAGAAAATGCCAGCAATTAATGATCCAAATAATTAAACTTGAGAAATCCAATCATAGAAAATTGATTTTCCCCATTGCAAACAAGTGCAAAGAACACTCATACAATTGAAGACAACTTTCATAATGGGATGCAGTTAAAAAGCATAAGTAGCAGTATGTCTCATGCAGACTCTGATAAACAGTCTTAACAGCCAAGTACGTAAATACTTCAGCTGAAGTATCTGGACCAGGCCACATAACATTGGTGCCCTCAAAAAGAGAACCTGCTCTAATAAGCCATGAAAAAACAAAATCCAAATCCTTACTTAAGAAATTTATCTTTCTAAAGCATATCATGTTTTAAATGTATATGATTACCTTCAAATCATCAAGTTTTTCACAAATTCATCCACAACTTACAAATTACTAAATTCTTGTATGAGGAGAAAAATTCATTGAGAGGGAAAGAAAGAACAACCTGGAGGATAACATATGCTCCAATAAAAAAAACCCAGCAAAAAACCACAAACAAGAATATAAGAAGTAGCATCGTCTAGCCAAGATAAATGACACTTAAAGAAAAACATCCTAAAAAGCTCCAGAAGCATAAAAGCAGTGCAATAATAGATCAGAAGCTACAGAACATCGCATGTAGAAATATCAAAGCCAACACTATCAAAATTACCAAAAGAGAATACACAGAAAACAAGCAAATATTACATGAAAGAAAAAATTGTCAAGCAACTAACGGATGCATGCAAAAAAGTCAAGTCTCAATTTCTCTTCCACATGGTAAATCAAAGAGAACCATGGGAACTGCTTAAACTCCGAACCAACCAAGTCCAAAGAAAGTTCATAGAGACAACAACATAACT
This sequence comes from Mallotus nudiflorus, assembly GCA_947683625.1. NCBI lineage: Eukaryota > Viridiplantae > Streptophyta > Magnoliopsida > Malpighiales > Euphorbiaceae > Mallotus > Mallotus nudiflorus. Next base: position 1,961,356 of record CANTUR010000286.1, on the reverse strand, counting down.
GTGAAGGCCTGAAGGTGCAAAGCATAGAAAAATATGCAGTAGCCTACATGCCCAGCATATAGTATGAAAATAACTATTTTCTCCCATGTTTTCACTTTCCACACTATTTCATGTATGTGTTCTCCCAGTCAAATGTTGTACATCATTTTTCATGAAACCTTAAAGTTTCCAACTACTGATCACTGAACATTACAAACTCAATAACAAGAGAAGAAAACAACTAAAGATCTAAATAATTTTCTATAACTAGCACATTAGATGTGAAGAGAACCACTTGGCAACTTTGTATTTTTAAGAGATGGCTCAACATGCTTGATGGTCAACATGTGCCTGCTAATACAGGCTCCTACTTTAGAACATAAACATCATATCTTAATCCAACAAGATGCATAAATTTGTTCCTCTCCACAATTCCCTTCGGCCAACCCAAACTGTTTTGGGATTAAGGTGTATGTTGGTTGAATTGAGTTGGGTAAGCATGACGCATGAATTGGTTAAATTTCTGTCCAATTAGCTTCATGGATTTCAATAAGTGTAGTATCCAAAATTCTATTTATTGAAATATCCCTCCAATAGCTTGTTATCAACAAAAAATTCACACAAAACTGACTGGCAATGTTGTGTCTGCGTGTGCAGTCAAGTGGTCTCACATCCCTAAATAGACATAAGCTTGAATATAATATACTAATGCCATTTATTGCACTAGTATCTACATGTATGCAACACATTATTTCCCATGCCCCAGAACATAGTATTCTAGTCAGCAATTGCGAATGGTGCACTTCAATATCCAATGAATCATAATTGAGAAGAAGAGAAATTATCCATACCTTTCATTCTTACCAAACCCAAAGCGAGCACCAAAATAAAATGCTACAGCAAGCAACCACGAATCGCTGTGCACTGCAACAAGTGATAGCCAATCCTTCTCTTGCATCCCATCTCTGGCAAAATTTATGCCTAGAGCAGGTTCAGGAAGCTCAGGAGGCACCTCCTCCACAGGCAAGTTAACTTCCCATGTCTCATTTGGATATCCATATAAACACAAGTTCTCCTTTTCTGTAAATGCAAAGTCAACACTATCAAAACAACACATTTTTGAACTTCAAACGTATCACAAAATTCTCCAAAAGGAAGGAAAAAAATACAAAACACACACATTTAGACTTGCAACATAATATTCTTCTACTGTAAAAATTTACTTTATGACCTGTCTCATCAACCATTTGGTTGTATCATTTCAACAACAGTATTTTAAGGAAATGACATTTTGAATATTAGCTAATGACAAAGGAATTAATTCTTAAATGATCGTAAACCCAGTATTTATCATTTTGGTGACTTTTATGAGTCAAAAAGTAAAGATGGTGTGCTTAGTAAGAGAACATGATTTTATTCCATATTATTATAAAGTAAAACATATAAGGTTTAGAAAATTCAGACTACAAGTTAAATTCATTGTTTTCCCTAATAAACCTAGATGAAATGAACTGAATCCAGCATTTAGACCAATAAAACTAATAATACCTCTGAGAAGTCACATTCATCAAAAAATAACAAATCAATAAATAATTTAAATATGATTCTTAGCACGTACATCATAGTAAAATTTAGAAACATGCTTCATCTAAATAACAGATTTTTGCAACCAATCCTCCAATAGAATTCATGTTTAGAGGGGACTTGCCCTAATGAAGAAGCTAATGGCCATTATTATATCAAAAATCAATAGAAAGATATCTATACCGCACCATGTTTTCACCACAGGATTCTCAAGTCACACCACATAACCAAACCTTCCATGGCATGACATTGTGCTGGCATTCATAAATTTTAAACGAAAACCAATAAAAAACCTGCTATACCATAACATTAGTTGGATGCTAATAAACTCATTCACCAGATAACCAACAAGATATATATTTTATTTTTACATGAATATAATATAATAATGCAACAAATTGTCACTCCCAGTCCCACATTCACTCAAAGAGCAATTATATCTCAGTTACACAAATTGCAAAAGAAGACCTGAAATAGTCAAACAAATATCATATAAAATGACTACTTGGGAATAAAACCATTTTTGCATGAGGATGTAATAAGAAGAAAAGCTATAGCAGTTGGAATCTGCATAACATAGTAAGTGAAGTGACAAGCATTAGACTCACAGTAATATTTCAATTTTTGGTATAATGGTATAAGAAAACTCCTTCACGGCCAAAACATGTTTTCATAAAACTTGGTAAAATAAAAACACAGCCCACAGAGAATATGAATTCAAATTCCCTTTGATTCTGGCCACATATTCAAAAGGTAAAAAGCCCATGCAAGAACAACCATCCAAATTTATATTTCAAATTCCTGAATGGGTGTTTTTTCCTCTTAAACATCATTCCCTCCCTCAATTTTCTTAAAATAATGAAATTAAGATTTGCAATAAAACAGCAGATAATATCATTGCAAAAATAGCCAACATGGCACATTTACTGAATCAATGCAGCAAGAAGAAGAAACAAAGGGAACAACCTTTCTACATTTATAAAGAAGTTGACAACAGGGGGTAAAAAAACAGCAGTGGAACTATGTTCAGGGATCAAAACTGAAAACAGCAACTACTTTCGACAAACAAACAGCTAAAGATGACAAATTTTCTCCAAGCAGGAAGCCATATGCACTGCAGTTAGTGGGCACATGAAAGGAGCTACATTAATCACTTCATGACAAACTGACTCTCTCAAATAAGTCATAACTCTGCATTGCTAGAACCCCAAATCACTGGTTGCAAATTACAGATTTAATTGCTCACAAAATCAACATATTGCAATAAAGGGCCAAGACATGACAAAATTAGGACTTGTTACAAACAAGAACACAGAAAAGAACATACCCAGGAATTTAATTATTCGTTTAAGAGTCAACGTTGAAGCAATTCTCATGGAGTGTGCACAAAACTCAAACAATTAACAAAGAAGCACACTCGCAATTCCAATTGGAAGTCCGAAAATGAAACATAAATTTCATTTATTATTATTTTTGTTGAAAAAGAAAACATAACAGAAACCCACCTGGGTCACACTGTTGATAAAACTTCTCAACATCTGCGACAAATGAAAAAGGAACAGACCCATTAAAAGAAAACGAAAAATAAGAGAAACCCATTAAAGAAAAACGCAAATAAAGCAAAACCCAAATGAGGAATCGAAGAAATTAAAAGAGACCGGAGGTGAGAGCCTTGATCAGGCCAGAGCGTCTTCCTTTGAAGTCGCTAAAAACTTCTTCAACGGTTCGAGGTACAGGGTGCGGTATTCCCTCCATTCTCTTTCCTTTCTTTTTCTTTGTTTGCTCGTCAAAATCAAAACCCAAAACCAACAAACGAAAAAAAAATTCAATCTTTGTCTCTATACAAACAAAGGAAAAGATGATTATTATTGATTACTACGTTGTAGAAACGAAAAGAAGAAGAAGAAGCAGAAAAAAAAGAACAAGAAGCAGATTGGATAATAAGTATGTATAAAACAACATATAAATATAAATATATATTATTATTTATAAAGGTAATGAAAATGATTTTTGGTGGGTAATTAAATTAATTGAAATTTATCAAAGAATGTGTCTATGAATTGAAAGGAAATTCTTCTAATTTAATTAGAAATTTTGGATTTGAGTTCTAAATATATATTTATTTTAAAATTTTTAAAATAAATTTTTACTAATTTTTTAAATTTTATTGGATCGAATCTGAATTAATTATTTATGATTAAATATTGGATGGCTTGTAAAAAAAATGAATTTTAATTGATGATAAGGTTTATATTGTTTTTTTTTTAATGGAAATTTATGAATGAATGACTAACTACACATCAAAAAGGGGAATTAGGGTTTGTTGTTTTGGAGATTTTCTATTTTCCTAATTGGGAAAATAATAATAATAATAATAGTGTTTGTTGTTTTTATCCATTTAATTTATTTTTTAAAGTAATAACTGAAATTAATTTTCAGTTCAAAAAAATTTAAAATTAATTTTTTAAAAATTATATAAAAATTAGATAATTTAGTCATTTATTAAAAAATTAAATTAATTAAAATGTAATTCTAATTTAATTAAAAGTATATTTCTTATTTTAATTAGATTAACTTATATTTTATCTCTAACAAAAATTAAATTAATTAAAATACAATTCTAATTTAATTGAAAGTATGTTTCCTATTTTAATTAGGATAATTTCTGTTTTATTTCTAATAAAAATTAAATTAATTAACATATTAATAGTAATTTTGTTAAAAATACATATTTTTCTATTTTAAATAGATTTACAAATATTTTATCTAATATAAATCAAATTAGATGACATAATTTTATAAGTTTTACTAACTTAAATTTAATAGATAATTAATTAAGATTAAAATATAAATTTTATAAAATAATTAATTATGAAAATATTAACGTAAAAAATGTTGAAAAATTGTTGTGTTTAAATATAAAATTCATAAATTATGTAGTAAATTATTATATTATAATTCTATCAAGTTGGTAAAATTATATTATTATTATTATTATTATTATTATTATTATTATTATTATTATTATTATTATTATTATTTAGATAAAAATATTGAAAGAATATTATATAATTGTTCAAATAGAAAATTTATTAAAATTTTAATAAATCGTGATATTATAATGTAACAATATTAAGATTGAAAAATTAGATTGACATATAAATAAAATAATACTCTTATTATTTTTTAGAACTTATTAAATTAAAGTGTATTAGGTAAATAATTAAAATATTTTATTTATCTTGTATCTATAATTATAGTTTAAAAAATAGAGCATATAATTTATTTAATAGTAGTACTTCTAAAAAAAAAAGTAGCATCATTATCGTTTTTAGATATTTTTATAAGATTTAATAAAAAGAGTTAAAATTAATGAATTAATTTTTAAAAATATTAATATTAAAGATATTGAAGAAATAAAATACCACTACTTAAAAAAAATTACTAAAATTGTAATAAATTATAAGTTTAATGAGGTTGTAATATTTAAATTATTATATAAAAAATATAATTTTTATCATTTTTTAAAAATTTTATAAAAAATAACTAATGAGTTTTTTTATTATTTTATAAATTAATTATGGCCATAATAATTTTTACATAAAATTAATTGTAGATTTGAGAAACTTATTAATTAAAAAAATATTGAAGGAGTATTATATAATTATTTAAATAAAAAATTTATGAAATTGCAATGAATATAACTATATTAAGTTAATATCAAATTGTTATATAAATAAAAAAACACTTTTATTATTTCTAAGCTTTTATTTAATAATAATAATAAATTATTATTATTATTATTATTATTATTATTATTATTATTATTATTATTATTATTATTATTATTATTATTATTATTAAAGTACATATTTAATAATTTATTTACTATTATGAGTCTAAAATTTTTTTTATTCATGGCAAAGTACATAAAAATTTACTAGTGTGTATACATATATTGAACTTGGTGAAGGGAGGTAAGCATTGATTATTGACCTATTAATAGTTAGAGGAGTAAAAGCAATATAAATTCTAAAATAATGTAAATAATTATTATTTTATTCAATAAAATCTTTAATTAAATTATAAAAATATGCTAACTCATGGTTATGGCTCCTGAATGAATGATTTACTACTTTTTTTTTTTTTTGGTTAAAAACTAGTTGGATGTAAGTTTTAAATTCTAAAACAATAAATGTTTCAAGTAAAATTTTCTAAAAATTTGAGATTTTTTTTAAATTTTAACATTATTTTTTCGATAATTTTTATTAGATTTGGAACTATTAGGCCAATACCCAAGGCACCCTTACTAAGAGATTTGGCCTTTCTTTTAACGACTTAGTAAGAGATTTAGCCTAACAAGCTCTAAAATTAGGGAAAATTCACATGACCAAACATGAACTAGATTTATTAAAAAATGTGAAACTAGAATGCACGAGCATACTAGCTTGTAAAATATATTCAAATGTTGGTTAAATACACCGGTAGCCACTCAACTTCACATTTATTACATTTTGAATATTTTATTTTATTTTTTTACATCACAACTTCAATTTAGAAAGATTGAAAAAAAAAAAACACTTCAATTAGAAATGGTACTAGTAAAAATTTTTAGTGCTTTTGATTTTTCTTTAGATCTTTTCAATTTAATCCTAAAATTACAAAGAATTTTTAAAAATTATTTTTATCATTTTTTAACGCTCTAATACCATTTATGATGAATTTGCTATTTGGTTTTCCATTCAACCTATGTTTAGTCAAGAAAATATGGATATATTTGACAATTATCTCAATATTAGACTAAAAGAGTGATACTGAATTATTTAAGGACCAAAAATTTTATAAGTGATAAATTATGAAACTAAATAGAAATTTAGTATAAAAAAGATACAAATTATAACTTAATTGAAATAATGCAAAAGTTTAGTAGTAACTTTTAGAATAATTAACTTGCAAATGATCTTACATATTTGTACTCGTAAAACAACATTAATTTTTAGCCTTTTTTGTTCAAGAGTATCATCAAATTAAGTAGCAATTGCATCCGAACTATTGATAATATGAGTAACATCTAAATGCACTACTTATAAACTAGCAACGACACCATACGTCGTGCCAATGAAGATTAGCCTAGTCGGTGAAGTGGAGGTCCCATGATCAATCTTTGGTGGGAGCACTTTCAAGAATTTCATGTTCTTGTTCCTCCTCCCTAGGACTTATATATAAATAAATCTCTATAATTTGTAATATTTTGTACTAATATTAATAGTTTGTAGCAGTGCTTGATAATCTTGTAATAGCATTTGTAATTGTTGTAATCTCCCCATTAGTTGGGATAATGTAATCACAAAAAAAAAAAAAAAAAACTGCACCATATGTCATCTTTAATTTTCAAGAACTAACGTCTTTTGTAAATGTTTAAACTTTAGTTTTCCTTTCGGTTTTTTTCATAATTTGTTTTTAATTTATTAAAGGAGTTGAATTTATTTGAAAAAATATATCCAAAAATAATGTGCAAAAATAAAAGTGATAGAATGTGTAGCACCACAGTGCCATGAACTTTATAATAACAGTAAATGCATAGTCAATATCATAAAATATCGGTTAAATGCAATAGTGCTTACGTAACTTTACATTTGTTATAGTTTGAATATTAAAATTTAATTTGTTTCATTTTGATAACTTAACTTTGATTTTATTTCAAGAAGGGTACTATAAAAAAAATTTAAATCTTATAAATTTCTCTTCAAAACCATTTTAATTCCTCAATATCTTTATTTTTCCAATTTAGTTCAAAAATTACTTAAAGTTTAGAAGTTTATCTTCTCCTAACTTCTAATACCACTCAAGATGAATATGTTCTTATTAGGTAGAATCAACATGATTTTTAAAAAAATGACTTATTTGTAAAAAAAAAAAAAAAAATCTTTTATCCTGGATTACAATAGCTAGATTGTTCAAGTACTAAAAAAAATTGTGAAGTGACTGCTATAAAACTAAATAGAAGATTGGTATCTAAAAATATACAAATCAAAGTTTTGTAACAAAATAAAAAAAAGTTAAAGTTCAGTATCCTCCCGTACATTTGACCCCATAAAACATCTTGGCACTACTATATTGCCATGTATGTGTTTTTTTGCATGTTCATACACCTACTTGTTATATTATTTGAATTTGTGTATTTATCATTTTATTCTCTTTTATTCACAATGCTTGTCTATCATTTCAAATAATTTTTAAGATTTTTCATGCTTTCGTAGTGTAAATTTCTTACCTTTACGATTTTTTAACATATGTACCTAAAAGATATCACAAAAAATTTTATATATGATGGGTTGTAATGCAATTAATAGTGGTTTTACAACACACTCCTTTGGGATGGTGGTTTTGAAGCATTTCTCTTTGATTTCTCATTTCCTTTCTTTGGTCTTGTCTAAACATTTTTTCCATTCAATTTCTTGATTTTGTTGATTTATGTTTTGGAAACTTTGCTACAAAAAGTGCTCTAAATTCTACAAAAACAAAGTTACCAAACATTTGGTGAAACGGAGTAAAATTGGTACAGATATGTACCTTAACCTTTCAAAGAAGCACCAATAAGTTACAAATTAAGGGAAAATACCACATATATCAAACATATTTACTGTTCTTACTCCTACTTATTATTTAAAAAATTAAACATTAGATTGCTAGAACTAACAAAAATTCATATACCAATCACATACTTTTCCAAAAAAAAAAATCTTTTTTAATGTTGATATGCATTTTGGGTTGTGCATTATGAGTGAACAAATAGTTATACTGAATTTTCAGTTTATCAATAAAATATAAAATTTGATGGCACTTTCAATTTATCAATAAAATGTGAAACTTGATAGCACTTTGTAATATGAATTGTGGTATTTAATAATAATTACAAAGATGAAGGCTATTAAAAATTGTAAAAAAAACTTTACATATTTAAACTTCAACAACCAATTACGCATAAAATGTACCTTGTAGAAAAATGGTTTAATTTAAGCTAAAAAGAGTGTAGGTAAAAGGAATAAGAATTTGCACCATAAAATAGAAGGTCAACTAGCACTATATGCCATACATACAGTGTCCAATACTAACTATATGATAAACAAATTAATATAGCAATTAAAAAATAATTCATTGCAACTAAGACTATAGATCACCACTAGTATGGTTTGCTTTCGCGTCATTGTTTGACTTTATAAACCTTGGCTTGAAAAAAGAGTTGTTTGTGTGTTATTTCTAATGATTGTCTTTTATTTTTCATTTTGACGTTGAAGTTGCTTAGATGTGATTACAACTTTTCTATTGCACCTTATATTAGGTGGTTCCCAAATTGTGAGTTACCATTGTAGAGTTTTTTTTTATTACTAATGAAGTTTATATGACTCTAGCCATAGGTTTACCATATAATAAATACCAATACATAAGCGAGTAATAACTTTTGATAAGCACAATAATCCGCCAAATATAAAGACAAGTACTTGCATTTTCAACCGTCATGCTCCATAGTAAGGACTCCATATCCATAACCAACATCATGTATATAATTGAATCTTTTGGCTTAAGATGATTTAATTAGAGTACTTGCATTTTTAACCATCATGCTAATATCCATAGCAAGGACTCTATATCCATAACCAAGATCATGTATATGTTCTATTTTGCCTCTGCCCATATTTGTAGCTACACCTCTTTCTCTAACTAAAATTAGACCTCTTCCTCTACTTGAAATTACACATTTACCACTCTTACTAATATGCAGTTCTGGTTCAAATGCATGTCTAACCTAATAATTATGTCTCAGTCAGTGTTTAACATTTATTTAGCAATCATATAGCAAACTAGTTTTAAAAAATAAGCCATATCTAATTACTAAACCTGTTTATGGTAAACAATATTAGGCATGAACCTAATATATTTGTTGAGCTATTTGTGTTGCACTATTTTGAGCTGCTAATGTTACATTATGTTGAGCATATGATGTTGCACTCCACTGAACAGTTGATGTTGCACTTTGTTAAATAACTTATTAGACAATTTGTTAGGCACTTTGGTAAGTAGATGGTTGTGCATTAACTCTTTAACAATAAGGGTAAAAAGTTGTTTATAAAGTAATTGTATAATTAAATTGTTAAAAAAAATAAATAACCATCATTTTTAGCACCTATATATGGGGTTTAACCTTTGGCCAAACAACCTTATTTGTTGTGTCCTTGGTTATAGCACAAAGAGCATGTCATCTTCACACTATTCTAAATTTTTCTTTCTTTAGTTCATCCTTGTCTTTATTCTTTTGAGTATTGGTTCATTTAGGTTTCTTCATGAAATGAGGTAGTTCAATAATAAGGTAATCAAATTTTTGTCACAATCTCTTATAGGTTGCATAAAAGTACCATATGCCTTCCGATACTTCTCTTTTGAGTACCATTTTTTAATAAAGGTATTGAGATTTATTTTTTTAGGGAACATAGCACATATGACATGCGCATAAGGAATGCCTTTCAATTCGTAGTACTTATAAGTACATGTCTATTTGTTCAAGTCTTTAAATCCATGCTCTTTATTGAATGTCAATTGACAATCACAGACTTTAATTTTTTAGCATCTAACTTATGTTTTGCTACATGTGAAATTCTTTAATCCAAGTCTCTCTAAACTCCTTTATAACAATTAATCTCATTTAATATTGTAATAATGGATTCAAATCCAGGTTTTAGAATCCTTCCATTAAATTGTTTACACATTTCAATCATATCTTATATACTTAGTGTCCTAATGAATGACCTACACCATAGCTAATGAGGATAAAATAGAAGATCCTCTACTATATCACTATCTACTTATTCAACTTTTTTAAGTTTATCTTTTGAGTTGTTCTTTAAATGTAGATTAAACACATTCCTATATTTTTTTTCATCTTTATACCCTTATCCATTTTTTCTTTAATACTAATAGAATATCATTACACACGTTTATGCTTTGCATTAGGTAACACTTCATAGATATTAGTCATTAACCCCTTTAAAAAACCCCAAAATTAACTTAATAAATCATAAAAATTGAAAATTAAAATTAAGTTATAAACTTTTAAAGTTGATTTGAGTAAATTGTCTTTTGTATATCAAATCAAATTGCTAGGCTAGCTCCAATTTCCAATTCTAAGTCATCCTTTACCACTTCAATGAACCACTTCTAACTCTTTTTATTTTTAATTTCAACTATAGCCCATCTAATAAAGAACATCTGGTTGTTATCATCTTTTGAGACAACAATAAACAGTTGTCTATTGCAAAATCCTTCTAAGAAGCACATATCAAATCCTATTATCTCCTATATCCCTCTTTAACCTTGCTTTAATGCATGGAAACAAACATAAAACTTCTTAAATAACTATCTTTTAAGTTTTGACTTCCTATCACAACTTCACAATAAAATTTTTACCAAGGTTAAACCTAAGAATCTTAGTTATATAATCATATAATTTTTAGCAATCCTTGTTGCTCCTAATGGCACATTACTTTTTGCTCTTGTCTATGCATTAATTTACCAACATATATATGTAACTCCTTTTTCATAAGAATGACAAGCTTAGAAATTTTAATTCCTAGTTATAACAATATTCTAGCAATGAAATGACTAGCAATATAACTACCTTTATAATAGAATGTCTTCTTTAGTGTTGGGTGTCCATCAATTGTCCCGTGGCGGAGGCAAGTGGGCCGAGTCATAATCGAATGTCGTGGGTGCTTGTGTGTGTTGAATGCACTATAAGGCTAGGGTATGCGCCTTTCCTAACACCAATTGGTTTTGGGAGAGTTGGTAGCGCCTGAGGTCCTACAAGTGGTATCAGAGCCAAGGTCACGGGTTCGATTCCTAGTGGGAGCAATTGCTGAGGGGGAGATTGTTGGGTGTCCATCAATTGTCCCGTGGTGGAGGCAAGTGGGCCGAGTCACAATCGAATGTCGTGGGCGCTTGTGTGTGTTGAATGCACTATAAGGCTAGGGTATGTGCCTTTCCTACCACCAATTGGTTTTGGGAGAGTTGGTAGTGCCTGAGGTCCTACATTTAGTCTTCGATATGCATGCCTAGGATTATAGGTCTTAATGATGAAATTTTATGTATCCCTCTCAAACTGAGCATATAAATGCCATGGATAGCCCTTTTCTAAGAACTTAACTTTAACTTTATTAGGTTGATAAGCTTCAATTTCAATTTGATTGCTTTAGTCACAATATAATTATAACAACCTCCATAGATTTCTTAATATTAACAAAAGCCATATTTAATTCTCACAAGGGAATTACTGTGTTAGGATCATAGTGAACAGATGAACTTGATTTTCTTTGATGTAAATCTACCTCTTCATCTTCAAATTCTTTTAAGCAATAATATTGCTACAATGCCACTAATGCAATAATTATGCAGCAAGATTATTTTTTTTTGTCTCTTTTAAGATATTATGTAATGTTTAATAAGATTTGTAAGCTTGTACTTTTGGTTAAGTAAAAATTTATAGTGTAGCTCAATTTAAAAATTAGACAAGTGAACAATTTTCTATAAATTATGGAAAATAGGTGTTGCACCATACTTTTGTATTAGTATAAATATGTTCATCAATGAAATGCAATATAAGCCTCTTTTCCTATAGAAAATTATTGAAGTTTTATTTAAAAATTTCCTATAATTGGTGTCTAGATCTCTTTTGATCTTTATAGGACCGTGTGAGAGAAAACTAATGAGTTCACCTTATTAACCCTTTGCATGATATGACCATGATCAATCCACTATAAATTCATCTTAAAATACATTTAAGATGTTAAGAAAGTTTAGAAAATTCATGATTAAATTAATTTTTTGCTTAGAAAACTTCTTGTATTAAATTTTCTTTATAATTATTCTTTTAAAGAGAGTTGGGTTATATGTTAGAGTTAGGATTTTACTTCATCTCTTTCTTGAGTTAAGTAAAGGGAAGTGAGGATCAACTCTGGTGGTTTGGTTTAAGTTTTATCTATTAAAAACATTTGGATTTTCGGTTATGGTTTGAGTTAAGCCAAGAAAAATTCATTTATGTGAAGGTTCGAGTTAAGTCTTAAAAAACTCTTATAAAGGTTTGAATTAAGTTTTAAAAAACTCTTGTGTAATCAATCTTGAAAATAAGATTGAAGTGAGTGATTTATAAATCCTAACTTGGGGATAAGTTAGGTGGAGATACAAGATTGGTTATTATCTAAACTCTTTAAATCAAGTTTCTTAATCTCTACTCTTCTGATTCTTATTTTATTTCTTTAAAATCCATTAATCCTTATTTAATTTTTTTAGCCCTATTCACCCCCTCTAGGGCTCTTACACACTTTACTAGTCAAAAATTAAACACTTGATAAAATGAATATAGGATTTAGCAAACTCCTCAGGTCCTTCTCCACCTATTTTTAATAGCTAAAACTTTCAAATGTGGGCTATTAAAATAAAAAACTTATTTAAAGTCTTATGATCTTTGAGATTTTGTTGGAATAAGTAAAGATCCAACACCTCTTCCTAAAAATCTCACTTTAGATTAAATTAAACATCATGCTTTTGAAGAACCAAAAAAACACAAAGCTTTGTTTTGCATCCATGCTGCAGTGGATAAGTTTATCTTCACAAAAATCATAACTTATAAAACTGCCAAAAAAGCTTGGGACAAACTAAATATTGAGTTATGAAGAAATGATAAAACCAAGCAAATTTAGTTATTTTTTGAGTTGATGTTGTAATGGATGAGGTTATCTTTACAAAAATCATGGCTTATGAAATTGCCATAAAAGCTTAGAACAAACTAAAAATCAAGTTCCAAGAGAGTGATAAAGCGCGATAAATGTAACTGTTCAACTTAAGAAAAGAGTTTAAGCCATAAAAAATGAAAGAACAGAGAATGTGAAGAGTTATTTAGACAGAGTAATAAAGATAATCAATCAAGTAAGGTTGCTCTGAGAAGATTTACCAAAGAAGAAAATTACAAAAAAAGTGATGGTGACTCTTCCTGAAAGATTTAAGGCAAAGATTTTCCTCACTCAAGGATGCTTGGGATTTATCCTAACTCACTCTCACAAAACTTGCAAATGCACTACATGCTATTGAGCAAAGAAAAACCATTATAGAAGGAAAAAAAACTCAATAGAAAATGAACTTCCTGCATTCCATAAAGCAAAATCACATACTAATGATGAAAAGGAGAGCTCAACCTTAAACTCAAGAAAGGGCAAAGACTATAAATTTTATCAAATAAAAAAATGGAAGAATAGAAGAGGCAAGTATCCTTATTATCCTCATTATATGAAAATAAATCACACTGAAAATTACCATTGGTATAGGCTCAGAGTTCAATGTAAAGCCAATAACCAGTTTGGAAATATGAAAAGGTTTGTCTAAGTAATACAAATCAACAAAATCAAGCTCAACCTACTCAAGTTAATGAAGCATATAAAGTTCAAGAGGAACTACTTTTTATTACAGATGTTGTAGAAAAATGCTTAATTGCATCTCAAAATACTAATGCTTAGATGTTTGATAATAGTAGCATACACCACATATCAAAAAATTTGAAAAATTTCAAGACTTTAGATAGAGGGTACTCCTAAAAAATGAGACTCAATGATGGTAGACTTATGGATGTTAAGGGAAGACAACAGAGATAGAACTAATAATAGATGTTTAGAATGGTCAAATTTAAATTATAGAATAATAAGGAAGACTTTTATATGAGTTTAGTAAAAAATTATTATCATGATTATATGCACTCACAATACCCAAGTTTTTAATCAGTACCACTAAAGTATTCAACCTTTATTTTATAATGTAAAATTTCCCAACATTTGTTTTTAGTCCCATAATAATATTCAAACTAACTTTTTGATCAACAATACTAATGTATTATTGACTTGTAATATCATGCAAAAAAAATATATTATAACTTTTTAAAAATAAAACCATAAAGGCTTAATAGGATACGTGACACTACGTTATGTTATATGTTCCACTATTTCCTTATTCTTCAACTCTGAAGAACCACTTAATTAATACATTTTTTAATTGATTTTTTTCTTTACTCTTCTCTTAATAATAAAATAAAAACCCTAAAAACCTAGTAAAATCTAAAAACAAAAATTACAAATTTTTAAATACAACCATGTAAGTTTATAATATGCATTAAACACATTGCTAATACAACATGAAGATGAAGATCCATTACTACTTCAGTGTGAAAATGGAGATTCTTGATTATTGTAGTGTGAAGACAAAGACACATGACTACTACAATATGAGAACAAAGATCCATGGTGGCTACAGTATGAAGACAAAGAACCATGGTTGTTATGTGTAAAGTTAATAACCCATAGTTACAGATCTCCATGGTTACAACAAATCTCAATGATTAAAAGAAGATGGTGGATTTAGTAAATTGATTGTTATTAAAATTTTGTTTAATAAATTGACTTTTTAAGATTTAAATGATATCATTATGGATATTTTGTTATTTTGTAGATAATAGTAACAATAGTGTTGTATGGATGGTGGTAGTGGTGGTTGTGGAAGTGATATGAATACCTAAAAAAAAAAATTATGAATATTGTTTTATTATTGATCCATGTTAAGAGTAAGGTTGAAAATAGTTTAGATTTTTTATTTTCTTTTGGGTGGCTTTGATAGGTTTCTTAAGTAGTAAGTAGTAACGACCTTTTTTTGAATTATCAGGAATTATAAGAGTATGCAATATTTTTCTTGATTTGCTTATTTTTATGATGATACATGCTTGAATATTTTCTCCATAATAAATTTTTTTATTCATTTTTTTTTGCTACTATAAAAAATTTATCATTTTCTTTGTTTCTATATGTATTAACTATGCCCGTTATGAAGATGCCAATGACGAGGATGATAGTCTACGATAGTAAATGATTATGATGAAAATATCGATGAGAATGATGGGAATTCAATAGTTTTAAGTGAGTTTTTTTGAAAAAATAAGTGTTTCATTTGTGAAAAAAGTATATAAACTATAAAAGAAAAGAGAAAATAAAAATAATTTTAATTTAATTTTAAAAAACTAAAAGATGACATATAAGGAGTGGATGTATGGTGTAGATGTAATGCCATGTTCCATTAAATGAGTTATGGAATTAAAAATAAAAAAATCAATATATTAAAATGGTTGGTGAGCACTAAAAGTAAAATAGTCTCTCTCATCTTTTTTCGCTTCCCTTCTTTAATCTTTTCCTTCTTTTTGTTACTATTTCTAGGTGGTTTTTTATTATTTTTTAGCTAGAAACCACCCAAACACTTGATCTTTTTACAATATTATACCTAAATAATTTATATTTGAGGCTAAACCTTAAATTTTGGTGGGTGTTTATCCTATTTTATGTGGGTATTTATTCCATTTTATGATAATATTTTATAGGTATTTTGGTTTTTGTTTTGGAATTTTAAGCTTTATTCAAGAAGAAATTGCAAGAGATCCATTACTATATTCAAAGTTTAAGCTTGGTGTGTTATATACTTTCAAGTGTCTTGCCCTTCTTAGAGTTAGAAGTCAAATTGTGTGTATCATTCTAATTCAAGGAGTTTGATCCCACATTATAGTTTAGAAATGGCACCTATGTTTTAGTTATATTTTAAGTTATTGTGACTGTATGTTATATTTTTTTAGATCAATTTGTGTTTAATTAGTGAATTTAGGATTTGGTAGTTTTGATGATCATTTCGTATAATCTCTTGTAATTTTTCACTATTAATGACATTTACCACTTTTTCTTTAAAAAAAAATTGTTAGTATAAGTTAGAGTAGAGGGTGAGTGGATTTCTTCAAAAAAAAGGAAAAAATAATAATAGATTAGTCTTATAATTTTTTGTGATACTTAAACATTTTGTATACCATAAACTTTAAATTTCAATACCCTTTTACTCAATATCATTAAAAATCTATAATTTAATATTAAAATAATATGGATGTTTAATAAAAAAAAATCATTTATTGAGTGATATAACATTCAACTATAATGATCTCATAATAAATCAAGTTTAAATATTTTTTTAATTTTATTATGAATAAAATAAATAAAGTTTAAAATAAATTTTTAATATTTTAAAAATAACTAATTAGTTAGATTGAACATTGATCATATATAGATGATTTATCATGAAATATATGAAAAATAAAATTTAGAGAAAAAAGAGATAAATTTCAAGAGAAATATTTTTCCATAATATTCAAAGAAGGGGAACAACCTATATAAATACACATAAGAATCCTAATGACAATCTAATTAGGAATAGAATAACATCCTAAATAGAATAAAGAATTTATTCATAATTGTATACAAATATTTACTTCCTAAAAGATTTTTACTTCCTTAACGCTCCCCCTCAAGTTGGTGAATGTATGTCAATCATTCCCAACTTGTCAAGTGAGTTGCGGAACAATTTTTCGAATACCGCCTTTGTAAGGATGTCAGCCAGTTGAGTATGAGAAGAAAAAAATGAAAGATCAATTATGCCATGGTTTATATGATCTTTTATGAAATGTTTGTCAATCTTTACATGCTCAGTTCGATCATGTTGAATCGGATTGTTTGCAATTGCTATGGTTGCCTTATTATCACAAGGTAACAACATAGGCTTCAGATGTTTTAGTCCCAGATCTTGAACAATTCACTTTATCCAAAGCAACTGACATACTCCATGAGTCATTCCTCTATACTCAGTTTTGGCACTTGACCTTCCTACAACTTTCTGTTTCTTGCTTCTCCAAGTGACTAAATTCTTTCCAACAAATGTAAAGTATCCAAATGTTGACTTTCGATCAGTTCGATCTCTGGCCCAATCAGCATCAGTATAGCCAGTAATTTCATAATCCTTATTCCTCCCAAAGAATAAACCTTTGCCCAGAGAAGACTTTAGATACCTTAATATTTGATATACTGCATTAATATGTTATGTACTCGGAGAATGCATGAACTGACTTACAACACTTACTGCATAAGCAATATCTGACTGAGTATAAGATAAGTAAATTAACCTTCCTACCAATCATTGGTAATGATCTTTATCAGTTGGGACTTGATCTTTTAGGACTGAAAGTCCATGGTTAACTTCAATTGGAGTCTCAGTTGGCTTACAATCAAGCATGCCCGTCTCTATCAGTAGGTCCATTACATACTTTCGTTGGCAGAGGGAAATCTCTTAAGTTGATCTTATAACTTTTATTCCTAAAAAATACTTGAAGTTACCCAAATCCTTAAGTTTAAAATTGGATGCTAACTGTCTTTGTAAGATTGTTGTCTCACTCGGATCATTCCCAGTGACCACCATATCATCAATATATCCAATAAGATCAGTGACTTTGCCTAACTTCTGTTTGATGAATAGTGTATGATCAACATCACTTTGCTTATATCTGAGTTTTCTCATGAAAGTTGAGAGTTGTCTAAACCATGCTCGAGGCGATTGCTTGAGTCCATGTAATGCCATTTTTAGTTTGTACACTCAATCAGTACATTTAGTTCCAGGTGGTGGATCCATATACACTTCTTCATCTATGGTTCCATTCAAAAAAGCATTCTTCACATCAAATTATCACAGCAGCCAATCCAAGTTGGCATCTAAGGAAATAAGAACTCTGATGGTGTTCATTTTTTCTACTGGGGTAAATTTGTCTTCATAGTTAATTCCATATTTTTGAGTATATCCTTTTACTACCAATTGAGCTTTATACTTATTTATGCTTTTGTCTGAATTAAGTTTGATAGTGAATATCCACCTGCACCCCACCATTTTCTTTCTTTTAGGAAGCAGAACAAGATCCCATGTGTGGTTCTTTTGCAATGCCTCCATTTCATTATTTATGGCATTCTTCCAATTCGGATCATCTAAAGCCTCCTGCACATTACTCGGAATAGATACAATGGATAATTGATTTGCAGTAAATGCATATGAGTTAAATAAACAGTTGGTTCATATGAAGTTGTTGATTAGATATTTAGCTTTGGTATGAAGGTCTGGGTCATATTATTTTTTCGGAATCCCTCTATTGATTCTAGAAGGATAACGAGGCTCAGTATTTAGTGTTACTAAAGGAGACGAGTTTACCTTATCGTGCACATCTGCATCCGCATCCGGAGTTTCTTCAGCTTCTGGTGTGGGTTAGTAAGATGTATTATCTTGATTATTCAGATTATCTTCAATTATTTGTCCAGGTGAGATGCTCAAAATTGGATCATCTGGAACAATTAAGATACTCGACAATGAGATGTTGGGAACATTCAGGAGACTCGGTTGTGAGATGCTCAGAACATTTGGGAAACTCATAATGTTATCTTCAAATTCAATGAGGTTCAGAGTTTTCTCCCCCTAAAGAGAGCACTCATAGTGAAAGAAGAAAGGAGTGTTTTCATGGAACCAACCATCCCGAGTTACTTACATCTTCTTTGTATTTGGATCATAACACCGATATCCCTCTTTCAGATCCACATAGCCAACAAAGATACACCGGATAACTCGAGGATCTAATTTGTCAAGTGTTTGATAAACATATGTCAAACATCCAAAGACTCAGGGCTCTAGATTATTGAGAGGTGGAGATATAATGAGTTCCTGAAGTTTCTGAAGAAGCATTTTGAAATTAAGTACTCTTGATGGTGTCAAATTTATGAGATATGCAGCGGATCGAACAGCCTCTGCCTAGTATTCTCAAGGAACATTCATGTTAAATAATGATGCTCGAACGACTTCCAATAACTGTCAGTTCTTCTGTTCGGTGATACCATTCTATTAGGGAGTGCTGGCACAGGATGTTTAGTGGTGAATGCCCTACTCACAGTAGAAATCATTTAGAACTGAGTTAAGATACTTCCCACCATTGTCAAACTACAAGACTTGGATTTTTCTTTGGTATTACGTGGCTACCATTTTGTGTAGGGCCTGGAATACGGAGCACACATCTCCCTTGTTTGAAAGTAGTGATACCCAGGTCATCCAAGTACATTCATCAATAAACATTATGAAATATCTAGCACCAGATAGAGTAGGAATCCGAGCAGGTCCCCATACATCATAATGAATGGTCATGAATAGAATTAAATTTTTATTATAATTTAGTACATAAGAGATTCGGTGGCTTTTGGCTAATTTATAAATATCACACTTGAATTGCAAGTCTGTGGTATTCAAAAATAATTCTGATTTTATTTGTCTAAGATAATGAAAAGAGAGTGACCCAGACAACGATGCCACAAGATGACTTGATCTTTGGTCGAGCTACTTCTACCAACCCTATTGACTTGACTTGACTTTTATCTTAAATCACCATGCAAATCAAGATAGTACAACTTTCCATGTTTAACACCAGAGCTAATAATCCGGTGCATTGCAATGTCCTGAAATACACAATAATTAGTCCAAAATTTGATAGTGCAATTTAAGGTTTCAATGATTTGGCCAACAGATAGTAGATTATAAGAAAGAGATGGAATAATAAGAACAATTTCTAGATGAAGAGAGTCAGAGTTAGATACTGATCCTTCATGAGTGACCAGTACTATGCCTCTATTAGCCGTCAAAATATTTTATTAGGTTAGTGGGCGGATGGATGTAAGATGGTGAGTGGAGTTTGTCATATGATCAGTAGCACCCGTATCAATAATCCATGTATTATTTTGAGTAAAATTTATCATACCTGATGTTGCATCAAGATCACCACTTAGTTTTGTGCCACTAGAGGTACCATTTTGTGCAATTGCAACCTTTTCGAGCTTCTTATGAGGCTTTCTATTGAAATCCTACCATTCTAGATATCCTATAATTTCATAACACCGTTCCTTGGAATGTCCAACTTCACCACAATGAGTACAGGTGTATGTGGACTAATTGGGTATTTTCCCTTTAAACTGGGGATGAGTCTGGGCAGCTACAAGTACCGTAAGGTCCGGTAGTATCTTCGGCTCTTCTATCATATGGTGCTGGTTGTGGTTCCTCTACACATATGCATAACTAGACTCGAGATCAAGAGGTGGATCCTTCTAAAGTATTTCACTCTAAGCATTACTAAATTTTGAATTAAAGCCGGCTAGAAAAATA
Organism: Mallotus nudiflorus; assembly: GCA_947683625.1. Classification (NCBI taxonomy): domain Eukaryota; kingdom Viridiplantae; phylum Streptophyta; class Magnoliopsida; order Malpighiales; family Euphorbiaceae; genus Mallotus; species Mallotus nudiflorus. The sequence continues at coordinate 1,940,662 of CANTUR010000286.1, read as the reverse complement.
TGTGTTCGAAGCTTGGTAATGTGTTTGTGGAGTGATACTAACTAAGTTTCATAAGATCCATCATAGAAGGTTTTTGAGACAACATCCCATATCTCCTTTGTTGTTGAAAGATGAATGAATTTTTGCAACAATGTCAGACTCATGGAGTCAATCAACCAACTTTTGACTCGATTATTATCAAGGAGCTAGGTCTCCAATGCTTTATCTCCTACTGGTGGCTTTAGTGTAATGCCATTAAGAAAGCCAGACTTATTTTTGGCTCCAATTCGCATCTCCATGATCTATGACCAAAGAGTATAGTTTGTATCATCAATAATAATTCCTATAGGAAAGGGAGAATTATCTTGAAAGGTTTGAATAAAATTGGGTGCTCCATGAGATATGATGGATGTGTTTTCGATGGTCATGATTTTGAAGATTCAAATAATTCAAAAGAAAAAAGAAAAATATGATTTCAAGAATTCAATAAAATATTCGATTTCAATGGATATGCTCTGATACCATGAAAAATAAAATTTAGAGAAAAAAAAAGAGAAAATTTAAGGGAAATATTTTTCCATAATATTCAAAGAAGGGGAACAACCTATATATATACATATAAGAATCCTAATCACAATCTAATTAGGAATAGAATAACATCCTAAATAGAATAAAGAATTTATTCATAATTGTATACAAATATTTACTTCCTCAACAATATATATATATATATATATATATAGTAGTCTTAGGGGAATTTTAGACATTTCATATTTTATTTTATTTTATGTAATTCCAAGGGTATGGTGAAACATTATGATGTTTACTTCTACCAACTCTCATTGTGTTCCTTAAGCTCTTTAGTGGGGAATAACTAGTCATCAAGGGCATAAGCCGGAGATCTAGTCACTATATATACTATGTGTGTGCACTTCTTTTGGGTGGGTTCTCCCCTGCCTACACCATGAAAGTACAACGTCTGAATCGATGTAATGATTTCTATAATGAATAACATAAGTAGCCCTATTATATTCATTTGTTGTGCTCTTTTTAGTTGTGCTTGTGATTGTGCTTTGAATCATACTGGTTGCCAAGTTCTTGCTCTTTGGGCTAGTGTGCTAAATTTACAAGCGTTGAATCGAATACTAATTCACTCTTCTTTATGTTTTTATAGAATTACTAATTTATCCCTTATATATGTGTGTGTGTATGTGTGTGTGTGTTTATGTGTGTACGAAGAGGGGAGAGGACATGAAAAATTACAAAAAAGTCTTCACTCAATATTATATAAAATTTAGATAATTTAGTCATTTACTAATAAAAATAAAATATAATTTTAATTTGATAGAAAGTTTATTTCCTATTTTAATTATATTCACTTATATTTTATCTCTAATAAAAATTAAATTAACTAAAATATAGGGATTTAATTGAAACTATGTTTTCTATTTTATTTAGGTTAACTTCTATCTTATCTTTAATAAAAATACTAATTTAATTGAAAGTACATTTTCTATTGTAATTAGGTGAACTTGAGAAAAACTAATTATATATATATATATATATATATAAGAAATATTAAAGTAATAGCATATAATTATTCAAATAAAATATTTATGAAATTTTAATGAATTATAACTATATTAAGTTAAGATCAAATTGTTATATAAATAAATAACATTATTATTATTTTTAAAACTTTTATGTAATAGTAATAATAAGGCATATTGGTGAAAAAATTCCAAACCTTTGCAACCTTTTGCAATCTAATCCTAACTTTTAATTTTTGTAATAATATCCTAATTTCAAAAATTCTTTACAATGTTAGCCAAGATTGAATCTGGTCAAAATTAAATTGAAAAGTGATGACGTGGCACCTGAAGTGTCTTGCCAACACACTAAAGGGCAAGACCCCAATCCACATCAACCAACCATGGTTAGAACCAAAACTCCCCAATCCATATCGGCCAACCATGGTTAGAACCAAAACTATGTCATTTTATAAAACAACACAATTTTGTACTGAAATGAAGTTGGAACCCTCATTTTTTACCTCCTTCAAGCATTTTATTTTAGGCATTCTTATAGCAAAATAAGGGGGTATTCTTATTTTAGGCATTCTTATTCAAAATCTCTCTTCTATTAATCTTTTGCAAAACCTTTAACTTCAACATTCATTTACTTTAATCTTCACCATTAAATAATCTAATCTTCACCTGTAATGGATTTAAAAAAGAAAATGTCAATAAATAAATCACCTGTAACTCATCAGTGATAGTGAGAAAATCCCTCTCTTCTTCGATTGTTAAAAAATGAGTTTCTTCCATGAAGCATAGGTGTCATCAAATCATAGTAGTGAGAGAAGGTATTACATGAAGCATCAAGTAGAGATATTATATTACCCTTCATCAACAAAAAGAAATCCAAATAAGAGGTTTCTTAATTGCCCATTTTGGTAGGTAATTTCTAGGTTATGTTGTTTAAAATTTAATGGGTAATGGTTTATGGATAATTGTTCAGCTTTCTTGGTGATATGGGTAATTATTATTGGGTAAATAAAAGAATGCCATTGTTTTCAATGGGTTGATAATGATATGACAATAATGGGAGACAACTAACAAAGGCTGTAGAAGAGGGAATGTGATGAGAAGACATTGGAAGTTGAATTTAATTTGCCTATTAAGAAATTAAAAAGGAAGAAAGAGAAGATTAAGAAGATGAAGAAGAAAGAATCATGTTCATTCAAGAAATTAAGAAGCTGCAAAATGAGATTGGTGCTTTAAAATTGAAGTAAAAAAATTGAGGTTCTATGTGTGTGTATTAGTCTTAGTATGGCTTGTATAAGTTAAAATTTTCCATGTTCAAAAAGCCAATGTTCTGTATTTGGCTTACTTATGATTATTCTAATAAGAAATGACAAGATTTTTTATGATATGTTATTCTATTAATATGATGTTTATATATATGATTGGCAAATAATAGCCATTTATATTAGCAAATTCACTGATAAATGCCATGACAGGTTATGGATATGAATGGCAAATTCATTACATTAAAAAAAAATCTAGCAAATTTATAAGTTTGTCCTAAGTACCTGGAAAAGACATATTCATAAGTTTTTTCCTAAGTCCGTAAACCCATATTAATATGAATGGTAAACTTCATTACATCCAAAAAAATCTAATATCACCAACATCAATATTGGGCAACAAAATGCCATACACAAACTGAGCAACATAAACATTATATCTTACTCTTACCCTTTGAAGATTATAAGTTGTGTGTGTTGCGCAAAGTAGGTGTTGTAGCTTAAGAAGCAGTGGATTTGAAAACCATATACTCATGATTTATGCTTGTTTGACTTTATATAGGCGACGAGGTTGTTGTGGTTTGGTAACTCTGATATGCAGAAGATCTTGTTGCATAAGGACTTCCACTTTGTGTAGTTGATCTTGTTGCAACAACCCTACTTACATATCAAACACTATGATTGCCAGGCATCTGCATCAAACAATATCATAATTTATGATGAAATAAAAAAGCCATTAAATGAAAATTACTCATTAAAAAATTAAGGTAAAAAATGTACCCTAGCTTATATGTTTCCTGATCCTGAGAAAAATCCTCACACTATAACCTTTAACTTAACAAAACCATAAGAACACAAATTCACAAGTTTAAGCAACATATGTTCACAAGATGACAGGTTAAGAAATAACCATATTCAGAAGCTCATTATAACCAGGAACCCAAGAACTTAGGTTTAAGATTAGTAGATATACCTGTCGCATTTCTTTTTGCATTAATTTCTTAGAGGAAGATGCATTATGACTCACAAGCAATGAAAATCTAGGTGATGTAGAAGCTGTAATTTAACTATTTATAATACTTTCTTGATGCTTTTGTAGTCTTCCCTTTTTGGCCTGCATGTTCATAATAAACAAGATTTCAATAATGTACAAAATGAAAAATAAAAATAGTTATTAAAATCATCATATTCACCTTTTAAGGTCTAGGAGTTGGTACTTCATCTTTCTTTGGGCTCCCCCTTTATTATGCTTAGTCTGAAAATAATGCATATAAGTCATTTCCATGCCATGCCTAGTTAGCTTGCCTAGATTCTTAGGGTCTTCTTTAGGAGCTTTTCTTCTAGAAATCTTTGGTCTCCTAGGCATTTTCTTATATAAAGGAGGCAATATTTGTGGCAGATCAACATGTGGCCATATGTCTTGCCCATTAATAAGTTCAATTCCATGCTGATAGACTAAAAGATAGTGTGGCTTCTTATAATATTAATCAACATCATGCTTGATATAGTAAATTGCTCCAATAGCATGGCAGTATGGGATCCCAGTCAAATCCCATACTCTACATAAGCATGAAGGTGGATTTAACATAACCACAAACTGATTATCAGCCATAATAACTTAAAGGCTTCACAATGCAAAATCTGGTGGCATACTTTACTTTTTCCAATTTATACCTAATCCTAGAACATAAAATATCTTTTGAGTTGCTCATCAATTGATGTTTAAGGTAGACTCTCTCCATTAAAGATGTCCTAATTTCTTTCAATATTTTAATCAATGGTAGTGTCCTTGCATTACAAATATATCCATTAAAAGTTTATGCCATATTTCATGTGATCCCATCACACTTTGACCATGTACTAACAAATGCCTTGCAAAACGTAAAGGCCCTTTCTTCATGAAGTCTTTATATGCATAGGCATCAATTGCCTTCAACTCCACCATATATCTGGTGAACTCTGCTTTATAAGTCACATAGGTGGGTCTCCAGTATAGAGTTTTAAACTCAATCCCATTGTGCTTTTTCTTCCAACTTTGATATCTATGCCTTGCACAATGCCTATGCTCAGTATGGAGCACTAATTCAACAATGGCATATGCAAGTCCCTGCTCAAAATAGTTTTAATAAAATTAATTTGTAGTAAAAAAATAAACCAACAAATAGTGTTTCAAAAAAAAAGGCATAAGAAAATAGAAAAATCACCTTTTACTTATCACTAATCAAGGTCAGGCCTAATCCATCCACATTATTCAAATCATTGAATAGAATACTCAAAAACCACTTCCATGTAGCTTCATTCTCCCTTTCTATAATAGCCCAAAAGATGGGATACATTTGGTGATTCCCATCTCTGGCTATTTCACTTAATAAAGCACCACTAGTCATAGTTTTTAAAAAAAGCCATCAACACACAATACAAACCTGCAACCATTGATATAACCCTTTCATAATGTAGAAAAGCCAATGTAAAATCTCTTAAACATAGGCCTTCCATTTGACCTTAGATCACTAATGACTAACTCAAATGTTCCTTCCTTATCAATCCTCTTCAATTTAGCATAGTAAGAATGTAGCTTCCCATAGTGTGCCTCTAAGCTACCTCTTAAGATACATAAAGCCCTATTTTTCCCTTTATAGCACATCCATTTCAAAACTTTTATGCCATAGTTTGCTTTAATATCTTCTTGCATTTCTTCTACCATATAGCTTGGTTTCTCCTAAACACACCAAGAAACTCCTTAGCAATCCATTTGGCAGTAGTTTTCCTATTGTTGTCTGATCTAGCACAACTATGCTCTTCATGGTAAATACTTATGATGAATGTCATCTCATTAGGTACTTTAGCACCATACAACCTCCACTTACACCCTATATCACACTTAGCATCAACTCTCTGTATGTTTGATCTAGTCTAATAGATATTGTATCCATTAGATAGTCCATATTATTGAACAACTACCCGTAATTAGTTTACTGACTTAAAAATTATACTAACTACAAACTTAAGTGTCTTGTGATTACATTGTAGATTATATATAACCTTTTTTTTCTTCCTTATTTTATCAGTATTAAAATCATCCTTTTCACTGCTATAAGGACTATCAAACCTATAACCATCTGAATCTTTATATTCACTTATTGACCTATCAACTTCTTCATCATTCACTTCATTGTTCACTTCATTTGGCATATTATTAGCTTCATTGCACTGCCTGATTAACTCTTCTTCATCACCATCTAACCCTAAACCAGCCCCAATGTCAACTACATAAATTTTTAAGGCCTTCTTATTTTGTAACACAACTATATACTCTTCATCTTCGGCATATGACTCATAGCCTGAGCTTCTACTACTGTCACTATCCCCTTCATCTACAATTGGTATTTATACCCCTATATCACTTACATTCGTCTCATGTTCACTTTCATTAACCTCAGTATTATCTTCAACGACTTTAATGAAAACTTTCAAGTAATTAAAATTAGCTCCTTTATCCCACATTGTTTAATTTATTTTCATTAGTAATTAAAGTCTGATAATCCCAATTACTTGTTCTAGGAGGAAAATAACCTATCTTTCTAAGTTTACCAAACCCTAAATCACTCACCTAATTCACGACTTGCTTCCAAGTCATGTAATTGTGCTCCCTCTACCCTTTACAAACTATCTAACCTCCTACATATTTAATAAATGGCTCTTCACTAAATTTACCTCTAACCCAAACATTAAAAGGGAAGCTGAAATGTAGAAAAAATTTATAAAGAAAAATAGAGGGTTACCAATATCACCTCTTTCATACCTATATAAAAACTTATAATAATCAAATTTTAGACTCACCTTGTTTTTGGTTTCAGTCATTTTCCTTTAGTTTCACCATTTGTAGGTGATTTCTTCGTCGACGATTTCTTCATCAACATTTTCTTCTTCATCACCATCTACAGGTGAAGATTAGATTATTTAATGGTGAAGATTATAGTAAATGAATGTTAAAGTTTAGGGTTTTACAAAAGATTAACAGAAGAGAGATTTTGAAGAAGAGTGCCTAAATTAAGAATACCCTTAAATTTGCTATTAGAATGCCTAAAATAAAATGCTTGAAGGAGAGTCCAAATTAGGGTTCCAATTTGATTTCAGTACAAAATTATGTTGTTTTATAAAACGACATAGTTTTGGTTCTAACCATGGTTGGTTGACACGGATTGGGGGTCTTTCCTTTTGGTGTACTGGCAAGACACTTCAGACGCCACATCATCACTTTTCAATTTAATTTTGACCATATTCAATCTTGGCTAACATTCAAAGAATTTTTGAAATTGGGATATTATTACAAAAATTAAAAAGTTGGGATTAGAATGCAAAAAGTCTCAAAGGTTTAGATTTTTCTCACCAATATGCCTAATAATAATAATAATAATAATAATAATAATAATAATAATAATAAGTTTAATTATTTATTTATTATATATCATGAGTTAAATAATTTTTTTTACATTTAAAACACATGGTTGTTTACTAGTGTGTGTGTGTGTGTCTATATGTATATATATATAAAATGATTGTAGCAAAGTGGTTAGAGGTTGCTTATGCATAAAAAGAGATTGTGAGTTCGATTTCCAGTAGCCTCCATTTGATTTTTTTTCCTTTCTACCATTAAAAACTAATAGAAAAAACATAAAATGCATAAAATGGGACTCAAACCTACTAGCCATTTAGCTACTGGAAATTTTATTATTATTATTATTATTATTTAGTCATTTACTTGAAAACCGACCAAACACTCGCCTAAAAATTTTGGTTTAGTTTTCAATTCTTGAAAAAATTTCAAACTTGACTTACTTGATGCATCTAAGGGAATTAAAGTGTAAATAATGTAAAACACATGTTCTTAAATGCTAAAAAATATAAAATTAGGTTTGTCATAAGTCAAAACCAAATGAATCACGTGTCCCAATTATTACATGTTCACTTTACTTCTTTCACATGAGCCCACATATTATCAACATGTTACTGCTACTAATTGAAAAATAGAATTAGAGATAATCATGGAACTAAAATCAAATGTTAAGAAAATAGGTCTAGGAATTACAATGTAAATAAAATGTTGGAGAATTCACACTATAAAGTAAAAGGTTTGGTATTTTAAAGATACCTACCTTAAAAGTTGAGTACTATCATGACAAATAACCTATTCTTACCATGGTAAATATAAGATTTTTTAAGTAGGTATAAGCTTTCTTATAATATTTGTTTGTGTCGAGTTTTGGATGACAAGATCATAAATTCTAATAAAAATAATTCTTTCAAAATAATAATCCCTTAGTCTAAAAAGTATTATTTTATAAGGATTACTTTGTAGCAATATATTAAATTATAAGTGCGTATGGCTACATGTTTCTTATATAATGGTTATTGTTCCTCTTTGCTGGATTTGGTTTAAGGGGAGAATTCTTTGGCCATTTTTGGCCAAAAAACCATCTTTCCATCTTTTTTTTTTTTTTGCTATTTGTTATAAATATAATGCTATACTTTAGTTTATTAGTAGTTTATATAGTAATAGAGGTTGTTTTGTATAATTTTATGAATGAATTTTTTTCCTTCTTTTGGTGCTTAAGATTTAAATAGTGGTCAGACAGTAGGAGTTGTTGAAGGGACTTACTCGACTGCCAGGAAGACTCTTAAATAACTTACATTTTTTTATTGGAGGTTGTAGCTAAGATGACCACAAATTTGTAGACAACCCATGGATCTTGCTCTAATATACCCAGTACCTAAGTTGTTTTGGTTTTGCTTTGTCCTTTTTTTAATAGTTTAGTAGTTCTCCCACCAGATTTAATGGTTATGATAGGTTTATTATATGTTTGGTTACAGTTGTTGCTCTTCAAATTTGAAGTTATTACTAGTTTTAAGGTTCTAGATTATTGTGATTATTTTATCATGATATACCATGTAATTACCTTTTTTCTTTTATAATGGTACATTTCCATTATATCAAAAAAATTATAAGTTGTGTGTGTGTGTGTGTGTGTATTAAGTGACAACAAGATACCAGAAAGATTGGAATGATCAATCAGAGGTTCCTATTTGGGCTTTATAAGCATTAGATGCCATAGTCATTTGTTGAAGGGAATTAAGAATTTAATATTCAGACATACCATCTATAGTCCATTCATAGACAGAATTAGCACTAAACTTAGGCTGGACAAGAGTGTTGGGTTGACCATTTAGCTCAAGTTCTGGAAGCCTAGTTTGTGAATATCCAGGGTAATAGAAAGGCCAATGAAGTTTAGCTATTTTTGGGGATTGTGTTAGAGAAATATCAGTTTCAGAAGAGGAGTCCATAACTTTATCTAGAACACTAATAGTTTGATTAACACAAGGAGGAGTATCAGGGACAACTGGTTCTCTAAAACTTAAAGGATCAGGTCTATTGAGTTGTTCCCTAACAATATGTAAGAATTTTGTGTGGTTACTCTTAATTTCCTTGTCACCAATAGAGATATAATAAGGTTTGAACATGGGGTTTTTCAATTTCTTATTAGACATGGCTACAATATTAGAGGACTATACAATTTTATAGGATTTGTTTTCAAGCCTAGATAATTATTTACCTATGCTATAAAGATGGACATTGGCAAAGTTATTTTGGGAGACTATATTTTTTAGGTTTTAGGAATCACTATCCTGTTACTTCTTATAAGGACAAGCTTCTATGGTCTCATTACCAATAGAGATTTTGATGTCCTAAGAGGAGGATGTTCAGATTCTATTTGTTAACCATTTGATACTTCCCAAACAGTTACTTTTTTTCTTATGGAGACATGTTTAAAACTTTAAAAGGATAAGAAATATCATTTTTTGATGCATATATTTTAAACCATTCAAAAAATAATATATTAACTTTATGTGCTTAGATCAAATTGTAAAATTGGCTTTAAAGATCATTTCGTTGTTTTAAGAAATGCTGGAAAAACCAATTTCCTTTCACTTTATTATGAGTTGCATAAAAATATTTATATAAAAGAGCTTTATAAAGGGTGAATTCTTTTTCTAAAACAAATAGTTCATGAGCCATAATTTTTGTTATAGCTGAAGCAGTAGGAGAAGTAGGAGGATAAGAGTTTTCTTCTTGTCTTGGTTTTATATAGATAGGTCTGGCTATATTCGTGCTATAATCCACATTTCCTATAAAATAAGAAGGTAGATCAGAAGTAAAATATCGAGCAGGGATATTATAAGGTAAATTTATAATAGGAGGAAGATCTGGATAAAGGTTAGCCTAATCTGGCTGTTAAGGTAAATGTATGGTTTTTTTGTGGTTATTTACTGTTGGTTTAGAATGGTAAAGAAGGTTTATAACATAAGGGATTTATGAAACTCGTCCAAGATCAAGGGATTCTTATGAGGATGCATCAGAGAATCTTAAGCTAGAAAAGGTTTTATTAAATGAGAGTTTTACTTTACTATCTTGGAACTAGGTATTATGTTTTATTTAAGTGTTAGGAGTAGGTATTTCTTCATATTGGATTTTAGGTTCAATAGCTCCTTCTAAGATCCATTCTTGGAGAAGTGTAACTTGGCTCCATTGGATGGGTTTAGGAATCATAACATTGGCTTTAGACATATATGTTTGGAGGAGAAGAGTTTCTCCTTTTTTACTATAAAAGTGACTTTTTATATGAAATAAAGACATCATAACTTTATAATGAACTTTAAACATAAGTGCAACAGGTATGGATCTGTTATCCATAACATAGTTATGGGTCTGGATTTGTAAAACTAGAGATTTTAAAAGATTAGCATCATTAAGAGAAACAGTGAAGTTGGGATAGCAATCAAATGATATAAGACCTAAATAGAGACTAGATTCTACAGTTCCTAGAGTCTTGGAAGTTTTTGAATATCATATCCCTAAGGGCAGCTAGAATAGATGTGTTTAGACCTTCTCTAGCTAGGGGCTTTATGCCTATCTGAACAAGACCTATATGGTTATATCTAAAACCATTATATTTATGTTTGTCTAAGGAAGTAGAAGAAAGTAACTTTATGTAATCCTGAGATTTAGAAAGCTGGATATCTCTTTCTTCAGTCTTTATAACATAGTCAGATTTGAAGAGATTTAGTTTAGGTGTTTTGTAGACATAATCTTTCTTATAGTCCATAAGCTTAAAGTCATCTATTCATTTATCAAAGTCTTCAATGGTGATTTCATTACTACTGACTATATTCTTATGAGCTTTGGCATAAGAGGAAGTAAAGGAAGAAGAAGAAGAAGTGGTTCTTCCAAAAATTGGATTCATGGTAAAGAAATGGCTACAGAAACAGGTTTTACAACTATAACCTCACTGGCTAAACCAACAGTTTTACTGCCTCTCAAGGTCTTACTACCGGGACCACCTGTAACCAAATGACTCACTATAAAGACTATCTTGTAGACATTAATGTAACATACAAACAATTACTGTACAAATCACTCAACCCCCCCAGCACTAATACCAAAAAGAGCTGAATATCTAAGGGTGACAATAGGAAATTAGGAGTAATGTAAAGATGATGAAGCAAAATGAAAGATCACAATGCCAATCTCATACTCCAGTCATAAGCTAGACACGGAGGTTACTTGACCAATATTACAGTCAAATATTTCACAAAGTTTCCGATGTGTAGGATCCTACTTTCTTAGGCAAGCACAGAGCATATGTTCTGCTATTTAAACTATATATGAAATGAGAATACAATACTTTAAAGAAAATTGCAAAAAGTAAAGAAAGCTATAAAGTAAATATATTAAATGACCATAAACTTAAAAGATTTATATAAAACTTATGAAAAAGAAGTTTTCACTTTATATTCTAAGTAAAGGAAGTTTACAAAGTTCAAGTTCTATATCTAGAAAAGCAAAGGAAAGTTAAAAAGTCTGTTATGTTTTCTTTCCAAAAAATAGTAGAGAAAGGAAAGTATTAAAACTACTATATCTTTTGTTGGAGATATAAATTTTAGAACTATATTGATATAAGAAAGGCTTTTTCTAAAAAAGTTTCTCTCCTAAAAACTTATGCCTGCAGAAAGACGAGAGGCTCCTTTTATAGAGGAATGAAGGGGAGCAAGCCTGAGAATCAAGGGGAAGACAGGCCACAAACAATAAGAAGTGGAGTAAATGGAATCCTGTCAATAATCAAGTGCCTCTATCTGTATTTGTCTTGTCTTTTATGGAGAGGGCTCCCTACCAGGACCTGGTAGACCCCCCACCCTTGTGGAAAAATGGAAGAGAGTAGGACTAAGTCAGTAGGTGGAGGTGAATATTTAACGTAAAAGTCAAATTTGCATGATGGTTGTCCAAGTAAGTCCCACTTTGAATGATTGGGATGATGACCTGTAAGAAAGAAATAATTAAAATACTTTTGTTTTACAAATGGCCTTAGTTTTGCATGGGCCGTCCTAAAAAGATTTTCAACCCATCTAGCTAAAAATAAAATATTTACAATTTAGGCTTTATAAGCCTGTGGGCTTTAAAGGAGAAAGAATTCCAAAACAATCATCTTCATTGTCATTATCCAAATCAACATAGGGCTCTAAATCCTGAGAGGCCTGGGACTATAAAGGAGAAGGGTCTTCAGACAGGATAAGTTGCTGCATAATCTTGAAATACTCTTCTTTTATTTTGGCAAAAGCAAGAAGTGCATTAGCATGTGATTTTCAGGCCACGAAGGTAGACTAAGCCTGAGTTTGGACACGAGAGAACCTAAGAAATCTATGTTGTTTTAGCCAGTCAGTTACAACTTGCTTAGAAATTTTTTGGGGAACTTTATAAGAGGACCACCATTTTACTTTAAATTTCCTTTGGAGGACTATGATATCTTCATGAACATGAAAATCAAGATACCATTGAGTAACCCAAGGGACAAAGAATTTGGAACAATATAGGCAAAGAGAGGAAAATTTCTTTTCAGGAGGAGATAGTTTATAGTGGGTGGAGAAAAGATTTTGCCCTTGGCGAATATCAAGAGGGAGGATATCCGGGACAGAACCATAGTTATGCCACCAACGAGTGAACCATGCTAGAAATGTGAATATATCAGCATGATCACTTAAGAAGAATAGTCATGTATGGGTATATAGAGAATTTTGGATAAGAAAAGTATTAAACTATGCTTGTTCATAATCCTAACAGGAAAATGAGCGACAAAAGTATAATTTTGAATTGAAGTTGATAGGGAAGGCTTTTGGTTTGGAAAGATCTTATCCCCAATCAGCAGGGTGAAGGACATGGAGAATTTTGCAAGGAGAATAAGAAGGCTGAGTATATCCTTTATGGTAAAAAAAATTTAAATTCTACAGAACCAGTATATTCCAAAATTGTTTAATAAAATTCTTGGGTTTTGGAAAGATCCCAGGGTTTAAGAAACCAATATTTTGGAAAATGATTTTACATAGCAAGAAAAGGATCTTTATAAGAAAATCCATCTTCAATAGTTAAGATATTTTGAATTGAATTTTTTATAAGAAATTCTGAAGATGGAAGTTTTAATTGAGATAAAATAATCTGTGAGCTACTTTGAGTAGTCACAAGAGTTAAATCATTTTGAGAAAGGGTTTTTTGAGAAAAAGATTCTCCTTTCTCAATTTTAGAAATAGGTTGAGGAGCCTTACCTAATATGCCTTTGTTGGTGTCATTCTGAACAATGGCAGGAGGCTGAAGAGTATTCTATATTGCTTTAAGGAGTTCAAGAGATTAAAAGATAGAATCAATCCATAACTGGATTTGAGATGCTTTATCAAAGTTTACTATATTTTCATCTTGGTTAACTATATCGAACCCTGACTTTATAGGTTTTTCATATGAAAAAGGAGGAGGAATAGAAGATGTGTCCACTTTATCTTTATCCTTTTATTTTTTATGAACCATCTTTATCTGTTCTATAAAAATTCTCTAGTCAGAAAATTTGGTAAAGAGTTTTTATCTCCTTCAATAAATTTTATATCAAAATAAAAAATACTTAAAATAGTTTAACATCTTGTAAAAATCTATTTTGAAACAATATTTTGAACATCCTTTTGCAGAACTTCTTTAATAGATTTACAATCAACATGAAGTAAAAACTTTTGGTTAAATAAATTAGATTGAAACTTTAAGATGCATATGACAATGGAAAGGACTTCTTTTTTTATAGTGGAGTAATTTTTTGTGTATCATTCTAGTGCCCTGAAGTACACTGAACAACTACTTTTTTATCATATGAAACTTGTTTCAGAAGGCCACCATGTCCTATATCACTAGCATCAGTTTCAACAATTTTAGGAAGGGTTGGATCGGCTAGATGAAGACAAGGAATTTTGATGATTTGTTTCTTTATGTATTGGATAATTCTAGTATGCTCATCAGTCCAAGGGACAGGTTTTTTTTATTCTATTATGCAAAGGTTTGGCAATTCTATTAATATTAAGATAGAAATCTAAAACATAACTTAGGCTTCCTAAAAACCTTTGTAATTAGACTTTATTAAAAATCTTATCAGGGAATTTGTTACTAAATTCTAAAGACCTTTCTATAGGAACTAAAGTACCACAACAAATATAAAGTCCCAAAAATTTAACTTTAGTCTAGAAAAGAGAAATCTTTTTAGCAGAGACTACAAGACCATTTTGCCAAACAATATAGAGAAAAGTCTTTAAATGTTTGAAATTTTATTCAATGGAGTTTGAGAAAATAAGCATGTCATCAATATAAACAATGCAAAAATTGGACTAAGGATTGAATATATCATTCATTATTCTCTGAAATTCTGATGGTGCATTTTTCAAACCAAATGGCTTAACATTCCATTCATATTATCTAAAAGGGACGGTAAAAGCAGTTTTATACCAATGATCTTTGTGGATTTATATTTGCCAAAATCCATATTTCATGTCAAATTTTGAAAATATAAATGCATAATGGAGTTTTTAAAGGAGATCTTTTTTGTTAGGAATAGGGTATCCAATCCATTTTAAAGCTTTATTTAGAGGTTTATAATTAATAATAAGCCTTGGAGTGCCTCTTTCTATTTCAGAAGCTTTATTGACATAGAAAGCTGCACAACTTTATGGAGAGTGAGATTTGGAGATTAATCCCTTAGATTTGAGATCCTGGGTTTCTTTCTTACAGTGCTTTTCCAATTCAGCATTCATTTGAATTGGTTTAGCCTTGGTAGGAATATTTTTCTCCTCAAACTCAGGCTTATAAGGCAGATCAACTATATGCAATTTTCTTTTTCAAAAAGCATTTGGTAAATCATAATAGACTTCTTTTAACACAATATCATGAAAATTAGAAATCTTTAATTTTATTAGTTCAGACTTTAGCTATTATTCAATTTTTTGAAAATGAACATTTTGCTTTAAATCATATAAGTTTGTTTCCTTTCCCTTGATTAAAGCATTGATTTCATTCTTATAGATAGAATGAGCTTTAATAAGGTTTAAGGATCTGGTTCTTGGTTTTGCCAAAAAAGGAAAAGAAATATGAACTTTTTCATCTTTATAATCAATAGAGTTATAGGTGGTTAGATAAAGAGTTATTAAATTAATGAAAGGTGTCCCTAAAGTCACCATATAACTTATATTAGAAATAAGAAGAAATGGAGTTTTTGAAAGAAATCCATTGTTATAAATACTAGCCTTTGTTTTACTATCTATATGCATTTTAGAACTATTAACAGACGAAAGCTTTTCTGTGGTATGCTCTTGAAAATGTTGTGGAACCATGCCAGTTTTTATACAATTTATTTCAGCTCCAGTATCAAATAGAGCAATGGTGTCCAGTTGAAAATCTTTATAAAAAATGATAGCGATTTTTATAAGATATTTTCTTGAAGTAATTTCATTTAGAGCATAAAGAAAATCATAAGGTACTTTATCAAGATTAGCTAAGGATCCTAGTTCTAAGTCCTTAGTATCATCACTATCACTAGAATCTTCAGCTAATTTGGTGACAAGGAATTAGATTAACTCATAATGTTTTTGCTATTTTTCTTTCAATTACTTTATTTCAGACTTTATGGTTTTTATTTCTCTTTGAAGTTCTTAGATATCACCTAATGGTTTTCTAGTGAACTTTTTCTTATTGAGAATAGTAGTCAGGTTATATATTCCTGTACTAGTAGAAGGTAACTCAGTATCTTTAGGTTCAGGTTCCTTTTCAAAAGACTGCCTAAGTTGTTCTAGATATTTTTTCTAAACATCAGGATTGTTTATGTACTGAATAACATCTAGAATGAGGTTTTGTTCTTTAGTAAGGACATTAAGTTATTTTATTCTTATATCATAATCGATACTAGACTTAGAAGAAAAAGAAGAGGAGGTGGCAAGTTCATCAATATGAGGAATTATGAAACTTTTAGAATCTAACTCTGACGTTTCTATAAGAAGAGTTTTCAATCTATTAAGGGTAGCTTCTTCTAAGCCTAACTCATGGAGTTTTTTAGAGACTTTGCAGTATTTAAAGATATGCCCTGTTTTACCATACTTAAGATAAGTAACATCTTTAAGGTCAATTTTCTTAGCTTTATTAGGTTTGGGCTTCCTAATAGCCTTTTTATAAGGCTTTTTGTAGTAAGCTTCTGCCCTATCCTTTGTCTTGGAGGATTTCCTATATTTAGAGGAAAATTTCCTAGATGAAGGTTTTAAGGATTTTTTACTATATCTCCCTTACAGGAAGGATTCTAGGTGATGCTATAGTCAAACTATTTACAGAAATATCCTAGTTCCTGTTTGGTCTTCTTCATTTCTTTCTTAAAATGCTTTTGGAGTTTTAAATCCTGACAGATTTTAAGACCTTCATGCTAGGTAGTACTAATCAGTTCACCATAGGTAAGCTGGTTGTAAGGAATGATATGGGTTCCAAAAGATTATCTAATGGTATTCCTGACACGTTCTCCTAACAGGGTAGGCAAACCAGTAAGAAATTTTTCTTTCCAAAAGGGTTGATTGGAATCTTCTCTAAGCATGACCCTGGTATGAAAGGTTAATCTATACCATTGGAAGTCACTGAGTTTTTTACACCTAGGATTGGATAGAAGGTCAACATTTTTATCTTTAAGATGAGAAGAGTCTCATATGAAATGAAATGCTATAGTTAAGATTAGAGTAGAAACAACATCTTGGATGGGATTTCCTATTTGGTCTAGAATAGGTATACCTTCATCATCTGTTTGGATAGTATGAAGAATTTATTTTTGATCCTCCTTAGTAAAATGGTAATCCCACTAACCTTTCACCTAGCCAGAAAAATCAGCTATAATAAGCTCAGCAACAAATCGATCAGAGGTTCCTGTTTGGGCTTTATAAGCATTAGAGGCCATAGTCATTTGTTGAAGGGAATTAAGAATTTGATCTTTAGACATACCATCTATATTCCATTCATAGACATAATTAGCACTAAACTTAGGCTGGATAAGAGTGTTGGGTTGACCATCTAGCTCAAGTTTTGGAAGTCTAGTTTGTGAATATCTAGGGTAAGGAGAAGGCCAATGAAGTTTAGCTATTTTTAGGGATTGTGTTAGAGAAATATCAGTTTCAGAAGAGGATTCTATACCTTTATCTAGAACACTAACAGTTTAATTAACAGAAGGAGGAGTATCACAGACAATTAGTTCTATAGAACTTGAAGGATCATGTCTACTGAATTATTCCCTAACAATATGTAAGAATTTTGTATGGTTACTCCTAATTTCCTTATCACCAATAAAGATTTAATAAGGTTTGAACATAGGGTTTTTTAGTTTCTTATCAGACATGGCTATAGTATTGGAGGACTCTACAATTTTATGGGATTAGTTTTCAATACTAGATAATTGTTTACTTATGCTATGAAGATGGACATGGGTAAAGTTTTTTTGGGAAACTATATTTTTTAGGTTTTGGAAGTCACTATCCTATGGCTTCTTATAAGGACAAGCTTCTATGGTCTCACTACCAATAGAGATTTTGATGTTCCTAAGAGGAGGATGTTCAAATTCTATTTGTTAACCATTTAATGCTTCCCAAATAGTTACTTTTTTTCTTATGATGACAGGTTTAAAACTTTAAAAGGATAAGAAATATCATTTTCTATTGCATATATTTCAAACCATTTAAAAAATAATATATTAACTTTATGTGCTTAGATTAAATCATAAAATTGGTTGTGAAGATGATTTCATTATTCTAAGAAATTTTAGAAAAACCAATTTCTTTTCTCTATATTATGAGGTGCATAAAAATCTTTATGTAAAAAAGCTTTATCAGGGGTGAATTCTTTATCCAAAATAGATAGTTCATGAGCCATATTTTCTATTATGGCTGAACCAATAGGAGGAGAAGGGTTTGGTTCTATATAGATAGGTCTGGCTATATTCGTGCTATAATCCACATTTTTTATAGAAGAAGAAGGTAGATCAAAAGTAGAATATTGAGCAGGGATATTATAAGGTAAATTTATAAAAGGAGGTAGATCTGGATAAAGGTTAGCCTGATCTGGCTGTTGAGGTAAATGTATAGTTTTTTAATGGTTATTTATTGTTGGTTTAGAATGGTAAAAAAGGTTTATAACAAAAGGGATTTGTGAAACTCATCCAAGATCAAGAGATTCTGATAAGGATGCATTAAAGAATCTTGAGCTGGAAAAGGTTCTATCAAATGAGAGTTTTATGTTACCATCTTAGAACTGGATAATATGTTTTATTTGAGTGTTAGGAGCAGGTGTTTCTTCTTGTTAGATTTTAGGTTCAGTAGCTCCTTCTAAGATCCATTCTTAAGGAAGTGTAAGTTGGCTCCATTTGATGGGTTTAGGAATCACAATATTGGCTTTAAACATATATGTTTGGAGGAGAAGAGTTTCTCCTTTTTTACTATAAAAGTGACTTTTTTATATGAAATGCATACATCATAACTTTATAATGAACTTTAAACATAAGTGCAACAGGTATGGACCTGTTATCCATAATATAGTTATGGGTCTAGATTTGTAAAACTAGAGATTTTAAAAGATTAGCATCATTAAGAGGAACAGTGAAGTTGGGATAGCAATCAAATGATATAGGACCTAAATAGAGACTAGATTCTACAGTTCCTAGAGTCTTGGAAGTTTTTGAATATCATATCCCTAAGGGCAGCTAAAATAGATGTGTTCAGACCTTCTCTAGCTAAGGGCTTTATACCTACCTGAACAAGACCTATATGGATATATTTGAAACCTTTATCTTTATGTTTATCTAAGGAAGCACGAGAAAGCAACTTTATGTAATCCTGAGATTTAGAAAGTTGGATATCTCTTTCTTCAGTCTTTATAACATAGTCAAATTTGAAGAGGTTTAGTTTAGGTGTTTTGTAGACATGATCTTTCTTATAGTCTGTGAGCTTAAAGTCATCTATTCATTTATCAAAGTTTTCAATGATGATTTCATTACTACTGACTATATTCTTATGAGCTTTAGCAGAAGAGGAAGTAGAGAAAGAAGAAGAAGAAGTGATTCTTCCAAAAATTGGATTCATGGTAACGAAATGGCTACAAAAATAGGTTTTACAACTACAACCTCACTAGTTAAACCAACGGTTTTACTGCCTCTCAGGGTCTTACTACCAAGACCACCTGTGACCAAATGACTCACTATAAAGACTATCCTGTAGACATTACTGTAACATGCAAACAATTAATGTACAAATCACTCAACCCCTCAGGCTCTAATACCAAAAAGAGCCGAAGATCTAAGGGTGACAATAGGAAAT
This sequence comes from Mallotus nudiflorus, assembly GCA_947683625.1. Classification (NCBI taxonomy): domain Eukaryota; kingdom Viridiplantae; phylum Streptophyta; class Magnoliopsida; order Malpighiales; family Euphorbiaceae; genus Mallotus; species Mallotus nudiflorus. The sequence goes on along the minus strand of CANTUR010000286.1, from coordinate 1,921,131 downwards.
TAGGAGTAATGCAAAGATGATGAAGAAAAATGAAAGATCATAGCGCCAGTCTCACACTCCAGTCACATGTTAGACACAGAGTTTACTGAACTAATATTACAATCAGATATTTCACTGAGTTTTTTATGTGCAAGATCCTAATTTCTTAGTCAAGCATAGAGCATATGTTCTATTACTTAAACTATATATGAAATGAGAATAAAATACTTTAAAGAAAATTGTAGAAAATAAAGAAAGCTATAAAGTAAATAAATTAAATGAATATAAACTTAAAAGATTTATATAAAACTTAAGAAAAAGAAGTTTTCTCTTTATGTTTTAAGTAAAGGAAGGTTACAAAGTTCAAGTTCTATGTCCAGAAAAGCAAAGGAAAGTTATAAAGTCCATTATGTTTTCTTTCTAAAAAATAGCATATGAACAAAAATATTAAAACTACTATATCTTTTGTTAGAGATACAAATTTTAGAACCATATTGATACAAGAGAGGCTTTTTCTAAAAAAATTTCTCTCTTAAAAACTTATGTCTGCAAGAAGGCGAGATGCTCCTTTTATAGAGGAATAGAGGGGAGCAAGCCTAGGAATCAAGGGGAAGATGGGTCACAGATAGCAAGAAGTGGAGCAGATAGAATCCTATCAACAATCAAGTGCCTCTATCTGTATTTGTCTTGTCTTTTATGGAGAGGGCTCCCTACTAGGTCCTAGTAGTGAAAAGCGGGACCCCACCATTATGGAAAAATGAAAGAGAGTGAGACTAAGGCAATAGGTGGAGGTGAATATTTGACATAATAGTTAAATTTACCTAATGGTTATCCAAATCGATCCCACTTCAAATGATTGGGATAATGACCTGTAAGAAAGAAATAATTAATAAATGGCCTTAGTTTTGCATGGGCCGTCCTGAAAGGATTTTCAACCTATCTAGCCAAAAATAAAATATTTACAATTTAAGCTTCATAAGCCTATGGGCTTTAAAGGAGAAAGAATCCCAAAACAATCATCTTCATTGTCATTACCCAAATCAACACAGGGCTCTGAATCCTAAGAGGCCTCGAATTATGAAGGAAAAGGGTCTTCAAATTGGATAAGTTGCTGCATAATCTTTAAATACTCTTCTTTTATTTTGGCAGTAGTAAGAAGTGCATTAGCATGTGATTTTTGGGCCAAGAAAGTAGACTGGGCCTGAGTTTAGGCACAAGAGAACCCAAGAAATCCATGTTGTTTTAGCCAGTCAGTTACAGCTTGCTTAGAAATTTTTTGGGGAACTTTATAAAATGTCCACCATTTTACTTTAAATTTCCTTTGAAGAACAATGATATCTTCATGAACCTAAAAATCAAGATACCACTGAGTAACCCAAAGGAAAAAGAATTTGGAACAATATAGGCAAAGAAAGGAAAATTTATTTTCAGGGGGAGATGGTTTATAGTGGGTGGAGAAAGGATTTTGCCCTTAGCAAATATTAGGAGGGAGGATATCTGGGATAGGGCCATAGTTATTCCACCAACAAGTGAACCATATTGGAAATGTGGATATATCAACACGATCACTTAAAAAGAATAGCCATGTATAGGTATATAGAGAATGTTGGATAAAAAAATTATTAAACCATGCTTATTCATGATCCCAATAGGAAAATGAGCAGCAAAAGTCTAATTTTAAATTGAAGTTGATAGGAAAGCTTTTGGTTTAGAAAGATCTTGTGCCCAATTAGCAGAGTGAAGGACATGGAGAATTTTATAAGTAGAATAAAAAGGTTGGGTATATCCTTTATGGTAAAAATGTTTAAATTCTGCAGAACCAGTATATTCAAAAATTGTTTAATAAAATTCCTGGGTTTTGAAAAGATCCCAGGTTTTAAAAAACCAGTTTTTTGAAAAATGATTTTGCATAGTAAGAAAAGGATCTTTATGGGAAAATCCATCTTCAATGGTTAAGATATTTTGAATTGAATTTTTTATAAGAAATTTTGAAGATGGAAGTTTTAATTGAGATAAAATAATCTGTGAGCTACTTTGAGTAGTCATAAGAGTTAAATCATTTTGAGAAAGGGTTTTTTGATAAAAGGATTCTCCTTTCTCAATTTTAGAAATAGGTTAAAGAGAGCCTTACTTAATATGCCTTTGTTGGTGTCATTTTGAACAATGGCAAGAGGCTGAAGAGTATTCTGTATTGCTTTAAGAAGTTTAGGAGATTGGGAGATAGAATCAATCTATAACTGGATTTGAGATGCTTTATTAGAGTCTGTTATATTTTGATCTTGGTTAACTATATCGAACTATGACTTTATAGGTTTTTTAACTAAAAGAGGAGGAGGAATAGAAGATGTGTCCACTTTATCTTTATCCTTTTATTTTTTACGAACCATCTTTATCTGTTCTATAAAAATTCTCTAGTTAGAAAATCTGGTAGAGAGTTTTTAACTCCTTTAATAAATTTTATATCAAAATCAAAAATACTTAAAATAGTTTGCCGTCTTGCAAAAATTTATTTTGAAGCAATATTTTGAACATCCTTTTGCAGAACTTCTTTAACAAATTTACAATCAATACGAAGTAAAAACTTTTAGTTAAGTAAATCAGATTGAAACTTTAAGATACACATGACAATGGAAAGGACTTCTTTTTTTATAATGGAGTACTTTTTTTGTGTATTGTTCCAGTGCCCTGAAGTATACTGAAAAACTACTTCTTTATTACATGAAACTTGTTTTAGAAGGCCACCATATCCTATATCACTAGCATCATTTTTGTCAATTTTAGGAAGGGTTGGATCAGCTAGATAAAGGCAAGGAATTTTGATGATGTATTTCTTTATGTACTTTTACATTACTATTGCATGTGTTTTTATTTTTAAGGCTTGCTACGGGTTCCAGATTATAAAGAATTCTTATTCCTTAGTGCCGATCATAACTCTCGGGTTTGGGTCATGACAAAGTTGGTATCAGAGCTCTAAGTTATTATTGTTGTGGACCTAGGTTATCAGAGTCATATTTATATTGAAAGTAATATAGTAAATTAGGTTTAATTATGTCTTTGATAAGTTTCCTTTGATTTAGTATTCAGCGTAATCGATAGGGTGTATGTCCATTATCTATTGTTGTCTATCTTGTCTGAATCTCATTGGTCTTTATCTTTTCAGAATAAGGAGGCGGGCACATGTCGCTCCACTGGTCATTAAGGCCAAAGATGATGAGTCCTTTCAAGATGAGGTTTTACCTCCTGAGCTGCCAGTCAAGCGCAAAGGTAAAGGTAGAGGTAGACCTTGAGGAGCGACAGGTCACCATAGACATAGAGATGTACAGGATGAGGAACCTATAGAGCCAGAGTTCGAGGAAGTTGTTATACCTCTAGTCGCATCATAGACGGAGCCTGTCTATTAACAAGATATGTTTGATCCTAAGGCCATATTATTTTATGCCAGAGTTGGTCGGATATCCTTCGACGAGACGTCAAACCCTCTAGATTTTTTACATGCCATTAAGATGAGGACTCGAACCGCTCCTACCGAGTATCAGCAGATTATGATTATCAAGCTGTCTATAGAGGGACCAACCCTGGATTGGTTCATTTAGGTCATCCATGTGCATTTGACTACACTCAACTAGGCTCAGTTTTGAGAGAGGTTTATAAGGCATATCTGTCCAGAGCCTATACAGATAAGTTATAGACTCAGATTGATGAGCATCACCAGAGGTAACAAATCTGTAGAGGACTATACCAAAGAGTTCCTTAGACTGGGTTGACATGCAGAGGACCTAATGTGAGATCAGTATTTTATCGTTATGATATATGTTAATGGACTGGGTTCTGTATTTGTTAGGATGCCTACTGTAGGCCTTACTCTTGAGTATGTGATAGAGTTGGCCAAGGAGATATAACTCAGATTGGTCAGGTAGGGAGTTATGCCTAATTATTATTAATTGGGAGGTGTTCAATTAAGAGGATTTTAGAGCATACCATTACAGATGTTTCAGATTGGCTCTAATAGTCATTAGAGAGGATCTTATCAACAAAGTCAGAGACCTCAGTAGAGAATCCATAGAAGTAGTAGACATGGCCATGGTGGACTATGTAGAGTTACCAAATTCAGTTCTGAAGCTACTAGTAGTAACAGTGGTCAGAGTTTGGGTTATGGTAGCATGGGATCAGTAGTCAGTTCTTGTCAGATGTGTAGGAGAGTCCATCAGGGACTATGCTACATGACGTTTAGAGCTTGTTTCAAAATGTGGACAGATAGGACATTTTGCAAGAGCATGCCCATATTCTAGCTATCAGCAATTATTTTTGCAGCATCGATTGCTAGTTCAGCTCCAGCTCCTTATCAGTTACCTTCAGCTCAGTATCCAAGTACAACATAGATTATTACCCAGCATAGCAGAGGTAGTAGAGGGGGTGTCAGGGGTTTTGGTTAGGCTTCCACCAACTAGGAGGGAGGTCAAGGTCAAGTTAGAGTTTTTACCCTCACTCAATAGGATGCTCAGGCATCCAACGCCATTGTTGCAGGTATACTTATGGTCTGTTACTTGGATGCTAGAATTTTGATTGATTCGGGTGCCACACATTCTTTCGTATCCCCTGTTTTTGCTTCGAAGTCGTGTTGTCAAGCTTCAAGGATGGCATTTCCTTTATCTATCACCACTCCTCTAAGCAATTTGTTAGAAACTAATGTGGTTCTTTCTGGTTGTCCGGTGTTAATGGAAGGCAGAGAATTGCCGGTGGAATTGGTATTGTTGGATGTAATGGAGTTCGATGTGATCCTTGGTATGGATTGGTTATCTCAACACTATGTTGTTGTGGATTGTTGGAGTAAAAAGGTGATTTTTAGAATTTTGAATGAATAAGATTTTAAGTTTATGGATAATAAGAGTTATGTACCTCAAAATCTCATTTTTGCTATCACAGCTAGGAAGATGTTAAGGAAAGGTTATCAGGGATACTTCAGTGGAGACGTTATCTCTCACAGATGTTCCTATAGCTTGTGAGTTTCCTGATGTTTTTCCTAAGGAGTTATTAGGTTTACCACCTTATAAAAATATTAAATTTTGTATATATGTGGCCCCAAGCACAACCCCTATTTTGATGCTGCCCTACAGAATGGTTCTTGCAGTGTTGAAAAAGTTAAAGGAGTAGTTGCAAGACTTATTAGATAAGGGTTTTATTAGACCCAGTATTTCTCCTTGGGGTACACTAGTCCTGTTTGTGAAGAAGAAGGATGGTACATTGAGATAGTGCATCGATTATAGAGAGCTGAATAAGGTGATAGTAAAGAACAAGTATCCTCTTCTGAGGATAAATGATCTGTTTGATCAACTTCAGGGTGCACAGTTCTTTTCTAAGGTTGACTTGAGGTCGAGTTACCATCAATTACGGATCAGTGAAGCAGATGTTCCCAAAATGGTATTCCACACTTGATATGGCCACTATGAGATTTTGGTGATGTCTTTCAGGTTGACTAACACACCAGCTACTTTTATGGACATAATGAAAAGAGTATTCAGACTATTTATGGATCAGTTTATAGTGGTCTTCATTGATGATATACTAGTGTATTCTAAGAGTATGGAGGAGCACGTATATCACTTGAAGACAGTACTACAGACACTGAGAGAACATCAGCTTTATGCTAAATTCTTGAAGTGTAATTTTTGGATGGAGAGTGTTGCATTCCTTGGACACATGGTGTCTAAAGATGGCATTCAGGTTGATCCATAGAAGATTGAGGTAGTGTCTGAGTGGCTTAGACCGACATTAGCCATAGAGATTCAAAGTATTCTGGGTTTAGCTGGGTACTATAGGAGATTTGCATAGGATTTCTAGAGAATTACAACTTCTATGAATTGCCTAACTTAAAAGAATGTGAAGTTTGTGTGGTCAGATGCTTGTGAGAATAGTTTTTAGTTACTGAAGGAGAAGTTGACCACAACTCTAGTTTTGACTTTGCCTAATAGAGAAGATAAATTTACAGTGTATTGTGATGCCTCTAGAGTCGGGCTAGGTTGTGTGTTAATACAAAATAGTAGGGTGATAGCTTATTCTTTGAGGCAATTGAAGAAGCATGAATAGAATTATCCTACTCATAACCTAGAGATGGCTATAGTGATATTTGCTCTTAAGATTTAAAGACATTATTTGTACGGGGTGACATTTGAGATTTTCACATATCATAAAAGCTTAAAGTACATTTTTCAGTAGAGAAATTTGAACTTGAGACAAAGGAAATGGTTAGAACTCCTGAAGGATTATGACTATAATATTCTTGATCTTCCAGGCAAGGCTAATGTGATAGTAGATGCCTCGAGTAGGAAGTCCTCAAGTAGCCTTGCTCACATTAGTGTGGAGAGGAGACCTTTGATCTAAGAGTTTTATGAGTTAGCATATCAGGGTCTGATGATGAAGATTAGCATATCAAGTGGATTGCTAGCTCAGTTCAAAGTTAGATCAATGTTGAGAGATAGGATTAAGGCAGCTCAAGGCCGAGATCCTATTCTAGCAGAGCTTGAGAAGAATGTTCATGCATGGAAGTTCATTAATTTTACACTTAATGATGAAGGTATTTTATGGATCAGTGATAGATTATGCATGCCTGATGTGGATAGTATGAGAGAATAGATCCTTGAAAAAGCACATTCTACAGCATATAGTGTACATCCAGGTGTTACTAAGATGTACCGCAGTATTCAAGATTTATATTAGTGGGATGGATTGAAGAAGGATGTAGTTGATTATGTTTCTAGTGCTTGATGTGTCAATAGGTGAAAGCTAAGCATCAGAAGCCTTCTGGGAAGCTGCAGCCTCTTCCTATTCTTGAGTAAAAGTATGAGAGAATTGTTATGGATTTTGTGGCAGGGTTACCTCGTTTGAAGGATGGATACGATTTCATATGGGTGATTATAGACACATTAACCAAATCAGCTCACTTTTTACTAGTTAAAGCCATTTATTTTGTAGTTAAGTTGGCCAAGCTATATATTAAGCATATTATATGCCTTCATATAGTGCATGTTTCCATTGTATCTGATAGAGATTCAGTGTTTACCTCTTAATTTTGGAAAAAGTTGCAGGAAGCAATGGGCACCATGCTTGATTTCAGTACTACTTTTCACCCTTAGATAGATGATTAATCTGAGAGGATGATCTAGACATTTAAGGATATGTTGAGGATGTGTGTATTGGTTATTGGAGGTAGCTAGGATGATCATTTTCCACTTATAGAGTTTACATATAATAACAGCTACCATAGCATTATTGAAATGGCACCGTATGAAGCTTTATATGGAATGTAGATCTTCTTTGTGTTGGGATAAGATTGGAGAGAGAGCGATGACTAAACCTGAGATGGTTCAGGAAGTAGCTGAGAAGGTTGTTGTGATCAGAAGGAGATTAAAGACCGTAGCAAGCAAGCAAAACAGCTATGCGTAGAGATGTGCAATTTCAAGTTTAAGACTATATGTTTCTAAAGGTGTCTCCAATGAAGGGTGTGATGAGGATTGGCAAGAATGTGTAAGCACCCAATTTCAGGATAATGAGTTATGGATGCGACAAAGGACTCCAATGATGAAAATGTTAAATAGGTCTTCAATGCTTGAGCTTTGAAACTTTGAACGTCTGATTGTATTTTGCAAAGAAAGAATTTAATGTTTTTAAAGACTAAATTGTAATGCTTTTGAAGGATTTAATTAAAAATTTTAAATTCTTTTAGGAGTCCTTTTGTAATTAAAAGCTAAAAAAGATCGAAATTACATAATTTTGATTGAAATTAGGCCTATTCTGTCTGATTTTTGGATTTTCCAAAAAATAAAAAATTATTTTTTGAATCCTGATTGATCGAAGGATTTTTCTTAAAATTGTTTTGGTATTTGTTTATTTTTTTAAGAAAATAAAGTCCTCTTAGGAATGAAACTCTACAAACACGTGAACTAGGGTTTTTGTGTTATTTTGCTATAAAAGGTTGGGTTTGGCTCCTAAAGGGAGAAGGATGATTTTTCTTTTCGTAGAAGATTTTTAGTATCAGCATTCTATGCATAACTTTTCTTTTATTGATTTTTTTTTAAAAGAGAGTATTCTCTATATAAAATTTTCTTTGTTTTTTATTAATTGGAGACTTTAGGAGGAGCGAAAGAATATTATTTGAAGACCTATGAAAAATGGTGATTTTAAAAAATCTGAGGAGCACTCTATTTAAACATCCATAAGCTTCATCTTCTACATATTCTTCTTTTATTTTATTTTCCTTTTTGATTTTGTCGAGTTTCAATTTTATTCAAATTTATTTATAATTTATTCACTAATCATAATTTTGTTCCTTTTTATGGTGATTATGGAGGAAAATACATGATGATCATGTTTGGAGGTCTAAATTCACGAGAACTCCATGGAATGCCATGGATAAGACCTTGTAGAGATATAGTTTCTAGGATTTTTATTATTTTTATTTTATTACTTTATTTTATTTTTATTTTTGAGTTTGTATTAATTATTTTTCTTTTTATTCTTAATAGATTATTGTAACAGTTCCAATAGTGAGAATAGTAAAATTATATGTGTGGTTGTGTGTTTATTTTAATGAATTGGTTAGTAAAATTAGGGTTTTAATTGGATAACTTATTAAAATTAATGGAGGAAGTAGATTAATTTAGGTTGCATGTTAATGAATATTAAGATTTTTTTAGAAGGAATAAATTAATTGATTGTTTGATCTCTTATTTGATTTTTTTGTTTTTTTTGGCTTATTTATTTATTTTTATGTGTTTTGAGCCTTAAGCCCATGTTAGGCTTTAACTCATTCATTTAAGTTTAGGCCTAAGTAATTCTTTTTTAGCTCACCCTTTAATTAGCCTATTTCATTTAAATTAATTAGGTAAAGATTTTAATTAAAATATATCTTTAGATCCATAATTAATTAGATTTTTAGGGTAGAGATAACTTAATTTTATTTATTTAATTAGATATAGGCCCACATAATTTAATTTAATTAATTAGACTTAGCCCATTTAATTTAAGTCTTTTTTATAATTTGTAGATTTAATATCACCTTAAAATTAAAACATGTAGAATTAGACTCATTAATTTAAATACTCCATAATTTGTAGATTTAGGCCTATTTTTAGAATTAAAATAAATATATTTAGGTTCATTTAATTAAAATTAAAAAGAATTAGGCCCTTTAGGCTCACTTATTAAAAACATGTAGATTTAGCTCATTTAATTAAAATCAATATAGATTAGACTAACTTAGGGATTGTATTGACTGCATTATTTACTTGTATTTTTAATGACTAGTTTTCCTTAGAGTTAATTGCTAGAATAAGGGTTTATATGAAATTGCATGTAAATAGAGGATAATATAGTAATTCATAAAGTAATTGTGAAAGAACACGAGACTGAAAGAAGTTGGTATTCCGTATCCAGAATCTTCTTGTTGTGGTGCTAACTTTCTTTTAAGGAATCGAGTACCCTAAAAATTATTATTATTATTATTATTATTATTATTATTATTATTATTATTATTATTATTATTATTATTATATATGGGTATTTTTTCATATATATATATATATATATATATATATATATATATATAAAAGAAAATTATTTTTTTCCCTTTTCCTTCCTCCCTCTCTTTCCTTCCCCCTCCCCTTTCCTTCCTCTTCTTCTTCTTCTTCCCCTTCTTGTGTTTTACGCAAAACCACCAACCCCACTATGCGCCACCCTAAGCCACCGCCAACGCCGTCGAACCACCACCCAAGTTTCACCCATTCGTCCTTTCACCTTACATCGCCGTCAAAAGCCCTTCCTCCCTATTTTTCCAGTATTGAACCAAAGAAGCAGTAGCTTCTGCATAGTGACATTGACGACGATTTCAAAGGTTTCAGTTTGAGTTTCTAGGCTCAATCGAACCCTTTAGGTCCGAGCAAGTTACTTCTTAGCTCAGTTCAAGCTTAAATTGTCTATATTGTGAGTTTTCTTAAAGTTTTAATTTAGGTTAATTTTAGTTTTAAATTTTTTTGAGCTTAATTTCCTGTGATTTAAACTTAATGCCTTTAGAAAAGTTTTTGTGTGTAGCTTAAGCTTTCCAATTATATTTTTTGTTGGATTTTTGGAATTATTTTGATTTGTTGGGTTTTGAGTTTTCCGACGAGTCACTATTTCAATGACCCTCGCCAGAAAATCTTCATATTTTTAATAAATTTTTTAGATTAATTGGAGTGTAGTTTGTGATGGAAGTATGTTGAGATTGTGTCCCAATTATTTATTGTGAATTTTTGAAAGTTTATGTGAAAATTTAATTTTTGGAAAAATTAATATAAATTGGTGAATTTGGTGTTTTAATTGAAATTGTTATTAATTACTGTGTTTTGAATGATTTTGAAATAATAAATAGTATTAAAATAATTTTTACAAATTATATCCTATTTTTAACTAATTAATAATAATTTACAAAAATATATTCAAATAATAAATTTATTTACTATTTTTGTGATTAAATGAATTGCTAACTATTTTTATTACATATTTGAACTATTTAAATAATTAATTGTGAATTTTACTATTTAATTTTGAATAATTGAAAATTTGAATTTTTATTAATATTATATAAATTATTGAGATTTTATTAACTAATTTGGAAAAAATAATTAGCTTTAATTTTTTTTATTTAAATAAATTGTATTGTGGTTTTTTTATTGATTTTTATAGATTTTAATGATTTTTATTATATTATTGTTATTAAATATTGATTTTTGAGAATTGTGTTTCTCGGTTGGGAAAAGTGTAGTTCGGGATCCTAACTCGAGGTGTTGTGCTTTTGAATATTATTGAAGTATGTTTGCTTATAGGATTGACTCTACTTTTAGTATAAAGATGTTCATTTTACAGAAGAGATTTTGCTGAATTTTCGATAGAATTCTTGTAAAACATGACGTTGGGTCGATCCTGAGTTTTTGAATTCTAGATTAAGTCTTTCTTTAAAATTCCTAGCAATGTAAAGTTAGGGATTTATTCTGACATTGTTATTATTATTTATTTTCTATAGTTGCACCAAGACCGAGACCTATCAGACCAGGCCAGTCGAATCTGTTTAGAGGAGTGCAAAATTATGAGTTATTATTTTATATATGCATTGCATGTAGAATATATAATTATGAGCATCCATGTTCTCATAATGTATTTGATCATGAATTATTTACCAAATGATTATGTATATGGTATATTTTTTATATATTTTGGTATATATATGACACATACATTTAGTATATTCTTAATATATATTTTGTATATTTTTGGTATACTTATGGTATGTTTTGGTATATATGTGGCATATATATTTAGAATATTTTTAGTACATATGCGATATATTTCTAGTATACAATTAGTATATTTTCAGCATATGTTTAGTATATAAGTGGTATATTCTTCTAAAATGGATGTCATTATGTTTTAATTATGCATTTTATTATTTCCAACACTTATATGATTTATTTGAAGGATATAAGTAGAACGTGCTACCTAATGGGTTGTATTAGAACTATGTACATACTAGTACGTTATATTTTAGGGTTGAGATTATGAAATCATTTGATGTGAGACTTGATTATTCGATTATTAAGAATTATGATGAAAGAGTAGTGTGATTGCAGGAGTTCAGTTGACCTAATATCTCAGGGCCAATCACACTAACAGTGAGACTACGGGAGATTGGTTAACTTAATGTCTTGGGGCCAGTCTACTATTCAAAAAAATGGAAAAGAGAATTATTTTGAAATTAAGTAAGCTTGTTGGCTAGTGAAACTTAATGATTAAGGTTTGCATAATATTTTAGGGTTCTACTTTAATCCTTCACTCAAATAAATTTTTCTGCATTTATTATATATAAAAGCGGATTTTAGCAACTGTGTGAAATGCCTGTATATATATATATATATATATATATATATATATATATATATATATATATATATATATATATATATATATATATATTATAATAATTCACTCGATGAGGTATGACTGTCCTCAATATTTATTATAGGATCTTCTTCTTCTTCTTCTTCAGACCTCCCTAGTAGTACTATATGCCAGTCTTTTTTAGCCCTATCTAGATTATGTAAATTTTATAACTGAACTCTTATTTGTATTCTAGAAACTACAGTAATAGTGTTATTGTGATAGAAGTGTGTTGTTTTCATTAGAGATTTTGTATCCGAATCTTGTATGAAATATTTTTATTATGTATGATATAAAGATTTGCTTTTATATCAAATAAAATTTTAATTCTAGCATATTTTTATATTACTATTGCATGTATTTTTATATTTAAGGCTTGCTACGAGTTTCGGATTCTAAAGAATTTTCATTCTCTAGCATGAGTCATGACTCCCCAGTTTGGGTCATGACGTACACACATTTCATGCAGATGTTCAAAATCATATTTCACATCAAACAATTAAATGCATAAAAGTTTGGGTGGAGGATCGAAGCAGAACCTTAAATTTTTTGCAACCTCGATCACTGTATTTCACTAGCCAACAGACTTTCCATAACTCCAAAAATATATCTCATGTTCAACTTTTGACAGTGAATTGGCCCCGAGTATATAAAAGGGTCAATCAAGGATTCGCAGTACCACTACTGGTATAACTGGCCTCGAGTACACTACAGGTCAATCGAGGATCCGCAATCACATCACTTTTCCATCATTCATAATAATCATTGTATCCATATCTCAAATTAATCAAAATTTATAGTCTGTCATCTAACATATTGTTGTGCAACAATTCTAGTGTGGCCCACTAGGTGACACGTTCTATGATAATTCTCTAAAACACTTATCATGAATAGAATAATGAAATTTATATTAAAATATGCAATATCCATCAATAACAATTAGTAATCACATTTACATATATAAAAATATATATACTCAATAATAATAATAAATAACATTTAATGTGATATAGCATAATGAATAATAAGATTCATAATTATACAAAATATGGATGTTGATGAAATATTCTACATGCAATGCATACATATAATAATAACTCATAGTACTACTGCACTCCTCTGCTCTAGTTCGACTAGCCCGATTTAGTCAGCCTAGCTCGTGATGCAACTAAAAGAAAAAAGTAATAATAAATAAATAGAAATAAATTCCTAATTTTATACTCCTAGAATTTCTAAAGAGCGACTCGATTTAAGACGCGACTCGACTAATACTTAAAATTTATGACCGACCCGATATAACATTTTACGAGAAATTTACCGAAAATTTAGTAGAGTCTCTTTTGTAAAATGGACATTCCTCTACAAAAGTAGAGTCATTCTTACATGCAAACACACTTCAAATACTTCCACAATACCACATCTTGAACTACTATTCATGTTCAACCAATAACCAATTAAATCCAAATTGATAAATTACCATAAATTTCCAATAATTCACAAAAATCATTAAAAAAAAATCATTCAAATATCACTAATCAATTTATTTACCTAATAAAAGTATAAAAGATATTTATTTCCAAAATAAATAATAAAATTCTAATTTATAGTTAAATTATATTAATAAAATCCATTCTTCTAATTTTTTTGTAATTAAACAGTATTAATTATAAATAATTATTTAAATTGCGCAAATGGATAATAAAAATAACCAAAAACTCATTTAAGTTTAAAAATATTAAATAAAATCATTATTCATATATTTTTCTGAAAATTAATAATAATTAGCTAAAAATATGAAATAAATTATAAAAATTATTTTAATGCTATTTATTACTCAAATTCTGTCAAAAACATAATAATTACTGATAATTTCAACCAAAATATAAAAATTACTAATTTATACTAATTTTTCCAAAAATTCATTTTTCACATAAACATTCAAAAATTTATAATAAAAATTCTACACATAATTTCAATAAACTTCCTTCACAAAACTTACTCAAAATAATCATTAAAAATTATTAAAAATATAATCTTTTCGAGCTCAAAACAGTGTCGGAATAGTAATCCAAGCCCGGAATAGTGTCATTAAAAAAATAATCTCCAAAATTAAATCTAAACATATATTTGGAAAGCTCATAACCTCTACAACACTAATCTAAAGTCAATTTAACATAAATGAACCTAATTTAAGCTCAATTTTACAAATTAATCAAAATTAGCCTCAACATAATTTAAAAAAATTGAGAAATTTACCGGAGTTGAAAACCAAAATTGTTTAAGGGAAAATAAAGTCCACTTTGAGACGAAAAGAATGAGCTAACAAGCTCAACTTGAGATGGCAGGAAACATCGCCGGCAAGGGAAAGAAAATCCGGCCAAAATCTTGAAATTTAAAGAAAAGAGAAAAAAAAAAAGAAATAGATGATGATGGTAAATGATCAAGAAGAAGAAGAAGTAATGAGCAGGGGGACCAAATTAGGTACTTCACGTGGGGGGCAAATTTTTTTTTTAAGGTACAAAGGACAAATGAAATAATATATAATATTAAAATACCTTTTCTCAATTATTTCTCACCACAATATACATATATATATAACCAATTAATTTAAATTTAATACAATTACACAAATAATAATAATCAAATATTAATTAACACTAATTAATCTCAAAATAATAATAATATTAAAATAATATTTGACACAAAATTTCAAATTTAATTTTACAAATAATCAAATATCATAATTTAAATAAAATAATTATTAATACTGCAAATACCAAAATTTTAATTTTATAATTTATAAAAAAAATTGGGTTATAACATTAGTAATAATCAATATAAAATATTACATATGACAATATTATGTACTCATGATAATATTATATAATTTTTTGCATGTAAATTAATATTAAATTTATAATAATCAAATATTATACAGTACAAATTAAATATTTAGCAAATAATAAATTTATTCAATACATAAAAAAATTAAGTAATATTTTCTTTTTAAAGTAATATATAAGTATTAATATTAAATAATGCAAATTTAAAGTAATAGATGAATATAATATTAAATAATATTCATATTTTAAATTCAAAACTATTAACTTTTAATATTATAAACAATTTCAATATTTCAAAAATACCTAGTTGGAGGTTATAAAATAATGTAATTACAAAAATATGTTATTGAGCTCGCCTGGCTCGTGAGCTCAGCTTGAGCTCGTCAAATGTGAACCCAAGCAGAGTTTGAGCCAGACTTTTGAAACCTTGAGTTCGGCTCGAGTTTGTTAATTTTTAAACGAACTGAGCATGAACTTTTAAAAGTTCGGCTAGGCTGGGCTACATCCCTAGAGAGAAGGCAAAAAAATAAGGAGCAAATAAAAATAAAAAATAAAAAGAGGAAAAAGAATGAGAGAAGGCAAAAATGAGGAGGAAAAAAAAGGAGAAATGAGAAAAAATGAGAGAAGCAAAAAAAATAAGGAGAAAGTAAAAATTTAAAAAAGAGAAAAAAAAAAGGAGAGAAGGAAAAAAAATAAGATTAAAATAAAAAAAAAAGAGAAAAAATAAAGATAAAATAAAAATAAAAAGAGAGAAAAGAAAAAAAGAGGAGAAAAAAAGGGCAAAGTATGAAATAAAACAAAGATGAACATCTTAGTTAAATTTTTCTTATTTAAGAATTGTAAAATGATTGAAAATTGTTTAATAAATTTTAAGTTATTTTACATGGCCTAATTATTTATTTTTCTTTAACCAGTAATTCAAATATAAAAATAAAGAAAAATATTTTTGAAAACAGTATTTTTTGCGAACAAATAAGAGTATTTGAGAAACTTTTAGGTAACTTTATTTTTTATATACTTTGTTTTTACTTTAGTTTTATCATTATTAGATTAGAATGCATTGCATCATCTAATGATAATTATTAACAAAGTAAAATTTACTTTATAAAAATTAAAGTAATCATATAAAACACCAAAAGTATTTAAAAAGATAATATTACTATTAGAAAGATTTTTATCTATATTGAGCATATTACATCCTAAAATAGGATTTATAATACATCAATTAAGTGATTTACATTAAATTATTGAAAATAAGATACATATTTTTTTTAGCTATAAATATCACTATTAGATTTAATACAATCAAGGCTAACGTTGCGGTCCCCGGTTTCACACCATGGAGCTCAAGTCCAAAAATTTTGATTGAGGGTGCTAGAGTTGTGTAGAATTCTCTAGAACACTCTTGAATCATGTAGAGATCTCTTGTATATGCTAGACATATCTAGTAGTATGTAGACCAGTATAGAATCTTCCATATATGTATGTATGTAAGAGGCTTTCTAAAGCATTCCCTTGAGGAGGTGGGAATAGTCTAAAGCATTCCCTTGAATAGGTGGGAATAATGGCCACCCATGCCTATAAATACTTCCTCATTTCTCATTTTGTACATGGTTGTGAACATAATAATATAAGCATACATTTCAAGCTCTTATGCTCTCTTCGTGCCTTTTACTCAAGCATACTTTTGTTGGCGTAATTCTTGCCACTTACTGAGTTTGGCATTCATTGGAAGGCTTACTAGCATCCTTGACATTAGGTGAATCAAGTGTGCTAGGCTGCACATGGGCAAAGTTTGCGAGGATAAAAAAAATCATATGACAATTGGTATCAGAGCGGGTTAAGCTCTTTGGGAAATCTTGTATGAGATAATGGCCAAGGTTGGTGAGCAAGCAACTATCACTAAGGCGAGTAAGCAATCCACTTCCACCCCTCATGTCGTTCCAAGGGAAGGAGGAAAGGAAGGCGAAAAGGATGGTGGAAAGGGCCGCAAGGATAAGTCACGTGATGTTGTTAGCGCATTTGAGGAAAGGCTAGTCAAGGTGGAGACTACCATGTCCGACTAGAGGGATACAATTGATAAGGTCGAAGATATAGACCATTGCATTGAGAAGCTAGAGTCCAAAGAGGATAAGGGAGAGCTTAGTGGGGAGATGTAAGGTGCCTTAAACGTTCTTGCTGACAATGTGTTAAAGGATAATGAGGCCCTAAAGAAATTGCTTGTCCCATGCATAGAAAAGGTCGACAAACTCGAGGTGGAGCTTAACTTATGCAAGGTTATGTTGGCAAATAGAGGGGGGGCACAAGTCATAATGGTACACAAGGTCGATGCTCCTAAATCAAAGACCTATAGTAGGGCTAAGAATGTGAGGCAGATCGATAACTTTTTATGGAACTTAGAGAGATACTTCGATGCCATGGGCATTACGGATGAAGCTACCAAGGTAAAGTCCATATCTCTCTACCTAAGTGATGTCGCTACCCTATGATGGAGACGTAGGTGCAAGGATGTGAGAAGGGGCCTTTGCACCATTAATATGTGGGATGAACTTGTGCGGGAGCTTAAAAAGCAATTTTATCCCGACAATGCCAAGAAGGAGGCAAGTTCTAAGCTTTGATGACTCCAACATAAAGATGGCTACATTCGGGAGTATGTGAAGGAATTCTCTGAGTTGATATTGGAGATCCCCAACTTGGGAGAGAAAGAAGCATTCAATGCTTTCATCAATGGTTTGTCTCAATGGCCTTAATTAGAGCTACAGAGGTGAGGTGTCCAAGACCTCACCACCAAAATGGAGACCGCCGAGTCCTTGATTGAGTTAGAGAAGGACTCCTATAAGCCAAAATGGAAGAAGCCCAAGAGAAGTGGCAAAGGTGGGGAGATAGGGAGAAATTCCCTAAGGAAGGTAAGGCTTCATATAAGAGAAGGGCAAGTGGAAAAAGGATGAGAAAGGTGGTTCTCCTCCGAAAATTATCGCTTACTTCATTTGCGATAAACCTTATCGTGCCTACGAATGTCCAAAACATGGGAAGCTTGGAGCCTTAGTGAGCACTAAAGCGGAGAAGCAAGAGGAAGAGCAAAGAATTACATCCCTTTGACTCCTTAATGCCATCAAAGCCAAAGTGGAGCAAAAGCCGCATGGTCGAATGTACATGGAGACTCAAATTGGTGGCACAAGTGTGAAAGCCATGGTGGATACCAGTGCTGACATGGTGTACATGTCAAAGGAAGAGGCCGATTCTATAAGGCTACCTTATGAGAATGAGAGGGGCTACATCAAGGGTGTGAAAGCCAAAAGGCTACCCATTGTTGGCATGGCAAAAAGGACCGACATTCATATAGGCTAATAACAAGGTAAAGTCGATATCACCATTGCTCCTATTGATGATCAACATATCTATCTTGGCATAGACTTCGTTGACATAGTGAAGGGCTTTCTTGTTCCTTATACCAACAACATGTGCATTATGGAGAGTGGCCAACCTTAGATGGTGTCGATAAAGAGGGAGCCAAACCAAGACATGATGGTATTAGCCATACAAATCTCTAAGGGTGTAAAAAGGAAGGAGCCAACCTTCCTTACAACCCTTATGGTGGAGGAAGGTCCTAATGATGATGGCGCAAGCTTTCAAGCCCCATCCAAGAGTTCAAGGATCTTATGCCACCCCAATTACCAAAGAAGCTTCCTCCTCGACAAGAAATGGACCATAAGATTGAGTTAGAGCAAAGAGCCAAGCCATCAGCCTTTGCACCCTACCATATGGCACTTCCAAAGTTAGAGGAACTAAAGAGGCAACTTAAAGAGTTTCTTAATATAGGCTACATTGGACCATTTAAAGCTCTATATGGTGCGTTGGTATTGTTCCAAAAGAAACATGATGGTTATTGGGCATTAACTATTATATGCTAAACCAGATCATCGTCAAGAATAAGTACCCCATTCCTCACATTGCCTACATCTTTGATCAACTTGGTGGTGCTAAGTGGTTTACCAAGTTGGATTTGAGGTCCGGGTACTATCAAGTGCGCATCTCCGAGGGACATGAGCCAAAGACAGTGTGTATAATGAGATATGGATCCTACGAGTTCCTTGTCATGCCCTTTGGCCTCACAAATGCACCAGCCACATTTTATACTATTATAAATAAGGTACTTGCTCCTTACCTTGATCATTTTATTATTATTTATCTTGACAATATTGTTATTTATAGCAACACTTTGGAGGAGCATGTAGAGCATCTAAGGCAAGTGTTCAAGGCCTTACGAGATAATGAGCTCTACATCAAGAAGGAAAAATGCTCCTTTGCCCAACGAGAGGTGGCATTCCTTGGGCATATCATTGGCGATGGGAAGTTAAAGATGGATGGTTCAAAAGTAAAGGCCATCTAAGAATGGGAGCCATCAACCAAGGTGACCAAGTTGAGACCCTTCCTTGGATTAGTGAATTATTATCGAAGGTTCATAAAGGGCTACTCATCTATTGTCGCTCCTTTAACGGACTTGTTGAAGAAGGGGCATATGTGGGATTAGTCTACAAAGTGTTAACAAGCCTTTAACGAATTAAAGAAGGCTATTATGGAGGAGCTAGTGTTAGCACTTCCCAACCACACCAAGACATTTGAGATCCACATTGATGCTTCTGACTTTGCTATTGGTGGAGTACTTATGTAAGAGGGGCATCCAATAGCCTTCAAAAATAGGAAGCTCAACGATGCCAAAAAGAGGTACATAATGCAAGAAAAGAGATAACTATCGTGGTGCATTGCTTACGTACATAAAGTCACTACTTGCTTAGAAGCAAGTTTATTGTCAAAACTAATAATGTTGCCACTAACTACTTTCAAACACAAAAGAAGCTCATGCCAAAGCAAGCTAGGTGGCAAGACTTCCTAGCGGAGTTTGACTATGTCATGGAGTATAAGCCAGGCAAAACAAACCTTGTTGCTAATGCACTTAGTAGAAAGGGGGAGCTTGCTGACATAAGTCACCCTATGTGTAACTTAGTGGAACAGATCAAGGAAGGGTTAAAGCATGATTCTATGGCCAAGAACTTTATGGCTCTTGTTTGAGAAGGCAATACTCGAAGATTTTGGCTTGAAGGAGGAGATTATATGTGCCACTCCATGATGACCTTAGGAGGGAGATTATCAAGGCATACAGCGTACTATGGCACTTGTGAAGCATGCCTAATATTGGCCTCGTATGAAGGAGGATATGGAGGCCTACGTAAAAACTTATCTTGTGTGTCAACAAGACAAAATGGAGCAACAAGTCCCAAGTGGTTTGCTAGAGCCACTTTCCATTCCCAAGAGATTATGGGAGAGTGTTTCCATGGATTTTATAGTAGGGCTTCCTATATCCAAAAAGTGTGCATGGATCTTTATAGTGATGGATCATTTTTCAA
The DNA here is from genome assembly GCA_947683625.1 of Mallotus nudiflorus. Lineage (NCBI taxonomy): Eukaryota > Viridiplantae > Streptophyta > Magnoliopsida > Malpighiales > Euphorbiaceae > Mallotus > Mallotus nudiflorus. Next base: position 1,900,940 of record CANTUR010000286.1, on the reverse strand, counting down.
AGTCTAGCATCTTCATTCTCATTCCAAAGACCATCACCGCGGAAAAAGCCACCCATCTTTTCATGAAGCATGTGGTGAAGGATTAGGGTATGCCAAGATCGATAATGAGTGATAGAGATGCTCACTTTATGGGTCATTTTTGGATGGAGTTTTTAAGCTACTAAGCACCGACCTCAAGTTCCCTATAAGCTTGCACCCATAAACTGATGGGCAAACCTAAAGGATCAATGCTCTCTTGGAGTTATACTTGAGGCACTACATGAGTGCCAACCAACAAAATTAGGCCAAGTTGCTTGATGTTGCCCAATTCTTGTATAACTTGAAAAAAAATGAATCCACGGGCAAGAGTCCTTTTAAGATCGTTATAGGCCAACAACCTTACACTTCAAGTTCTCTTGCTATGGGTTGGTTAAGTTAAAGTCCACCTGCCTTCAAGCTTGCGAAGGAATGGGGGGAGCAAACCGATGTTGCTAGAGCCTACTTGGAGAAGGTGATGAGTGTGAAAAATGCATGTTATTAAGTAGTTTTCATTTTAGAAAAAAATTCAATTTCAGTTAAGTTTATGTTTCTTTTATTCAGTTTTTATTTAGTTGAGTACTTACTGCATGTCTTGTGTGTTTAATTATTTTTACGTATTAGTTGGTTTATTTTTGGTTGATTTTTATGTAATTAGGGAAGTCAAAGAACAGTAGAGGAAGGCTACATGGGAGCCGTGGGCACTTGAAGTAGGCTCGAAAGGCAATAGAGGTCAATATATGATAATGCTGAAATAGGGATGTGCACGGCCGTGCACAAAATGCACACGGCCGTGCGACCTGGTGATTGAAAAAATTCGAAGGTGACTTTAATTACTGACTCATGAGGGATAAGATGGAGATTTTGCATGGCTATAACCCTAGGGTTTGTAATTAGGGTTTTATAAGAGGGTAGCCATCAGAAACAAAGGGATATAAATAGATTATTATTCATCACTTGGAGGGGGGGGATATTTTTTTGGAGATACATTATTTTTTTTAGAGAATTTTGAGAGAGCAGTTGAGAAGAACAAGGATTTTTTTTCTTGCTTATGTTAGTTTAAAGATTTGAGAATAAGAATAAGAACATCAAATTTCCTATTGAACAGGGGGTTTCTTCTATTCAATTGTGTTTATTCATTCTTAATTTCAATTTAATGATGATGTTTAGTTTCTTTTATTCTTTTTCTTTATCTCTTACAATTGACATGAGCAGCTAAATTATTGGTTAGGGTTCTTATTGCAAATCAACCATGGGCTAATCACAATTAAACCTAAGCCATTAATCTAAATCCTATGGTTGTTGTTGAACTTAATGTCTTCTTAGGATTGATTACCCTTTGATTGAATATACACAATAAAACTTGATCGAGAGATAGGTTGTATTGGATTTAAACAATAACCTGTTAGATGCTTTCTTAGTTAAGAAACACTTAAGCAACTAATATTGATTAAGGGTTGATGCTTAAACTGAGTCAACCGAACACTTAGTAGGCAAGAGCTTTAAATCTAAGAACGTCAATGTACTTGGTTAATCATAGGTTTATCTTAGGAGGAAAGCATATAATTCTTGAGAAACCCTCAAATTGGATTAAGGTTAGGTATGGCTTAGTAGTTAATTTATCTTAAATAAAGGTTGAATTTGTAATAAGAACCCTAGCTCTCTAAAGTGATTGTTATCTCATTGTGATTTTTGTGTTTTGTTTTAGTTTGATTTTTAGTTTAATTAAAAATACCCTTTTTCGTTGTTTAAACAAATAAACACAACTAGTATCACTGTAATTAATTTGCAATCTCTATGGGATCAATATTTAATTACTACTTGTACGAATCCGTATACTTGCGGAAGACCATCAGAAGGCGTCCAAAAGGATGAAAAAGTGGGCGAACAAGAAAAAGAGGCATATGGAGTTCAAGGAAGGCAACAAAGTGCTTGTCAAGCTATACTTGCATGGCAAAGCCAATGGACTTCATTTGGGCCTCAAGAGAAGATATGAGGGACCCTTTCTCATCATCAAGCGTGTGCGAAATGTAGTATACAAGGTTGAGCTTCCCCAAGGCATCAAGATCCATCCCATTTTTCATGTGAGCATGCTAAAGCCTTATAGAGAGGATCTCGATGATCTGAGCCGAGGGAAATCCACAAGAGCTCCACAGGAGCTTAATATGATAAAGAGGTGGAGTACATCATCTCCCATCATAAGGTGCCACAATCAAACCAACCCCCAGCGACCTAGTTTCTTATTAAATGGAAGGGACTCCCCGAGAGTGACGTAAGTTGGGAGCCTATTTGTGACTTGTGGCAATTCGAAGAGCAAATTAAAGCTTACGAGGAGAAGGCAACGGGGGCATTGCACAATTAAATGGGGGAAAATGTCGCACCATGGAGCTCAAGTCCAAAAATTTTGACCAAGAGTGCTAGAGTTGTATAGAATTCTCTAAAACACTCTTAAACCATTTAGAGATCTTTTGTATATGCTAGAAATATCTAGTAATATGTATATTAGTTTAGAATCTTACATATATATATGTATGTAAAAGACTTTCTAGAGCATTCCCTTGAAGAGGTGGGAATAGTTTAGAACATTCTCTAAAGGAGGTGGAAATAGTGGCCACCCATGCCTATAAATACCCTTTCATTTCTTATTTTGTACATGGTTGTAAACATAATAATAATAGCATACATTTTTAAGCTTTTCTTTTTGTACATTTTACTTAAGTATACTTTTATTAGCATAATTCTTACTATATTGCCGAGTTTAGCATTCATTAAAAGACTTATTAGTATTTTGACATTGAGTGAATCAAGTGTGCTAGGTTGCACATGAGCAAAATTTACAGGCGACAAAAGGGGCCCTAAGGGCCATGCACCCTTAGAGTCCTTAGCTTATCCTAAGGACATAGTGGGATAAGAAAAGTATAATATGGCCGAGCAAGGACGTATGTGAAAGGAAAAGTACAATGAAGGGCATTTTGGTAAATGTGAATAAATATTATTATTTATATATTTATAAAGGTGTGATGGGTGGAACATTCTGATGTCTCCTCCTACCAACCTTCAAAGTGCTCCTTATGCTCTTTAAGGGATACCTTCAGTGTAAGCTTTCCACCATCCCCGAGAGTTGTGTGCATGTTCAACGACACAGCCTTAAGTGAGCTCCCTAGTGTGAAGCTAGGTGACGGGCATCGAGTTCAGGAAAGAGGAATTTGGTGTCTCAATATAGAAGGAGCTCTATGGACACTACGAGGCCGAAGTGCTCGTAGTGCGTGGTTCTTTTGGACCCGAGGTTACAATATGACTTGCGCTATGCGCAAGCATATAGGGGAATTTTGAGGCACTGTGGGATTTGATTAGATGCGAGACTTGTGAAACAAGTATAGGACCCTTGCATATACGAGAGTCGTGAGGCTAATGTGGGATTCAGTAACGTGCGAGAACGATGAGGTGAATGCGAGACTTAAGATAAGAATAAAGCTCGGATACATATGCGGGATATAATGCGAGCATGAGTCTCGAACGTATGCGAGAAACATAGAAACAACGATAACAATGAACATGCAAGGTTGATTCGATTCACCAACACTCAATGATAGTTTAAGGACACTTGATATTAATACTAAAAGCATGTTCATGCAGTTTGGCTAACTTAAACTTGAAAAAATTTAGACGGCACACCGGTCAAATGTGAGGGCAAAACAGAGGACCCGTGACACTAGGCTGCACATGAGCAAAATTTACGGGGATAACAAAGCTCACTTGACATGGGTCCTTGAGGGAAGGGTATCGCCCATTCTTGTGGAGAAAAGCCCCTTACTTGATACGGTGTCAGGGGAACGTAGATAAAGATAAAAAAGGCGATGATGTACTAGGCTACTAGCCCCGACGGCTACTGCATTGCATTAATATTAATACAGGGTGGCCAGTTCATTTCAATTTGAGTATGTAAAACTGCAACTGCTGGGTCGGTGGATCCTCTGAACCGCAGTGAGGGACGACGGGATGCTTGGCCTTCGCTCAGTATCATCTTCATGTTCGTGTATAACTCCATCGTCAAAATCTTCAGCTTCATTGCATTTTTTCTCTCGAAACCGTAGACCTTTTAACCCACTTAACAGAATGTTCACAGTTCGTTCGTGCTGCGAAAATCAAAACCCAATTATCAGCTATGGTGGTACGAGATTAGAAGAGACTGTAGATGCCAATTCAGGAAAGCTGAGGCTAGATTCCTGGGTTTCTTCTCGAATTCCTGGCCTTAGTAGAGCTCGTGTTCAGTCTAGCATTAAATCAGGCCTTGTTTCCGTCAATGGCAGGGTTGTTGATAAGGTCTTTTTTATGGGTCATTTTGATGCAAACCCTTTATTGCTAATTAAGAATTGTTTGTGTAGAAGGGCTAATACTAATTTAATGACTTAGTTCTTTCTGGTTATGTACGCAATTTGTTTCTGCTTCTTGGTGAATGCAGGATTTTCAATTAAAGTTTCATTCTTGAGCAGGTTTCGCACCATGTCAAGTTCGGGGATAAGGTTTCCTGCACAGTTTCTGAGTTGCAACCCTTAAGGGCGGAACCTGAGGACATACCTTTGGACATAGTCTATGAAGACCAGCAATTGCTGGTTGTTAATAAGCCTCCACACATGGTAACCTCTTGAAACTCTCTCGTTGATTGCCATTTTATGAATTAATTGTTGTTTGATGTCGACTGGGATTTAAATCTTCGCGCTGCATGTAGCATTATTTGTTGTGTGATCCAGGTTGTTCATCCAGCACCTGGTAATCCAACTGGCACACTAGTAAATGGTATACTCCATCATTGCAAGCTTCCAACAGTTGCAATCTCAAGCAAGGACGACATTCTTTCAGATGCTGAAGATATTTCTGATTATGAAATATCATACTCTAGCTCATGCGAGTCATCTGTTCGTCCTGGAATAGTTCACAGGTTGGACAAAGGCACTAGTGGATTGCTTGTTGTTGCAAAGGTGATAGCTTCCATCCTTAAATTCCATTTATAAACAAAGTTAATCTTATTCCTCCTGGATTCCTTAAATTTTAGAATTTGGCAAATATGTTGTTCCTTGTGGATGTAATCCTTTGTTTTGTTTTGTTTCATATGATGATACCCTTTTTCTAACGTTTTATTGTCATGTTCTGAGCAGGATGAACATGCTCATGCTCATTTGTCTGAACAATTCAAGCAACATAGTATCCAGAGAGTATATATAAGTCTTACTTCTGGAGTGCCCTCTGCTTTAAGCGGACGAATTGACATCCCTATTGGCCGTGATGTGAATAACAGGATTCGTATGACTGCTATTCCTGGACCAATTAAGCAAGGACGTGCCCGTCATGCTGCTAGTAGGTGATTATTACCCTCCATCATTTTCTATCTTATAATTGTAATTTCATCCAAGTGGGATGCATGGCTCTTGATAGAAATTGAAGAACAGAATGGTGCAAGCAATTCTGAACATTTGATGCTCATGGCAACAAGATCAGACCTTGATTTTTATAATTTTCTTTTTCATTCTTTTTAATTTTTTGTGGACAAGATCAGTATAAGCTCTTTAGGACCAAAAAATAATAACAAACTTCAAATAGCCTGTTTTCAATCATACAACAAGTTGCAGGATGTTATGCAGTTCTCAGCTTGGTGGGCATTGAGACTTATTTTTGTGATTATTTTCTCCACCCATTTTTTGTTTCTTGGCAAGCACAGCAAATTCTTACGTTTCAATTGTAATCAAATGGGTAGAGCATGAGGAGGAATAGAAATCTGGAAATTTAAATTGTAATCATTCGTCATCTAGAACTCTGGATATTTTCATGATGATTACTGCTAGCTTGTTTGTGTTGTAATAGGGTCAATAGCAGGCCAGAGAATCATTTTACAGGACTATTTTCTTATGCTATTATATTACATATTCTCATCATTTGGTTAGCATATTTTTATTTTGTTATGGTTAGAATTTTTACATGTTTTTTTATATGCTTTAATTTGGTTTCATTTTTATCAGGTATAAAGTAATTGAAATACTAGCTGGTGGTGGTTCAGCATTGGTTGAGTGGAGGTTGGAGACTGGACGTACTCATCAGGTACTGAGGATCTAGAATTATAGATCACACAAAACGTTGGATATTATATTTAACATTTCCTGTCACCAGATGAAGTCATTCTGTGAAAAGAAAGTTTGAGTACACAACTATAAAGGGAACTTAATTCTATTACTAACAAAATAATCGAAACAAATTGGAGAACCCTGCATCCTTTCTCGTGGTTTGGAAAATCAACAGCAGCAAGCTTTATCATTACAATTAAATCTGTTTTTTTCCCCCTCATTAGGCTGCATTTAATATATTGTCTGGATTTTTTGGGGGGTTTATTAGTTCACTGATATCGTGCTATATTCCTGAGGAGAAATACGACCGATTGCTTGAATCTCCCAGCTGCTGAAATTTGTGTCCAATAGATGATCTTCTTTGCGCTTGAGGTGTCTCCCTAGCATATTGATTTCTGCATAATAGTTGCTTTCAGACCTATCCTTACTACTTAGATGTCACCATTCATATAATCTCCTAATGTCAATGCCGCATTGCCACTGTTGTATTCAGAAAAAATTGACTTGTGATTAGATGAAGATTAATGGTGCAACAACGTTGCTCTACTACATCTACTATGACGGAGAGTTCACTGGTTTAAAGTATAGGCTAAAATAGCCTACACGTAAGGCAATGAAAGCTGTTTGCATGGAGTACACTTATTAGAGATGTCATTACAATACAAATATGTAAGATATTTGAGCCATATATGTCGAAGCGATAGAGTTGTGCTAGATTTAACCTGTTGTGTTGGTAATCTGCAGTCTGCACTCATTTCGTTTCAAAATTGTTGATTGAAAATTTTTAACCTCCTATAGTTTGTATCTACTTACCTCTTATTGCTTTTTGTGAAGCAGATTCGTGCACATGCAAAGTACATTGGAATTCCTCTACTTGGTGATGCAGTTTATGGAGGGACTAGAAGCATGGCTTTGTCACTTCTTCGGCCCAGAATTTCACCTAGCTGTCATAGTGAAATTTCTTCATTGCTTTCAGGATTAGAAAGGCCTTGTCTACATGCTTTTGCTCTGGGGTTAGACCATTATTATGTGTTTTATATGATTTTTTTTTTTTAAAAAAAAAAAAGCAATCGGGTGCTATGAATGCTGATTCTATGCATTGTTTTGCAGGTTTACACATCCACACACAAGGGAAGAAATACACTTCTCTTGTCCACCTCCTCCAGATTTTTCTGGGATCTTGAGCCAACTTCGCAAAATGGGAATGGAGAAGGTTTTCCCTCAAACATGCCAATATGTTGCAAGACATCACTTTAAATATTTTTTTGTGCAATATATTTTCAGTTGGCAGCCTCCAAATTCTTTTTAAACTCAGGATGTCAATTTATGCAGGTTTAATCAGATGAAGATTGCCTACTGTGTACTAAAACTAAGATAACAATCAACTATTTTAGTTCTTGCCTTCATAGGTTAAACAAATGAACAGGTTCTGAAACACTGGCCTTGGAGACAAAAAAGAAACGGTGACATAGGCAACACTGAAGATAAAAATGAACATTGGAAATTAATCAGAAAGAGATGTCATATTGCATGATTCAGTTTCTTCATTAAAGGCAATGGCAAAGTGACAGTTCGATGCTCAGTGAGTGCTTTCCCTGCATAAGAGGCTGTTGCTGCCTCTATTTCCAGGAATATGCACAAACTATGAATGACCTAGCTTCTAGAGCGTACTTGGATGTTGGAGGCATGCAGCTCATTCAGCCACTGACGTTTTGACATTTGAGAGAGAAAGAGACCATCTGTGTTATAATTGTCAGATGATGATCTTTTTTCTTTAAACACAGAGACAAACAGGCATTGTATTCCAGAGAGTTTGATTTAAGGTGTATCATGTTGACATTTATATTTTTCTTAACAAAGTATCCTGTCCAAAAAATGCATGCTATTACATATACATCAGTTGATTGCAATTCTAGAAACTGTGTGAAAATGTCGAACGCTTGTTCCCAAAAGAAAAGGTGATTTTGCTCAGTAATTCAACTTGCATATTGAAAAGGCATCAGAGAGGATAATTAAAGAACTTCCACAATTCAGACTATAAAGAACTATATTGCCTGAAATGAAACTGCTGGACGTGGCCAGAAACTCATTGGTCAAGAAGCACTCTGAGACGTTCAAAAAAAAAAACTTCGTAAGCTATCCTCAGCACCTGAGGCTTCTTATGAATTGACACATGCTAAAGAAATAGAAGTATGATGAATTCAAGAGTTCACTGCTTCTTAATGCCGTGTCTTATTGTCAGGATGAAAGCTGATGAACAAAACCGATGAAAAATATCTTTAAACTCAATTTTGGTACTTACATAGCAAACATAACAAGCAACAATGTCAAACCTGTCACAATTGCTTACTGACAAAATTTAGATTAGCTCTTGTTTTGAACTGAAGATCTAAGCTAATTTTAGGATGATCTTGCTTATGCAACTAAACAAGGACTTCTGTACAACCATGCTGGCTAGCACATGATAACCAAACTTTACTAGTACATGGAAATCATGCTTACTAATACTTCAAAAACCATCCAGTTCATCAGACTGACTAGCTTCTATTATCAAAACCTCATTACAATTCGACAATTACTCTACAACAAACAGAAAAATGCCGACTAGAAAAAGAAAAATTAAGGGGCAGGAAAATGAAAAGAACACGCCTTTAGGGCTCAGAAAACTTCTCACGCTTGTAGTTCACTGCAACTACATTCAGTCAATCTCCACACGAGGGATATTCGCTATAACAGATGCATACTTTCCTTTCTTCTTCAGCAACCTTCTTTTCAGCATGGGACAGTCCATAATTTCTAGAACAGAAAGAGTGATAGGAAGGCCTTCCTTTGGCAAGGAATGTAGCTTAGGGCACTCCGTAATCTCCAAAACCTCAAGTGAGGTAAGGTGTTGGAGTCCCATGGATAAAGACTCTAGATTGATGAACTTCCCAATGCGTAGAGAGGTTAGAGCTGCAGGAAGCCGACATTCTTGTGCCAGAGACACCAAATATTGACATCCACCAGATATAGCCAAGTCCTTAAGGAGTAGGAGTCTGTGTAATCCCCATTTAGACAAGCGTGGCAAATTCTCGCAATTGCTGACCCTTATTGATATCAGACTGGAGGGCAACCCACCTTCAGGTAATGACTCAATACCAGGACAACTAGACATTCCTAAATGTTGGAGTGCTGTGAGGCTCTGCATGTTGACAGGCAGGGATTTGAGATTTGGGCAATTGAAGACATAAAGCCTTCTCAAATTCAACGAAGGTAGGCCTCTTTCTGGGAATGATTCTAGACCAGCACAATAACTTATGTGCAGCTCAATAAGACGAGTGAAGAAATGCAAGCAATTGGGCAAGGTTTTCAGATTTGAATACTTCCGGACACTAAGGCACTCAAGTGACATGATATTGTGCAACATTGTTCGTACAAATGATTCCAACTGCACACAATCCCATATCTTAAGTACCTTCAGACTTGCTGGAAACTCACCTCTTGGAAAAGATTTGAGAGATGGACATTTAATGATTTCCAAGCTCTCAAGATGGGACATATAGTTGTTGCTCTCATTGTTTCTAAGCATCATTATTCCATCAGGCAGGCATTGCAGAGCTTGACATTCTTCAAGAATAAGATGTCTGAGCATAAATGGAGACCCTGGCTCAGGAAATGACAAAAGATTTGGGCACCTCTTGATCTTCAAATCAGATAATGAGATGAAGCTAAATAAACCATCTGGCAACTCTTTCAAGTTACTGCAGTTACACAGTTCCAATTTTTCAAGTCTACTGAGAAGCATATAGTCTCCAGTCTGCCTTAAAGTTGTCAGTTCACTGCAATTGTTAATGTTTAACACTTTAAGTGCCAGTAAGGCCTGCACAACTCTTTCTGGCAACTGGCTAACGTTCGATAAGTTCCGAAGTTGCAAGTTAGTAAGTGAAGATGAGATGAGGTTCACTACACTCGTTACTGCTGTTTCCTTACATTCTTCCAAATTCAAGTCACAGAGAGATGGAAGCCTAGAAAACTCAACTTCCAAAAATGGACATTTATTAATGTCAAGTTTTACCAGAGATGGTAGGTGGTTTGGCAATCTCCTTACTAACTTGGGACAATTCCTTATGCATAGCTTACAGAGGCTAGGGAATTCACTGTCAAAAGTTGCTTCTGAGATTGCAGAACACCAGTCCTCCCATTCTAGCATATCACTGAATGTTAATGTCTTCAAGGATGGGAAAGGAATGAAAGAGAAATCCTCCCCATAGAATTCCAGACCTACAATTTTCAAACTCGGCATGCCTTCGATGCACAAATCCTCAAGAAAGGGCAATTTCCCTAGTGATGGCAACAGTGAGCATCTTGTGCAGTTTTTGAGAGTTAAATTACTGAGTTTGGACATCGAAGGATGTCCAATCCAACTTGGAAATGTCGTGCCAACATAGAATTCAATCTTCAGAGCTTTCAGGTTCTTATGAGGTTGAAGCATGTTGAGAATGTCCATATCCATTGTCTCGTCCCTTTCATTTTGAACTTCAGTATTACTGCTCCATTCCAGGACCAACTCTTGAAGATCCTGCTTATACTGTAAGCTTGCTTCCTCAGCATCAATGATATTTTCCACATTATGCAAGCCAGTAATGGTTAGCGCTCCGCGAAGACGCGACATGTCCCTCAGTTCTGTTATTTTTGATCCATTGCTTTTCCCCACCATAAGTTTGGACAGTGTCCGCAAATTTTTCAGTTTACCCATAAACAAAGGCAGTTCTTGCAGTTGTTTTGTATTGGTAATGTCCAGATGACGCAGATTAATGAGGTTCACAATACCTGCAGGCAACTTCGTAAGATCACCACAACCATGCAAGACTAGTGATTGCAAATTGCAGAGAGCACTCACAGACTCGGGCAGGGTTTTGATCAAGGTGTGAGATAAATCAAGGTATCTCAAGTGTTTTAACTTGCCAATCAGATTTGGCAGAACACTGATGCAATAGCCACTTAAGGACAGCACCCTCAAACGTCTTAGTTTTGGAAGCAATTCATACATTATGTTGTCTGTAATGTAAAAATTACGCCAACTAACAGCCATATGAATTGGAAGTGGTAAGAAAGTCCTCAAGTTTTGAGCTTTGTAAAGTACTTCAAATGTGTTGAAGACTTCATATCGACGACGAATGTAAGACATATGCCTAGCTTTCTGCACACTCCCTAACCTTTCCTCTAACCTGAAGCAGACTTCTCCAGCTACATACTGAGCTAAATCATTGATGAGATCATGCATTACATATCGCAACCCATTTCTGTTTGATTGCTGAAATAATGATCTTGATAGTAGATCATCAAAGTACTTAGCACCCAAATTTTCCATTCTTTTCGTTCCCTTTTGTTGTTGCAGGAAACCTTCCGCCATCCATAGAAGAATTAACTCTTCCTTGCTGAACTCATAGTCCTTCGGAAAAATTGAGCAGTAAGCAAAACATTGTTTCAAGTGAGAAGGCAGATAATGATAGCTCAATCTTAGAGCTGGAAGAATGCCGCTTTTCTCTTCCGGCAGGTCCCATATTTTGCTGTGGAGTATATTCTCCCATTCATCCTGGCTCCGTTTTGTGTGCAAAAGGCTTCCGAGTGCCTTTGCTGCCAAAGGTAGGCCTTTACATTTCTCCACTATTCCCTCACCAATTTCCTTTAGGCTCGGATGTGCATCAAAGTTGTTAGTTCCCAATGCAAGTTGTGTAAACAAAGGCAAACAACTATCATATGGCAACTCCTTTAGACGGTAAGATCCAACAGAGCCCATGATGGATGCAACACCTTCATTGCGAGTTGTGACAAGAATTCTACTCCCTGGGGCTCCACTTCTAAGAGGACTGCAAAGGGCATCCCAGTTATGGTAATTCTCATTCCAAACGTCATCTAGAACAAGCAGAAACTTTTTGTCCATCAGAATATCTTGTAGTCTTCCCTGAAGCAAATTCAAATTGGAGCTGACAGTCGTGTGTGTGACTGATTCAAGAATGGTTTTTGTTAAAGTTAGAACATCAAAATCATCAGATACGCAAGCCCATACTTTTAGATCGAAACAATCCTTCATGTTGTTATCATTAAAGATAACTTGTGCAAGAGTAGTCTTGCCTACCCCTGCCATACCTATGATTGCGATTACACACATTTTGCTATCATAATTCCTCAGCAGTAATTCAAAGACAGCCTCTTTATCTTTTTCCCTGCCAATAACTTCAGCTTCATTCACCAAAGAAGTTGTGGGCAACCTTGTTCTTACATTGTTGGAGCTCCCTCCCAAATTTTCTCTCAAATCCAGGTCATTTTTTTGATTGGATATGTCTAACAATCTAGTAGTGATCCCTTTCATCCTAGTAGCCATCTTAGCTCTAAACATAGTGTTACCTGGAGCAAGACTGTTGCAAGTATGGATAAACTTGTGTAGCTTGCTCATGCTGCCTTCCAGTTCAATGATCAATCCACGACGAACAGCTTCTGTAGCAAATTCATCCAATACGTCTTCCACATCATAAGCCAGGTCCCTGAGCTCAGCTAACCAAATCTTCACAAACTGGTTGGTCAGCTGCTTCTCTTCTGCGTCATCAAGAACTGCATGTATTTTGAGCAGTATTTTCTCCCATTTCTTGAAATCAGCATAAACTTGTTCTTGGCGGGCGAACTTGAGCAATTCAGGAGAAGCCAACCTGTCAAACAAGACTTGAAGGAAAGCAGATAGAACTGCTTGTCCAACTACAGACATGATTAGCAAAAGCAAAGCGCAAATCGGAATTGCCAATTTTCAGGACTTGTGAACACAAAAAATCAAGACAGCATAAAAGAAAAAGGTATTACAGCTTTTTCGTTTTCTTTTTTTTGGATGGTATTTGGCTTCACCTAACATTGGCATTGACCTAAAAGTAAATGAAGAAGGAGACCTTGTAAATTACAAGGGAGAGGAAAGAGCAGACAACAAAAGGATAATGCTTCTTATCGCTATTAGTGACAACAATAGTATTTTGGCAGGTTCTGAAATTTGAAAATCACCTTAAAGAAAATAGTTGCTGTATTGGGAATAAAAAAGGAAATGAAATTTTTTTTATAGGGACTAATCTGATAAATTTTTAGAAATTAAACTGGTAATTTATTCCGCAACATGTATGATTATTCAAGAACCAAGTATTTCACAGCTCATTTTTTATTTAAGAATGTTTTGCTAATTTGGCCCTTCAACTAAAATAAATATCATTTAAATCCTTGACATTACTAATTTGGTATTATTAGGTCCAATTTTTGTGTCAAGGGAAAATTAATCAAAAAGTCAAAAGCCATATCCAGTCAACCAAGACATCACAGAGTACTTATTTCTGCTTTTTTTGTCTTAATTCAGTAGAACCGAAAACCTAACAGTTCGATTTTTGGTTTTTAATTTCTCCTAACCGGCGGGAAACATCAATTACAATATCCAGTGCCTCTACAAGGAATGGACTGCAGACGCGCATTATAAATGTTGAGCAAGAAGTAGAAATAAATGACACTATTTCTCAGAGAATAGGTTCTAATGATTTGTGCAAGAACATATTTGATATAACCCCTTATTTGATTCAAGAATTGTATACGGAGAAATATTTGTACATATCTAGCAAAAAGTAAAATCAATTGACACCAAGATCACATAGTAACAGTTCCTAAAAATTGTTATAACAGAATTTCAACTAATGTGATCAGAATCAATAGAAAATTTGCTTTAGTTTGAGCTTGTACTCGCATCTTTGTTCAGATTTTTTGCATTCTTGAAAGTAATTCATTTAAGAAGAAAAACTTTTATGCCCTGGAGGAATAAGAATGTCATCATTATTGCAGCAGGCAAGAAGCAGATAATACAATTCACTCACCACTTAGGTGCCAAAAATCCAAGGAGCTGTTTCTATTTCGATTGCTGAAACTCAAATGAACAAGCTTTCTTAGATTACAGGCAATCAGCCAGTTGAATTTGAAGTTGCCTTAAGAATGTAAAAGAGTAAGCATCTATGTGCTACTCTCAACATGAACAATGGCAATAAGATCATTTTAAGGTTCAATTCTTCCCCAGTAATCCATGACTAAGAAACCATCACCTTTCTTTTCTTCTCTCACGTCACCAATAGTCATTACAAGAACATATCCCATCAATGAAATGGTGAAATCTGCTGTTATCTCTCACAATTATCTCCCTTCCCTCCAACTTGGAGATCATCTTTATAGCAGTATGACAATCCAGACACACCCGTAAGTTCTTCACCACCCTGATCACTGCCCCTGATTCACTAACAATAAGGGCAAAGCAAATTGCCAGTTTCTCACTATGAGTTCCCACCATAGTATCCTTATCTTCTTCTTCAACATCTCTTAGCACACAGCTCCTGTCAGCCGTGTACCCGTGCCTTCGCATCTTGCTTCCTAATTCTGCCAATAGTTTATAAATGTCATCTGATTGTTCATGTGATCTGTCACCGACCATGAACTTGTGCATTTTACCTTTGTATTCCACCCAACTCCATCCTGCTGTCTTCTTTACTTCTGCTTTCCTCATCATTTCTCTCACGCGGTTGACATCTTCCCACCTCCCTGCTGAAGCATATATGTTGGAAAGCAAAACATAATTTCCTGAATTCTGTGGTTCAAGCTGGAAGAGCATTTCTGCAGCAAGTTCCCCAATTTCAACTCGTTTATGAACCCTACTGGCATTCAAAAGAGAGCCATATACTCCAGCATGTGGCTTCATTGGCATGCTATCTATTAGTCTTTTAGCTTTATGTAATTTTCCAACTCGACCTAACATGTCTACCATGCATGCATAATGATCCACAACTGGAATTTTGATTGATTCAAAGATCTTATGGCCTTCTTCCACTAATCCTGCATGGCTGCAAGCTGTCAGGACACCGATATATGTTACATGATCAGGATCAATACCTTCTTCTTCCATGCTTAATAACAGTTTTATGGCTTCGTTCCCCTGGCCATGAGCAGCCCACCCACCAATCAAGGTATTGTAGGAAACCACATCTCTTGTTTCCATTTCTTGAAAGATTTTTTGTGCCTCTTTCATGTTTCCACATTTTGAATACATGAAAAGTAAGGAATTATATCCTGAAATAGTCAATTTAACCTTGTATTCAGTGATAAAATTAACTACCCAACTACCCAATTCCAAGGCTCCAAGATGTCCACATGCTGAGATGACACAAACCATAGTCACCTCATCTGGTTCCAATTCTTTCGCATCAATCATTTCTTTGAAAAGGTCAATTGCCATTGCTGACTGTCCATTTTGAGCATAACCAGAAATCATTGTGTTCCAAGTAACAATATCCCTTTCTGGCATCTTATCAAAAAGATCTCTAGCAGAAAGCAAATCACCAGCCCTTGTATATGCTGAAATCATGGAATTCCATGCGACAGAATTCCCAGAAATACCTAGCTCATCAAAAATGTTTTTTGCAGCCTCAAGTTTTCCACATTTTGCATTCATATCAAGCAAAGCTGTCTTGACAAAATAATTCATCTTGATCCTGTTTTTGTCAAGCAATTTCGCAAATGACTCAGTAAGGCTAGGATCACCACATGACGAACAAGAAGAAATCACAGTAGCCCATGTCGTTTCATTAGGCTGAACCCCAACACTCATCATATGATCAAACAACTTCAGAGCCTCTTCTACAAACCTATTTTGTGCATAGCCTGAAAGCATTGAATTCCAAGAAACAATATTTTTCACAGGCATATCATCAAAAAACTTCCTCGCACTCTTTAAATCCTTTATCTTTGAAAACCCAGTAACCATTGCAGTCCAAGTGATAACATTCTTCTCAGGCATCATATTAAACAGACTGCAAGCTTCAGTTTGATTTCCCCACTTCCAATACCCAGAGATCATAGAATTCCAATCGGCAAGATTTCTTTCAGTCATTTCATCAAACAATTTCCTTGCAATCTCAATTGGACTATGTTTAGCATATATATCCAAGATAACATTACGAATATAAGGATCATTTTGATGACCCAATTTCAAAATATGGGCATGAAACACTGTGCAATCTTTACCAGAAGCTTTAATAACAAGTGGGTATAAAGATGCTTCATTTTTTACCTGGCAATGTTGTTTAAAGAAAGACAAAAGTTCACATTGGCAACCCAACTGGGAGTAGTACTTGAGCATGGAAGCGAAGACACGGATCGTTGGGTTTGGAGTCGAGTTGAAAACGTGAAGTGTATAGAGAGGTGGCGCATAGAGGCGCGTGCAATGGGTGATGAGAAGTGACACCCAATGGCTGTGATGGTGGAGGGAATTTTGAATGAGGTGGACATGGAGCTGTCTAAAATGATTGAAGTTTGTTAATTTGGTTATTTTGGCGACCAAATGTGACATGACAAACTGTCAATTATCCGCTAACAAATTACATAATTTCCTGTTCTGCTTTTTAGTCCTAACAGAAGCTGTGTGAGTCTTAGAAAATCATAATGCTTGGCTTAGCTGTTACTAACATAAATAAGAGAGAATAAACAAAGCTAAATTGTTCAGAAAGTGTGGAACTGCTAAATACCACCATTTCCATCCTCCAATTTCTTCCCACATTTCATTTTATTGATACCTTAAAAATGTTGACGATGAACGAAATGCAAAAGTTCAACAGCAAAAAAGAAGAGCCTTTACATCAAATATTTCCTGGAACTGGATTGAACCCAAAAATAAATACAGAAAAAATATTTATGTAAAGTGACAGGTATTGTAGCTAAGAATCCAAACTTTTTTTTTTTTTTTTTTTTGTATTTGTTATATCTCCCCCTTTCATCTTCTAATCCTGTTCTCAGTTTTCTTATGCTTCCCGCACTCCCCAAACAATGAAAACCGTCCCCCTCGGCATCTAGAACGAACTGGGGTTCCTTTAACCTATACAAGCACAGAAATTAAAACACCCTTAACTTAAGAAGAAACACAATTATCATTCACTTAAACAAACGGAGGAAAGAATGGCAAAAAGCTTTACCTTGTGAGATTTGTTGGCATTCCAACAGAATAGTCCGCTGCAGCCTCCACCTGCTGAACTTGATTCGTATCCCCTAAACCAACAGAGGCAAGAATGAGTTTAGGCAGGAAAATTTACTGATGCTGAGAAAGAAGACAAACATACAAAATCAATATCGCTCAATCAGTGTACAGACAATTCAGATTTTGCTACTTTTGGGGGAAGAATGCTTTAAGGATCATCTTCAAACAAATATCGATAGCCAAACAATGATAAAAATCTGTAAACAGTATGTTATACAATCTCTAATATCATCCTCCGACTTCCAACTATAATCAGTTACACTGTAACCCTGACAGGATTATTACATTAGACGACTCCATCTGTTTATGTAATGAGCTATTGTGTTAAACAGTTTCTTCTGAACAAAGAATGCAGTGGAAAGGAATTATAAATGTAAACAGGCTGCCTAGTGACAACTCAAGACTCTCATTTCACACTTGTAAATCAAGAAGAAAAACTTTCAAATTCAAGAGTAAAAAAACATATAAGAAAGCAAGGATAACAAAAATTATTAATTTATTCTTGTGAAATGAACCATCTGCACAAGGTATGGAAGTTCGTAGTAGCCTCTGAAGCTATTGAAATAGCAATAGTGGAAAACCAGAACCCTTTAAAAGTAATTGCAGCCTGTGAATTATTGTCTGTATTACTATTTTGAAGCCAAGCATGTGCAAGTTTTTCCGGGTAAAATTTTATAAGTAGTTCACAACTATGCATGTGCATGAATAAGTTCTACTATGAAATGCATCCAAAAATGCACATGGACCAATAGAAAAGTCAGTCAAAACAATTCATCAAATGCAAGCTACCTGATTGGCTAATCATATCCAAGAAACTTAGTGTAGTAATTTTACGCAAAGATAATAGCTTCATGAAGCATCAATGAGAAGAATTGCAGGATATCAGCAAAAGACTCACAGATTTTCTTTGTTTACATTTCCCAAAAAGTTGCTATCATGCAACAAGCTTGGAGATATTGGATAGTGATCAACCCTTTTACCAATCTGGTCCTTATGGAGTACCCTTCGATCTTCCATCTTCAAAACTTTGAGTTCTTGATTTAGTTCATCTCCCCAGTGCTGAGATGTGAGACCTATTGAACTTGAGGTTTCCACTTGATCTTGTTGATGGATATCCTCTTGAGGCAGCACCTGATTCTTCTCAGGTTTCAAACGACTCAACGATCCTGGGGTGCCTTTTTCTGCAGTCTGTAGCCAGGCAGTTTCTAACCTCTGCTCACGAATGATGGACTCTATTCTCTGCATTGGTAATTCCTGCCTCCTTTCTTTCACATCACCATTTTCAGCATTGGCTTCTGGCAGTAATTCTGTTGATAGAGTAGATTGAAAAGTACCATCCAGCAATGTTGAGGACTTCAAATAGTCTCCTGATCCTCCTTTCAGCTTGCCATTCAAATCATTTAAGCTTCCTCTTGACAATTTTCGGGACTCTTTTTGAGCATCAGAGTAACCATTTACTGGGTTCAAGAAATTTGCATTTCTTTCCTGCTCAATTGCCGTAGTTGCTTCAACCTGCTTCTGACCTTGTATCTCACTTTGGTTCATACAATTCATAGAATCCCCACCATCTGGCACAAGGATAGTTCTC
Source organism: Mallotus nudiflorus (assembly GCA_947683625.1). Classification (NCBI taxonomy): domain Eukaryota; kingdom Viridiplantae; phylum Streptophyta; class Magnoliopsida; order Malpighiales; family Euphorbiaceae; genus Mallotus; species Mallotus nudiflorus. Next base: position 1,882,150 of record CANTUR010000286.1, on the reverse strand, counting down.
ACCTCCACATTGCATCTCAGGACCATTTCAATTGAATTTGTGATACTGCTCATAAACCTTTCAACTCTGGTTTTGATATCTTCATCTCCAAAAGCAACATAAACAACCAAAGCACCTGAAAGCAGAGCCATATTAATCTCAGGGTACAATGGCAGAAAGACAAGACAAAGACAGCAAGAATAAAACATGTGCATCTACATGCAGAAAGATATCTGTCATCAGGGATGCTTCAGATGTCAACCACTAAAACAATCCTAGTTAATGTTCAACCTACTTGGATAAGCATTACAATCAATTATATTAACTTTTGGTGACATATTTACTTTGTTTATTATTGGAAAATATCCCATATTGAAAAATAAATTACCACATAAGTGGTGTAGATTGAGCCTTAACACAAGCCAATTAGTTTTGTGTTACATGGGCTCACCCTATTTATGTGCCCACACGTGCACATGTAGGCCAACCCTCCTAAGGCCCATAGAATTTCAACATTTATTCCCAGCAAAAAAGCTTAAAGAAAACATTGGTTAAACATGCAGAAAGAAGCAGAACATTTGATGGTGATTCTAGGATAGAGCTACAAAACACACGCACACATGATGAGACTTGCAATGAATTAAAAATTAAAAGTTAAATTTGAATGATATTTTTGTAACTGGATTATATACACTAATGTGCAGCTTAAAAATTTGTGTATAATGCTAAAATTTCTTTGGCATTTTAGTTGTCAGCTAACTTAAAAAATGGATACAACTAGAAATAAAGATGGAAATTACACCATACAGGATATGGTATAACATTGTCTTAAGGTTTTCAATAGTAAAAAAATATATAAACAAAACATAGCTCAAGAAATGTGCAGAGTAGACATCAAAAAGCACTAAAAACTGCAGGATAACAGAAGTCCAAGCTCAATGGGGTGCCAAGAGAACTGTTTGAAGCTGCTTCTTTGGGATTCAGAAACGGCATCAAGTTTCCATATATGATGAATTTTCACAGTTCCTTAAGGCATACGTTGGATTGTATACTTAAATATAAAATAAATATAAAGTATGATTGGTATAACAGCAGGACTATGACTAGCACACATGACATTACCGATTTCTAATTTGCAATTGAGAAACAACACTGCATAAGACTACACAGATTAATCTTAATAAACATACAACATTTCATCAGTTTTCTGTAGAATGAAAAACTAACTTGCTAGACAATATATTATTTCATAAGTAGGAATGGAAAAAATAACTTGCTAGACAATAGACACCACATATATTACTGCAAAAAGAATGACTTATAGACATACCTTCAACTTCAGATAAGGATAAAAGCTTTCCGTGAGTATGTAGGAGCTGCCTAAGTGTATTTGAGTGACAATTTGCAATACACTTTTCCCATATACGATCCAACTTGTCGGCATGTTTGTACCTAAAAAGCATACTTTCAACAAGTTCATCATCCTGTGAAGCGGATGATGTGCAGCTGTTCAATGAATTACTATGAGGGAGCTTAGAATTAAACAACTGCTTCTCAGCAGACTTTCCATTTATTGCTTTGAACAATGAAGCAGGTGAACTTGATCTACGGGACAGATACTGAGCATCAGACTTCTGCTTGTAAATAGTAACTTCTCTAGAAGCACTTGAAGGATCTTCCTCTGTTGTCCTAGAGCTTTGTCTCCTACTGCTGCTTGACTGAGTAAGATCTGGTGAAGGCACAGAACCAAGCTGTAAAAGGGTAGCTGTGAACCATGTTGAACGGTCATTTGAAATTCTGAGCTGTTTCTCAGCCTCCGAAAGAAGTTTCAAAGCATGTTTTAACCTCTCCAGTTCCGCTTCAGTCACTGAAGAACATCCCAAGACATCCATTGCAAATAGTTAATTATTTTAAGTAGAAAATCCCATGTGTTGTACTTATAAATACTGTGATTAACTTCATAAGCATTTCTGCTTGAATATTTTAAGGTTTAGACTATATTCAGAAATCAATAAGGAAGCTAAAGATCTGTGCATGGTTTAGTCAGGTGGTTACAATCTTTATATTGCCTTGTCAAATTGTAGGTTTGTCTGTCAGACCATCTAGTGTGGAAAACAAGATCCATGTAAATTTTTCCAAGACTATGTTTAAATCTCATTTGCCAAAATATGAAATTTAAAGTTGCAGAATTATTTCCATTACAGTATGAAACTTAATACTCACAGCTTCGTCCACCAAAGAGTGAATCACTACATTTGGTATCAGCAACATTGTAAGTTCCGGCAATGATGTCCATAATGAGGCTCGCAAGTTGAGACATCAAGACCATTGGATCAACACCAGAGTCCATCAAGTCCCTCGCTCTTTTTACTGTTTCTGCAGTTTCTGAAGACATTGATAACTCCAAAAGTTCCAATAACTTCTCATCTGGGACAACACCCACCTAAGAAGATCAAAAACAGCATACTTCAGTTCAGATCATTTGTATCCATTCGATAGAAGACTGAAAATTTCATTAGACTAATGCTTTACCTATTGAAGATCAGAAAAGAAATTTGAGTTAAATTTAAGAATAATAAGCTGAGGATGAATCGGTATACGGAACTTACAAGCTCATTTACAAGAGATGTAGTTATCCGCTTCCCCAACAAACTCAGCTGATCCAACATAGTTTCTGCATCTCGAAGTGAACCATCTGCATTTAAAGCAATTAAATCCAATGCATCCAATTCAACATCCAGATGTTCTTCTGTAGAAATTTTCCTCAACCTTGCCACAATATCCCCATCTTTGATTTTGTTAAATATGTATTTCTGGCAACGTGATTGCACAGTTCGTGGCACATTATCAGGATCAGTTGTGATGAATATGAACACAACTCGTTGTGGTGGTTCTTCAAGAAATTTAAGAAATGCCAACCACATCTTAGAGGGCAGCAAGTGGCATTCATCAATAAGAAACACCTTATGACGAGAGGAACTTGTTGGTGGCCATTGTGAAACCTTGTTCAGAAGGTGCCTAACTTTATCTATCCCCTTCTTATTGGTGCCATCAACTTCCCAAAGATCTCTGCTCTTGCCAGAAATAAAATCAGCACATTCTCTGCAGTAATTACAAGGTTTTGTTTCTTCTGAAGATGTGCAATTTAAAGCAGAAGCAAAAATTCTTGCTGTTGATGTTTTTCCAGTCCCACGGGGGCCTTGAAAAAGATAAACTGGAGCAATCCTTCCCCTGGAAATAGCACTAACAAGAGATTGAACCACAATGGTCTGCCCAATCACTTCATCAAAGAAGAGTGGCTTGTATTTCTGGCTCAAACTTCTAATATTTTCAGGCGTATCTTCCTCTTCCCCATCACCATTTAGAGGTACAATCTCTAAACCATCTTGACTCCTACAACTAGACCACCTCCTCCCATCCAATCTACTCAAGGCCTCCAAATCAAGTTCTCCGAAGTTTGTAGAGAGCTCATCATCACTATTGCCAGTTCCAACAGATGACCCTCCTCTGCCATCACTATTTGTCAGCAATGGAAGAAGCCCTTGGGCACTTCTTGAAGCACTTCTTCTCTTATTAGAAACTGATGTTGAATGCCGGCGCCTATTATACATTGACTCACGACCACACAGCATGCTAGTCCCTTTCCTCCGTATAGTATCTGAAAGGGAAGGAGAGCAACAAGTTCCATAACCTCCTCTGTGTCTTGGTGTTCTTTTAGACCAATAGCAAGGAATCCCACATCCCTGCCGACCCGGTAAATCCAAATGGTCATCCACCTCATCATCCCCATCATTCATTGAGGTTGTGGTGGCATCCCAGGACCCAACAGTGCTTGGATTATGATTGCAGTACCTATTATATGAACTAGTAGACAATGCAGGTGTGCTATAGGTGTAAGAAGAGTCTTCTTTTCTACTAGTTTTCAACAATTTAGATGGTGAATGCTGCCAATTCTTATGCTTAAGTTTTATTAACAATGGGGATGCCCCAGAAATCTTTCTTAGGTCTTCAGAATTACTATAGTCTTCAGTATCATCAGATTGCTCAACAGAGTCATCCCTTCCCAGACCTAAAGCCATTGAAGGATGACTCTTGAGCAATCTCCTTAAATTCAATTCTTTTTGTTGATACCTAGACAAAATATCCAAATGGGTATTAGCTTTCTTACTTTTTTTCTTGATCCCCATTGCTCTTTTCATTGATGGAGATACAAGGTTGGTATCCCGACACCTGAAAATCATGGAGGAAGACCTGCTCTCACCCAAGCAAGTATCGCTTCTGGAATCAGCAACATTCCTTGCATCACTCAAGCTATCGTCAAGGCTTTCTTGAATGGAACGAGACTCATAGTCTTCATCGAGATCATTTCTTGCAACTGCACTTTTTTCACTGGAAGATTTCTGAGTCTTCCAGTTGTACAAAAACACTCCTTTCTCTTTCCCATTATTTCTAAAGTGAGAATCCAAATGGGAATTATTATTATTCTTATTATAATTAGTATTGTTAGGAATGTCCCCATTTGGGATTACATTCTCATTATCGAATTGCTTCCAAACGGAGGCAGAAGTAGAAGCAGCAGCAGCGAGAGTTGCAGCAGCTGCAGATCTAGAGGAACTGAGGGGTGACTTCCAAGAAGAAGTAGTTCCTGGATCACGCAAAACTCTTGAAGCTTTTCTTATTTGAGTAAGCTCCTTCCTCAAATGCAGTCTACTGGGATCAGAAAATCTCATTTCTGACATCTTTCTTCTTCTTCCGCTACGTTTCTTTCTTGAATCAAGCTACGAGATTATGGTTAAGGAACAAAGAAACAGTGGAAAACCCACCAAGAAAACAGAATTTAGAGCACAACCCACATTTCCATTTCAATAGAAACTCAACCGAAGCATTAATGGGTTATAACAGAGAGCAATGGTTGTGGTAAAGCAGAGCAGTAAGTAAATGGAAATAGAAAAAAAAAAAAAAAAAAGAAGGAGAAGCTTTTAAGAGAGGAACAGATCTGACAAAGACGTTGACAGTGTTGATTAGCTGAGAACAAAACAGAGGGAGAGGCCAGAGGGTATGTGGGTCTAATGATTTGAATTGAATTGAATTGGGAGAATATGATTATATCATATCATATCATATGAAATGTGAAATCAAATGTACACTTTCTCGACTCTATCAATCTCGATTAAGCAGCAAGCTCTACCACTCCATTTGCTACTGCTACGAGCATTAGGGTTTTGATTTGGCGCCCCAAATGAAATGTTGAAAGTTTAATCTTTTGATTTTATGCAAAAATAGCACAAAACACACACACGCACACAAAGGAAAGCTCCTCAAATCAGTGAAGTGATAGTTCACATTGTCTTGTGTTGTCTGCATTCTTTTTTATTTTATTACAGCAATTTACTTTATTTTCATTAAATTTATTTTTTTATAATATATATTTTGAAGAAATTATACAATAACTTTATTTTTTTCAATTTTACTTTATTTTAACTGCCATTGGATAAATATACTTTTCTTAGTGGCTATAGATAAAATAAAATTTACTTTCAAAAAATAAAATAACCATAGAAAACACCTATATATTGCTACTATTACAACTGAAAAAAATGAATTTAATTTCGGATGGTATCAAATGTTACGTAAATCCTTGACCATTACAAAACTTTTTATAATATATTCAACGCAGTTCATAATAATAATAATAATTATTATTATTATTATTATTATTATTATTATTATTATAATATGAAAGATAGTGTAATGGCCTTATTTCTAATAAATTCCCTTATAGAAATCTAAAGCTAAATACAAAATTGAATTACACATAGTCTGATTTTGTATGTCACATTCAACCAAAATACGAATGATTTAATTTTGATTCTAAATGAAGCAACTTTATTACTTGAAAATTGCAAGTTTGATGGAGCTTTGTGTGGTCATCACATGAGTACAAGCAAACCCTAATTGGTCAATTTCTAGGTACACATTTGAAATGATGATAATTGTTTGGTCCATTTTTGCTTTGGTTAAAAAAAATTGCCAATTGTGGTGAAAGCCCAGAGAGTTTAAATGGTTTTAATTGAAGTTTTGAGTTGAAATTCTATACCAAAAATATATATGCCGAATTAATTTTTATCTATGGGGATTCAATCGAAGTTCAGTAAATAGTTAAAAAAATAAAAATGATAAATGGGAATGAAAATTATTTTGAAAAAAAATATATTTATAAATAGTAAAAAATTGAAAAATGTCCTTTAATTTTGCCTCCCAATAGTTATAATTATGAGGGTGCACTTTTCCTTTATAGTCAACACGATTTCAACAAAAATTTCATAATTGATAATTCATATCAAATCACCATTGTTGCTACAACATGCCCCCACCAAATTAGTGAAATTATTGACAAAAAATAATAATAATTACTATAGTAATTAATCTATACTTCTATAACTGGCTTCTTTTTCTTTAACCTATTCGCATGATAATTTTTTTCTCAGTTTTCAGGTTTTTTAGTAATTTTTCAAATCAAATCACTGCTGAAATTTTTTTTTTTTTTCAAATTCAGAAATAAAATTTATTTCTTGTGTTATATAATTACTTATTTGTTAAATTACTTGTACTATATTTGATTGTAAATTTTTTAATTAGAAAGTATGAATTTTTTATTATTTTCTATTATGGAATTGTAGATTTTTTTAAATTATTTTTAATTAAAAATATATGGATTTTCTTACCTTACTTGATTGGGTTGGATAGTTGTCAAGAAAAGTTCCAATGTCTAAGGCGTTAATTATGCTGTAAACTTCGGTCTTCAAAAAAAAAGAAAAGAAATTTTTTTAAAACAAATCACAATATGGAAGCAAAATTAAATAGTAAATTTCTTATTTCAAATTATTCTAATTAATTACAAGTAATAATTTTCCTTCCCTTTTTACCCATTAATTGTTTTTCATATGGGTACCTTTGAATTTGATGAGGTTAAAAGATAGTAAATATTACTCCTATAATGCATTAATCTTTTTCACTTTATTTAACTGTAATGTCCCGTGTTTTTAAAATATTTTTATATTGTATCAGGATATGCAGTGTTAATAATTTCTGTATATTATATGATATTTTTACGAGTTAATATGTATTTAAAACCTATTTTAATTACTGTGTATTATTTACAGTGTTTTATGTAAAATTTTCCCGGGACTTACATTTTCGGGGAAATTTTCACGTAAATATTTTAGTATTAATTATTTTTAATATATTTTCGGATTTACATGGACTCATACGTATTTTTAAAATACTAAATAAAGACTATGTGTGTATATATTTATTTAATTAGGGTTTAATATATATTACCCTAATATTTTATTATTTATTTATTTATTTATTGTTATTTAATTATTTTATTTATTATTAAATTATTAAAATTTTTATTTAGTATTATTTTATTATTATTTAATTATTTTATTTTATTTTTATTTTTCTTTTTCTTTTTTTTCTTTTTTCTTTTCTTTTTTCTTTTCTTTTCTTTCTTTCTTTTTCTTTTTTCTTCTTCTTCTTCTTCTTTTCTTCTCTCTCGCGCCCGACCATCACCCACCTCACCCCTCACCGTCTGCAACTCCGGTCACCTACCGTCGGTGTGCCTCCCAGCTTGCCACTGTCGTTCCCAGCCGTCCCCCGTCGCCAGCAGCTCCCTTCCCCGGCGCCGGCGAGCTTGTTTTCCTCTTTTGGCCGAAAATCGACCCTTCGCCGTTTCTCCCTCCTCCGGCCACCGTTTTCGACACCGCCGGTCTTCATCGACTCCTTGAGGTCCGGTGAGTGTGATTCTAGCTTTGGTTTGAGCTTAAATGGTCTAGAATTGCTTAGGTTTCGAATTTTCAATTTCGATCACATTAGGGTTTTTGATTTTTTTGAGCTTCGAATTGATTGATTCATGAAAACTCCCTTCACAAATGTTGTTCCTAGTAGCTCAATCTACATGTATGAATTTTTGGAGATTTTTTGGATTTTTGGGTATTTTTGAATATTTTAATATTATTTTCTAATTTTTGGAAATTAGTTATTTAAATTATGAAATTGGGGTTTATGGTTAAATTGGGTGTTGAAATGAATTATAGGAATTTATTTGGAATTTTTATGAATTTCTAAGTATTTATTTTGAATTATTTGAGTTTATGTAATTTTGGGAAAATTAGGTTAAATGTGTTTTTATTTGAATTTAATTGGTTAATTGGGTTTAATTATTAATATTATTGATAAATATGTTGAGAAAATTAATTTTGGATAATTGTATGATTTTTGGTGAATTTTTGAAGTAATTTAGGTATATTTATATATATAGGGGTATTTTGGTAATTTTACCCTAAATTGGCTAAAAATGTAATTTAATTGGTTTTAATAGTTATTTAAGGTATAAAAATGATTTCTATAAATTATTTAGTATTTTTAACTAATTAAAACTATTTTTCGTGAATTATTTTCAATTATATATATAATATACAGTTTTTCTAATAAAATGAGTTTTTATCGGTTTTTATAGTGTTTAAAGGTTAATTATGTAATTTCTACCTATAAAATTTATTTCTAGGTTGTAAGGATATTTTTGGTATTTTTGAATTATTCTGTGTTTGTGGACCCCGGTCGGTGGACTGTAGTTTGGAGTCCGACCGTGGGATTTTGATTGTGCCTTGTGTAGTTTTTCGAAGTGTGTTTCTTTGCAAGGTCGGCTCTACTCTTTTGAGTAGAGAGATGTCTGTTTTACAGGGGAGGTTCTGTCGAATTTTCGGTAGAATTCTCGTAAAACGTGATATCCAGTCGAACCCCTAATTTCTGATTCTGTGTTTAATACTCTAGATCGAATTCTATGATTTCTGTTAAGGTTATTCTGATGTCGATTACTTATTTCTTGTTTAGTTGTGCCGAGACCGAGGGCTAGTGGACCAGGCCTGTCAAACCCGTCTCGTGGAGCGCACTAGGTGAGTTACTATACTATATATACATGCTTAGGATGCATGATTTAGAAATATATGTTTTACTTTGATTAAAATGCATAAATAATGTGATTTGTATTTAAGTATATTTTTGGTTTATTTTTGATATATAATAAATTATATACATGTTTTATTAATAAAATATATTTAAAATGTTTTTAAATATATTTTTAGTTTAATTTATGATTTGATTGAATTCATTTGACGTATATATACTCGAAATATACCTGGTTTACGTTTGGTATATTTCCGGTATATATATGGTTTATATTGTTATTTCATTTAAATTCATGCATCATTGATTTTTGTGAATGAATGTTTTATATTTATTAATGAAGGATATCGATAGAACGTGCTACCTAGTGGGCAGCACTAGGACCGAGTACGTACCGGTACGCCTATAGTATTTAGGCTATAATACTAACTTATTTGTGGATACTGATTGATTTATCTGATGTGTGAGATGTGGTTTGTGGGTGTGATTGCTGGAGCTCGGTTGACCAAGTGTCTCGGGGCCAATCACACTAGCAGTCAGACTGCTGGAGCTCGATTGACTTAGTGTCTCGGGGCCAGTTTACTGTCCAAATGGATTAAGTGGATATATTTGGATTCAGTGAGCCTGTATGGCTAGAGTGTTGTTTAACACTATTTTCGAGGTTGCGATATCATAGGGTTCTATGTGATCCTTCATAAATCATGATTTTAAATAAAAGTATATAAAAATGATTTTACTGCATCTGTGTGAATTTGCCTGTATATATATATTGGATATATACTGTTGACTGTATGCATTATCATTTAGTGTGTATGTATATATATTATAGTAATTCACTCAGTGAGGTCTGACTCCCCTCCGTTGACTATTTTTCAGGAGAGTCAACTTCTTCAGACCTCAGTAGCAGGTCGATACGTCGGATTTCTTCCGCCCCGGCTTCTTTGTGTAAATTATCTACTTGAGTCTTATTTATTTAATCTAGACACTGCAGTAGTTGTGAATTAAAGTATTGGATTTCATGTATTTTATTTTAAAAGAGATGTATTATATTGAAACTGGATTTGTATTAAAGATTATATATCTATGAGATGAGATTTGATTTAAATCCAGTTGATGTGAATAATATTATGATATTATGATTTTTATTTCCGCTGCATATTATATGATTATTGTTATTATTGCATGATTTATTTTATTTTTAGGCTTGCTACGGGTTCCGGATTCGAAAGAATTTTCGTTCCCTAGCGTCGGTCATGGTCCCTGTTTTGGGACGTTAACAAACTTTAAAACATTAAGAATTTTACTATTAATCCCTCAACAGTTAACTTTATTTTTGTATATTTTTATTAAACTAGTTGAAAATAGAATAAAATTCTGTAAAAAATATTTTATTAAATTTTTCATTTTTTTATTTTATATTTATTTATAAATTACTTTTTTTCTCAATTTCTTTTACATTAATGAAATATAAAAAAATATATAAATCAATTTATTTCCTTTTTATTTCTTTTTTATGTATAGATTTGTATAAATATATTATGTAATTTTATCTTCATGAAATTTTTTTTAATAATTTTTAATTATTTGATGTTTTAAAAATTATTTCAATTGTTTCTGAATTTTTTAATTAATTATTTATTAATTATTTCATATATATTAACAATTTTTTTAAATCAATAGTTTATATATTATCTTTTATTTACCAAATAAGATTAATAATTTAACTATGACACATGAAACTGTTACATTAAGTAAAGTTTTTTCTTCTAATAAATTCAATGACATCATTGTTCTTATAAAAAATTATATCACAATTTCCAAAAAAATATAAAAATTTTAACATATTTTTTTAATTTCCCTCTCAATCCTCAAAAAATGCCTTTTACTATCAAACAACAGTTCCAAACAAAATTTAAGTCATTAATTAATTTGTATTTTATTTTATTTTTTCAATTTCAAATATTTATTTTATTTTATTTTATAATTTTTTTTATAATATAAAATAATATATAATTATACTTGTGAATGTATAATTATTTTATATTATAATTATTTTTTTATTTTATATTTTTATTATGCCAAAGTAGCGTTTTACACTCTCAAGTATTTAATTTATTGATATTGTAGTCATACTCTTTTCTATAAGAAAAGAATAAAACAAATAATTAATTTTCGTTGATGAATTTTTGTTCAAATTTAAAGTTAAATAAAAAAATTAAAAGCAAAAATAGTTTTAAAAACTTGGCATTTAATCAAAATATAATAGATTTATAATGGCATATATGTAACTAAACATGAATGTATACTCATAATATACGATTCACTCAATAATAAGAAATTTATTCTCTTACAAATAATTTAAATGATAAAAAATATAAACACTCAAATAAATTTGAACTTTCGTTTATCCCTACTCTCTCTTTACAGTGAGGATTTAAATCACTTGAACTCTATTTATTTAAAAAAAATAAGAATTTTAAATAATAATAATAATAGAACTGTTAAAAGCATAAGATCATTAATTTGCAGTTAATTTGAGCAATGAATGGTAACTTTATAATTATATTCATATATTATTTGACAATAATTAATAATATTTGTAAGTTCTAAACTGCTTTTTATTGATGATGTATATTATTATTACAATTAGTATTAGAGTTGTCAGTTATGTATTAATTATGTGTGTGCAATTATATGATAAACACACTCTCAACTGCATATTTCTTTTTCAGTAAATGCATTTTGAGTACTTACATACTTCTTTTTATTTTTTCCTTAAAAACAATTAAGATAAATACATAAATGTATTACAATTAGTAGTTGTCACTTATGTATTAATTTATGTGTGTGCAATTATATGATAAATACACTCTCAACTGCATATTTCGTTTTCAGTAAATGCATTTTGAGTACTTACATTGCTCAAATTCTCTACTTCTTTGTTTCTTAAAAACATTAAAGATAAATACATAAATGGAGTCTATTTTGATGTTTAAACTAATTTTTCTTATAATGAAGTGTTTGAACTGACAAACAAATTTCTAAATTAATTTCTCTAGCAAGGTTTATTGTTTACATGACTTACTTTAAATAGTAAATTAATTTAGATATCCTTTTTATTTTAGACTTTATTTTCTTTTTTATTCTAATTATTTCTTTTAAAATTATTAGAAATAAATAATAATTTTTTATTTATAAAACTAAACTAGAAAAATTAAATATTTATAGATAACGAGATTTAGTGTTCGTTTAACTGTTTGGTCACCACAATACTAATTGAACATAAAGCCCACTAAGGAATATAAAGTAGGTTTGAAGCCCAAATAAGAGAAGAAATTGTCACCTAAATGAGATTGGAGATACACTGTACGACAATTGGATTCCGCGGAAATTTTCAGAAGCCATCATCAGAAAATGGGTTCAGAAACTGGATATGAGTTTTTAAAATATCCACTCAATCTTGCGGTTAGCCTCCGTTTTATATGTTGTATTTTATTATCTTTAATTATTCAATTACTTATTTATTACCGTGCAAATTACAATTGGTTCTATCCAATTTCCAAGTTTTACAATTAAATTCAAATTTGCATATTAATCCAATTTTATATAATTTTGTATAATTCACGACATTTATCACAAATAATACAAAACATTCATTAAAATAAAGATAAATAAATAAGTGCTCATGAAAAAAATGGGAGAAGGAGAAACGAGTTACAACCATTATGCATGAACAAATCATAATGAAAATTATAATAATAAATTGATTTATCACTTAAATAAATACACAAAAGACAATATGAAAAGACATTGCCTCTATACATAAAGATTACCTTAAAACAAAGAGAGATCGCCTCTTTAAAAAAAAAAATGGGCTCAACAGTGAATGAGTTGAGTTTGAGGGTTTTAACTTTGTATTTGCATGGATTTGGGTTTAAAATGAGTTTAGATTTTTAAGTCCATTATTAAAAGGATTCCGGACTTTCTTGTATTCAAGTTTCACACGTTCTCATTATTGGATTTCTTTGTAAGCTGATTAAACTGAGCATTCACAGTAAATTCTCTATTACAGGCCGATCAAATCGGGTATATACAATTTTTATTTCATAACTTTAGTTAAAATAAATGTTATTTATTAAAAATGTATTTTATTTTTATTTTTAATTATAATAACAAAATTTTTATTTTATTTTAATCTAATTTAATTGAATTTTTATTTTCACTCTTTCATATCATTTTTTAAAATAATTAAGGTTTTTTATTTTATTTTTATTTTTAATAATAATGGTTCATTTTATTTTATTTTAATAATATTATGTACATTTTATTTTAAAATTTAATGTATATGAGTGAAAGATTAAAATTAAAAATAATAAAAAATAAAGATTAGTATAAAAAAAAGAATATTTAAGTTAATTTGCTATTAAAAATAAAATATACCAGCACTTTAACCTACAAAATCTATTAAAAACATGAATTTAAAAATTTTTTTCTGGTTTAAAAACTTAATAATTAAAAAATTAATTTAAACACTAAAATAGTAAAAATTAAAAAATTTAAACACTATACATTTATCCAAAAACAATAGTGATTCATTGCTTGCGAATAAAGTTATGGAAAATTATAAAGAGAAACAGTTTTTGAATCATAAAAAGAAAAGTTGAAACTCTAAAAAGGGTTGGTCTAGAAACTAGGAAAAACAAAGTTTAATGACAACAAAATCAAAATCTTTTTGAATTTTTGCAATTTTAATTAATTTTTTAATTTATCTCAATTTGGCTAATTGGTTATAATTTTATTTTATATTTTCTTAATTGTTTCAAATTATCTCCATTTTGCATACGTGACAGACTAATCTAGTAATTTTACTATGAATATTTTGTAATAAATTTACTATTTATTCAAATATTGTTTATTATTGTATAATTAATAAAAATTATAAAATAAAATAATTACTAACTGAGTGGCCCTCCAATATGTGCAATTAAAATAACTATAAAAACGGAATAAAATTAAAATGAATTTATCAAAAAATAAAATCTAAAAATAATATAAAATTTTTTAAAAATTGGTTTTTTTAATCATTAGGCTAACAAAATATCAGTTAAGTGGCAATTACTCATTTTATTTATTTTTTTTTTTTATAAAATGCTGAAATTTTCTACAAGGAAAATTTGCTCAATATTTATTATTTTTTATATTTAAAATGTGAAATTTAATTAATAAATTTTCTAAAAGAATTTGTAAAATAGTGGCAGTCACAAGTAGACAATATTTTTCGTCACACTTTGGCCATTAGTGACTTTATCCTCTTTCTATTAATTATCAAATTGAAAGGCTTACGGTAACACAAAAGAAGTTGATTAAAGCGGTAAGAGTGATACTCATAATGTTTAAAGGAGTTAAAGTTTATGAGTTCTAGTTTTAGAAATGTTTAAGTTGAGTTTAAAGTGATACTCATAATCTTAAAGATTATGGGTATGGGTTCAATTTTCAGTAATCTTCCCATTTATTTATTTATTTATTATTTCATGCCAATCACCTTCTTCTTCAATTTATTTATTTTTTAATTTCTTTAGGATATTATTGATTAATTAATTAATATAGCAAAACAGAATTCTCATTTTTTCTCTCTCTTTCTAACATGTGATTTGATGGTCAAAGATTGATTTTGCACTTAAGAAGTAACATGGTTTTACATGATAATCAATTGGTTTATTAATTGATAATTTACACTAAAACATGTATACATAATTTGCCAAATCACATGCATCTTTCACTTTTATGTATATCTCCATTAGCAAAATGGTAAAATATGGCATTTGCTAGCATTTTAGATGACATAAACATTATCTTGCATATCATATCACAAATCTACCATTTAGGAGGCATATTTCAGCACTATCAAATTTCATAAACATATACATTTATTTTTTCTTTTTGAAGTAACTCATCCATGTTTCATTCACTAGTTATCTATTAAAAAAAAAATTATATTCACTAGTTAGTCCAGAACTTATGTTAAAATTAAAATCAAGTCCATTAAATTTTAACTTTTTTTTTTTTTAATATGGTTCTTATAATATTATTTCATTTGCGCTTTTTTGGCTTAATCACATTCCTTAAAATTAATTATTCACCATCAACCATGCATGGATGCTACCTCATGAGTTGTGGCAAATCTATGTTTTTTCATGTTTCTTGAAAGGAATTGCCCCAAACAAACAAGACACACATAATTTGTTTGCATACATTTGTTAAAGAACAAATGGGAAAAAAAAAAGCAATTGTTTGATGAATAATGAAAAAATCAGAAAAAGCTTATCAAATGTAGACAAAAAGGAAAAAAAGAAAAATTGGCCATAATGAGTATTGTTAGATCCCACCACTATTAATATTAATCAAAAGATAGTTTTTAAGTTGCATGATGAGCTTTGGTTGTGGAATTAAGAAAATTTGGCCCAAGATGCCATGCAACTACTTTAGAGGTGATTTATGGTGGAGACATGAGAAAGAAGCAATCCCCACTTCCTTTTGATTTTAAGTAAAATGTGGGTATTGCTATTATTCTTCTTGAATGACACTTTCTGTTTTTGATATTTCATTTTAATAACTTCCAAATATCAACTCCATAATGATAATAATAATAATAATGGACTCCACTCCATTTTTTTTAATTTTTTTTCCATTAATTCAAATTGAGCTAGTTGAATCTCGTAAAGAGGCAGAACTCTTTTGATGTTTGTTTCTTCATACATAATTTGCCACATTAAATTTTTTATTTTTTAAATTAACATGATCAATTTTTAGAAAATTTTGTTAGGCTACTCAACTAAAAATTAGCCATGGCTTCATTAAAATTTTGAACCTAAAAGTCAGAATCTCATTAAATTTTAGCAATGTATAATGTATCCTACATGTAGAGTAATTCATAGAAACACAATATATATATATATGTAAGTATTTTCCTACAAATTTATACAAATGACTTTATTTTTATACCAACTTCTGATAGATTTGGATAAAGTAATAAGACTTTATGAAGCTACCATTTATTAAACGAATTAGTCATATATCCTATTGATGATTATATGTTAGGATAATTATTATAAAAAATTAATTATGTAAACATGTATAAGACATATAATTAAATTACTTATCAGAAGATATGGACAAGTCTTGCCTGTCAAATATAAGTATTTTCAAAACAGCATTCCTGAAGTTGTTTTTTGGATCATGAAATTGCAAATTATTCTGTTTAGTATGCATTTGAAACTCATGAATCATGACTCATGAGTACAAATCAGGCCCCTGATGGACAAATAGACAGTTAAGAATTAAGATGGGCGGAGTGTCAGTCACTGGTGCTAAGTGTAGCTACAAATGTAATTGAAGCCACAAATGTGAGCTCCCCAGTAGAATGAACAAGAACAATGAGCCAGCAACTGGTTCGTGTTCAGCTGAATTCGTCAGTATAACTGGTTTGAAATGCAAATGGCTTCAACCAGGGAAGACAAACAAATAGCATGTCAATGCTAGGACAAACTCAGAAATGGAGAAAAATCTTGAGTGAAGAAGATACAATCTGCAGCATAAGTACTCTGACTTCGGATTTGCAGAGGAGCCGGGAAAAATATCATTGCACGATTTATTTTGTCTTTACAGGACATCAAGTGCAGCAAAGTCTTTTGGTTATACTGAGGTTAAAAAAAATGGAGCATCTTTTCATCTGAAAGATGCAAAATGGAACAATAACAAAATACAATAGCCAAAAGAACGTCTCCTATAAAAGACTCACGAATCCATGTTTAAAATTCTCTCTGCAAGCAACAGATCATCAGGTGTGGTGACCTGCAAATTTAAATAGCAGGTGAGATACATATACCATTTTCTTTTTGTGTTGTGCTCTATAATATTACAACTAAGTTAAACGAAATCCATCATGAAACGGCTAGAGTGAGAAATGCGAGAAACTAACCTACCACATAGGAGGATAGTAACTGTATTTAATTAAAATTATTCTCAGATAGCCAATAAAAAAAAAAAATGTGTGATTTTATCATGTAACTTTTTTGTAAGAGAAATGGATTCGAAATTTTCCTTTTCTTTTTTTCACTAAGGTGTAAATGTAATACCTTGATATTTGTGTAAGATCCTTCAGTTATGTATACAGGATGTTTAAGGTGCTCCACTATAGAGACATCATCAGTGACTTCAAGACCACCTCTGTACAAAAACACTGTGTCAAATTCTGTTTCATAAATCATTAATTTAAAATATAAGAACTGCAAAAAGTATGGTTGTTATACGAATATTTCCTCAATCCAAAGATTTATATAGATTATTGTACGCATAACATTACAGTGATTGGTAAATAGAACATATATTAACCACTTTTCTACAAATAGTACATCATCAGAGAGGTGAGTAATAACATCAAGCAAGTTTATGTAATAAATGTATACAGGATGTGCTCACAGCACAAAACCTGAGCCAACCTGAGCCGCCCCCCCCCTTCCTCCTCCTCCTCTCTGTTAAAAAAAAAAACATCTTTTGGCCAAAATTTTTTTATCATAGACTATAAACACAGAGAGAGAGAGAGAGAGAGAGAAATCAAGTTTTGTCCCATACCAAAATCTCATTGAACCCTCATATGAAATACAAACGGTATCCACATTTGCTTTGCTAAAACACAATGTGGCAGCTAATGTGCCACACTGATGTCAGATCATAGTATATGTACAAACTTCAGTTTATGGATATATCCAGAAATTGATGTAAAAGACTTCTTTATTTGTTGTTTGCACCAGTGTCAATATATACGCAGATAAAAACTTCTCGCAACATTCGTTATTGGAAAAATCTTACCAGCTAACAATAAAAGCATAAAATACCTGTTCACAAGCTCAAAGCCTTTTTTAAGCAACTCAGGCTTCATCACCTGCAGAAATAGAAATATTCATAAGTAGTTGTTTTAGTATTCAAATTCCTTTAAAAAATTAGAACTCTTTTAAACTTTAACCTGTGGGGTATGCATTTCCCAAAGTGTTTTTCGGTCAAGAGTTCTTACTACAAAAGAATCACTGTTTGCCTGCATATATAGATAGCAAATAAATAATCAGATAAGTAATTGGATAACTAGAATGCCTAATCTTTCTACAGAAACAAAAATGAAAAGGCTCAATTTATCAGTTTCTGTACACCAACTCCTTTTAATAGATATTAAGTGCTCCTCACATGATGAACAAGTAGTTAGAAAATATAAAGAAAAAAGAAGTTTGGGAAAAACATCAAGTGCAGAAAGGAAAAAGGAAAGGTCTAAAGGAAACGAATATGATGAGGAAAAAAAAAAAAAAACAACCATCATGCAAAAGCTACTTGAACAGAGAGCACCCAGGCTTGTTAACACCTGTAAAAATCCTGAAATATGACAATGTATTGTGATCACTCAATGGTTTTCATAAATTTATTATTAACTGATTTGACCTATTGTTTCACGTCTGAAATCGTCAATTGCTCCATTTTCCAATCATGATGATTAAAAAACAAAAGAAATATATAAATCAAGTGAAGGATATTCTTCTTCCAGGCTTTTCCAAGCCATTTGATGCCTTAAGTACAATTTTCCAGTTTATTCAAATATTTTAAAAAAAAAAACTATATTTTTTAGCCATGAGAGGTATTTTCTATTGACTAAAACATACCTCTTTAATTGTAGCTTTGACAGGAACACCAAGCACGGCTGCTCCATTTGTCCAGGCATCTCTGAGAACCTAATCACAAGAAAAGGCCCATTAACTCGGAAAATTATATCTGAGGTGCACAATTTGTTTATATGGAAAATGACAGAAATGAAAGCTTTATAATTGTATCAGGATAATCTATATTATATGCCTCTTAAGTTTAAGGACAGCAAGTGTATTTTCCCAGAAGGTTCACTTCATATAAGATTTTAATATGATAATGTTCATCTTATTGAACACAAACTGCTGTTGTATCATTCAGACATAATGGCAGACCTACCAGTATAATGGCCATACACCATGATCCCTCACTGCATGGATTTTTATTCTAGAGTCAAATATTATTCCTGTTTTTGTTCTTTACATCTTTTTAATTTCCATTCAACATTTAAAATATGTGCTGCATAAAAATGACAATGCCTAAAAACTTTTCTGTGTATACAGTTCTCTATAAGAAGCAGCTGATGTCAATGCATCTAATATGTGTAGACAATAAATTTTCTGACAAAAACCTTTTCTATATCTGCAGATGACACCAGAGGCCTAGCTGAGTCATGGACACAAACAAGCTCAGAGTTCAAATCAACTGCCTGCAGAGGAAAGTGGCATATAATGATTAATAAACAAACATTTTGCAACACCATTACTGACCATTCAAAAAATTATCATTGACATTATTATTGTTACTACATAATCCACTATTAAAAGAAGATTTAATATTATAATAAATATCAAGGCTTCAGCGGATAGGACAGCAAAGATAAATGTAAATCCTACAAACCAGGAACTGTATAACATAAACAATTGTCCGACCAACTATGCCCAACATAAGCAATTTTCCAACCAACTATGCCCATGTGGCTGAGAAAATAGTTGCTATTCAACATATATACATTGTATATTATATGCTGTACATTAGTCAATAAGAGTATAGATATAGTCATGAAGTAGATCAGAAAAAATAAATATAAGACTTTCATTTGCCCTTCTTTCTTTATTTTTCTCTGGAATATTATGGGATGAAACCTTGTTTTTGGTCTTTTTGGTGTTTCATGAATGGTTTGTTTGGAGCGACATTTCTAGCTCATGTGATTGGAGATCCCTTCCGCTCTAGCATAGAATTTCTTAGTTGTATTTTTGTTATTTTCTATCCTCCTTCCAAATGATACTCTCTCGATTCTGTCTCTTAATAATTTTTTTTTCTATCATGAAGAAGGAAAGAAGGAAGAAAAAAGAAAAGAAGAGCAAGACATTGTCAAAACCAAAAAGTTGGTTCAGACCCTATTTTGCCTGCCCAGACCCTTAATTATGCAGGGCATTAGGCACTTTCTTAATTACACTAAGGTGCTAGTTTAAGAAAATAGTCACTTCCCAGGAGAACAAGTATCTAAGACATAAATCAGCAGCATAATTATCACATCAGGATTTTCATTCAAAAAGTAAGTTCCTCATCACCATGTATCTATTGCAATTTGCAAACAAAAGAAAATTAAGCAATATCAGATACTGAAAGTAAAGAGTAAGCATAAAATTGATAACTGATATGTTCAAATTATGAGCATGGAAGGGTGTGCATTTATTCTTAATCTTCCTCTATTGTCTATTCATTTTTTCTACTTATATTTAGAAAGCTAGATGGATTAGCTCTAAAAGATACTAAGGAAAAACCATCTTTAACATTCTATAGTTGACATCTCATGCTTTTGACTTATGTGCTCTTCAAGCCCATGACAAGTGATTTTAACGAGTGACAAGAAAGTAATCAAATAAATGCCAGATAGGTAATTGTTGAGCATAAGAAAAAAGCAATACAAATCATGCAAGTCTTAGAAAGGATACAGAGCCTTAATCAACAAGTATCATTGTGCACCTGAAGCCCATTGTATACAGAATCTTGTCTTTCCTTCCCAGGCAGGGCAAATTTGAGGTCGACATTGATATTTTCTTTGGCATCTGAGGAGTCCATATATTATTTTGAATTCTCATGAACTGAAAAAAAACACTTAAGAAAACTAAAGCAGAATCCATGTTGTGATAATTAAGCCCATAACAAAAGTACAAGGATAGTGAAACATGTAGGTGCACACATACAAACATGTGCATGCATGGACATGCACAAATATATCTTCAGAGAGAAAGAGAACCTTCAAAAATATCCTGGTAGGATGGATCACAGACTACAACAATCTCCTTCACTTCTATCATTTTTGAGAATGTGTAAAAACTGCAAAAGTTACAACAGAATCATTTTTAGAAGCAACCATAGAATTGTTTATGTACAAATCTAGACTTAGCAAACCCATCTACAATATCTTCGCATGAAAAAATATAGACATGAATAATGTCAAACTGTCTCAGAGCATATTTTGAAGCAAACTAATATTCTATGTGAAGACGAAAATTGAAAACCTAGTAGAGATAATTCCCCCATCACCCTGAACAGCTCATAGTAGCAACATGGCATGCAATATGGTCCATTAGTTTCTGATGATGAAAGTAAGCATAAGATGGCATTCGATTATTTGTGCACAGAAAAAATTTATATTCCAATTAGTGTATCTAATTTTCAATCAAACATACCTTCCATGGAAACCAGGTAATCCGTGCACCCCATTCTTTAACTCAAAGAAAAAGAATCCACGTATCCCATTTTTCTAAGGTATGCTTGAATTATTTGTTCATGAAATTACCAAACTTTAGCCAATTGAAGTTTCAAAAAGTCATTTACAAAGATTCCAAGCTTGCCCAATAGTCTACTTGATATAAGTTGTCAAGATTTACCTGTACAAAGCTATTGGTTGGCCCAACAGTGGGAGATACTGCTTTGGCATGCTTGCCTATTGTCACAAAGATAACAAAAACATCATCTGGAAGATGAAAATAAGTAACTATGCATAATAAAGAAAACATAATTTTTAGTTTGATTGAAAATCTGCAACTCTATGTAAGTTTAAATGCTTATGGTTCGATTGAACACATAAAACAAACACTTAAAAATTCAATACAGGTGAAAAATGCTAGTTACATTGGAAGAATAAAAAATGTAGTTGTCAGTTCCTTTGAGATGCATAAGTCGTCAAATCAATAGGTTATCACAATACCATAAAAAATCTATGAAGCATCTTTAAGATTATGAGGTTGAAAATATAGGATTTTGTACAATATGAAGTCATGTAAACACTTAACATAATAACAATCAGATTTGCCCAAAAGATTTATTGTTCAAAAACTCTCAAGCTCAACCCTTAGATACATGTTGCGGTGGCATAGCCGTTTATCTTTTTAATCTCCACTTCTTTTTAGAACTTCCTAATTTTTTGTCCGTGTGGTGTTTGTGTGAAATTGGAAGAATAGAGTAGATGGGGTGGCCATGAGTAAACATTGAAATTTCTACCCTTCTCTTTCTCTCCCACTCTACACACACTTCCACAGTGACAGCTACTGCAAATTAAATACCTGCCTTTGAACTCATGCTATCACAAGACCAATATAAACCAATTCTCTTATCTTTCTCTACTAATCAAATAACTCACAAAAGCAATATCTAAGTTATAGAACCTGCAACCAGATTCTGATGCTCAAACCATCAAATACCCTTTTTTTTTTTCTCCAAGTCAATTTAAATAATAAGCCCAAAGATAAACCATATCTAAATATGAACCCCAGGTTTAATAACTCAATGAATTTTGAACATAATTAAACATAGAAAAGAAATGGAATATAATTTCAAACAATTCCATGGGTTGAAATTAGAATTGAGGGTACTAAACAAAGAACATACACCCATTCGTTTGCCTTTCCCTCCAGCCAAAAGAATGACTGATACACTCTTCTCTTTCACAGTCACCGAGCTCTGATAACCAACAACATGGATCAGCAAAAAATTAACCCCATACTAACAATAAATACATGAACAGAAATCTAACTTGATTAATACTTACATTTTCAATGTTAGCAGAACATTTGACGGTGGCAGTAGCAATTCTAGGCAGCTTTTTTGGATTCCAAGTAATTTTATGGCCTGAAACAAACAAAACCCAGATTCAAAAATTAACTGAAAAATATAAGCAAGAACACTGATTTATCAGAATAAAAAGGAAAGTTTTTGGCTTGCCTGATGAGAATTTTAAGTGAGAAAGTAAATGAAATGACTTGGCGGGAACTGGCTGATGATTATTACATGGAAATAATGAATTAGAAGAAGAAGAAGTAACAGTTGTAAGGTTGATGTGAAGAAGAGAATGACTAAGCATTTTCTGTTTGTTAGTAAATTTTGTAAGGGAACAGAGAAACAGAGAAACCAAAGAGTTGAGTTCAGTTCCAGACAAAAACTGTAGAGGTTGGTGGGCGACTGCTGAGTGGTAATTGTTAACTAACTATTACTATATGTGGGTTTAGTTTAAATATGTTTTTTTAAGAAAAAAATAATTTATTAAATTTATTTATAATTAAAACTGAATTAATTTTTTTTAAATTATTATTTTTAATATATAATTTTTTTTTAACAACTAATTTAAATGGCCAAATTTCATAGTATATACTCTCAATTAAATATGTTGATTATATAACAAAATATTTTACCAACTAATCTTTTTAATATATAAAAGGAAAAATTACAAATTTAGTGTCTCAACTTTTGTATTTTTCTATTTGAGTATTTGAACTTTTTTTTTATGCAATCAAATATTTAAACTTTAGAAAAACATATCAATATAATATATTAGGCAGATTTATGTTAATTAGGTGCTAACTTAAATCAAATAACACCCACTTTTATTCTAGTTATTGGTAATGTCATGTGTTATATGTAAAATTATTTATAAGGATATAAGTTTTATTTTACTTTTAAATATATATTATTCAAATTTGTGCATGTAAATAAAATATTTTTTAATTTAAAAATTAAATATATGAATATTAAAAAATTAAAAATATATTTTTCATTATAATGTTGATATAATCAGAATATATAAGTGTAAATAAATTAATAGTATTAATGATAATTATGCCTTAAAATAATAAAAAAATGTTAAAAAATAATAGAATCAAAATGATAATTTATAAAAATTATGAGGATCAAAAGAAAATTATTTAGTTAAGGAAAGTGAAGCAAAAACACGAAAATATTTAAAGAATATAAAATTTACAAGTTGAAATGTTTGTAAGGTTAAATTTTATAAATTAAAGTATCTGTAAGATCAAATTTTAAGTATAGTGAGCTAATGAGATTTTCACCATAAGTTCAGAGGGTTAAATATATATTTGGCTTAAAATTAAGGGGGTGTATTTAATTAAGACTTTTAAATACTTTGATTGATTTTAAAAATTAAGGGGTATTCAATTCTATTTTTTAAAGATTTTTTAAAAGTTAAGGTGTATTCAATGATGACTTTTATAAGTCTAAAAAAACAATTTATAAAAGTTAAGAAGTATTTAATTATAACTTGTAAAGAGTTAATAAAAGAAAATTCATATTTTAAAAGTCATAAATTTTTATGGACAATAAAATTTTATAGACTTTGAACGATTTTTATTATTTATATCAACTTATAAAAAGTCGTTTAACTTACCTCAAGAATTTGAATAACTTTCAAATATGATGCTCCGTAAAAATGCCATAAGATACTTTTATTACTTATTGATATTTCAATTTATTTTCATTTTTTGTTTATCATATTTTTTATTATATATATGTTAAGTAAAAATTTTTTGGTGGATTATAGAAAAATCTATTAGCTGAAAAAAATTCTTTGATATGTTTTTTTATTTGAAATTAACAAAATAAATGTCTTAAATATTTTAAAATATAATTAAAAACATCCACTTTTAATAATTATCTTAAAAATTTTATTTTTATTATATGATAAAAATCAATTTTTTAGATCAAAATATATATATTAAAATTAATAAAAATTGTCTAATGTCAATAAAAATTATAAAAGATCTTTTAAAATAAAGTTTATAAAAATCTTTAACAAATTTATAAATTCTATAAAAAAATTTTAAAATAAAATTTATAAAAGTTATTAAACTCTATAAAAATCATTAAAAATCTATAAATTATACAAAATTCATTTACTTAAAAAAAAATCTATAAATATCTTTAAAAGTACTAGTCTGTAAACCTAACAAAGTGTAAAATTGTTTGTAATGTAATGAATCTGACCCAATAACTTAAGGGCATGTGATGTGATTATTGTTTATCAAGTGGAAGTCTTGGTTGCCGTCTAGTCTGTCCAGGCATTTCAATCATATAAGCAAGCTAGTCAATTTTGCACATCTTCAAGTAATACGATAAAAATTATTATTTTTACAACGAGTAATTTATAAAGAAAAAATAATTAGCTCATAAATCCTAGCCTCTCCGACCTCAAATATATGTGAAAAAACTTGTAAATTTCGGTTGAATTTGACTATTTAACTTTTTATTATTATTATAATTCAACATACTCACGCTAATCAGAGACAAAATATATTTCTGTTTTTAGAATTAGGAAAAGAAGTATATTCTATATCCTAAAAAAGACAGGATATTTTTTTTAAAAATAAAAAATATATATATTTTGTCCCTAACCAACATGTATATTTTGTATCATAATTAAAAGGGATAAATACATAAATGAATGTCCAAACTTTTTCACTTTTACTATTTTAGTGTTCAAACAATAATTTTTTACAATTAGATATTCGAACCAGCAAAAAAATTTTAAAATGGTGCATCTAATAGATTTTATAAATTAAAATACTTATGCATCTTATTTTAAGTAGTAAATTGACTTTCAATGACCCTTTTTATATTAGATTTTTATTTTTTAATCTAAAAATTTATTTTTCACTTATATATATATGTATATATATTGAATTTGAAAGAAAATATATTGAATTATGAATATTATTAAAATTAAAATAAAATAAACTAATTAAACTATTATTATTGAAAAATAAAAATAAAATAAAGATATTAAACTTTTTTAAATTTACCTTAAAAAGTGAAAAGCGAATTGCAATTTAACTAAAATAAAAATACAACTAATAGTTTATTTTTTATAATTAAACAATAAAAAATAAAATAAATTTTTAATGAATAAAAAATTTATTTGAATGGAACCATGAATTCAAAATTAAATTCAACTATTATCGTAAATAAAATAAAAATAAAAAATGTTTAATTTTCAATTTAATATGATAAATAAAAAAATCATTTTTAATAATTTAAAAAAATAATTAGAATAACAAAGAAAATTAAATTTAATAAAAAAGTAAGCATTTTAAAAATTAAAACCTGCGACACCATTTATGCATTTATCTCTAATTAAAAAAAGTCAAATAGTTAGGCCTGAGTCAGTCTTGACAGTTAGTATGAGCTTCTCGTTTAGCTTAAACTTACCTTTGGATTCCTATCAATAATACAGCAATAATACCTTCTTCTCCATGAGACGCCACAGCCAAAACATACAATAAATGCTTAAGACTACGAAGCCCTTAAATGGCCATTTTTAGTTCCCAAAAGTCAAAACACAGCTCAATTCTTCCAAATTCATTGTCTGTAGCTGGTCCCTCCAGTGAGATATATGAACCAGTTCTTCCACATGTTAAGTAGTACCTTAGAAGTCCCCAGGAAAAGAAAACCAAGAGAAAAGAACTAGCAATAGGGATGGTACCAATGTCCAAAAGTTATGCTAACAGATTCTCCATAATAAATTATAACAACACAGCGCTCTAAGTATCCTAATAGCAAAAGAGTTTGAAAGGAACATTACATGGCTAACTGGATAATACCTATCCTTCATGTTTGGGTCTTTTGCTTGGCCTTCTCAATAAGAGGCTTCAGCTGCTTCTTTTCAGCAAGAATCTTTAGGAAATTGAACAAAAAGGGTATGTAATTGTGCTTCCTACGAATATTTTCTGTTCTCCACTTCTTGAATTTTTCTTCCTCCATCAAAATCTTTTCCGTTGCAGCCTCAATCCCAGAATTTACCTCTGATAGAGATTTGCTCAATTGCTCCGAATTACTGCTGTCCACCAGTCTATCAGATTGGAATGCAGCCAGCTGCTGCAAGATACGTTCCCTCTTCCTTTGGAGTTCCTTGAGTTCAGCTGTATATATCTCTCTCCTGTTCTTGATAACTGCCATGAGATTGAATCTTATTTCACTTTTGGAGTACCGCTCTATACGTTCTTGGATCACTGGTTGCACCATTTGCAACCAGTCCAGATCACTGTTCCCTCCAGTGCACGGGCCAAGGCTAATGGGACCCTCTTTCAAGCCATCAAGCTCATATAGCACTCCATCAACAGGGAGATAACTTATAAAATGATAAACATCATCATCTTTTCCAGCAGCCTTCTGCTCCTCAGGAACAAACGGCTCAGGCCTTGCAAAACTGTTATGAGCTGTACGTATAACTTCACTGTTGTTAATAGCCAGACCTTTGAGCTCAGGAGGAAAATTCCTAGTGAACTCTTTCAATTTGGACAATTCTTCGCCAATTTCAATATCTGGGCAGTTCATGAGGATAGATAGAATTGCTTGGGTTGCACAAGCATTATTAATAACCTAGAAGGGAATTAAGAAGGAAAAAGTAAGGTTCAATTTGTAACAATACATCAAAATGAGTCTAATGGAAAACAAACCTGACTGGCAAAAAAGAGATTGGCATTTGAATCCTTGATGACAGGACGTTCATCTTTTTCACCAGGATGCCATTTGAAAAGGAAAATCAACCCATATATAGGCCTGAAAAAAGAGAACAAAGAAAAAAGATTGGTATGTTAACTTGAAAAAAAGGGTATGCCTTAAACTGAAGTGAAAAAGATAATAGAATAGGGCAACAAAATTGAAAAACCAACCTAAGGCTGTCTAGAGAATCAAGATCCAAAGAATACAGCTCTTCAACCTGACAACACACATCAATATACAATGCAGACAAAACATACAAAGAGAGGAGCAACCATTAACAACTACACAGCCAAAGTGTCGAAAAAGTTCAACTCCTACATCTTACTATGGCGTTCAATTAAGTTGCATAGAAACAAACGAAGGCAATTAAAATTATTACTCGGACAGGGTAGAGACATTAAAAGCAGGATAATTCTATGAATACAAATAGAGTGTATGACAAGAGGAACCATTAAAAAAATCATAATATATGCAGATGGGCACAAAGATCTTTGCTTTGAAAATACAAGATAGAGAAGTTGTAAAACAGAAATTTGATAACAATAATTACATAAATAAAAAAAATTACCTGAACCCCTTTGACATGCATTTGCTGTATAAGTTCAGTAAAAACACCTGAAATCCAAAACCAACAAAACAAACCTTTTGAATTCTATGCATTTGAATTCTCGTACCTAATAATAATAGTAAACAACAACTCTACTGCATACAACCATCAAGCTAAACACCCAAAAGCGAACAAACTGATTCAGGAATTAGGGTTTAGTTTAATAATGCAATGTAATTGTACTAGTTAAAGCAAGAGACCATTGAAACCCTAACAAATAAAATTGACAAATAGAAGTGAATCTAAAAAATGCAATCGGGTCAGATAAACAATCGATAAGGCATCATCAGCGTCATACAAAAATCAGATAAATTAAGTGAAAATAAAGAAAATACCAGGATCAGATTCAATAGTGCACCAAGACATGATGAAATCAGAGAAAAATTATGAAATTGGTTAGGGATGCGAAACAAAGGGAAGGGATTGTTAATTCAAGCAGATTGATTTGGTTGCAGCAGAAAAGGCCCCGTTTTCAGAACTGAGTGAGACCGAGTGAGAAGAGAAGAAGGCCCTTTTATTGCCATGAGACGAGCACAGCTAAAGACTCGTCCGCAAGACAACTATAGTGTTCATTTAATCGCCACGCTATCTGAAATAAAAATAAAATATAATTTTTTTCTTTGTTTTTTTTTTAAATAATAATACAAAAATTGAAAATACGATTTTTTTCCTTATATGAAGTAATAATTATTTTTTATTTTGAAATTATTTATTCGTAAGAATTTTAAACAAAATGTATTAAAGTATAGTTGATTTTTTTATAAGTTTATGCTAATGTATGACAATTAATGCTATAAACATAATTGAATATTTTGAATTTCTGTTTAATTATTCATGTTTTGCTAATTACTAAATTATATTTTTATATTCAATAGAAAAGTATATTTAAATATAAATTATTTAATCATTGAGAGGAAATATAATTTTAATATTAAAAATTTTAACAAACTCAATAAATATTAACTATTAGATGAATATATGTTAAAGTTGAGATAAATAATTTTTATATAATTTATAAATTTTTAATTAATTTCATTTAATGGTTTTAAAATTTTACATAATTTTGTTTATTAAAATATATATATATATATAACAAAAATGACGTAACAGAATGATAGATAATAACAATCGAATATTATTAAATCGCACACGACTGTCAATAATTAATCTTCTATAGTGAGTTAGGCTATAGACATCAAAATTTCAGAAAATTTAGAAAAACAAAAGAAGAATTCAAATTATGATAAAATTGTCGTCCAAAAATAATAAAGAAAACTTAAATAGTAAATTCTCAAAACAATCCTAAACAAAATAATAAAATAAAACCACAAAAATAGGAAATCACTAAATTGTCCATTTAAGGGCCTAAATGATAGAATTTGAACAAAAAGTGATGGATCTCACGAGCAAAGCTTATCATTTCGAATCATTAGCTCATTTCCACATAAAGTAGATTTTTAAATCGTTCAAATTCGATACTTGAAATTTGTCCAAAATTACAAAACTGTCATTATCGTAATTTGTCAAATATTTACATGTATTGAAGGGTTATAAAAATCAAGCTCAAGTTATAAAAAATTAAACGAGAGCTCAAGCTAAAAAGATTATAATTTTAAATCTTAAATTCAAATAATGCTTAATTTTGAAAGTAAAGTTAAACTTTCAATTATGCTCGACTTGAGCCGGAGTTGGAAAAAAATATAATTACGAATTCTCTAATGAGTTTTATAAATATTTTGAGCCACTGTACTTAATTTAAATAAAATTAATTAATTAATAATAGAATATAATACCTATTAAGCTTAATAACATTCATGCTAAAAAAAAAAAAAGCTTAAAATCATTTCATTCTTATTCCTTCAAGTCACAACTTATGAAAAATTTTTGTTTTTATAAATAAAATATATAAAAGCTGAGTACATTTTAGTTGCCAACCTCCTGCACATTATGTCCTGTGTTACTTTTGAAGTTGCACAGGTGATTTCCAAATTTTCACTCCCCTACTTCAGTGTACTTTCTCCTCATGTTCTCTTTTTCTTTCCTTTAATTTAGTGTCCTTTCACCTTCAATTTCAGCTTCATTAAAGTTCATTTAATTTTTCTTTTTTTACAGGCAGAAAGACGAAGCTTTGAATTTGGAGACCGAAAGCAGAAGGGGAATTGATGGCCTCTTCTTCTCGCCCTAATCAGCATCTATGTTCTTTTCAGGCTCGAAAACATATATCGAAAGTTCTCTGAATTTTTCTTCTTCATTGGGTCTTTATGTCTGTGGGTTTAAGCTTTTTTTTTTTTTTTTTTTTTTTTAAGAACATTCATCTTTCAAATATGAACTTGTATGTATAATAAATAGGTCACCCAGGTTTTATCTTTGTTTAGCATTTCCGTTTGCCTCTTTAGAGCTTTAAGACATGGAATTCTTATATTGTTAAAACATTTATAAGAAACCAAGGTTGTACCACTAGCAATCTCACTTGAATAGTTATCTTCTTTTTCCCTTTTCCTTTGTTATTCTTCTGTTGTCTTCAATGTCCTTTTCTTTATCAATACCCTTAGTAGAATGATTTCAAGCTCTATATTGTTATTGTTTTGGTTGTTTCATGATTACTGTTTAGGATAGAATGTGTCGCATGCTATATCTGGTGACATCTTTTACCAGTTATGCTCTTTGCACCACATTTCCAATGAAGTCTTTTCAATATCAAGAGAAGAAGCTTGCAGTTATGACTCTATTGTGTTAAAGAATTTGATCTCATTTAATTTATTTGCTTGCTTTCTAGGTTTTATTTATTCTCACCAACAGGTGTAGAATTTCATTCTTTCTGTTTTCTCTTTGTTCTAGCTTATCTGCATGCTTTCTGGAAAACATCATTTGAATTATACTACAATATCACACTGACGTATAGATATTCCTTGCTCATAGGAATACTACAAAAATGATATTTGAGTCTGTCAAAGAAATGCCTAAAGTTGACAGCAGGATTAATGTGGATCTTGCATCTCTTCTTGGCACACTTTTTTCACATGGGTTATTCTACAACTATTCCCTGTAAGTGCACAAACTGTTCTTCCTTAGTTTCTATGTACTCCGAATGTATTTCATTGCAATTGTTCGAATCAAGTGTCACTATAGTTTTTAAGTTAATTTATTTTAAAATGAGATATGCAATATTAATAAATTTAAAATTTAAATTTTATTATTTTATTATTTTATGGTTAAAATTTATTATTTTATATTTAATTATAATTTTTACATAAATATTTATTTTGAAACTTATAATTTTGGAAATTAATTTACGTTATATTTACTACTTTAAATGATATTATTTTAATAATATTATTTTAATATTATTATTATTTTTATTAAACTATATTATTTGCATGGTTATTTTATGTGTTATTAAGTATATATACACACATATATTAGGGTTTATTATTATTTTATATGTGTACATTATTTATTATTGTGTTATATATATATATATATATAATATGCACGTGGAGGAGATTATTTGACCAAAGACCTATTTAATAAAAAGTATTTTAATATAAAGTTTAATATATATATATATATATGTATACATACTTACCAAAACACAGAAAACTTCCTATAAAGCACTGTGCAAGCTTCTTCCTCCCTTCGCCATCATCCAATTCTAAAGCTGTTAGAGTGCCTTCTCATCCTTCGCCGTCGACCACCCCCTTCATGTTAGTATAAGGTATGTCCTAGTGACATTCATGTAATTATTTAGACATTGTATATAATTTCTATGACAATAAAATATTATTTTAAATAAATATGTTTTTTTTTAGTATTTTTCCTTTAGTAGTATGTTGAATAAATTTATTATTAAAGAGTTGATAATATGAGTTATAAATTTATTCAGCACATTTACTATAAATTGTTCGTAATCAATTAATTAATATTTGGATAATATTAATTAGACTATCACCTCTGTCTATTTTCCTTGATTAGTGTGAGAAACTAATAGTGGAAGGTATTGAATCTCACGCTACTTGATATAAGTAATCAAAATAGACATGTGAATACTCATTGGATGGGTTAATCGAATAGTGACATTAGAATTGTGATTGCAAGGATATTCACATAAAATCAACAATCACAATCTAGATTATAATGGTGCATATAGTCCTTAGACTTGAGGTGACATAGTCATCCACATTTAGGTGGTTAGAGTTTGTTACTGCTTACATACTTGTGTTAATCATCACATAGGTATATGGTGTGTGGTCGCTCTAATTAGTTAAATATAAGGATGAATGTTTAACCAAGATGGGATTCATTACCTGGTGTGAATCGAAATAGATCCTATGCTATCTAAGTTTATTCTTGATGAATAAATTTCTAGCCAGGATAAATACACCACAGTATGAAAAAGAGTTTCAGTACTAGAAAGAGTTCTAGTATTTGTTGTATTTTATCAAGAATTAAAACTTAAGATGAGGTCATATAATAAAGCTATTAGAGTTTGATAATACCTTGACTCTAGGCTTTATTGGGATCTTTAATAAAAGGAATTTAGTGCACAATAATTATGATCAGGTTCATGGGAATCATAATATGTATTCATTTCTAATTGGGTAGTTGTGATATTGATACTAGGGGTCACTCACAGCTTATGAGAACTAAATGTGAATAATTGGGACTTTCACATTTAGAATTGAAAAGAGTTTCAAATAATATTAAATGTTAATATTATATTTTCTTATTGTCATTTAGATATGAACCTAGTAAGTCACACTGTAGGCGGCGGGGTTTAGCGCACGCCCAAGTGTTTGGCGCCACTGCACTGTGTGGGTTCGAGGCCCACTAGGAAATACGATATAGGTCTTGGGCCTATTCGGAGATGGAGTCACCACCCGGATAAAAGCTGAGACACACTGTACAACAACTGGATCCCACGGAGGTTCCCAGAAGCCGTCATCAGAGATCGGCTTCAAAAACTGGGTATGAGCATTTGAATGCTCACCCAACCTTGCAGTTGGCCTCCGTTTGTGTTTTGCGTTTTATTACCATTTAATTATTTAATTATTTCCTCATTTACCACACATAATGAAATTGTCTTCGGATAATTGCCAGATTTTATAATCAAGTCCGATTTGCACATTAGTCCAATTTCATACCTTTAAGTCCCAACACTCAAAAAACGCAGTAAATAAAATAAATAATAATTTATAACCATACATTCAACATTAAAAGGGGATTAAGGATTACAACATTTTGTAACTAAATAAACTAATAATATACAAAAAATAAACCAAACATATACCAAAAATAAACTATTAAAATAACATAAAAGCGACAATATGTAAGAGGTAACTAGCAAAAGTGACTACTCGATGACAAAAATTATCAAGTAATTCCTGTAAATAACTCACGGTTAGCCCTTCTTTTCATAAAAAAGCGGAATCACATGTAACGATATTTACAAAGAGGTTCTATATATATAAAAAGGGGTTTTCACATTACGGACTAAAAAAAACCATCAAGTAATCAAGATAATCACCATCATACAATCATGCAGACATATTTAAGATCAAAAGGGGATATATTAAAGCAGACGTCACAACAAACAAATAAAAAAAATGAAGCAAGAAGCGGGTTAACCCTGTCAATGAAGCGGTCGCCTCATTGATGAGGCGACGCCTCATTAACAGGGGAACCTGCCTCATTGCCAAAAGCACATGAGTCACATACAAAAAAGGGCCTCTTGGAGGCCTGTCAAAGAGGCGACGCCTCTCTGATTCCCAAGACGTACAAACTTCTACTCTAAGTAACCAAAACATGCATATACACACTCTACACTCATCATACTACGACTACATGCAAAAGTATTCAAAGATCCATCAATAAAATACGATATCAAGCATGACACACTAGAGATAAACCTAAAATATACTAATAGCTCAGTTACACATAAGCAAGAACACACAAAATAATGAACATGTCAAGTTTAAGTATAGATTTTATACCAAAATGAGAGGCCCTCAGAGCTGTTTTAATTGAGATCCTTGCTAGGATGTGGTATCTACCTTTGAGAAAAGTTTCTTCCTTCTTCCCTTATGGAGAAAGTGGACTCCTTTGCTTCAACCTTCCTCCCTTTTCTTGAGGATGTTTTTCCTTTTCTTTTCCCCTCTGTGTTTTTCTTTTTTCTTCAGAGCTCTCTCCTTCCTCTTTTTTTTTACCCCCCTCCTCTTCTCTTTTTTTTTTCTTTTATTCCTTAGCTTTCCCATGCCCCTAAGCCTCCTAGCCCATTATGAGCTCTCATAGCCTTTTTTCTTTCCCCAAAAATCTTTTCCTCACGCAAGAAAGAGGTCTGGAGAGTGGGGCCCGCACCACTTGGATGTCATGATTGCAGCTGTATTAAATGCAGCTGCAAGTGGGCTGCCATAGGGGCGGCGACGCCTCATCGATGAGGCGATCGCCTCATTACACTGAGGCGATGCCCCTTTGGCCTTAGCCTGAGCTGGGCCAGGTGGGCTTGGTCCAAATCTTGATAGTTGGGCTCGGTTTTTGGGTTTTCAAGCTTTGGGTTTTCAAGTCCACTTTCCACTTAGAGATTCAGGCTTCATCCTCATGTCCAAGTTCACATTCTCATCATTGGGCTTGACAACGGGCCAGTCAAACTGAGTGCCCCTAATTGGTCTCCTAACACGGGCCGACCGAATCGGGTGTCTACAGTTTACCCCCTGATTTTTTTGAAAAATCAAATGCATGCAATGACCATTTTTCAAAAAATCACATGCACAACAAAAAAAAACAATAAGATAAAAAACATACCTGACTCTCGGGTCTCACCCGAGAGATAAATTCTTTAATTCTGAAATGTGACCGTGATCCTTGGGATTTTCTGGCCCAATCAACCACTCATTAATATTTGATAAAAATATTCGAAGACTGTTAACCTCGGGTTTTCCTGGCTTGATTATTATTTTATCGGGGGCATAAACTCATGGGTTTTCCTGGCCCAACCATTAATCGCCTGAAACATGATTCTCAGGTTTTCCTGGCCCTATCCTCATAATACTTGTAACTTGATTCTCGGGTTTTTCTGGCCTGATCACCATTGGGGATTTGGTTTTTAGATTTTCTTGGTCCGATCCTTATTCCTTCAGGGTCATAGACTTTCGGGTTTTCCTGACCCAGTTGTCCTTCGTTTACGACTTCGGGGATACTACTCAAACAGTCATCTCGATCCTCTGAGCTTCGGGGATTCAAACCCGAACAACCATGTCTTTGAGCTTCAGGGATTCAAACCCGAACAACCCTTTCCTTGAGCTTCGGGGATTCAAACCCAAATAACTCTGTCCTTGAGCTTCGGGGATTCAAACCATAACAACCCACTCTTTGAGCTTTGGGGATTCAAACCCGAACAACCCTGTCCTTGAGCTTCAAGGATTCAAACCTGAACAGCCTTGTCCTTGAGCTTCGGGGATTTAAACCCGAATAACCCTCTCTTCTAGAAACTTCATTTCAAAAATCCGTACTTTGAGTTCCGCCTCCCTAATACGCGGCACTAATTTTCACCCATCATTCTTATCATCACATTTTTTTTAGGGGAAAACCCCTACATCTTTGCTTGCTATAAAAATAACTTTTTTCCTTTTGTCCTTTCTCCCTTCTATCTTTGTCACCTTTTCTTTTCCTCTCTTTTTTCCTTATACTTCTTGTACTCCTTGTATCTCTCCCTACTTTTCAGTTGATGAAGAATGACAAAACACCCCCTGTACCTCAGTGGGATCATATTCCGCCTCTCGTTAGCGCTTCTAGGAGTCTGGGATTGACCCGTGGAGACTCGATTCCGCTTCTGGTAGACATAGGGTCTCACATCTACTCTTTTGCATCCGAAGAGGTTAGTACCCTAAAATATCCTGTAAAATTTCATTGGGTTAGGGATTAATCTTACATAATTATCATTCTAGGACATTTATTTAATCAAATAAAATATGGAATTTATGCCTTATTACATTAAAAATTGAACATTGTTCCCATCTGTGCCTTACAAAGGTGATCGCCTCTTCGATGAGGCGATCGTCTCATTTATGAGGCAATCACCTCATCGAAGAGACAATGGGCTTTTATGAAGAGGCGATCTCTTATCGCCCCTTCATATAGCCGATCGCCTCTTCGATAAGGTGATCGCCTCTGTGATGAGGTGATTGCCTCTAAGGTGATGCGATCACTTTATCAACAGAGAGGAACTTCACCATTTATATGTACATCCATTCTGAATTTCTCCCTGAGACCGTAAAATGCATAAATTTTACTTCCCTATCTCTTTGTTTGCAGCATGATGCTCAAACTTTCAAGGGTGCTAGGAATTTCCATGGAGCCTAGGTCTTTTTCAGTGACTTTACTAATGAGCAGAGGGACCGGATTCAGGAGACAGGGTTCGAGGATTTCATACTCTCACTTCCATCTAAGCAGGGGTGCACGGACTACCAACTATTGGATGCCCTGATGGAGAGGTGGTTTGATACGACCCACACCTTCCATCTCCCTTTCTGCGAGGTTACTCTAGACCCGGTATCATTTGTTGCCATCACGGGGATTGCCTGCGCTGGGGATCATGTTCCCTTCGTTGTGAGTCTACATCAGTTGTCTCCGGATAAGGCTGCATATATCGAGCGGCTTTTGGGGATGACTCCTGACATGAAGGGGACTCATACCCTTAAGTTGGACTCGATCAGAAGTTTCTACACTCAAGATCGGGCCATAACAATGATCTCTCCCCTTGAGATTGACCAGGTGGTGAGGGCTTTCTTACTTTACCTGCTCGGTACCACCCTCTTTACCGACACTGCCAGCTCCATCGATCTGATGTTCCTACCGACCCTTCGGGATCTTGATCAGGTTCCCACATTCGACTGGGGTAGTTGCGCCTTGGCATACCTATACCGAAGCATAAATGAGGTGGTCTGAGGGACTAGGAGGTTTTGCGGCTTTTGGCATGCTGTCCTGGTACATCATGACCCCCTTTTTCCTCGTCTTGTTCTGACCCCATTACTTACATCAGCCTTCTCAACTTCTCCTATTTCATTTTTTAGGTCTGGGCTCTAGAGTTAGAGTTGCTTGTAGGAGTTACCTGAGTGGGAGACCATTTCCCTGCCCTCGGTAGATGGGGCGCTAGCCGCGTCGTGAAGAGGCACCTTGCGCGAGTTCATATCCACAGACTGCACTTGAACTCTCTGACACAGGATACGGTACCTACAAAGCACAAACCTTCTTATTAGTACATTATTCATATTAGATTTACTTACATATTGACATCTTTTCTTTCTTTTTGCAGATCCGGAGGGACTTGTGGGGTCCGAGGACACTTGGATCATTGAGATGACTCGCTCCAGGCCTTTGGCCCAGAAGAGGGCACTCCTTTATGGCCCTGGGTATCGAGCTTAGTACTTGGGAGAGCAAGTCCTGAATTAGAGGGCAGGTGTTAGGGCTAGGTGGGTCCACAGGTCTCCTTCTGAAAGTTTGCTTTGGGCTCACGAGCTAAAGGGTAATGATCTCGTTCAGGCCGTTACGAGCTCACCAGCTGTGGATCACACAGTTCATATGAAGAGCTGGTACGTGGAGTTCATTCGTACCCACCTTCTGCTAACGGTCCCCTTCCAGGCCGCTTCTACCTCTTAAGTAAATCCTTATCAGTTCCCCTTTTCTTACAAATTCACTACATCCTTAACATGTTCCTCCTATTTTCATCTTTAGGTTGTGCCTACTAGGCCCATGGCCCCGGTCAGGCCTCGGGTGAGGGAGAGAGAGCCCTTGAGGCGTCGACTGGATCCGGGCAGAAAGGAGACTTTTGCTGCCGGTGAGGAAGCCAGGCCGACTGCTGCCCCCGGTTCTGAGTTTATCTTAGGCAGCTTCATCCATGTCCCTGACCCCCTAGCCCGATGTTAGGTTCCCCCTAGGGAGTTATCGCATTAGTTCTTGACTTTGGATGGGGACCTGACCCCTGCATGCACCCCTATCGGTGCTACTCACGTATATTCTTTTTCCTGACCTGCTTTCACTATAATTCTCAAACCAACTGTTAGTTCCAACATTTATTTTGATAACGTAGATTCTGCTGGAGCAGGGCCTATATGTGTATCGCATGATAAAGGCCCAGAGAAACTACATGCTGGAGGTCACCCAGCAGTGGAGGGTAAGAATTTCATCATTTTCTACATATATGCATGTTTGCATGGTTTACTAACCTATGATTTGTCTGAATAAGATCGAGATGAGGCTAGCAGGGCGAGGATCGCTACTCTCGAGCATCAGATTGATGTATTCCAGATTGATGAGGACGACGAGGGCGAAGATGGGAGCGGCGGCGGTGCTGGGGGAGAAGATGACCCTGAGGGTACGGGACCAGATGCTTGACATTCTCGTGTTAAAATTGGTGTAGTCTTTGAATAATGAACGTAAAATTTTGGTTTTAGAATTTATAAATAGAATGTTTGCAAAACCTGACACTTTCCTTGATTAAATTCATTTATTTTGCTTTTCTCATTTCTTCATATATGAGTTGATTTCACTGTTTGCATGCGTAATTGTCCCACTTGTTGGACTGTGCAATTTGAAGAAACGCAATCGGCCTATACTGCTGATGAGGCGATCGCCTCATCGAACCTTGGTAAAGAGGTGATCACCTCATGCTGCTGAGGTGGCGCCTCATCGATGAGGCGGCCACCTAAGCAGCAGGCGGTCCTGCCCTTATAAAACCTTCATTCCTGCATTTGACCTAATTCTCGAATCCCCTTCATCCTCCCCTTTCTATTTCTCTCTCTAAGTGTCTCTGAAAAGCCACAAACATGACAGAACAAAGTCTGAGGTCCCTACAATCGATTTTGAAAGGTTTGGACAATAAATCTTGGGTCGGGTTACAGCCATTTCATCTCGCAGTCTTTAAATCACTCCATATTAGGAGAATTAATTACCCTTTTCTCCATGCTATGGTTCAATTTTGGGATCCCTAGAAACATATTTTTTAGCTCAACACGATAGAAATATGCCCCCTACCAGAGGAATTCGAGGCAATTCTTAGTCATCGTACAGATTCCACTTGCCAACTTGCAATTCCTGCTCTTAAAAACCCGAATTCTCATTTTGTTCAATAATAAATGGCATGTAGAAACTTAACCTTATGATGAACAGTGGATGGAACGTTGCCCAGGGGGTGAAACCATGACCTTCCCAATAAAATGGCAAAGGTTATCGGGATGTCAATCATATGCAAGTCAACCTAGACTTCTATAGGCCCTGTTCTGACTAACGCCCTGAAAGTTCCCTCCACAGATCTTTTGGTGTCATCGTAACCCTTGATAACTACTTCAAAAGGCTTTAAGTTAGCTACCGTCAGCCCTAGCTTTGGCATAATCTTTAATGGACACACATTGATGGCAGAACCATTATCAACCATCATGCAACAGGTCATCTTCCCTTTTACCTCGGCTTTGATAAACAAGGCTTTGTGGTGATCTCTCCCTTTTAGAGGCAGATCGTCATTGGAAAAAGTTATCATTCTTTGAGGAGTTTACGTTAGTGACTGGACCATTTGTTCTGGGGTGGAATTAGTGGAAATCTTCCTTTGGTCTAGTGCTAGGACCAAGGCTTCCCTGTGATCCCTAGAATGCATGAGTAACTCCCAAACACTGGCAATGGTTTCTCTACTTTATTCTACCTCATTTCCCTTTTCTGCACATTCTGCCTTTTTGGGCCCAACCTTGGTAACCTCAGCTTCTTTTTTCTTTTCTTTGACCTTTCCCATAGACTGACTTGGCTCACAGCCCTCGTTGTCCCATAGGTCAACTCGTTCTCCGCTTTCATCATCAGAACTCCATATGTCCAAGATTTGTACCCGTAATTTCATGGGTCATTTGCTTGTCCTCAAGTTTTCAGGCTCGGTCGGTTGGGAATAGTGAGAGACATCAGTGAAGGAGTTTAGGACCTATTCTTCTGTTAGGCCAGAGTTGACCATCAGAATGGATGGATTAGGAGGTGGTACATTTTGGTAATTGGGTAATGAGTTGGTTTGAGTGTTTGGTTTTCTATTTTCTGGGTCAGTGATTTTACCTAAGTCTATCAAATCTTGGATTTCATGCTTTAACTGGGCGCAGTTGTCTGTGTCATGCCCGATGGTCTGATGAAATTTACAGAAAAGCTTTGGGTTGGCTCCAGGCAAGGGTTGTTACGAAGGCAAAGGTTGTAGCAGGTTCTTCTTAATGAGCTTATCGAGGACTTTAGACATAGGACGTCCTAGATTAGAAAATCTTTGGGGCTGTCTAACCATATTGACTTGTACATTACTGCTCAGTGGTCGAATAACATGAATCTGAACGTTACTGCTCGAGCTAGCCCCCTCTTTGCCCCTGGATCCTCTTCTGAAGAACTTCTTCTCTTAAGCCAAATCTGATTCTTTCTGAACCCCAAACCTGTATAATTCTTTAAAATTCCTGATCCCTAAATTCCTCAATTTCCTAGACAATGTGGGAACACACCCTTCTATTGCTAAGACCAACTGGTCAAACTCAACAGGTCTGTGCCTTATCAAGGATAATTTTCCCCTCTAACGAGTCAGGTAATCAGATAATTTTCCCCTCTAATCAGATAATTTTCCCCTCAATTTCCTAGACAATATGGGAACACACCTTTCTATTACTAGGACCAACTAGTCAAACTCAACAGGTCTGGCTAAAGTTCTGCTTGGTATTCTGCAAATCTCTCAAGGACACTTCTAGTTGGACGTTGAGATCATATTGCTTGAAAAAAACAGTGCACAGTTCTTTCCAATCCGACTGAACATGCGGTTCCAAGGTGTAATACCAACGAATCGGCGCTCCTTCCAGTGAAATAGGGAACTGCTTAATAATTTAGCTCTCAGTTAGCTCAGTAGCCTTAATGTATGTTACATATTGCTTCAAATGCAAATGGGGATCCTCAACTCCAATATACTTCTTCATGTCTGGGAATTTAAATTTACGAGGCAGCAGTTCATCACCCTTTTCCAAATTCAGATCATAATCTAGGGGGGCGACCATACCCTTCTCCTTCATCATTATCTGCATTTGGTTCATCACTTTGGTCATATTCTTAGCCCACTCAGTTTGACCCACATCCTCAACTTGGATGATATTTCTTTGATTCACCGGATTGGCTAATACCATTACATCATCTTCTTCCCTTCCCTTAATCGGTATTTTCTCGTCAAGGTTGACCGGATCGATTGGCGATGCATTGGGTGGCTATGTTGGTTAACTTTCTCTGATAAGCTTAGTAATCTCCCCCATCATTTCTCTCATCATAGCCCGGGTTTTTGTTATTACTTCTTCTTTCCACCGTGCCCCAAATGCCTCTGGATCGAATCCTCCTGCCATTCCTAATTCTGAATTTCTGACCAAACGACCTGAACTAGCTCGGATCCACCCGGCTGAGCTTGAAGGATCTATAGTGCTACAAAATAGTCGGTTAAAATGATGCATGACGTGTATGCATGATATGCAAGTTCGTTATATTTAGAAATAAAAAGGTCACACACAAAAAGATATACAAGATCAAAACATGGAACTTAAACGTGCAAACTTCTGCCCTTATTTCTCCCGCACACGTATTTAATTTTGAGTATCTTATCCTAGGATTTTTGGCCTGGGTTTTAATTATCAGCGGGGGATAACAAAACCGACATATGCAAGAAAACTCTCAAAATGATTCAAACAAGTAATGGTTCCTTTAAATAAAGCTTAAGTCCACTTTCTATGAGCCAAGATCCTTAGCACCATAAACTTGCTTGTCAAGGCCCATTTGAAATGGGCTATGAGTAGGCGTGAGAGGCCTTTGTTGACTAGCTTATTTATAATGGACTTTGATTGGACACGAGGGCTCATTTTATTTTGGACTGGTTATTGATGGGCTCAAGATTTATTTTAAGGGTCCATTATATGGCATAATACACATGCATGTGGGAAAATTCCTAAGGATAGTTGCTAAGTCATTAAATGGGCTTGAGTCTTAGGTAAAAAAGCTTCGGCTCCCACAATGATATACATCCATATACGTCTCCCCACTCAAGGGTCAAACAACGTGGATTAGTACGTGTTGTGAGTGACAATAATCAAATATTCCACCATCAGGTTTGAGTGAAACGTAGATAGTGAAGTACTGACTATTGTCGGGTTTATTCGGGACTAAAGTGCTCATTGTGTGCAAAGTGTATAGTGAATGCATAAATGCAGGAAAAAATAAGAAAATAATTAAAGATGAATCATCTTCATTTTGGCAGGTGTGGCTTATAGAAATTGACCTTAAATTTATGGAGCTAGTTGGACGATAACTTAAGCTGCTCGGAAAGGTAACACTATTCCATTCAACAATTGTTATATTGTGTAAATAATTTGTTCTTCAATTTAGTGCTTCCTTTAACCGTCATTCAATCACCTTTTTTTTTTTTTTTTTGTATGAAAAATGGTCCTTAGAGCATACGAGTGAATACTGCCATGGGATGGCATTTTCTTGAATACAAATGAAAAATATTATTTATTAAATTACATTATCATTTTAAAGAAAACGTGTTATGCACATTTCAATAACTATTGAATGTTTTAATATCAATACTAATATTTTAAAATATTTATGTATAATTAGACCAGTTAAGTCAACTCTCTCATACGCGAACTTCCGCACTTCACTCATCTTATCAATTGTCAATTTTTATTGATTTTTTTTAAATCTTGTTTTTTAGTCAAGGATCCAAATGAATAAGTTTTTTTTTTAATATCAAAATTGTTACACCCCTATCTATTGACACTTTCTCTGTCTATGAAGACACTAATAAGAAAGAACGTTATCTAAAATTAACCTCTAATGATATGATTTATTTAAAATCACTTAAAAATAATTGTCTATCAATTTGTGGCATAATAACTAACCTAATTAGTCAATAACAATTCAAAATATTTACTTAAGATAGTAAGAGAGATATTAACTTCATATATATATCATAATATTATCCAATTTACTAAAATATCAAAAATACGTAGCTCTCTTCCTCGTACACAATGGACTTGGTATTAAATCAAATTTATTCATGTACTTTCGAAGGTCGTACACTAATTCCTAATATGTACTTCCACTAAATTGTGAGCACCCATTTTGAAGTCTTGACTTCACTTCTGCACTCAAGTCATTAGCATCTACTCTGTAAAAATTATGTTAGGAGAGTGGTGAGTACTTCTAAGGAAATACTCAATGAGTGAACTATGAGGGAAAGTAACAAATGGTATATGAATGTAACAACCTTTGTTTTTAAATTATTTTAATATATAATGAAATATGTAATGTTAATAAATCTTAAATTTTAATTTTATATTATTATTTATTTATGATTAATGATTATTATTTTATGTTAATTATATTTTTCTACATAAAATAATTTAATTAAATTTTATTATTTAAAAATTTTATAATTACTATTATTATTTTTATTATTATTATTCATGTTACTATTATGCATGTGCATTATTATTTCTATTATTGTTTTTATTAAATTATATTATTTATATTATTATCATTGTTATTTATTGTTAATTGTATGAGTGTGCGTCTATATATATGTGTGAATATATATATATATATATATATATATATATATATATATATATATATATATATATAAACGTGACAAATATAAACATAGCATCTCCTTTCTTCTCCACCATCCCGTTCTCTGCCTATCAATGTGCCTCCCGTTCCAGTTTACTGGACCACCTCTTACCGCCACTAGCCTCCGCCAATTCCTTCCCCCTTCTTCCCTCTTCCCTTTCGTCACATGGGAACCGTCGGACTGCCGCCTGGGAGCTCGAAAATGGCAGCAATAATTGGAGAAGCTTCTCGCCGTCAATCACTTGTCCGGCCGTCAACTGATGTTGGACCAGTTTTGTAATATCCCGTATTTTTAAATATTTTTATACTGCATATATATATATATATATATATATATATATATACATTTGCAAAAACGTGACAAATATAAACATAGCATCTCATTTCTTCCCCATCATCCCGTTCTCTGCCTATCACTGTGCCTCCCGTTCCAGCTTACCGGACCACCTCTCACCGCCACTAGCCTCCGCCAATTCCTTCCCCCTTCTTCCCTCTTCCCTTTCGTCACATGGGAACCGCCGGACTGCCGCCTGGGAGCTCGAAAATGGCAGCAATAATTGGAGAAGCTTCTCGCCGTCAATCACTTGTCCGGTCGTCAACTGATGTTGGACCAGTTTTGTAATATCCCGTGTTTTTAAATATTTTTATACTGCATTGGGATATGCAATGTTAATAATTCTTATATATAATATTGATATTTTATGAGTTTGTTATTTAATTAAAGCTAATTTTAATTGTTTTATATTATTTTAAGACATTTACGTAAAATTTTTCCAGGACTTGCATTTTCGGAAAAATTTACATGTAAGGAATTCAATATTAATTATTTTAAATGGATTTATAAAATTGCATGAGTCCATGCATTATTTTAATTGTCATATTAGAATATATATATACATGCACATATATTTACATAATTGATTAAATTAGGGTTTATTTCCATTAAATCATATTGTATTATATAGTTATTATTTAATTAGCATGTGTGTGTATATATGTATATTGTGTATTTTAAACATGTGGTGTATGTTTTTCCTAAATATTATATTAATATATTTTAAAAAAAAGTATTATTAAAGTTATTAATATATATATATAACTTTGCAAAATTAATTTTTGGTGTGCCTCCCGGACGTCCACCCTCTTCCTCCAGCCACTCTGCCGCCTGCAGACGTCTCCTCCAGCACCAGTGAACTAAATTTTTGTTGTTT
The DNA here is from genome assembly GCA_947683625.1 of Mallotus nudiflorus. Lineage (NCBI taxonomy): Eukaryota > Viridiplantae > Streptophyta > Magnoliopsida > Malpighiales > Euphorbiaceae > Mallotus > Mallotus nudiflorus. The sequence goes on along the minus strand of CANTUR010000286.1, from coordinate 1,837,300 downwards.
TGGCCGAAGTTCCCTCTTCCTCCACACCTCACAATTCCGGCCACTAAATCCCCTCTTTCCGGTGTCGTTGAACTTCTCTAAAGCCATAGAAGATGATTCCAAGCTTTATTTGTGCTTAAAACTCGATTTGGTAAGGTTTTTATTAATTTTTGAAATTCGGCCCATTTTAGCTTTTCAATTTTTTTTGAGCTTCACTTGATCGATTCATGAAAAATCCCTTAACAAATATTGATCCTAGTAGCTTAATCTTCATGTGTGAATTTTTGTAGAATTTTTTGAATTTATTTTGATTTTTGGGTATTTTTGAATATTTTATTATTATTTTCTAATTTTTGAAAATTAATTAATTAAATTATGAAATTGTGTTTTATGATAAATATAGGTGTTGAAATGAATTACAGAAATTTATTTGGAATTTTTGGTGATTTTTATGTATTTATTTTGAATTTATTTAGTTTAGGTAATTTTGGAAAATTAGGTTAATTATGTGTTAAATTGAAATAAATTAGTTAATTGAGTTTATTTATTGATATTATTGATATGTTGAGAAAATTAATTTTTAGCAATTATATTATTTTTGGTGAAATTTTGGATTAATTTTAGCATATTTATATATATAGGGGTATTTTGGTAATTTTACACTAAATTGGCTAAAAATATAATTAAATTGGTTTTAATAGTTATTTAAGGTGCAAAAATGATTTCTACAAATTATTTAGTATTTTTAACCAATTAAAACTATTTTTTGTAAATTATTTTCAATTGTATATATAATATACGATTTTTCTAATAAAATGAGTTTTTATCGGTTTTTACTGTGCTTTAGGGTTAATTAGGTAATTTCTACTTATAAAATTTATTTCTATGATATAAGGGTATTTTAGGTATTTCTATATTATTTTGTGAATTGTGGACCTCGGTCGGTCAACTGTAGTTTGGAGTCTGACCGAGGGGTTGTGATTGTAATTCTGTGTCCATTTTTGAAATGTGTTTCTTTGCAGGGCCGGCTCTACTTTTTGAGTAGAGAGATGTCCGTTTTACAGGGGAGGTTCTGTCGAATTTTCGGTAGAATTCTCGTAAAACATGATATCTGGTCGAATTTTGATTTTTAATTCTGTGTCTAATATTCTAGATCGAGTTTCTAGGATTTTCTGTTAGGTTTATTCTAATGTCTGTTATTATTGTTTGTTTAGTTACGCCGAGACCGAGACCTAATGGACCGGGCCTGTCGGACCCATCTCAAGGAGCGCAATAAATAGTGAGTTGTTATTTTATATATATATGTTCTAGGGTGCATGTTTTAGAAATATGTGTTTTATTTTGATTAAATATGCATAATGATTTAGTTAGTACTTAAGTTTATTTTTAGTTTATTTTTGGTTTATTTTTGGTATATTTTCAAACTATATGCATGTTTTATTAATAAATCATTCTTAAAATGCTTTTAGGTATATCCTTGGTATATTCTAGTTTATTTTGTAATTTAATTGGATTTATTTGACGTATATATACTCGAAATATACCTGGTTTACTTTTGATATATTTTTATTATATATATGGTTTATGTTGCTATTTTATTTAAATTCAAGCATCATTTATTTTATGAATGTATGTTTTATATTTAAAATGAAGAATATCAATAAAACGTGCTATCTAGTGGGCAGCACTAGGACCGAGTATGTACCGGTACGCTGATAGCATTTAGGCTATATTACTAACCTATTTGTGGATATTGATTTGGATTTGATTATTTGAGGTGTGATGTGATTTGAAAGTGTGATTGTTGGAGCTCGATTGACCTAGTGTCTTGGGGCCAATCACACTGATAGTTAGACTGCTAGAGCTCGGTTGACTTAGTGTATCGGGGCCAGTCTACTATCCAAATAGAACAAGTGAATATATTGGAATAAGTGAGCCTGTATGGCTAGAGTGTTGTCTAACACTGTTTTGAGGTTGCAATTTTCTAGGGTTCTAGTTGATCCTTCATAAATTGTGATTTTCAGTAAAAATATATAAAATGATTTTAATGCATCTGTATGTATTTGCTTGTATATATACTTATTATATATATATATACTATTGACTGTGTGCATTGCCATTTAGTATGCATGTATATATATTATGGCAATTCACTCAGTGAGGTCTAACTCCCTTCCGTTGACTATTTTTCAAGAGAGTTATCATCTTCAGACCTCAGTAGCAGGCCCTTACGCCGGATTTCTTCTGCCCCAGCTTCTTTATGTAAACTACTCACCTGAGTTCTATTTTTATAATCTAGACACTGCAGTAGTTGTAAATAAATTGTGGATTTTATGTATTATATTTGCGTGAGTTATGTTTTTTTTTTTTAAATTTGAACTGGATCATGTACTAGAAGTTTATTTATCTATGAGATATGGATGTTCGATTTAACATTATTGGTGGATTATTATTCTATTTTATTTATGATTTATTCCACTGCATAATATTTTATTTAATCATGTTGTTATTATTATTATTATTGCACGAGTTTATTTTATTTTTAGGCTTGCTACGGGTTCCGGATTCGAAAGAACTCGTTCCCTAGCACCGGTCATGGCCCCTGTTTTGGGTTGTGACAGGTTTGTTCAATAGATTTTCATCCGGTGAGTCCATTTCCTTACTTCGTTTGAGCTCAAAACCTCAAGACTTTTACATATCTCTAATTTTTAGTTTATGTGATTTTGGGTTTTTTATTTTTTTTAAGCTTGATCATGGTTGATTTATGAAAAGTTGCTTAACAAATGTTGTTTATGGTAGCTCAAGCTTCTCAAATATATTTTCTGTGAATTTTTTTGAATTAATTTGAATTTTTGTTAATTTTTTTATTATTTTAATATTAAATATTGAATTGATGATAATTATGTTAATTAATTATTTTTATTGCAAATTTAGTTGATTTTTTGTTTATAATGTGAGTTAATAATTTTAGAATATTTAAAATGATTTTTGGTGAATTTATATAATTTTTAGGAATATTAATTATATTATGTATATTTTGATTTATTGAGTTATTTGTGTAATTTTGTGATAATTATAGTTAAATATTGTGTTTTAGATGGTTTTAGAATTATTTAGGGTAATAAAATGATTTTTATAAATTAATTACTATTTTTAACTAATTAATAATAATTTTCAAAAATTATTTTCAAATAATATATTATTTACTAAATTGGTGATAAAATGGGTTTTTAATTATTTTTAATATATATTTAGGCTAAATATGTTATTTGAATATATAAAGTGAATTTTACTATTTTATATTGAATTATCAAGAAATTTGATTTTTAATAATATTATATTATTATTTTGGGATTTTTACTTAATTAGTGTTTTAATGTTAAATATGCTATATTTTGCTATTTTGAAGATATTTGTGGAATTTATTGGTTTTTTATATATTTATTATATTATTTGTATTTTTGGTGAAATTGTGGACTTCGGTTGGAAATTGTGTAGTTCGGGATCCCAACTAAAGGTGTTGAGTGTTTTGTTTCTAGAAGTGTGTTTTCTTGCATTAATAACTTTACTTTTTAGTAGAGAGATATTTGTTTTACAGAGGAAGCTCTATCAAATTTTCAATAGAATTCTCGTAAAACGTAACATCAGGTCGATCCTGAAATTTTATATCTGTCTAAGTTTTCAATCCTTCATTAGAGTCTTCTTTTAGAAATTTTTAGAATATCTGGTTAGATTTATTCTGATTTCGTTGTTATTTTATTTGTTTAGTTGCGCTGAGACCGAGACCTAGTGGATCGGGCCCGTCAAACCAATCTTAAGGAGCACAAACTTATGAGTTGTTATTTTATATAAATCGCATTTAGGATGCATGTTTTAGTATATATTAATGTTTTGATTTGTGGTTATTCATAAGTGTTTTATTAAATGTTTAAGTATATTTTAGATATATTTTTAGTATATTTTAGATATATTTCTAAATAAATGCATGTTATACTATTGATTTATACTTAAATTGTTTTTAAGTATATTATTGGTTTATTTTTGGTATATTTCATGATTAATTTTAATTTATTTGACATATATATACTCGAAATATACTTAGTTTATTTTAGGTATATTTCTAGTATATATATGGTTTATTTTGCTATTATGAATGTCATTTTGCATTATTTATTTTCCTATATGAATGTTTTATTTAAATGAAGGATATCGATAGAACGTGCTACCTAGTGAGCAACACTAGGATCGTGTACGTACCGATGTGATAGATTTAGGGTTAAGTGAGGACTACTTGTGGTAATTATGATTTGATTTGAGATTTGATATGGTTGATAGTGTGGTTGCTGGAGCTCAGTCGACCTAGTGTCTCGGGGCCAATTTACTGTCCATATGGAATAAGTAAATTGATTTGGAATTAATGAGCCTGTATGGCTATAGAGTTACTGTTGATCGAGGGTACGTTTAAATAGGGTTATATTTGATCCTTCAAAAAAATAAATGTTTTCTAGCATTTATCTATAAAGTGATTTCAGCATCTGTGTGAAATGTATATATATATATATATATATATAGATGAGTGATTGCATATGACATTAGGAGATGCATGTATATATAATATAATAATTCACTCAGCGAAGTCTGACTCCCCTCAGTTGATATTTTTCAGGAGATTCTTCTTCTTCAGACTTCAGCAGTAGGCTCATCTGCCGGATTTCTTCAGCCCTGCCTTGTTTATGTAAACTACTTACCTGATTTTATTTGTTCTCTATAAAACTGCAATAGTGAGTTGTATTTGGTTTTTACTGTATATTGGTTGTAATTTAGAGGTCTTTCTCTGAATATTGTATTAACATATTTTATTTTATGATATGATAGAGTTATTTTTATTATATTGATTTGAGATTTAAATATGGTGCATATTTTATTTTAATTAGTACATGTTTTTATTCTTTAAGGCTTGCTACGGGTTCTAGATTCGAAAAAATTCTCGTTCCCTAACACCGGTCATGACTCCTGGTTTGGGTTATGACAAGGAAAATGAGCATGAAACAGGTCATGGTTACTTATATATATTCATAGTTCACTAGTGGTTCAGATTGTCGTCCATCAATGATTCATTTCAAATAACTCTTGTATTATATTTCTTTACGTATTTAACTATTTTAATAGATTCCGAATACGTAATAAATTCTCATCACTTTAAAAAATAAGTACTATCAATTTACTCAAAAATATTTGCAGCAAGTCATTTATATAAGATAATCCACAACGTTAAATCACAAAATCTCAAGTGATCTCAATAATATTAATCATAATAAAATAACTCACCACAATATAATCTTATACTTTCATGAAATAATTCATCATAAGAGTATTATCAGAGTAAATTATACACATGTAATAATGACATCAGATATAGTGCGGACTTGCACTACACCAAAAATAATATAATAAAGTCAGTGTATGTTTGTATATATATACATATATACATATAAATATCATTTTTGTCAATTTCTTTTGAATGTCAAACCTTAGACAATATGTATCCAGCCCTCGAGAATGACTTTACACATTTATGAGCCCTACCATGTCCCAGACATGGTCTTACTATCAACAAAATATGACGTTTACTCACTACTCTTATTGCTTAAATACCTTCATAAATTGCATGTTGATAAATATTATAAACATTTTTCGTATACTAAAATATACTTCTCATATAAACCAAAAAAATACTTAAAATCAACCTTTTGTATATTGAATATACTTCCATAAAGTATACTCTAAACAATTTCTTTAAATAAAATATTTCAAACACTTTTCCATATCTAAATACATATACTTTTGGAGTGTAAGTATACACTTTGAATACTTGATTAGTACCTTGGTATGCCTTTGGGGTAAATGTACACATTAAATTTATTGTACATATTATACTTTTTGTTTATATGTACCATATACTTTTCTTATATACTACAAATACTCTTTTGCATTAAAATATATGTAAATAACTAAATAATAAATACCTTAAGAAATAAATATTTCTTTATAAAATATATTGATACTTGTCATGGAATTAATAAATGCCTTTTTTTTTTTTACCACTTTACTCATTTAATTCATCAATGATGCTAATTCAACAATTGAGTCCAAAATTCATTAGAGTTTCAATCATAAATTAGTTTTCAACAATAATAGGTTCAATGAAATTGCAAGAATGAAAATTTTCGATAGGATTCAACAAAGTTAAGAAAATTCAAGGGCAAGCCCATTCATAATAAAATTTGGTCAAGAAGGGAAATAAAGTTAGCAAGTTCACTCACTAATTTCTTAAAAAAATTTCTTACTTTTATTAACCACAAATTTTGCCTCCTTGTAGAGCATTATATTGTCTTAACAATCACATACAATAACAATCATTTTATTCTTCATTTCAATAAAAATTATACTTAATATACAGGCATGTCCATAGTTGCATGTATGTTGTCCACTTAATTTTCATGCCTATTAAAGACCTACAATTTACCTTAATTTTAGTATTTTCACATTTGGATATGAGCATCATCAATCCATTAACATGCCATCAAGATTCCATAGTCTAATCCCACCATTTTCTCAACTAAAAATTAATTAAACTAGTTAATATGACTCTACTAAGGCATATTCATAAAGCTAAATTTGAAAAATTCTTGAGAATTATAAGATAGGAATTGGAAGCTCAAATTTTATATAGTATTAGATCTATGTGTCTAGAATATGCCATAAAAATTTCACTTCAATTTGATAACCATAAAGAAATTTATAGAGGTCGAATCACAATTAGCTCAATTTATAGATTGAGTATTAAAAAGTATGGCTTTATTTAACTATTATACAGGCTAAATCAACTCTAAATCAAAACTAAAAAGTTATAGAGGACTCTTCAAAGTTTTTTATAATCAAACCAATCGTAATTTAGAGTTTTCTAACTTAAGATACGATCAAAACATTAAAATTGATAAACCAAGAAATTCAAACATGAATTTTGCAATTTGTAAACCCTAACTCAATCAACCACAACATTAAAATTACTTACCAAATCAATCACCAAAAGCCTTTGGGATGAATAATAATGGCCTTAAATAGTTTTGGACTCTCAAATTCACCCTGTAAATCAACTCAAATTAAAGAAATCATAAACTCTCTCTAAACTCTCTTTTCCTTTCCTTAAGTGTTCTTCTTACTCTCTTTAAGTGTTTGACTTAAGTCCCTTAATCAACCACAACTTGTTTCCTTAAGGACTAAGCAAGAAAGTTTATAGACTACAATTAGAATAAGTTAAAAGGTAAAATATCCCTTTTTGCCCTTAATGACAAATTCATATTACCTATTAACATTTTATCTTTCAATTGTTCATTCTAAGATAATTATTTGTTTCAATTGAGTCCAAATCTTCCTCAAATTTTTAATCCTCACTATTCACTTCATTTTTACTTCTAATCTTTTTTTTTTTCTCATAATTTTACTCATTTTGAGTGTCATTAAAGGTACTCTAGCTCAACTATACACAACACTTGACATACAATAAGGGTATGAATGTTAAAAAAATAGTTTGAAGGGACCTTACTAAGCTTTTCCTTTGGGTCCATATACACACATTTTGCCTAGGTGATGAACAAAAAAGGACATAATTATTTAACCCTTGATTTTTTTTTTTTGGGAATTTCACATGTTTGGAAGAAACAAAGCAAAATGGTTTAAAGGGAAGTCTCCTATTCAACTTTTCTACTGTTTTATTTTTAATTTCTAATTTGATTGTGGTTTTTTTTTTTTTATAAAGTTGCTAAATGTTTATATAATATCCTAATGCATGTGTCAGGAGTTGAATACATCAGTATGTAGCAATGGATTGATCTGAACTGAAGTTTGTTAATAGACAACCAGTACTTTTGCTATTCCATTTGTCCCATTTGAATTTGTTACCTCAATCAGATAATCCACAACCATAGCTCTGGCATCACTTAGTTTCAATTTCAGTTAATACACCTCTTTTGCATTTTATATGTTTGCAGCAATAATGATGGTTGTGTGTTTGGAAGCACAAGATACAAGACCCAACAAATGAATATTATATTAATATAAAATACAATCGATGCATAGTTGATGAACAAGCATTTAGAAATTTATTTTACTATTAAATAAATTGACAGATATTAAATTAATGTATAAATTAATAAAATATAACTTATATTTGTTTAGCTATTTCAAATTATTATTATTAGATTATTTAAAATATTTATAATACATATTTTATGTTTTTCAGTTTTTATTTGTCAATTATTATCTCTAAATCAAATATATATACTACCAACATATAAATAAAAAAATAAAAAAATAATGAAACACAATCATGACTAGTTTAATACTAAAAATTGTGTAACTTCATGATGAAATTATATAGTTTTTTGGTTAGACATAAATCATTTTATTTAATACCAAAACTAAAACTATATTTATTTAGAATTAAACAAGTGTAATACTAATATTGAATTACAACAAAGCTGTTTATTAAGAATTTTTAATTTATTTTATCGTACTTAGCAATTTAAAATTTATTTATTTAATAATAAATTAGTATTATGTAATATTTAATTAATACTTTTAAATTATATTTATTTAATATTAATTTACACTATAGTTAAGCAATTTTTTGAAATTATATATAATCTTGTTAATATTGTTACAAATTTAACACCAAGACTATGTAATTTTATCATAAAACTTTGCAATTTTTTTTATTATATCTCATAATTTAAATTGTATTTACTTAGTACTAATTAAATTGATATCATATTTACTTAATACTACATTAGTATTATGTACTATTTATTTAATAATTTATTTAATATTAATATTAATATTTAAATTAAATTAAATTAAAGTTATTTATATTAAACGAACTTATTAGTAAATTTATGATTTTTTTTGTTTTTTACTAAAGAAGAAGAGGAGGTAAGTTTCGAATCCAAAATCTACCCTAATGTCCCGCCAATCTTGCCAATAGTCCAAGCCCGTGAGAACATTTATGAGCTTATTTGCATCCTTAATAAGGAGGGTTTTCATAAGTTTATTTGCGAATTATGTAATGAGCCTTTTTATAAATTTATTAGCGAATTGAAACCAACCAAATATTATAAATTTTTACTTAAAATAATGGACTCATTCACCTTTAAAAATAGGATCAAATAAAAATTTCAAATCTAGCTTCCACTGGCTCACAAATAATTTTTACTTATTTACACTTTTCAAAATTGACTTGAATTTGAGTTCCTAAATATTTGACTCAATAGACTTGTGAGTTTAATCTAATAGAGTTTATATATATTTACTATTTCATTATTTTATTTTATAATATAATTATAAATATATTTTATTGAAATGAGTCAAGTTTTAACTCAAATCAAATTTGAATATTTTAAAGTATATATTTTTAAAAATTTAAAAATTTAATTTAATTAATTGAATCAAGTCAAATAGAATTTCAGTATTAATTATTTAATCGAATTGAATTCAAATTTAAAAATATATTTGATCGAGTTTGAATTTAAAAATTAATTCAAACTTGAATTTAACAATATATCAATTCGACTCGATTCGATTACATTTATAATTTGTACTATATCAAAAAAAAAATGAAAAACAACCATGGGCCATGCCTAAGATACTCAACATTGTTTTGTATGTCAACCCGACCCAATTAGCCGTCAAACCCTAACAAAACCCCTTCTTGCTTCGCTTTCTTCAAACCCTAAAACAAACAGAAAACTAAAGAAAACACAGGAAAAAAAAAAAAAAAGAACGCTGGTAGTGGCACTTTCTACTACAGCACTGCCCACCATGACCACATCCATGGAAGAACCAAATGATACTACTACTGATATGATCAAACCCCAAAACTACACTCCGCCAATCGACACTTCCAAATGGCCAATTCTTTTAAAAAACTACGACCGCCTCAACGTCCGTACAGGCCACTACACTCCACTCCCTTCTGGCTACTCTCCGCTGAAACGCCCTCTGGCTGAATACATCCGCTATGGAATCCTGAATCTTGATAAGCCTTCGAACCCATCTTCGCATGAAGTTGTAGCTTGGATTAAACGTATTCTTAGAGTTGAAAAAACAGGGCACAGTGGCACTTTGGATCCTAAAGTCACAGGTAATTTAATTGTTTGCATTGATAGAGCTACCCGTCTTGTTAAATCTCAGCAAGGTGCTGGTAAAGAGTACGTTTGCATTGCTAGATTACATGATAAAGTTACTGATCGTTCTAAAATTGCTAGAGCTCTTGAAACACTTACTGGCTCTGTTTTCCAGAGACCACCTTTGATTTCGGCTGTTAAAAGACAGCTTAGGATTAGAACTATTTATGAAAGTAAGTTGCTGGAGCATGACCCAGATAGGAATTTAGTTGTTTTTTGGATTTTCTGCGAAGCCGGTACCTATGTTAGGACCATGTGTGTTCATCTTGGCTTGATTCTCGGTGTTGGTAGTCATATGCAAGAATTGAGGAGAGTTAGGTCTGGTATTTTAGGCGAGAAGGATAATATGGTTACTATGCATGATGTGATGGATGCTCAATGGGTTTATGATAACTACAGAGATGAGAGTTATTTGAGGAGGATTATTATGCCGCTTGAAGTGCTTTTAACTAGTTATAAGAGGTTGGTTGTTAAGGATTCTGCGGTGAATGCGATTTGTTATGGTGCTAAGTTGATGATTCCCGGGCTTTTGAGGTTCGAGAATGATATTGATGTTGGTCAGGAAGTTGTGTTGATGACTACTAAAGGTGAGGCAATCGCTTTAGGGATTGCTGAGATGACAACAGCCGTGATGGCTACTTGTGATCATGGTGTTGTTGCGAAGATTAAGAGGGTGGTAATGGATAGGGATACTTATCCAAGGAAGTGGGGGTTGGGACCAAAGGCTTCGATGAAGAAGAAATTGATTGCTGAGGGGAAATTGGATAAGCATGGGAAGCCAAATGAGAGCACTCCTCAAGAATGGATGAGGAATTTGGTTGCCTTGCCCACTGGAGGAGATTCTATGGTTGCTGGCCTTGCTGCTGCAAATGAGGCGGCTGTGGCAGCTAAAAATAGTGGAGAAGTGGACGAAGTGAAGGAGAAAAAGAAGAAGCGGAAAAGCACGGATGAAAGCGCTGATAGTCCTGCTGATCAAATTCCCACAAAGAAAGCTAAAGTTGAAGAAGTTGAGAAGGAAGTTGCAGTTGAGATGAAGAAGGTGAAGGGAGAGACAGTTGAGGAAAGTGAACAAGAAAAGAAAGAGAAAAAGAAGAAGAAAAAGAAGAGTAAAGACGATAATGAAACAGAAACTTTAGCTGAAAGAGAGATGGAGAAGGCAAAGAAGGAAGAGGATAAGATAAAGGTGAAGCTGGTTCACCTGATACAGAAAAATCTGAGAAGAAAAAGAAGAAAAAGAAAAACAAAGAGGAGGAGGAAGAGGCCGCAATTATTGAGGACTATAAAAACAATGGTGAGGTTGATAGAAGTGAGAAGAAAAAGAAGAAAAATAAAGAGAAGGATGCTGGGGAGCAGGCTGCAACTATTGAAGATGGTGGTAAGACTAATGGTGAGGCCGATAAAAGTGAGAAGAAGAAGAAGAAGAAAAAGGACAAAGCTGCACAATAAGCGGAAGACCAGAATGTTCAGAACAATGATCAGTCGGTAGCTTATGTAATTTTTAATGTAGTTTTAGCAAAAGTCCAGTTCTAAAACTCTATTATGCTTAATAGATGGTTTTCTTTTTTAATTTTATTTTTAGAACTGGGAGGTCTAGAGGAGTGGCATTGAACCCATGAGCACTAATAGATAGGTTTCTTTATTACTCCATCATATGTTCTGATTTGAGTTGTCATATTGTTTATTTTTTCTTTCTTTTTTCCCTCTGCGACAATTGAAATGTCATCCCATAATTTATTTGTTCTGATCAGCAGTGCAATAACATGGCTGCTGTGGTTAATTTTTGCTGGTTGTGCTGAATGGAAATTGATTGTTTTCTTAAGTATTGCCGGTTTTTTTTTTTTTTTTTTTTTTTTGAAATAATCATGAAAAACTAGCATTAACTCAAATTGCAGTACATCATCAATAAAGGAAGGATAAGAGTCAGTCCGCTCCCTCTGATCAGAAATAGAAGCTGCAACCCGAGCTAGGGAATGGGCTACAGCATTCGCTGACCTCTTAACAAAACATAACTATCTTTCAGTTTTTCAAGCAAACCTTCACATTCCTGAACAATGAGACCTACTGGAGATAAAATAGTGGATGCTGCTGCAATAGCATTGACTAGTAACACCTTCGACACAGACTTGTCCACCAGCCACGCAAGAGCCTCTTTAAGTGCGACAGCCTCAGCCATAAAAGGGTCCATAGTCCCTTGTTTAAAAGTGCAGGTTGGATTTCTAGTTTGTCTAATCTTGCAGAAATGAGTGGATATATATATTAGCTTCAGTTTTATTGTTTACATTTATTTCCTTTGTGCTTGATTCAAAGCATATGTCATGACCTATTGCCATATATATGGAGTGGAGTGCATTATTGGCGGCCCTCGTAACTTTTTTTTCTGCTTAATGCAATGATTAATCAAGATTGCCTGCTTTCTTCTTGCTTTGTTCTCCCATCAAAATACCAGAAACTACAAATAACATCATAAAAATCCGTACACAATAATTTTTGCCTATAATCCAAAACCATTTAAAAATAAATAAACAAAAAATTTGAAGAAGAATACAAATTCAATTGTCTATTAGAGTTTAGGCTATTAGTTTAAAAAATTGAAACCAAATCTTGGTAGAAATTTTCAAATCTAATAAATTAAAATTGAGTATAGAAGTGCCGACTTAACATCTTAAGTGACACTACTGATGTAAGGTTTATTGCTACATTAACTAAATATTTGTATAAAAAGATAAGATAATTTGTAGTAAGTTTTGTTCCAAATTTGGTATCAATATCTTAATTGTTCTAAATACATTACATGTTATTATTAAATATCATAATAAAAATATTCATCATACATTTAATACTAAAATAAATTTTAAATTATTAAATTTTTCAAAATAAAATAATATTTACATAATTAAAAAAAATATTTAATCTAATTAGTTAATTATTTATATAATTTAATATTTAAATTATTTATTATTATAATATTTAAATTATTTATGAATTAAGATATAAAATTTTAAATATGTATTATTTATTTAATACTAAAATACTTCAATGTAATTAATAAATAATTAAAAGATAAAATATTTCACATAATTAATAACTATAAATATTAGTAAGATTAAATATAATAAATGATTAAAAGATAAAATATTTCACATAATTAAAAACCATAAATATTAGTAAGGTTAAACATATGTTCATAAATGTACAGAAGTTAAAAGCATTAATACATGTATTAAATTTAAATTCATGTGTTTAAAATTTAATAAATAATATAGTACTAATAATTTTTTTCAACACATGTACTAATATGTTTTTTATTTCAATAATAATAATTTTAAATTCAATAATTAAGAATTTAGTAATTAGATTAATGTATTTTAGTATTAAATATGATATTACTTTTAAATTTTTTGTAAATTATAAAAATAATTAATTTTTAATAACAACATGTCATGTATTTAGAAAATTAAGATATTTGTATTAAAATTTAAAATTTAAGACAAAATTGCTACATATCAACAACAGTTGGTCTTTTTATATAAATATTTAGCTAATGTGATATTAGATTATATATCAATAGTGTCACTTATGATACCATATCAACACATTCCACACTCAATTTTGGTCAAATTAATCTTAGACTAAAAATTATTAATGATTTGTTAGACTTGAATGTTTTGTCAAAACTTAAAAATAGACTAAGTTTGAACTTTTTAGACCAATAGGCACAATCTTATTTATCACTTGTACGCTTCTTTGCACTTACGGATCTTCTCACCAAAGTTCATTAAAATGAGATTGTAAACAGGCTTATTAAATGAGCTCATGAACAACTTGTTGATTTAGATCTTAGTATTGGGTGATGATATTTAATAGGTATAAGTATAATTTAATTTAAGTATTAACATTAAATAAATATTATATAACATTAATTTGATATTAAACAAAGACAATACTAATATTTCATATACTAACATGAAATATTATGGCAAAATTATATATTCATGATAAAACTATATAATTTTTTTATATAAATTAACAATAATATTAAATATAATTTTAATCAATAAATAAATATTATATAATACTAATTTAATATTATACAAATAAAAATAATTAAGTGAAATAAAAATTATGTATTTATAATTTAAGTTAATATTTATATTAACATGAAGTAAACGTAAGTTAAATTAATTAACAAAAATATTAAGTAAATATCAATTAAAGAATATGAGAGTGTTTGGTTTAGCTGATTGAGATAATTGATAGAGATTTTTTCTAGATCAACTATAATTTAGGTGTTTAGTAAAATTTTAAAATCAGTAACTGATGATTTGATAAATTCTATTTTTGGAGTTTTTTTCTCATCAATTAATAGCTTATTTATATTTATTTTTTATTTAAACTATTTTATCCTTATTTAAAAATAACTATTAAACAAATAACTTCATTTAAATTAAAATTAATGTATGTAATTAATTTTGTATAGTTTACAATTAAATAAATATTGTAAATTATAATTAATAATAAAAAAAATTATTATGTTCATATGTATAATTATTTTTAAAAATTATATAATAATATTTATATTTTAAAATTTGTTTTGAAATAATTTTTTTCAATTATTTTAATAATTTATAAATTAAAGATAGTAAATTATTGTTTATTACTATATATATTTTAAATAATTTTTATAACTAAAAAATATTATAAAAATATATGAAATTATATTTACAAATAAATAATACTGGTTAACGGTCATTTGATATACAAACTAAAGAATAAAATTCAGAAAAAAAGATAAAAAATTTAAGGAAAATATATTTACATGATATTCAATTAAGGGTTACACCCCTTATATATATACATAGGAATCCTAATAACCACCTAATTAGGAATAGAATAACATCCTAAATAGAATAAAACTTTATTCCTAATTGTATACAAATATTTACTTCATAATATATACAATAAAAATATTTGCTTCCTCAACACTCCTCCTCAAGTTAGTGAATGTATGTCAATCATTTCCAACTTGCCAAGTGAGTTGTAGAATGTTTTTCCGGATACAACATTTGTAAGGATGTCAGCTAGTTGAGTTTGAGAAGAAACATATGGAAAATCAATTGTTCCTTAGTTCAGATGATCTTTTACGAAATGTTTGTCAACCTCTACATGCTTAGTCTGATTATATTGAACTGGATTGTTTGCAATTGCTATGGCTGCCTTTTTATCACAATGTAACAACATAGACTTCGGATGTTTTAATCTCATATCCTTAACAATTCGCCTTATCTAGAGCAACTCATATACTCCATGAGTCATTCCTCTAAACTCAGCTTCAGCACTTGATCTTGCTATAACTTTCTGTATCTTATTTCTCAAACTGACTAAATTATTTCCAACAAACGTAAAGTACCAAGATGTTGATTTTTAATCAGTCCGATCTCCAGCCCAATCAACATTACTATAGCCAGTAATTTCATAATCCTAATTCTTCCCAAAAAACAACCCTTTACTTGGAGAAGACTTTAGATATCTTAATACTTGGTATACTGCATCTATATGTTATTTACTTGGAGAATGCATGAACTGACTTACAACACTTACTGTATAAGTAATGTCTGGTCGAGTATAAGATAGGTAAATCAACCTTCCCATCAACCTTTGATACCGATCTTTATCAATTGGAACTTGATCTCCTAGGACTGAAAGTCCATGGTTGACTTCAATTGGAGTCTCGGTTGGCTTACAATCAAGCATGCCCGTCTTTGTTAGTAGGTCCATTACGTACTTTCGTTGGCAAAGGAAAATTGCTTGAGTTGATCTTGCAACTTCAATTCCTAAAAAATACTTCAAGTTACCCAAATCTTTAAGTTAAAACTCGGATGCTAACTGCCTTTGCAAGATTGTTGTCTCACTCGGATCATTTCCAGTGACCACCATATCATCAACATATACAATCAATGCGGTGACTTTACCTAACTTTATTTGGTGAATAGTGTGTGATTAGCATCACTTTGCTTAGATTTGAGCTTTCTTATAAAAGTCCAAAGTTGTCCAAACCATGCTTGAGGCGATTGATTGAGTCCATACAATGCCCTTTTTAGTTTGTATACTCAGTTAGTACATTTAGTTCCGGGTGGTGGATCCATATACACATCTTCATCTATGCTTCCATTCAAAAATGCATTCTTCATATCAAATTATCATAGCGGCCAATATAGGTTGCAGTTAAGGAAATAAGAACTCGGATGGTGTTCATTTTTGTTACTAGGGCAAATGTATCTTCATAGTCAATTCCATACTTTTGAGTATACCCCTTTGCTACCAACTGAGCTTTATGCCGATTATGTGCTTCCATCTGAATTGAGTTTGACAGTGAATATCCACCTGCACCCCATCGTTTTCTTTCCTTCCAGAAGTGGAACAAGATCCTATGTTCGGTTCTTCTGTAATGCTTTTATTTCATCATTTATGGCTTTCTTCCAATTTGGATCATTTAAGGTTTCCTGCATATTACTTGAAATAGAAATAGTAGATAATTGATTTACAGTATGTGTATATGAGTTAGACAAATGGTTGGTTGGTATGAAGTTATTGATAGGGTATTTAGCTTTGGTATGAAGGTCCGAATCATATTATTTTTTTAGAACCCCTTTATTGATTCTAGAAGGATAATGAGGCTCAGTATTTGGAGTTTCTAAAGGAGATAAGTTTACCATATTGTGCACATCTACATCCAAAGTTTCTTCAGCTTTTGGTGTGGGTTGGGAAGATGTACTATCTTGATTACTCAAATTTTTTATGATCTGACCAGGTGAGATGCTCGGACTTGGAACATTAGATGTCTATGAGATGCTCGAAACATTTGGGAGACTCGGACTCGGAACACTCAGAATGCTATCTTCAACATTCGAACCACTTGGAATGCTATCTTCAAATTCAAAGAGGTTTGGATTTTTCTCCCCCTGAAGAGAGCACTCGGAGTAGGAGAAGAAAGGAGAATTTTTATGAAACTGAACATCTTGAGTGACATACATCTTCTTTGTATTCAGATCATAACACCGATATCCCTTTTATAGATCTGTATAGCCAACAAATATACACCGGATAACTCAAGTGTCTAATTTACCAAATGTCTAATGAACATATGCCCAGCATCCAAAGACTCGGGGCTCGAGATTATTGAGGGGTGGAGATATAACAAGTTTCTGAAGAGGTGTTTTAAAATCGAGTACTCTTAATGGTGTCCAGTTTATGAGGTATGCAATGGATCGAAAAACCTCTCCCTAGTATTATTGAGGAACATTCATGTCAAATAATTATGCTCGGATAACTTTCAATAATTGTCAGTTCTTCTCTTCGGCTATACCATTCTATTGAGGAGTATGGACATAGGATGTTTGGTGGTGAATGCCCTTCTTTTGGCAGAAATCATTTAGAATTGAGTTAATATACTCCCCACTATTGTCAGACTGTAAGACTCAAATTTTACTCTGGTATTGCATAGCCACCATTTTGTATAAGTCTTGGAACTTAGAGCACACATCTCCCTTATTTGAAAGTAGTGATACCCATGTCATCTGGGTACATTCATCAATAAACGTTACAAAATATCGAGCACCAAATAGAGTAGGAATCCGAGCAGGTCCCCATACATCAGAATGAATGGTCATAAATGAAATTGAATTTTTATTATAACTCGATACATAAGAAATTCGGTGGCCTTTTGCCAATTCACAAATATCATACTTGAATTCTGAGTCTGTGGTATTCAAAAATAAATCCGATTTTATTTGTCTAAGATAATGAAAAGAAAGATGACTAAGACGATAATGCCACAAGATTACTTGGTCTTTACTCGAGCAACTTCTACCAACCCTATTAACTTGATTTGACTTCTGACTTGAACCATCAGACAACTCAAGATAGTATAACTTTCCACGTTTGACACCATAACAAATAATCCAGTATGTTGTAATGTCTTGAAATACACAATAATTAGTCTAAAATTTAACAGTGCAATTCAGGATTTTAGTTATTTAGCCAACATATAGTAGATTACAAGAAAGAGATGGAACAACAAGAATAATATCTAGATTAAGAGAGTCGGAGTTAGATACTGATCCTTCATAAGTGACCGGTGCTATGCCTCCATTAGCAGTCAGAATATTTTATTAGGTTGATGGGCGGATGGATGTAAGATGGTGAGTGGAGTTTGTTATATGATTAGTAGCACTTGTATCAATAATCCATGTATTATTTCGAGTAAGATTTGTCATACCTAATGTTGCATCAAGATCACCACTTGGTTTAATACCATTAGAGGTGGCAATTGCAGCCTTTTCAAGCTTTTTACGAGGCTTTCTATTGAGATCCCACCATTATGGATATCTCACAATTTCATAGCATTGTTCATTGGAGTGTCCAACTTTGCCACAATGAGTACAAGTGTATGTGATAGACTTACTCGGTATTTTCCCTTTGAAATGGGGACGAGTCTGAGCTGCTACAAGTATAGCATGGTCTAACAGTATCTTCGGCTCTTCCATCCTATGTCGTTGGTTGTGATCCCTCTGTACATATGCATAACTAGACTCTAGATCAAGAGGTGGATCATTCCGGGGTATTTCACTTCAAGCATTATTAAATTCCAAATCAAGCTCGGCTAGGAAAATATATGTTCGAAGTCGGTTAATATATTTGTGGAGTGATACTACTTCATTAACATCCTCCCCTTGTGCACACGTCCAGACATCGATTTCCTGAAATATTCCAATCAGTTCATTATAGTATACAGGTAATGGCTTACCATTCTAACGTGTTGTGAATGATTTCCGGTTCAATTCAAATAAATGAGTTTCGTCACATCCATCATAGAAGGTTTTTAAGGCAACATCCCATATCTTCTTTGCTGTTGGAAGACGGATGAATCTCTGCATCAATGTCAGACTCATAGAGTCAATCAACCAACTTTTGACTTGATTATTATCAAAGAGCCAAGTTTCCAACGCTTTATCTTATGCTGGTGGTTTTGGTGTAGTGCCATTAAGAAAGTCAAATTTATTTCTGGCTCCAATTCGCATCTTCATGATCTGTGACCATAGAGTATAGTTCGTATCAACAAGAGTAATTCATGTGGGAAATGGAGAATTATCTTGAAGGGTTTAAATAAAATTGGGTGTTTCATGAGATATGATGGATGTGTTTTCGGTGGTCATGATTTTTTAAGATTCAAAAAATTCAAAGGAAGAAAGAAAAAATACGATTTAAAAAAAATATATGATTTCAAGAATTCAATAAAAAATTTGATTTCAATGGGTATGCTCTGATATCATAAAAAATAAAATTCAGAGAAAAAGAAAGAAAATTTAAGAGAAATATTTTTCCATGATATTTAAAGAAGGGTTACACCCCTTATATATACACATAAGAATTCTAATCATAACCTGATTAGGAATAGAATAACATACTAAATAGAATAAAACTTTATTTCTAATTGTATAAAAATATTTACTTCTTAATATATACAATAAAAATATTTACTTTATCAACACAAATAATAACATTTAACAAAATTTTACTAAACACTTTATATTTATCAGCTAACAACTATCAATTATTATCAACTGCTGTAGATAACTAAGTCAAACTGGCCTTAATGTTGGGTAATATACTGCTTATCTTTGTGTTAAAGCTAATCTAATTCGAACAATTGCCATTTCCCAATGCTAAGAACAAAATCTCTCTTAGATATATACCAAATTAACTAATAATCATATTTTAAAGTAATCTTATAACTAATACTAGTAATTGAATTTTAAACTAATATATAAATATTATATAATATAAATCTAATATTAAGTAAAAGAATATTAATTAAATTATTATTAGGTAAATATATTTCAAATTATAAACTGTAATTTAATATAATGCAGTGTAAAACTACTATAGTTTTAAGGTTATAAAGCAATTTAATATCTTAAGTACAAAACCACATAGTTTAACCTTTAAACTGCATGGTTTTGCATTTTAAACTATGTAGTTGTGCATTTAACTTTAAGTAAAATATAATAGTATGCAATCAACAAATAATAAATCTTATAGATAAATATAAAATTAAATAATATTCACATTTTAAAGTAATATTATTATTAATATTAAGTAATTAAAAAATAAATAAATAGATAATAGAAAAATAAGTAAATATTATATAATATAAAATTAATATTAAGTTAATATAATATTAATTTAAATTATTATTGAAAAAACAATTGAAATTATATATTACAATTTAATGTTCTATAATTATAATGTAAAATAACGTAATGTTAATTAAAAATTATATAGTTTTAATGTTATAAAGCAAATTAATATCTATATACAAAGTGACATAGTTTTTAACCTCTAAACTACATAGTTTTGCATTTAACCTTGAATAAAATATAATAGCATCTAACCAACAAATAAAAAATATCCTAAATATCTTTCCAAAAAAATTATAAATAAATATATAATTAAGTAATATTTATATTTTAATTAATATTAATATTAATTAATTAAAATTAAAATTAATAGATAAATATGAAAATAAGTATATATTATATAATATAAATTTAGTATTAAGTAAATATAATATTAACTTAAATTATTATTAAATAATATATAACTTAAATTATAAATTATAATTTCATTTTACCCTATTTTTATGTTATTGTAAAACCATATAGTTTGAATATTATAAAGCAATTTAACCGTAACTACAAACTGCGTAGTTTAATCTCAAAGCTACGTCACCTGGACAATAAAACGTCATAGTTTAGTCATCAAACGACGTAGTTTGAATGGCATGGCACCTAAATGACTTGGTGAGCTAAATAGGTTTTTGTCCTCATCATGCTTCATATTCCGCTGCCCCTAATTCCACCCTTCGTTTCAGCCAGAGAACTTATCTTTTGTGTAGCCGCCCTCCTGTCGTCATCAACATCAACATCATCACCGCCACCGCCACCGCCACCGCCGTTATTAACTATCATATTTTCTTCTTTCTTCTTGAGACCATCACTCTCACCGCCGTCATCATCGTCATCATCTTCTTCTTAAGCTACTGGCATAACGAACAAAGGTTTGTTTCTATTTGTTTTTTGAGTTGTTTTGTGTGCAACCGAATAAAGACTAACTTTGTTTTGATTCTGATTTTCTCAGTATTAAGCTATTATTATATGTTTCAAATCAAATTGAGATACTGATACTGATACTGATGCATGCATACCAATACCAATACCAAACAAAGGTCATATGCATTTGTTATCTTCGTTTTGTGGATTTTTGTGTCTGTTTGTTGAAATTTTGAATAAAGAAAATGATTTCTGATGATCATATCTTTTCTTGTTATTTTGAAGCTCATCTATGTATAATTAGGCATGTTCAGATCTATTTGGTTGTTAATTAGTTTTTGATTTATGTATGTGTGTACCTCAGTCGAGCTTGAACCTTCCTTTTGATATGCGAGCCGAGACTGAGCTTCACAAAGCTTGGCTCGATTACAGTCTTAATTTCATGTTTGTTGAAACAAACAGATGCCAGTTGGTCTAGTATGGCATCATCTGTTGAATCTTTGTATATCTTCCTAGAACAAATTGATAATGTGCACCTTTGTTTTTATTTTATTAATATCTGTCTTGTGTTGCAGCAGTTATATCACATGTTTCATGGTGTTAGTCTAGCTTGTCAAACAATATCATGTCACAGCATTGTCCGATGCAAAGCAGTCAAATGAGTCAAGTTGACCCCATATCTAAAAAATTGGACTCATCAATACAAATGGGAGTAGTGGAACCAGGGAACAAGGGTTCTTCCTTACAGCAGATGTCAATGCCAAATATGCAAATGAGCATGAAGGGACCAGTTTGTACTGATTCACTAGCACAACAGTTGTCAGCATCAAACAGTCAAGCTGAGCAATTGGAACCCATGCCTAATAACCGTGTTTTGCAGAATTTATCATTAGCAAACATGCAAATGGGACGGATGGATAGACAGGAGCAGTTTTTGTCGCATGGTAATGTGGGATCTCAACAATCAACGATGATGAGTAAGCGCAAGGCACCATTGGAACCTATATCCAACAGTCCTGGCTTGCAGAAATTGTTGATGCCTAACAAGCGGGTTGCACAGATGGAACATAGGCCATGGCTTCAACATATATTGACATCAAATAAATCACCTTTGCAATCACAGTCTGTTTCCAGCCCTTCTGGTTTGCAGCGCTCACAAGCACCATTTAAGAGATCAACTTCTGGCAAAGGTGGGATGCAGCAGTTACCAGTGCAGAAAAATCAGAGTGGACAGCCATCTCCAAAGGTTCAAAGTGAGTCATCTGAATCTGTGAGGTCCAAACTAAGGGAGTCATTGGCTGCTGCTCTAGCTCTGGTTTCTCAGCAGCAGGATACAGCATCTGGTAAGAATTCTGAAATTGAAGATGCTAGAACTGCAGGATCAACACAGGAAAGTTCTCAACCATCTGAGCGTGATTTGAGAACAACTGATGCTGGCAATTATGTGTCTGAGGAGCCCAATGAATCTTTGTGTTCTAAGGAGTATCCCTTATCCCAAAAGTCTAATGATGCTCATAGTACAGCTCAAGAAGTCTCCAATAATGCTGGTGACTGTGTGCAGACCTCACAAAATGATGGGCGGTCAACAATTAGCTTGCATGATGAGGATACTTCATTTAGTGATTGCTTTTTTGTCAAAGATGAACTTTTGCAAGGAAACGGGTTGTCATGGGTGTTGGAACCTGACATGAGGATGGCAGAAAATGACATTGAAACAACTCAAAAACAGCTGGATAAGGAGGATTCTTGCAATGGCAGTGGAGGACAAGCAGTTCTATCACCCCAATTTGTGGCATATGAAATTGAAGCAGAACTGTACAAATTATTTGGGGGAGTAAATAAGAAGTATAAGGAGAAGGGAAGGTCCCTTTTATTCAATTTGAAAGATCGTAATAATCCTGAATTGAGAGCAAGAGTTATGTCAGGAGAAATCCCCCCTGACAGACTTTGCTCGATGACAGCCGAGGAGCTTGCATCTAAGGAGCTTTCTGAGTGGCGGATGGCAAAAGCTGAGGAGCTTGCTCAGATGGTAGTGTTGCCTGATTCAGATGTTGATATGAGACGTTTGGTGAAGAAAACACACAAGGGTGAGTTTCAAGTGGAGGTTGAACCAGAAGATAGCGTCTCTGCAGAAATTGCAATTGGGGGAAGTTCACTCACTCAGATGCAACCAAATCCAAAGAAGGGAGCCTCTTCCCCCTCAAAACCTGAGCAAATGAAAGATAAGGCAAATGCGATCAATGAAAAGAGTAGTTCGGAGGACCAGAATGTTCTCATGATACCTTCCAGTGAAGGGAATGATTTGATGCAAGGGCTTATGGTGGATGATGAATTGAAAGATGCAGAGTTTCTTCCTCCAATTGTCTCGCTTGATGAGTTCATGGAATCCCTTAATTCAGAGCCGCCATTTGAAAATTTACCTGTTGATAGTGTAAAAAAAACACCTGTCTCTGATAAGGATGTTTCACAAGTTGAGTCAGAATCCAAGTCTCCTGATGCTACTCTAAGAGACCGTGATGATACAACCTCTGTTAAACCTAGTATCAAGGATGGGCACACAAAATCTGATGCTGATGGAAACTCCACAGACAGTCGTGCAAAATTAGAAATGGCACCTTCTGTTATCATACCCAAGGGTGAACATGTCTGGGAAGGCATTCTACAGCTTAATATTTCATCCATGGTCTCGGTTATTGGCATTTTTAAAAGGTAAGTGCTACATAACATCGACTTCATGATAAAAGTTCTTGCATGCTGCTAAGATTTTGCTTCTCTGTGTTTTGTGTCTTTTTCTGAAACTTCACACGGATGAAGGGTTGAGTGTTTTACTTGTCTTGTTATAATTTGTCTGCTCTTTGTTACATTTCTAGCTCTCAAAGAAGGTTTAATTTATGTCATTTATATGACATTCTTCAAGTGAAGTTATTTAATTTATAATTCATTGAATGCATTTCTGCTTGTAAATATTATTACTTCATGTTGATAACTTTTTTTTTTTTTCATTTTTTAATCTTAATCATTTTTGTAGTGGTGAAAAAACATCCGCGAAAGACTGGCCTGGCCTTATTGAGATCAAGGGGAGGGTTAGACTTGATGCATTTGAGAAGTTTCTCCAAGAGCTTCCAATGTCCAGAAGTCGTGCTGTTATGGTATCTCAAGTTTCTTTTTGTTGTACTAAATTTTGTTTATGTTATTACTGTCCAGAAAGGGGGGATAGCACTCTCTCCCATTCCGTTGCTCCTGGTATGGTGTCACTGCAGTGTATGGTGTTGTCATCCATGGTTAATGGCATTTGTTTTAGGCTAATGAGAGTTTGTATGAACAATTTGCAAGAGAAAAGTTTAAATCGGGATTTACATCAAAGGAAACTAATAATTATTTTGACTAGAGAAATAATTCCTGGGTTTTTAAGTTTGGGGGAAGTTCTTGCTCTGCCTTAATAATGAGAAGAGGCCTGCTGGATGTTGGATATGCTGCTCGTTGTTGGTTGCCAAGCAAAAAGCATTTCCATGATTGTTGTTGGCATAAAAAGTAGGTTGTGTTTTGAGGATGTATACAAGTACATCCGGGTCCGAATAATGTCTTACCATCTCAGGTTGGCTTCAATGTTGTTTCAGCTGGGTGAGAATAACCAGACAAATGCTCTTCCAGTTGCTTCGATATCTGAATTCGGATAAATGGTTGGAACTGATGTATGAATGAGACAAATGAATCTGAAACGGATTTATTCCCGTGTATAGCCTTCCATAACAGGAGATGTTTTATCCAAAAAAAAAAAAAGATTAAACAATCATCTCATGCCATGATTATATATATATTTATAATTTGGAACATATATATTTTATATTAAAACTACATATAACTAGGGAATTAATAGAAGCCATGATTCAGGTGGCACGCTTGATGCCCATGATGTTGGTATAAGTGGACTGATTTGTCCCATAAGTACTCTCTATCAAGTTGCGTATTGCTAAGATTTTCCATAAGCTTCGTTAATGATATGCCAAACTTAATTTATACTTTATTTATTTTGCAGGCTGTGCACTTTGTTTGCAAGGAGGGGTCCGCAGAAGGTGAGAGTGCGGCTGTCAGCGAGGTAATGTTTACACGATTTTAAGATCAGTAGTTAAAAAAGATCAGGCGTTTGGTAGCCTGTCCTGTCATTTTCTTTGTAACTGGTTGCTGAAATGTCTTTTGCAGGCGGCTGATTCATATGTTATGGACAGCAGGGTGGGTTTCAGCGAGCCCGGTCCTGGAGTAGAACTCTATCTCTGCCCACCTCACTCAAAGACACGTGAAATGCTTGGCAAGGTCCTCCCAAAGGACCAAGTTGATTCCTTCGATGCTATTGATAATGGTCTATTTGGTGTTATTGTTTGGAGAAAACCTCAATTAACGTCAACAGTATCACCCAGCTCTGCATCGCACCATAAGCACAATTCAAAAAAGCAACACACCACTTCTAGGAGACGCCAAGAAAAAGATGCTGACCTCAATGCTGTGACTAAACGGCCCTCACCTCGGGTTGGACCGCCTGTGCATGTTAAGTCTCAATCTGATGATGATGATGATGATGATGATTTGCCTCCTGGGTTTGGCCCACCTGCCACTAGGGATGAGGATGACCTACCTGAGTTCAAATTTTCAAGAGGCCCTGATACAGCCAGGCCCCAGTTTTCAACCCAAAATGTATATAAGAATCAAAGAGCGACTCATTTTCACCCTCAAGCGCATACACGTCCTGCAGATCAAATGAGAGAGCTTGTACATAGATATGGACAGCCTAAATCTAGTACCTCATCGGGGAATTGGCAGAATAAACGAAGTATAGGGGTTGTGGTGCAACCATGGGATGACGATGATGACATGCCCGAGTGGAATCCAGAGGATAACAAACCACAAGTTTCACATGCACAGCCGCAACCACATCCGGTGCAACAGCCAATATTACATGCCAATATGGTACATGAACAAATGGCACAGCCAGCCGTGCCTTTGCAGCCAATGTATCGTGCCAATATGGTGCAAGAAAGTGCACAGCAAATGGCACGACCAATGACACCTTTGCAACCCCAAGTGAGTGTAATGCATGGTTCCCAAGGTTCGGCCTCTTCATGGCAACAGGGCCATTGGATGGCTAATCAAAATACTGTCCCATCATGGCAGCAGGGCCCTTGGATGCTTCCTGTTTACCAGCCTAACGGTGGTCCATTCTATGGGGCTCCAGGAATGGAAGCTGGGCAGCCTTGGCGTAGAGATGCTCCAGCAAGTAGAGGTTTTTGATCATGTAATTATTAGCTTAGCTTTTGAAATCCTGTATATTAGATCGTTTTTTAAAGCACATTTTTTTTTTTTCTGGTGGCTTTTTCTTTTTTACTCAAGAAATCATATCGTTCAATGGATCAAGATAAAAATAAAATAAAAACCCTGAAAATGGGATCAAATTGACAAGGACCTTTTTATGGATATGAGACTTCACAAGCAAGCCCAATCACCAAGGAAGTCCAAGAAAGTTCAGAAAAACCTTTTCTCCGCCACTAAGGCGATCGCCTGCCATGCTAAGGTGGTGCCTTAGTAGTTCAATTTTTTTTTTTTTTTAAATTAGTCCATTACGAGCTGTTGGCGTGTTATCCGAAATAACAAAACGCGCTGCTAATAGCTCACAGAAGATCACAGAAAATGATGAAGTGGAGGAGATGGTTGAGAATATAGGGGAAGAGAGTGGAAATAAAAGAAAAAAGAGAGAGATGCGGAGGTTTACTGACAATTAGCAAGAAAATTACAAAAAAGAAACACAAAAAATATACAAAAATGGATCTGAAAAGGAAGTGGCAGAGAAAGAAAGAGAAAAAAACTGTTAAAGGGCAGGAGGGCTTCTTGGTGGAAAGGCTGAAAGGAAACTAAATTGAGCAGAGTTGAGCTATCTTTTGTTGTTGTGATTCTAGAAGCTGAAGCTGTCTTTGAGGGCCAAAGACAGGAGCTGCAACCTTGTTAAATAGTAATATTTTTCAATTTATTTCTTAAATTCACTTCATTTTTATTACATTTACGTAATATGAATATGGTTTGAGCTATGATTGATTATTTGATAATTCTTTGATTTGGAAAACTCTACTTATATACAATTCAAGATCTGTGAAAACAAATTTTCGTTACGCTTGTTTGCCCAATAGGGTGGCACCTATGATTTGAGCTATGATTGATTATTTGATTTGGAAAACTCTACTTATATATAATTCAAGTTCTATGAAAATTAAATTTTTGCTAAGCTTGTTTGCCCAATAGTGCTGCACCTACTTGAAAAGGCGTTGCCTTATTATGCTAAAACGGCGCCTTATCATATTATAGCGTCGCTTTTATCTTTCAAATTATAGAAAATTAAATTTATTTATTCTGGTTATTTCTTTACATTTTAATTTGTTGAATATCTGAAAAATAAATCATTTTTGGTTCAGACACTATATCATAAAAAAATAATTCAAACATCAAAATAGTAAAAACAAAAAAATTCAAGCACTATTTTTATAATTTTCTTATTTAAAAATAAACTCCATGTGTTCTTATATCATAATTTATTACACATTGTGCTCATCGTTTTAAGTCAGTCCAAATAATTTAGGGTTTTCTTTTCAAGTTAAAATATTTTATAGTCTGATTCAGTTAAAAAAATTAAGTCCAATTTAATTGGCTTGTTATACTATTACAATTATTAGTTATTATGTATTATGTGTGAACCATAACAAAATTACTTATGTCAATCATAATAAAATAATTATTCATTTTGAATCCAGTTTTGTATTTTGCATTTTAATTTTTGAAGTCATTATTAGATTCAAAGTTTACTTAAAAAATGTAATTTGTTTTTGTTCAAACGACTCATTTTGATTAGTTCATTGTTCAACTGAGTTACTCAAAGGAGTTAAGGATTAGATTAACAAAAAATCTGGTTATCTACTAAAGGTGGTTCTTACTCTGTTAAATCTGGGTATAAGGTGTTGACCAATTTAATGCAGCACCGTGATGATACTATTACTAGTTCTTTTGATTCTAGTACTGCTGTTTGGAGTTGTGTATGGCGTCTACAGATTGCTCCTAAGATTCGGATGTTTTTATGGAGAGTGCTTACAGATTCACTTCCCACTGTGCATAATTTATGCCGGAGAGGTATCAATATTTCACATGGCTGTCTACTTTGTGGTTCTAATACTGAAACATTAGTGCATCTGTTTAAGGATTGTTCCTGGGTTAGAGGGGGTATGGCTTCTGTCCTCTCTTGGTTTGCGGGTTGATCAGCTCCCTTATCTGACTGTTTGGGAATGGTTTCAAAGTCTTATGGAATTGTTAACTCAGGTTGTTTATGTCTGGTGGGGCATTTGGTTTCATAGGAACCAACTTGTATTTGGGCACTCAGGAGTTCATCCTTCCCAACTAAAATGCGCCTGGATTTCTAAGCTGCTGTTGTACCCTCCTTGCCGGCTTTTATTGATCATAGTGATATTGCTCGTTGGCGTCCTCCTCTGGGGTTACAAATGAAAATTAATACAGATGCTGCTGTCCAAAGTCGATTTTCTAAGGTGGGGTCTTGGAGTTATTGCAAGGCGGGAAACAGGTGAGATAGTGGTGTCTGCCGGCAAAATCATTGACGATTGCTTGGATGTAGAGGTGGCGGAACTGAAGGCTTTACTGTTCGGATTATCTCTTGCGGTGGAGAATGGTCTTCATCATGTGATCTTGGAGTTAGATTCATTATCTGCTATTACAAGGCTTAATTCTTATCAGCTTGGACGTGCTTCTTTACCTGACCTTCTGTGTGAAGATATTCATCATCTCGCTGCACAACTTATGCAGGTGTCTCACTCTTTTGTCCGACGTCAAGGCAACTCTGTGTCCTAAGTACTAACTGTAATTTTCTTAATTTGGGGTTGTGTCCCATCTTTTGCTTATGATACTGTTGTGGGTGACGTTACTGGTTCTTCTTAATGCATCTTTCATATTTTCTCAAAAAAAAAAAAAAAAAAAGATTAATAAAAAAAATATATTATTGAAAACTCAAGCACATCTTCATTTTTAAATTTTGCAATTATTATTAATAAAAAAAAATATTATCATTTTGCAATTAGGGAAAACAATAAAATTCAGAAAACTGCCATGTCGGCCAAATTCTTCATACATGTGATAAATTGTAAAAATTTAAAAAGGTTTTCCAAAATTAGAAAACCATGATTAACTTATAATCACAGGCAAATCAAATGGATTTATTTCGATTTTAAATGTTAAAAATGCTTTGATATAAATTATGTGCACTAGTTGGTTAATAATGATTCCTTATATGAGAGTATTGATTATTCACTATAAATTCGAATGAACTTTTCTCAGCTTTACAAATTTCAAAAATTTTAAAATTTATGTTTCTGATCGTGCTAAATTAGAAATAAATTTTCTTTTTCCTCAAAAAAAAAAAAAAAAAATCTTTGGCCAAAAATACCCTTTTGATTTGAAATTTAAAATTCAAGAAGACATGTTTTTTGGGCCAAAAATGTCATTTTAAACTGATATTGCATGATAAAAAATAAAAATGATAAAAGGGGTATTTTAATCTTATGAAAAAATAAATTTAAAATCATGAAGTTATTTGTAAATTCAAACTATTTTATTAAGATTTTTTTTAATCATAGTATAATTATATAAATTCAAATAATTGAAATTGTATATAAATTACACAAAATTTTCATTTAAATATTGTCATCACCGCCGCCTGTCTTCACTTGGAATGGCAGTGACACTGGTTTCCCTTCATTATATCCTTAGCTTAACAACTACATTTTTATAAACCTCCTCATCCTCTAATTAATTGAACTGAACAAAAACTAAAAGAAGTCAAGAACTATAATTACTCAAGAAATGGTAATTAAAAAATCTTTAAGAATAAACAACAGAGCGACAATTCTCATTTACATATTTGAAGGAAATGATGGATATCTATATGTGATACTCCAAAAGTGCAACTCAACACTGTTTTCTCACTCTAGTAATACAAAGATATCATTTTGCTATTAGATAGATGTTTTGTGTTAATTGTAATAATGTGTTAAAAAAAACCAAAATGGGATTTGGTTTAATGCACGAGAGGATGCTTTACCTGGTGGGAAAAGAGACGAAGGTGATGCTGATGATGTAGAGACTGCTCTGATAGAGGCTAATGATGTAGAGCGTATGAGTTTGTATGATTAAATTGAAACAATGATGATTTTATATTATGCTCACCACTTGTTTGATGTAATGCCAATGAAGAATTTTTTATATTTTTCATTATTTATTTTCTTTTTAGTTTACTGCTAATTTTATGAAGCCAGATGGTGTCCATGTGTTAAAATATTGGAAGCTTTAGTGAAGAGTGACAACGGTTTCAACTGTATGATGAAAATGAGAAGATAAAGACAAAAGTTTCAATTGTAAATTTTATTTGTTTTCACATAACAACTTAATCCTTTTCTATATATTTTATTATTTATATATGTGTGTCAATAAATTTTTTAATCTTTACTTGCTCTAAAACTCGTGATATTGATACCATTGTATTCTCTAGAAAGTCATAAACTTAATGGGTTAAAAATGTTGATTTCAGAAATGGATTAGATATGCTACTAGTTAATTTGAAAGTTGAAGGATGTCAACAGCCAAAAAGGATAAAGTTTAGAGGTGAAATGATGCATTTAGCCAATAATTAAGTGAGGACATAATATATATGTCACTCTTTATATTTGTTATTTTTTTCAATTTGACACTTACACTTTTAACATTTCAAATTACTTAAAATGCAACTTTTAAACCTTTTTTATACATGTGGCATTGCATGCATATTGACTAATGAAGTAGTGCAGTCTACAATAAAAAACTTCAGATGAAACCTAAATCAAATATATATTGATATCCCATATCAATATTATATTCTAATAAGGGTTATATTCCCCCAAAGAGGAGAATTACTTGAATAAGAAGAAAACTTAATAAAGAAGTCTATTTCAATTAGAAAGATTACTCTACAAAGGAAGTTTCCTTCTCTCCTAAACAAGGCAATCCTACAAGACTAAGGAATCATATTCCTAAGAGGTTTGAGCAATAATGAATCATCTTCTTAAGAGGTTTGAGCAATACCTTTTCCTATAAATACATCTCATTTCATTCATTCTCATTCTCATATTCACTTATCTCCCTATTCTCATTATACAACAACACCAAGACATCATTCCATCACCTCATCATCACAAACAGTCATCCTTTACTCCTTTATTCTCTATTCTCTATTATATTATGCCTAGTTTCTTTATTATATTTTTCCTCACACAGTTACTGACTTAAGTTTCAGGGTGTTTATGAGGGAAACCTCGTCCATTTACCCGTTCTCGTCGTCGATGCAGGTTCCATAAGCAAAAATATCAATTCGGAGTTATTATATATATATATATATTCTTGCTTGAATACTAGACACAACATTAACAACACCATAACTTAACACAACATTAACAATACCATAACTTAACTTTCCTTTACACCTTATTTGGATGGGATGAGGTGGAGATTCATTAAGGGAGAGTAAGAAAAGGTAAAGATAAGAAAGGTAAGTAAATGTAAGAGAAGAAAATATGTATTACTTAATTCTTGTTTGAGAAGAAGTGAGGTGAGCTAGGGGTTACATTATGTTCTTTTGTTTGGAAGAGAATGGGGGTTATGTATTTAAAAGCTAAAAATAACCCCAATTCTTTAAAATTATATAAATTTTAATTTTGTCCTAAATAATAATAATAATAATGATGATAATGACGACAACAACAACAACAACAACAACAACAACTACTACTACTACCACCACCACAATCATACATACATATATGGTTATTAATACTTAAACATCCAATCAATTCCTTGATGCCATATTAACTTAATTATTTCATTATTTCTAGCAATAAGTATTTACAACACTCTATAGGGCATCTAAGAAGAGGTCTTAACATTTCATACTTCTTAATAAGATAAAGGTAGAATGCAAAATATCTTTGTTCATCAATATCTAAATTAACCAGTAAATTTTACACAATACATGATGATACATACAACTTTTGCTACTGATAAATGATGCATATGTTGCAATTTAAAAAACATTTATTCTTTGATGTTTCAATTACCCATCTATAAAATGTATACAATAAAACAAATTATAACAAAAAATCTATGTTCTTCATTCATGTCACAATAAAAAATATAAACGATGGGAAAATTATAAAAAATAAAAAGTACTATAATACATGAACAATTTATAAATCATGAAAAGTTTAAAAACTTGATAATACAAAAATGTAAAAGAAAAAAAATAAAACATAAGAATAAAAATAAAAGATATTACCCTTAAACTTCATAATTTGTAAATTGTAAAAAGAAAAGGTTAATAATACCTTTAAGAAGAAAAAAGGAAAAATTACTTTCCGCAATAATCAATTAACAATAATTAAAAAATAAAAAAAAATCAACTAACCTAAACCTTCAAGAACTAAAAATTTTATAGCAGAATGAAGAGGAAAGAGGAGGAAACTGAAAGTGCCACGGAGAGGGGGGGAAAAGGCTAATGAAAGATTTAATAAAATTGAAAAAAATAAATTCTTAAACAAGAATTGAAAGAAAATAGTGAGGAAGAACAATGAACACAAGAGTTTAAGAAGTTTAGATTCTTAACAATTCTACATCTCCACGTAAGTTATCCCTAAGTTAGGATTTTCAATACCCACAATCTTATTCACAGATTGAGATTACATAAGAGTTTGAGGCTCACTTTTCAACCTTACACAATCAAGAGTTTTAAGGCTAACTCTTTAACTAATTCCCAAGTTTTCTAATGGCTAAACACTTAAACCAATTCCATTAGAATATACCTCACTTCCCTTCTAATCTATTCCAAGAATTAGATGAAGAAAGAAAATTATATACCTCACTTCCCTTATATTTTTAACATACAACCAACTCTCACAAGAGCTAAACAAATACAAAAAATTGATAGAAAGATAATTGATGCTAAATTGAATGCTTAGAGAGTTTTTGATAATTAAAGTGTGTTTTCTTAAGAATGAAAACTCTAGAGCATTTATAGAGATTAAGCTTCAATATTATGGCTGTTTAAGCCAATATGTCTTTAAGCTTTGGTTAGTTCAAATTTGATTTATTTTTGTTAGAACACCGCTCACAATCATGAGGAGCAAATCTTGGCTCATGAGTGTCAGTTTGAGAGTCGTTGCAGGCGGCATTCTCGAGCAAGGCAGGATGCTCATTAAGCAATTGTTTATAAATGGTGTAGTTGAGAGTCGTTGCATTTAAAAATAGCCATTGTTAGCTGACAGGACTACCCTCATAAGTTGCTCATGATCGTGAGAAGCATTGCTTTGTTGAGCTAAAATAGCTCAAAATGGTAGCAATAGGAGACAACATGTGATTGGCTCATGAGGAACTCATGAGCATCCACCTGGAAGTCTAAAAATGTGCATTTTTTACTTCTATTTGCTCTAAATATTTTGGATATATATATGGGATAATATTCTTCAATAAAATACACTTTTATAAGAGTATTTCATATCTCTAGACTTTAAATAAAATGAATTAAGGTCCCACACATTTAAAAGAAATTATTAATAACTTAAATTGTTTGTCAAAGTCAAAATTAGGAGTTTGATCATACAAATTGTCAACAATCTCCCCCTTTTTGGCTTTGACAACCAATTTGATAAGATAATAAATAGAGTGTGTGAGTAAAAAATAATTAACGTGAATGGACATATGCTATATAAAATAGCTCCCCCTTTCA
Source organism: Mallotus nudiflorus (assembly GCA_947683625.1). Lineage (NCBI taxonomy): Eukaryota > Viridiplantae > Streptophyta > Magnoliopsida > Malpighiales > Euphorbiaceae > Mallotus > Mallotus nudiflorus. The sequence goes on along the minus strand of CANTUR010000286.1, from coordinate 1,803,125 downwards.
AATTAAATAGATGTAATATGCGAATAACAATTTGCTCCCCCTTTAATATATGCATAAATTTAATACCAATATTTTATCATGTATCAGAGCATAATAAAAATTGAATTATCATAGCATATACAAGAGTTTAAAAGTATATTAGAGAATGGAAAATATAACATAAATAACATGACTTTAAAAATCATACATGTCCTAAAAAAGAGACAAAATGAATCAACATAAAGAGATGGATTAAAATAGTGTCATGTTAAAAAAAAATTTCCTCCCTTTTGTCAAAATTTTATAATATATTTCTTTATTTCTCCCTCTTAGGTCATGATAAGAAAATATAAATTTACCAAATTTATTCCAAAATAAAATAAAATAATATTAAATATGATAGGGGAAAAGTAAAACAAGGCATAATATTGCAAATATACTAAAAGAAATGTGATAAAATGATCATTTAAATAAAACAAGTAGCACTTACAATGCATGTAGCACTACTTTGACACATCATAAACACAATACATATAATACTACTATTTAAAAAAAAAACTTAAACTTACATAACATATGATCATGTAGCACTTAACATATCATAAGCATAACAATTTTTGCCCCTTTGTCAAAGATAAAAAGAAAAGAGAAATAAACTAGAAAGAAACCAAAAGGAAATAAAAGACTAAGAACTAAAACAATAAAAACAAGATAGAACGAAACTAAGAATATTTAAGAGTCATGTCCATCTTAGGGATCTTAGAATGAGGGAGGAGGAGGACGAGGCCAAGTGCATTGTATGTTGTAATGAGCATACAATTGGTGATTTTCATACTCTATATGGTCCATACGATGCTCAAATCAATCAAGTCTAGTGTCAACTTGATAAAAACTTGTGTTGAAGTCGGACTATGCTATGAAGAGACGATCAAAGAAGCCACCAACCCAAGTTGGTTCTTTATAAACATTTTAAAAGATAGAAGGTCCTCTTTGCCTTTTCTTTTAAGCTTGAGAAGGAACATGCTCTTGAGGGTTTCTTCTTCAATTTGAACACTTTCAAGACCATGTGTGCTTATTTGCTCTATGTCTTCTAAATCATGTTTAAGCTCCTTATCAATATCTTCATCTTTTACTTTGTCTTTTCGTACCCAATTATCTCTAACAAGTTTGAATTGCCTAAAGTTTTTTAAAAGACTTTGATCAAGGAAAGAAGGAGGAATATAAGGAATATTGTTCAAAGAAATCCTAAAAGAATTGGTAATGCGAGTGATTATGCCACCAACACATAAACTCCTACTCATACTATCACTAACCAACCACAACCTCCATTGAAGCCATCTCCTTAATTCAACATCCACATTCTCAACAAAGTAATGAATGAGAAATAAATCATCAAAAGAAATTGCTTTATTACTAAGACCCTTAACATGGATAAAATAGGTTATGATGAACATACCAAAGGGATTTTGAAGTAAAAAAGATGATTTGGTATAACTGGCAACAAAGGCACTAGCATTGGGTTTAGTATGTTGAACCCAAAAGCTTTGAGGAGATTAAGAAGAATTAGGAGTTGTAAGACCTCCTTGCCTAAACCTAAATATGCTATTAAATTATTGAGAAGTGAGAAACCTATCTTTACCACCCAACCTAAATCTTATGCTATTCATGGGATTTTGATCATTAAAGTATAATATTCTCAAGCAATAAGAGGAGAGAAATTCATGGGTAAGAGAAGGATATATAGGAAGAGCATCAAAAGAAAAATCATAAATACCTACCTTTTCAAGTATGGTCTTGACTTTAGTGTAACATCCCATCTTCTCTAAAGTCTTTTGAGACATAAACTTAGAAGAAATAATCTTCCTCTTACTAAATTGAGTCACCTTTTGCCTAATTAAATTAGAAGAATATGAAATAGGAGGAGTCTTTTTGGGTTGATCTTTTTTTGCTCTTCTTGAGGAGGAAGGAGCTTCTTGAGATGTCTTCTTTTTGAGAGCTATAGAAAACAAATTCTAGAGATATGAAGTAAGGAAGAAGAAGAAAAAATTCTTTGCTAAAAAGAAGTTGATAAAGGTATGACTAGTGTGTGGAATGAAGAAAGGATGATAGGACGTATTTATAAAAATGGATTAGGTTTAAAAAATAATTTATTTGAGTCATAAAAACACTCAAAATTGTAGGTTATCATTTTAGAATAGGAAAAGGTGAAAAAGAGTTACAATCCTAATTGAATTGGGACATCTCGTCTGTCAGACTGTCCCTCACGAGCGGCTCATGATCGTGAGCATTGCTAGACAAGAACAGACATATTGGTCACAAACTGCAACAGCTCATGATAGAATTACATAATGGCCCCTGAACTTTTAAATTTTGTGCAATCACACCCTTAAAATTAGACAAATAGGTCCTTATACATCAAATTAACTCCAAATCAAACCAAATCATAACCAAATTAAATGCTATTATAATTATTATCATAAATCAACAAAATCAAGCATTTAAATGGGAAAATAAATTTTTAATTTCAAATTAATAAAATAGTCATGCAAGTAGTTATAAGTAATTTGCTAAATTTAAATGATTAATAAATTGAATTAATTTCAATAAAAAATAATTAAATAGAAAATTAAATGGGAAATCATTTAAAAATTTTAATGCAAATAATATTTTAAGAAATATGTCAAATTAAATCATGACTAAATTAAATCCTAGAATAATTATAATATATGCCATAATTAAGCATTTAAGTGGAAATTTAAAATTTTCAAATAATAATGATTTTAAATATGTATCATGCAAATGGGATACATAATAAATCAAATCATGAATATGAAATAAATTTGCTTATTTAGATAATCAATAAATTGAATAAAATTTAATAATTAATTATTAAATAGCAATTATTTAAAGTAAAATTATACATGATAAAGATCATAAATGCCAAAAATAATATTTCTTAAAATGTAATCATGAAAAAGTATCAAAAATGAAAAACAAACCAAAAGTATAAAAAAACGAAAAACATGTTTGTGCATGAATTTGTGAAATGGTATCAAATATGAAAAATAAACAGAAAGCAAAAATCAGTAAAAATTATGATTACATAATTTTTTAATGAAGAAGTCCAACCACCAATTAAGCAATTCAACAAGTCATTAAGACAAGCTTGAACCATCTATCATACCAAGCTCATGATTAATAAAATTCAATCTTTCTTTACAGAGAGGCTTGGTAAAGATGTTTGCTAATTAATGATTTGTATCAACAAAGTCAAGAAAAATATTACCATCTTGCACATGATCACATAAAAAATGATGTTTAATGTTTATATGCCTAGTTCTAGAATGCTGAATGAGATTCTTACTAAGGTTTATAACACTTGTATTATCACATTTAATTGGAATGTGATTAATGCCAATGCCATAGTCCATAAGTTGTTGTTTTTGCCATAGAACTTATGAGCAATAACGACTAGCCGATACATATTCTGCATCAGCAATGGATAGGGCAACCAAAATTGGTTTCTTACTAAACCAAGAACCTAAACAATTACCTAACCTTTAAAAAGTTCCGAAAGTGCTTTTTCTATCTAGTAAACTACCAACAAAGTCTACATTTAAATAATTAATCAAGTCAAAGGAAGAATTCATAGGATACCAAAATCCTAAATGTATTATACCATAAAGATATTTAAAAATTCTTTTGATTGCATTCAAATGAAACTCTTTAGGACTAGAATAAAACCTAGCTATTAAGTAAAGAAGGGATCCGATCATACCTCTAAATCACTTTTCATTAATTAGTTTACTGTTCTTATCTTTGTTGAGTTTGGTTGTTGTCATGACCCAAAACAGGGGCCATGACCAGTGCTAGGGAACGGGAATTCTTTCGAATCTGGAACTTATAGCAAGCCTTAAAATAAAATAAAACATGCAATAATAATATTAACATAATTAAAATATTCTGCAGCAGAAATAAAATCATAAATAAAACAAAATAATAATTTGCTAATGATATTAAATTGAACATCCTTATCTCATATATTAATAATATTTTAATACAAATATCAATTCAAATCCTTAAAATACATAACTCACATAAACATAATACATAACCCTTTAACAATTTTACAACTACTGCAGTGTTTAGATCATAAAATAAAACTCAGGTAAGCAGTTTACATAGTGAAGCTGGGGCGGAAGAAATCCGAGTGTAAGGGTCTACTACTGAGGTCTGAAGACGATGGCTCTCTTGAAAAATAGTCAACGGAGGAGAGTCAGACCTCACTGAGTGAATTGTTATAATATATATACATGCATAACTAAATGACAATGCACACAATCAATAGTATATATAATAAATATATATACAGACAATTACACACAGATGCAACAAAATCATTTTTTTTTATATATTTTACTGAAATCACTGTTTATGAAGGATCAAATAGAACCCTAGAATATCGCAATCTCAAATAGTGTTAGATAACACTCTAGCCATACAGGCTCACTTATTCTAAATAAGTTCACTTGTTCCATTTGGACAGTAGACTGGCCCCGAGACACTAAGTCAACTGAGCTCCAGCAGTCTGACTGTTAGTGTGATTGGCCCCGAGACATTTGGTCAACCGAGCTCCAGCAATTACACTCCCAAATCATTTCTCACACATCAAATAATCAAATCCAATCAATATCCACAAATAGGTTAGTGATATAGCCTAAATGTTATCAGCGTACTGGTACGTACTCGGTCCTAATGCTGCCCACTAGGTAGCATATTCTATTGATATCCTTCATTTTAAATATAAAACATTCATTCATAAATAAATGATGCATGTAATTGAATAAAATCTCAACATAAACCATATATATACTATAAATATATCAAAAATAAACCAAGTATATTTCAAGTATATATACATCAAATAAATCTAATATAATTGCAAAATAAACTAGAAATATATTTAAAAGCATTTTAAGAATAATTTATTAATAAAACATACATATAGTTTGGAAATATACCTAAATATACCAAAAATATACCAAAAGTAAACCTAAGTAATACTTAAATTATTTATGCATATTTATCAAAATAAATCATACATTTCTAAAATATGCACCCTAAAGCATATATATATAAAATAACAACTCACTGTTTATTGCGTTCCTCGAGATGGGTCCGACGGACCTGATCCACTAGGCCTCGGTCTCGGTGCAACTAAACAAACAAACGGTAACAGACAATCAGGATAAATCTAATGAAATTTCTAGAAACTCGATTTAGAATACTAGACACGAAATTAAAATCAGAGTTCGACCGGACATCACGTTTTACAAGAATTCTACCAAAAATCTAGCAGAACCTCCCCTGTAAAATGGACATCTCTCTACTCAAAGAGTAGAGCCGGTCCTGTAAAGAAACATACTTCGAAATAATACCAAATTCACAACCACAATCCCTCGGTCGGACTTCAAACTACAATTCACCGATCGAGGTTCACCATTCACAGAATATTTATAAAATACCAAAAATGCCCTTATATAATAAAAATACATTTTATCAATCCAAGTTACATATTTAACCCTAAAACATATTAAAAATCGATAAAAACTCATTTATTTAGAAAAATCGTATAATATATATATAATTTGAAAATAATTTACGAAAAATAGTATTAATTAGTTAAAAATACTAAATAATTTTTATAAATCATTTTTTTACCCTAAATAACTATTAAAACCAATTTAATTACATTTTTAGCCATTTTAGTGTCAAATTACGAAAATACCCCTATATATATAAATTCACTATAATTAATCCAAAAATTCACCAAAAATAATATAATTACTAAAAATTAATTTTCTCAACATATAAATCAATAATATCAATAAATATACTCAATTTACCAATTAATTTCAATTAAACACACAATTAACCCTATTTTTCAAAATTACATAAACTTAATAAATTCCAAATAAATATATAAAAATCTCAAAAATTACAAAAAAATTTCTAAAATACATTTCAAGACCTATAATCACCATAAAACACAATTTCATAATTTAATTAATTAATTTTCGAAAATTAGAAAATATTAATAAAATAATCAAAAATACCCAAAAATCAAAATAATTTCCAAAAATTCTACAAAAATTACCACATGTAGATTAAGCTACAAGAATCAGATTTTGTGAAGGAAGTTTGCTTGAAGAAATCAAATGAAAGTCCAAAAAATTCAAGAACCCTAATAGGCTGAAATTAGAAAATCAAAACATAGGGAAATCTAGACCATTTTAAGTGAAAAAAGGTTGGAATCACACTCACCGGAGCTCAAGGAGAAGATAGAGACCAGTGGTGTCAAGTTTGGTGGCTGGAATCACGTCGATCGGAGCTTAGTTGAGTTTTGGCAATTCTTGAAAAATTCGGCCAAATCACGCTGGAAATGGGTGCTTCAGGCGTCGGGAAAGGCTGGAGGTGGAGGAGGAAGGATGAGAGGCACACTGACGGCTTGGAATGACCGGAAATGGTGGAAAATGGCGTCGGGCGTTTTGGAAGGAAGAATGGCAAAGTTGTAATTTTTGGCAACTTTTTGATTTTGATAAATAATAATGTATATATGTATATATATATATCCACACTTTATATTATAATAATATATATATTCCCACACAAAAATAATACTCACCACACAAATATTTTAATATGTTTTAATAATCTGTACACTTATAATTAATTAATTAATATTAAAAATAAATATTAAAAATTAAGTTAATTAATTAAACCCTAATTTAATTTAAATAAATACATATATATACATTTTATTTAGCACTTTAAAATTATGTATGAGCTCATGCAAGTTCGTAAAACTAGTCAAAATAATTAGTATTAAATTATTTACGTGTCAATTTCCTCGAAAATAATATTTCCGAAAAAATTTTACGTAAAGTACTTAAAATAATTAAAATTAGCTTTAATAAATATCAAACTCATAAAAATATCATAAATATGTACAAAATTATTAACACTGCATATCCCGATGCAATATAAAAATATTTAAAAACTCGGGATATTACAATTGTGTTATTCATTGAAGTTTTGTTTGACTTAACTCCATCCATACCAAATTTCTTGAGAATGTCCCTAGTGTATTTGATGAAAATTTCATCTTTGCATTGCTTAATTTGGAGTTTAAGGAAGAACTTGAGCTTACTCGTCATGCTTATCTCAAATTCTCCTTACATCAATTCAGAAAATTCCTTACATAAGCAATGGTTAGTAGCATCAAAAATAATGTCATTAACATATATTTTCACAATAAGTAAATTATGCTTGGATTTCTTTATGAAAATAGTTGTATCAACTTTTCCTTTAGAGAAATCTTTTTCTAATAAAAAGTTGCTCAATCTTTCATACCAAGCTCTTGGAGCTTGTATATAATGCTTTTGAAAGTTTAAATACATGATTAGAGAAATCAAAACTTTCAAAGACTAGAGGTTGCTCAACATACGCCTCCTCTTTAATTGTCATGACTTAAACCCAGGGCACGTGACTGACACTAGGGAATGGGAAAGCATAAAGCTACCGAATCCCATAGTAAGCCTTAAAAGAAAATACAGAATAAATAATTAAAAAGAAACTTTGAAACCTTACAATAAATATTTATTATACAATACACATTATCAAACTGATTTTTCTTAATATAGTTTAAACCATAACATCGTAGTACATAATGTAAATAAACATCAGTTATACAATATCATAAGTACATAATACACTGAATAAAATATTCAGTTAAATAATTTTCTCTATTGCAGTACACAAAAGTAAACACAATATAACTAAGTAGAGCTACGCAGAATAGCCGGTGATGAAGCTGTTGGGATTAGTGATACAAATGCAGTGAAAAAATTAAAATTTTATCATGTTCCCAAGCCTGGATCCATGTAATTCGACTACTTGATTAAATCTAGGGTTTTAAAATCTTACCAAAACGTAGAAGAGGCAAGATTCTCTGGAAGAATGAGAGGAGGTTCACACCGGTGACACCTTACCTCGAGCTTTTTTTGGCTTGGTTGTTCGGATCAAGACGTCTCCAAAAGGATGCGTCCTCTATAGGTATCTACACGAACAGCCCTTCACAAAATGAATTTGAGTGTGTGTGCTAGCAACCTCCTTGACTGTCTCACAAATCAAGAACAAAAGGAAAAACTTTGTCTTTGTTTTCTAAGAGGAAAGAAAATGAATTTGGAGGCAGGAAAAATAAGTGTGTGAAACCCTAGAGAATATAACATATTTATAGACTCCAAATTAGGGTTTCATTTACCAATGACCTTTTGGTAATTTTCCATTTATTATATTTTGATTTTGTTTAAAAATAAATCAAAAATAATATCTTATTTATTTATTTAAAATAACATTTATCTTAAATAAATAAACAAATAAATAAATAAATAAAACACTTTAATTATTTATTTCCACAGAGTTTATTTTGGGCTTATTAAACCCATATCTGTTTTGGGCTTATTCTAAGTTTGTGACCCTGTAGGTTCACATAACATTGGCAGTGGGCCTAAATCTCTATTTAGGCCTACAAGTCATAAGTGGCCTCTAGCAAGACATTATGACTACCCAAGTCATGTGAAGTCAATAATGCGATATAACCTAATTACAGTGAATTTTATTGTACCTTTATCACATGATATCTTAATTGAACATAAGGCATAGAATGTCATCCTTATATAGTTTAATATTATGACTTGATTCCTAGTAGACTGAAAATGATAACTCTTTATCAATTCATTTCAGCATGGCCATGCATTTTCCTTCAGTCTATCTCATCAAGGGGCCTTTAGATATCTTTCTCATGTTAATGAGGGATAAATTCCTTCTAAATCACTCACATTCCTCACATAACTAATTTTATATCCAACAACATCCTTTTAATCGTCCAGTTAAAGACAATGTTAGAATGTGTCAAAACATAAAATAGCTATGTAGAAATCCATGATGATTTCATGGTCAAAGGACCAAAATAAAATTATTGTGATAAGAAATACTTATGACAATAATCTATGTAGCATTCTCATAGTGGGTCAATCCAGTACATGATCTCTCATCATGTACCTATGAGTTGACTTAATATCTCATATTTATAATTAGTAAAACATAACCATCAGTCAACATCATACTAGCCTTAATACTTTAATATTCATATAATAAATAAATGGCTAGGGATAATTAGAATAAAACTCTTATTTTAATCTAAGGGTTTTACTATCAAGTCACATACTTGACGGCCTTAGTAAGAATTAACCATTCATGTAATTATCATAAAATCAAATGTTAATATAATACCTCTTTATTAACAAAATAAGAAAGTCAATACATAATCACAAATGATTGACCTAGTGTATATCACTAACAGAAGCTACACGGTGAAGAGAAGTAGGCCTAATAGAAAAGTCCCAAACTCCTAAAAAAAATAAATTGAGGGGAGTCAGACTCACTGAGTAAGTTAATAAAAGAGCTGTACAGTTTGAAAACTTTTTGAAACTGGTTAGATGTATCAAAAATAATTTATAATCTACATACATATACAACTTTTAAAAAATCTCAGTAGAACTTTAAATCCAATTCTAAATGGCCAACTGGGCCCACTTAATCTAACTAGACTGTTGGTCCTCGAGAGCAGAGGCATCAACTAAGGCACCAAGCTGCAATCATCCGCTTAATCCAAACACATGGCACTGGTGGTCCTTGAGAGCAGAGGCATCAACCGAGGCACCCATCCCAGTCCATTTTTAACTTTTACACATCATTGGCGATCCCCAAGAGTAGAGGCTTCCATAGAGGCATCCATCCCAGTTTACAAACACAAGTCATTCATATTTAGAATCCATCTCTCAATCTCCACCATGTGCATATGGTACCGGTGAAACCCACCAGGTAGCCCATTCTACCAAAATTTCTTAAAACAAATTTTGAAATAAATAAATGAATAAATACATTGCAATGAAAATTCTCGATAATGTAAGCAATACTAAAAATATGAGTGCATGCCAAATTTTAAAGAAAACACATGCACAAATCAATTCATTAACTTACAGGATGAGTGAGATGGCTGACGACTGCGCGTCTGCCTCAAACTAGAAGCTCTCGCTCCGGAACTCTCTAAAAAAATAACATATTTATTTTTAAAATCATACTTATGGAATAAGAAGGGAAATAATAAAATTACGAGACCCTAGAATGACCCAAGAAAAATCGGATAAGACTCGAGACGGGAATACCTTAATTTATGCTAGAAATTTACGGAAGATGTCACATTTTACGAGAAAATCTATCAAAATTTCGACAGAGTTTTCCTAGTAAAACGGATATCTCTCTACCATAGGCAAAGCCATTCCTGCATAAAAATGCACTTCTAGTATTTACAAGTATTCACACTCGAGTCGGGCTCCTAGAACTACACTTAGCCCCGATTGAGATCACAAACTCAACCAAACATCATAAAATTTATTTTAAAAGAATGTGAAAATAGGCAACTTAATTTTTATAGAAATTAAATCAAATTAAATACTTATTTTTCTTTATAATAAACTTGATTTAATAATTAATCATTTAATTCCCAAATATATATATATATATATATATATATATATATATATATATATATATATATATATATATATATATATATATATTATCAAATTCATAATTTAATACCAACATATCCAAATCTCACCTAATACTCAAAAATAATACATAATATATTAACTGAACATAATTTTCAAAAATTAGGGTTAATTAGTCAAAAATAGTAAATAATTTGTAAAAATTCTTTTAATTCCCTAAATATTATTAAAACCAACCACAATATATTATTTAGCTATAATTAGCACAAAATTATATTTTTACCCCTATAATACAAAAATTTACATGATATACTATTATTACTCAAAAAAAATTCCCTAAAAATTATACAAATGCTTAAAAATTATTTTCTCAACATATATATTATTAATATTAATTAAAACACATATTTAGACCAATATTCCAACAAAAATCAAATTCTAACCTAATTATTTAATTTTCACATAAACTCTAAAAATTCATAGAAATTATATAATATCCCTAAAAATTAATTTCTTTATTCTAAAATTAATATTAACTCACTACCAAATTTATAATTTTAATAATTAATTTATGAAAATTAATAAAATAATAATAAAATATTCAAAAATTCATAAAAATTAAAATAAATTCCAAAAATCATTCAAAAATTCATAGAGGTATGTTAAGCTACCAGAAATCACATTTGTAAAGGGAGTTTGCATGAATCAAGCTAGATCAAGTGAAAATTTTTTTTGAAGCCCTAGAACTCAAAATAAAAATCAACCAAAAACTCAACCAAACTAAGATGAAAGCTTAAACTAAGCTTGGAATGAGTCTCACTAGTGCAAAAGGAGGAGAATGGCATGAAATGGTGGTCGGACGGAGCTTGGCCAGTTTTAATGGCCAAGTCTCGATTTCTCTGCAAAATGGACTCCACCGGCGCCGGGGAAGAGAAGGGAAGGCGGCAAAGGGAGGGAGAAGACATCGGAGGAGGGTGGTGGTATAGCAGAAGGCTGGGAGGCACAGTGAGGGTGGTGGTTCGACTGTGCGACAGGGAGGAGAGGAAGGGGATGATGTTTTTGGTGTTTTATATGTATATATATATATATATATATATATATATATATATATATATATATATATAGATATGTGTATTAACCTAATTTATACATACTATATATTTATACACTTATATGTATATATATACCCTCATATATATATATACATACACATGTTGCTTTAATAAACATATATTTAATATTAAACCCTAATAATTATATATATATATATATATATATATATATATATATATATATATATATATAATAGCCTTGAAAATAATAAAGATAATATAGAATAAATTATGCTTATGAAATAGTTAAATAATATTTAATATTATAGAAAATATAATTTCTCAAATTAATAGTAATATAACCCTAATGTAAGTTTACTAACTTTTAAAATATGTATTTGCATAAAATATACAATTTAGCATAAAATGTCAATATATAAATCACAAATAATAAAATAATTTAAATATTATTTTTTTTTAATTTACTAACACTGCATATCGCATATTAAAATAAATTAATTCAAAAAATATAGGGTTATTTCATTAATGAAACCATTTATAAATGCACTTTTAACATCCATTTGACAAAATTTAAAATCCATAAATGATATAAATGCAAGTAACATTCTAATAGCTTCTAATGTTGCAATGGGGGCAAAGGTTTTATCATAATCAATACCTTCTTCTTAATTATAACCTTTGGCTACTAGTCTAGCCTTATTCCTAGTTATGACATCTTGTTCATTCATCTTATTTCTAAACACCTATTTGGTGCTTATAATAGAATGATGTTTCAGTCTAGGAACCAAAGTCCAAACTTTATTTCTCTCAAATTAATTTAACTCTTCTTGCATTGCAAGGACTCAAAATTCATTACTCAATGCATCATCAATAATTTTAGGTTCAATTTGAGAAATGAAGGTTAAATTAACAATAGACTTAAGTTGAGATTTAGTAGTTACCCCTTTTGTAGTGTCGCCTATGATGAGATTTTGAGGATGAGCTTTCTTGAATTACTAATCCTTTAGAGCATCATCCTTCAAAGTAGATTGAGGCTTCCCCTTATCATCATCCTTTATAGGATCTTCGAGTTTTAAAGGCTTGTTAGCATTTTCTTCTTGAGTGTTCTTATTCACATGCTCATTTACAAGATTGTTAATACTACAAAATACTTTCTAGGATCAAGTGAGTTTGAACCATTAAATACAACATGCATTAGTTCTTGAACCACTAGTGTTATTTTATTAAAAATTCTATATGTTTTGCTAGAAGTTAAATAGCCTAGGGAAATTCCTTCATCGACTTTATAATCAAATTTTCCAAGATTATCCTTAGTGTTCAATATAAAGCACTTGCATCCAAATACTCGAAGATATGAGATTTGGGTTTTCTATTAGTCCAAAGCTCATAAGAAGTATTGTTTAAAATTAGTCTTTTAAAGACTCTATTTGCAATGTAACATGAAGTGTTAATGGCTTCTACCCAAAAGTATAGAGGTAAGTTATACTTATAAAGTATTGTTCTAACCATTTCCACTAGAGTTTTATTCTTCCTTTCAACAACCCCATTTTTTTAAGGTGTTCTAGGAGAAGAGAAAGTATATGAAATACCATTTTCATTGTAAAAAGTTTTAAAGAATTCATTTTTAAATTCAGTTCCATGATCACTTCTAATAGATGAAATTTAAACACCTTTTTCTTTTTAAAATCTTTTGGAAAAGCTTTTAAATCTGTAAAGCATTATTTTTATGAGCAAGAAAATGCATTAAAGTGTAGCTAGAGTAGTCATTAACCAAGACATAAGCATAGTGCATACCACCAAGACTAGTAACTATAGTTGGTCCAAACAAATCCATATGAATTATTTTAAGTGGCCTAGATGTAGAGACTATATTTTTGAGCTTAAAAGAGGACTTGGATTATTTTTCGTTTTGACAAGCATCACAAGGCTTATCCTTTGAGAATTTGATTGGGCAATCCAATCATAAGTTCATGTTTATAGGTATCATCTAAAAGTTTAAAATTTGTATTCTAGTCTTCTATGCCATGTCCATGTATCATTGGAAATAGACATTAAGCATTTAATATCTTCTTTATTTGTTATTCAAGTCAATGACATAGACATTGTCTACACTTTCACCACTAAAAATTATTTTATCTTCATCAAGACTAATAAAAAAACAATCCCTATAATAGAAAGTAACTTTATTTCCTATGTCACTTTATTGACTAATACTAAGAAGATTATGCTTAAGACCATTAACAAGTAACACATGATGAATTGATAAGTATTAAGGATTACCGATTTCTCTAATACTTATTATTTTTCCTTTTTCATTGTCCTCGAATGTGACATGTCCTCCATCCATAGTGTGAAGCTTGTTGAATTGTTCTTTGTCTCCCGTCATGTGTCTTGAACATCCACTATCAATATACCATTTACTCTTTGCTTTTTTGGACTTCAAACATAGCTACATAATATAATTTAAACATTCTTTTGAACCTAAAACTTAATTGGTCTAGGTTTGCTAGTCTTAAAATAATTCAAAGGTAGCAATTGCAAATGTAGTTTTCGATAAAAGCATACATTGCTAGAGTGACCTTTGGTCATATAATAGAAACATTCAATATTGGCAAATGTATTTTTTCTAGGATGATATGGTTTCTTAGTGTATGAAACATGTATTTGATGTTGTGGTGGTTTGTGTCTCATAAAATTATTTTGAGTCATAGTGTGAGATATACATTGACAATGACCATGTATGTTTTTATAATTTTGTATAACATGGTTAGGAGTGTTATGTCTAGTGTACCTATAAGTATTTTTATATTGAGGTCTTCTAGCTTGTGACTTACCTCTTTATGTCAATAAGGGTTATGTCTTGTGAGACTTCCTTTTGTTATTTGACACATAAGACTCCTTAGCTTTGGAAGCTTGAGTTTTAATTAGTTTAGAGTTAAAGGGAGTTAAATTACATGAGGCTTTAACAATTTTAATATAAGATGATAATTAGGAATATGACATTCCATTTGTATATCCAATTCCACGAGTGTTTTTATGGAATTTTTGAGAGTCAAGTAGACTATCTAAACTCTCATTTCCTCTCTTGAATATAGAAATGGAATTTTTTTTAAGTCTATCACTTTATTAAAAAGCTTATGATTTTCATCACTTACTTTCTTGAATTATTCTTCTAAGGAATTAGAAGATTTTAAATTACTAACAAGTTTTTTATTTGATTTAACAATAATGAAAAATTCATTTTTAAAATTTTCAAGTTCTTTGGTTAAATTGGATAACTTATGCTTATAATGCCTTTTCTTAAAAAGTAAAATTTTACATTTAAGCAAGAGTTTTCTCATAATAGAGCTCTAATCAGTATCATTATCATCATATTCATAATAATCATCACAAGAAGAGTTGGAAGTAGATGGTACTTCATTTTCATTTTTAAAAGTCATGAAGCAAAAGTTGGTCACTTCTTGTTGCTCCTCTTATATTTCTGATTCAGAGCGGTCATCCTATGTTGCTTTGAAGGCCTTTCTTTTCTCTTTTGCTCCTTTGTTATTTTTCTTCTTACCTTCTCCTTTATACTTCTTTTGTTGAAGTCTTTTGCTTTTGAGAAATTTTTCTTTCTCATGACTTCTTGAAGTTCCTTATGAGCATGGCAATTTTTCCATCTTCATCATTAAAATCTTTAATATTTTCATCTTCACTTTCTTCTTATAAAACATTCAATGTTATGCTCTTTTTCTTCTCTTCCTTCTTTTCTTGCTCTTCTCCTTTTTGTTTCATTATAAGCTCATTTGTTAAGAGTTTGCCAATAAGAACATCGGTTAAGAGACTAGAGAGGTCTTGAGCGTCCTTAATTGAAGTAACCTGAGATTTCCAATCCTTCTTAGGTAGAATTTTTAGAATCTTAGTATTTACTTCTTCTTTGGAGAAATTTTTTCCAAATTTTTTGAGGGTGGTAAGAAGAGCATTGAGGCAGTTTGTCTTCTCCATAATAGATTCTTAAGGCTTCATTTTAAAGAGTTCATATTCATACATATAAAGTTGAACCTTTTTGCTTCTTACTTGTATATTGCCTTCATAATGGTTCTCCAAGGTCTCCCATATTTCCTTGCCTAAAATGCAATATTGAAGCTTGTCTCCTTCTCTTGACATGGAAGAGACTAGACTGATGATTGGATTTTTATTTTTATGGTTCTTTTCTTTTTAATCATTATTCCATTAACTTTTTACTAGAGTAGTTACCATATCATCAATGATAGTTTTGGGTGATTCTTAACCTTTTAGGACAACATCCCAAAGTTTGATGGGATCACTATCTAAATATAGCTCCATTTTAAACTTCCAATGAGGATATTTACTTCTATCAAAGAATGGTCTAAGTGAAGAAAAATTTTGAGATTCACTCCCCATGATCTTGAATTCTAGATCTTGTATTCTAGTAATGAAGTTCCTAGAATTCAAGCTCTAATACCAATTGAAAGTGCCTTAAGGGGGGTGTGAATAAGGCTAAAGAAGTATTTAAGAAAATTAAATTCTTAAATAAGAATTGAAAGAGAATAGAGAGGAAGAACGATGAACATAAAAATTTAAGGAGTTTATATTCTCAGCAATTCTATGTCTTCACCTAAATTATCCCTAAGTTAAGATTTTCAATACCCACAATCTTATTCATAAGATTAATATGACATAAGAGTTTAAGACTCACTCTTCAAACTTATATAATCAAGATTTTTAAGGCTAACTTTTTAACCAATTCCTAAGTGTTCTATTGGCTAAACACTTAAACCAATTCCACTAGAAATATACCTCCCTTCCTTTCAAATCTATCCCAAGAATTAGATGAAGATGAAGTCCTATTTTTAACACATAACCAACTCTCACTAGAGTTAAAAAAAATACACAATTTTGATAGAAAGAAAATTGATACTCAATTGAATGCTTAAAGATTTTTTAACAATAAAAGTGTGTTTTCTTAAGAATGAAAACTCTAGAGAATTTATAGAGATTGAACTTATGGCTGTTTAAGCCAATAATTATGTCTTCTAATGTCTTTGAGCTTTGGTTAATTCAAATTTGACTTATTTCTATTAGAACACTACTCACGATCGTGAGGAGCAAGTCTTGGCTCATAAGCATCAGTTTGAGAGCCATTGCATTTAAAAATAACCATTGTTGGCTGACAGGACTATGCTTAGGATTGTGAGGCTAGCTCATGAGCAATACTAGCTTATTAAGCTAAAATGGTAGCAATAGGAAATAGCTCATGACAGGCGCATAAGGGACTCACGAGCAGCCACCGATAAGTCCAAAAATGTGCATTTTTTACTTCTATTTGTCTAAATAATTTTAGTATATATATGGGATACTATTTTTCAACAAAATACACTTTTATAAGAGTATTTCATATCTTTGGACTTTAAACAAAATGAATTAAGTTCACACACACTTAAAAGAAATTATTAGCAACTTAAATTATTTGTCAAAGTCAAAATTAAGAGCTTGATCATGCAAATAGTCAACAGAAACAATATAAGAATGAGAAGGAAAAAAAAGAGTTTTTAAGATGGTGAGGGTAATTTTGGATTTTTAATTTATAATCAGGGCTATACTTGAAAAAGAAAAAATAAATAAAACATACAGCCCTTCTTCCCCTTCCTTACACCTTAAATAGGGTAAAATTATTGTACTAATGGTTACCTTGTCCTTTCCTTTCCCCATCCCTCTCCATCACCTTCTTCCTCCCAAACAAGGGTAAATAGAGACCTTTCCCCTCTTCCTTATTTCAACTTCCCTAACCCTCTTCCAAACAAAGTGTTAATTTATGTATCATAGTAAACAATGCTATCAAGGTGCATATAACAAGGGGTCTCTAGTTCAATTGAGAAGGACCCGAATGGAGATATAGTGTCAGATTTTAAGTTTTCTAGTAGTATGCCATGAGGGAGGCCATCTAAAGGAAGAAGATCATGAATTTGTGAACTTTTATTATATGTTGCTTGGCTCCTACATATTGGTAGTAGTGGAAAATGACATTGTTTATACAATATTAATATATAACTAATTTTTTTGTTCATCCTCTCCAGAGTATCATTTCTCTATTCCTAAAGTGTTTAGTATTTTTTCAAAAGAGAAAAAAGCAATAAATCTTGTCTCCAAGATTTTTATTAGTTTTGGTTTTATTTATAATCTAATATTAATTATAGTACTTATGGCATAACATAACATCTAATGGAAAGGATGAATTTAAGTGAGGGAGCAATAAGAAAGATAATGAGTGGAGAGGCAATAATTTCAAAATTAAAGCTAACAATGCAAGTTGTGAAATCCTTTATCAACTATCAAGTTTTTTCATTATCTCTCACACATCTTTAATTCTAACAAAGATTTCATTCTAATACACCAACTATCATAATTTTCTTTGGTGTATTTTGGAAATTAGGAGGGAAACATTTTTCCGTTCACTTTTACTTTCTTTCTTTTTTTTTTTTTTTTTTTAAGCTCTCCTATCACTTTGTTAGGAGGAAGAAGAAAATAAATTGAAGCATTTTAGAAATAATGGCTTGTATTTCATAATCATTCATAGAGAAATTACATAAATATAAATATTCACAAAAAAACATAATAACTTGACTATATAAATTCTAGTATATAAACTATGACTATAGTTGTTATTGGAGAATATATACCATATTAAAAAAGTACAAAGCAATAAAGTGACTTATAAATGTTGTAGATTAGATTTTAACACTGAATCAATTAGTTTTTTATTACATGTACTTAATTCCATGAACTTGTTAACATGGCTCGTGTTTAACACCTCGAGTTAGCCAATACCACATATATGTATCATATGTATGAAGACTCGATCTTAGTTGTTTAAGATAACTTGAGTCACCAATGGGTGGGCCATTACTCTTTGTTATTTTGAGATAACTTGAATCACAAATACGTGGGCTAAAACTCTTTGTGTGATAATTATGGAAATTAAAAGCCATATGTAGTTTACTATAACTTGAGCCACCACCAAGGAGATCAGTAGAGAGCAAATGAATATTAAAAGTAATTTTAGATGGTTGGTTCTCTAGAATTTGTACTTCAGGAATTCTAACCTAAAATTTTTGAAGAATGGGTGAGAATTCATCGAATGATGGTGAACCAAGTATATGTACTCCAACCTTTTTCACCTAAATAACATTTCGAGCTAGCACTTTTATAGTCACTTCATCTCCAGCTTCAAGCTGGCCATTAATATTCCAACAGCTTATCATTAACATATCCCTATATGATACTAAAGAAGAGCTTTCTGTTCTTCCTGTTGCAGGTTTCATAGCAAATGCAAAGAAGGTGGGACTATAAGCCAATGCCTAGTTCTTGTTTTTACTCTCCCAAAGAATAAAAGCACTCACCATTCCATCTGTATCCAAGCTATGGATAGTCTCATATATGATGTAAAGATGCAAGCCAACAATCATTTCATCCACGATAAATGATAATGAAGAACCTTCCTTTTGATATTTATACCAGCTTGGGATATCACTCCTTGGTTGGAAAAAGCTGAATATGCCACACTCCAACAATATCTGTGATAATAGAAACAAATTGAACAATCAAATAACTCGGTAGAATCAACAAGAAATTAATTAAAATAAAGGCTTATAGTACTAGACCTTGAATGGAATTATTATTCTTATCCATGCTACCTCATTCCACATATCAAATTCAAGGTGGAGTTGAAAACAATCCTTATCAAACATTCCAAAGGTATGGATCATTTCTAAAAAATGATATCTAACTGACATCATAGAGAATCTAGATTGGACAACTTGTATATTTACACAACCCGCCATTATAACTTAATCTACATGCGACAAGTTCGGGAGCCTTGCAAATGTTGCACAATTTATTACATTTAATTTAGTTAGGCTATTTGGAACCTTTAGTAGATGTAGGAGCTTGCTGTAATCATATAATTCAAGACAGTTGAGAGAAGGAACATGTTGGTTTTTTTTGGAAAAATTGCCAATCCTATATTAAAAATTTAAAAGGAATGGGAGGAGTCCTAAGGCTATAGATAGACTCCTCCCCCCCCTTTGTTATATTATCCCATAAAATATTAGCCTTCCCCAGTATTTAGGCTATTTGTATTCTTTCTCTCTCTTTTGTAATATTTCCTCAATTAGTGAAATATTATTTTAGTAGTGTCTGAGGAAGTAGGCATAATTGGCCGAACCTCATTAAATTTTAGTATTCTCTTTTATGTTTATTTAATAGCTATTGTCAGGTATAGTTGTTATTAATTATTGTGCTATTAAAATTACTTGTCTTGGTAAAATTCTATTTAAGGAGTGTGGCTTTTAAGTGCGACCATTGTGACCTTACCACTCTTTCCTAGGAATCTACCTTGGTGTGATTTTTAGTACAATTGTTTACACTTTAATCTCCTGTGTAATAGTTCTCAAGGTGAATTTGTTATTATTGGTGAAAATTAACCCGAATTTCATAATAATTGGTATTAGAGCTCTTGGTTTATTTTAGTATGCCTTGTGGTTGTGGCTTAGGCTGATCTTCCACATCAGAAAAAATATCCTTAGGCTGGTTGGCATTCCGCATTTATAGTTATTAAATAGAATTTATAGTAGAAATTGCAGACGACACAAAAGTATCCACATCAGTGTCAACAACTTCTTCATCTTCAATTTTGTCAAGAAATGTTGTGACAAAAGCTAGATTTGCAGTGGAGATTTTTAATGGCACTGGTCATTTTAGCATATGGAAAAGTAAGGTTCTAGATGCCCTCTTTCAGCTGGGTCTAGACATTGCTATTGAAGGAGAAAAACTAGATGATGTTGAGGAGAAATAATGTAAGGTGATCAATAGATTAGCATGTGGTACAATTCGATCATGTCTTTCTATAGAGCAAAAGTATGCATTTTCTAGAGAAACTTCTGTAAGTAAATTATGGAAGGCATTGGAGGAGAAATTCTTAAAGAAAAGTAGTCAAAACAAACTCCACATGAAAAAAAGATTGTTTCTCTTTAAGTATGTTCTAGGTACTATAATGAATGATCACATTACTAGCTTTAATTAGTTGGTAACTTATTTGATTAATATCGAAGTGACTTTTAATGATGAAGATCTAGCTCTGATGTTGGTGGGATCGTTTCCTGATGAGTTTGAGTATCTTGAAACTACTCTACTTCATGGGAAGGTTGCTATGTCTCTAAGTGAAGTAATTGCAACCTTGTATAGTTATGAATTATGAAAGAAATAAAAAAAAAGAAAACACAAGTGTTAAAGTAGAATCTCTTGTTGTTAGAGGCCATTCGTAAGGCCAAAATAAAGGAAGGAGAGGGAGATTAAATTGAAAGTCCAAACTGAGCAAAGATTAATGTCACATAACCTTAACATGTTAAGGATTCTTAGTAATTCAAATCTTCTCGACAAAAGGCACATTGATCTTTGCTCAGTTTAGGCTTTGACTTTGATTTCCCTCTCTTTCCTTTATTCTGGCTTTGTAAATGACCTCTAATAACTAGAGCTTATGCTTTAACACTTTGTATTTTCTTGCTTTTCTTTCTTTCACAATTTATAACTATACAAGGTTGTAGTTACTTCACTTAGAGACACAACATCCTTCCCATGAAGTAGAGTAGTTTCAAGATATTGAAACTCATCAGGAAGTGATCCCACCAACATCAGAGCTAGATCTTCATCATTAAAAGTCACGTTCATATTCATTAAATTAGTTACTTGCTGATTAAAACTAGTAATATGATCATTCATCGTGGTACCTAGAACATAGTTAAAGCAGAACAATCTTTTTTCATGTAGAGTTTGTTTTGACTGCTTCTCTTCAAGAATTTCTCCTTTAGTGCTTTCCATAATTTACTTGCAGAAGTTTCTTTAGAAAATGCATACTTCTACTCTCTGGAAAGACATGATTGAATTGTACCACATGCCAATCTATTGATCACCTTCCATTCTTGTTCCTCAACATCTTCTGGTTTCTCTCATTCAATAGCAATGTTTAGACCCTTTTGAAAGAGGGCATCTAGAACCTCATTTTTCCACTTGCTGAAATGACCAATGCCATAAAAAATCTCAACCATAAATCTAGCATTTGTCACAACATTTCTTGTTAAAATTCAAGATGAAGAAGCTGTTTACGTCGATGTGGATACTTTTGTGCCATCTTCCATTTCTGGTGCAAATTCTATTTAGTAGTTGTCAATGCAGAATGCCAACCAACCCAAGGATGTTTTTTCTAATGTGGAAGATTAGGCTAAGCCATAACTACAGAGCATACTAAAACAAACCAAGAGCTCTGATACCAATTATTGTGAAATTTGGGTTAATTTTCACCAATAATAATAAATTCACCTTGAGAACTATTGCATAGGTGACTAGAGTGTAAATGATTGTACTAAAAATCACCACAAGGTAGATTCCCAGGAAAGAGTGGTGGATCATAATGGTCCCACTTAAAAACCACACTCTTTAGATAAAATTTTACCATGACAAGTAATTTTAATAGCACAATAGTTAACAACTATACCCGATAATAGCTATTAAATAAATATAAAAAACACCAAAATTAATGAGATTTGGCTAATTATGCCTACATCCTCAGACATGACCAAAATAATATTTCACTAATTAAGGAAATATTATAAAAGAGAGAGAAAGAATACAAATAGTTTAAATATTGAAAAAGACTAATATTTTATAGGATAATATAACTAAGGGGGAGATAAGTCTATTTATAGCCTTAGAACTCTTCCCATTCCTTTTAAATTTTCAATGTCGGATTGGCAATTTTGCCAAAAAAAAAAAACCAACAAACATTCCTAAATAGTTCTTATGGTAAGGTATGAAATGGGTTGCCACTTAGATCTAAAAGTATTAAAATGGGTAGGCTAATATCTCTCGAAAAAGCATCATCATTCAAGTTGCAGTTTGAAAATTTTAAATAGGTCAAAGAGAGTGGAAGAAAATCAAATTTAAAACTACTAGTTGATTCCAGAGCTTCTTTGCCTGACAAGCACAACTGAAAGGTTGAAAGACAACTGAGTTCCCTTGTTTTATTCAAATTAATTCCATCAGCAAAAAATGCAGTTAGTGTTTTTATCTCAGCCAGCTCTTTTGGAAGCCCGTCAAGGTTTGAGCAACTAATTAAATAGAGTTATTTAAGTGAATTCAACTGACCAATAGTCTTCAGAAGCTTCTTGAGTTTTATGCAGCCTGAAAGATCTAATAAAACAAGTTTCTCTAGGACTCCAATGGATTCATCCATCTTAATTAAATTTTTGCAACCTTTTAGAACTAATCTTTCAAGAACAGGGAATCTATTGAAATCAGGGGTTGTGGCAAGTGAGTTTGAGTAACTGACGTCAAGGATCTTCAAGCATCAAATAGACTAAATTTAAAAATAAAAAGCATAAATCAATTGTTTGTATATGATATGATTAATCCTAGCAGAGAAAGACCGACAAGAAGAATGAGCTGCATACCTGTTTACCCTACTAAACACATTATAGCTTGCTCCTACATATATTAAGGACAACAAGATTTTCCAGGTAAAAATTTATGGGTATACATTTCAAAGGGAATCCATCCCATCACAACCATACCAAACATTTTGGAAAATCTTCATATTTTCCTTGAACTTCCACATTATTGAGCTGGAGCAATTTAAGTTGGTGCATATTTGTGAATGCCTTCATTTTTATCATATGACCTGATGATGATGGAAAAGTTGTTATTTCTCTCGACCCAGAAAATAGTCTATTATCATTTGATCTCCTTATTCTAATACTCTTATCTTCTTTTAACATGAGCAAATTTAATTGGTGTAGATTTAGGAATGCCTTTGTTTTTATCATATGACCTAATGATGATGGAACTGAAGTTGTTGGTATAAAGTCTCTTGGCCCAGAAGATGATCATTATTATTTGATTTCTTCATTCTAATACTCTTATCTTCTTTCAACATGTGCAAGTCAAGAGTCAGGCCTTTAATATTCTCCATACCCTTTAACAAATTAAAATAAATCACAAAATTGAAATATAACAAGTTACATGGGAGATATAAAAAACATATATACTTGGATCAATATCATGAGAGGATCTGCGTTACTATTTTTTCAGTCAACATACTAAATGCCTCTTCATAATGCCATACTCTACTTCATTTTCTTGGATCATCGGGAAATTCTTAGCAATCTATTTCCCTACCCGTGTCTCAAAGCAACTGATGCATCTCAATCTCATTAGAATCGTTGATTTGAATGAGTAATTTATCAACAAGATGTTGAAATCCATATTGGAAGCGACAACAGTGTAGAATTTTAACCACCATATCTTTTTCCATTCCAATAAAGAAACAAGCAATATGAAGAAGCATGTCCTTAAAATCTTTATCAGAGAATCATAACTTATTTTAAGAATATTAAAAATATCATCATGTAAAATTGCTTCTAGTTCTTAAATTCTACTTTCCCACACATCAATATTTGTACCATATAGAGAAACATCCAACTTGACAAGAGCTAATGGAAGACCACCACAATAGCTCACTACACGTTTTGAGAGCTCTATGAGATTATCATAAGGAATAATGCCTTATCCAAAGGGATGCAATCTGAAGAATTGAAGTGAATTATGACGATCTAATGGCTTAATGTGAAGAGTCCAACACCCTTTATGACCACTAAAAAACTACTGTATCGAGTTGTTAAGATGATTTTAGTTCCGAGGGAGAGCCATTCCTTCATACTAAAGGATGCACAGAATTGGTTCAAATGATCTACATCATCGAGAACAATAAGGACCTTCTTGCATATAGCATCTTTAATCCTTCTAATACCTTCATCTAAATTGTAAATCTTGCTTGATTTCCCCTTAAGGATCTAGGAAAGACATTACTTTTGTAAGTGAAGCAAACCATTATGTTGTTCTGAAGCTTGTCTAACATTCGCAAGGAAGTAGCTTCCTTCAAAATTCCCATAGTTATGGTTTTAAACGGTCTTTGTAATGGTAGTCTTCCCAACCCCACCAACTCTATGTAAAATCAATATTCTAACATCTATTTCTCTATCTTGTAACCATAAACTAATATCTTTTAAATAAGAATCGATTCCAAACAAGTGGGGCTCCACAACTAAAGGTTTTTAGTCTATTTTATTCCTTACATGCTCGATAACATCCCGAATGAATTCTGCTTTAGACCTAATAAAAATGGGTAGTGCCTATTATAATTATGAACAATATCAACAAGTTAGGCTCTATTTGTTTGTGAAAATATTCTTCCTTATTTTTTGGTATTTGAATTAAAAAAAAGTGAAAGGAAAATTAGTTGTTAGAAAAAATATGAAAAGAACTTATTAGTTGTTTTTTAAAACCATGTCGCGAAGATCTGTAACTTGTTTAAGAGCTAGCCTCCATCTCTTCAGGTGATCTTGGTCCATGCGCTTTTCATGTTTGGCAAAAGCTATCTTATAGCTGTCTCGCTGCGATCTTACTTGAGATGGATCCATATGGTAGAAAATTGGGAGAACATGTAAAAGACCATCATTCCTATGTTTATTGATCATCATAAGTTTGTCAAGGCACCAATGCGAAGAAGGATAGCTTAGAGAAAAGATTATCAGTGATACTTTTGATTGATGGATTGTTTTATCAAGTTCTTTCTTAATGTCATCTCCTCCCATAATTTCATCATCATCTCTGAAAGTGTGAATCCCTAATTTGGTTAAAGCTGTATAGAGGTGATCTGTAAAAGTGTAGCAGGTGTTTGCTCCTCTAAAGCTCAAGGACACATGATACGAAGATGGACACTATTGATAAATCATATTAGTATTCTATTATAATAAGGGATATATTCCCCCAAAGAGGAGGATTACTTGAATAAGAATAAAGCTTAATAAGGAAATCTATTTAAATTAGGAAGATTAACTATAAAGGAAGTCTCCTCCTCTCCTAAATAAGGCAATCCTACAAGACTAAGGAATTATATTCCTAAGAGGTTTGAGCAATATCTTCTCCTATAAATACATCTCATGACATCTTATGTCATTCATGTTCTCATTCTCATTATACAACATCACCAAGACATCATTCCATCATTGCATCACCTCATCATCACAAGCAATCATTCTTTACTCCTTTATTCTTTATTCTCTACTCTATTATGCCTATTTGATTTATTATATTTTTTCTCATACCATTACTGACTTAAGTTTTAGAGTGTTTATAGGGGAAACCCTGCCCCTTTACCCATTCTTCTCGTCGATGCAGGTTCCACAAGCAAAAATATCAATTCAGAGTTATCAAATGATGCCATTTGTGGGAATAAACCAAATTCAATTCTGGATTATTATTTCTTATCGGAACCTAGCTCAAAAATTTTGTTATTCCATTGAAACAATATTTAGGACAAGATAAGCTTACTTGTTTTATAAGTATCTTATTCAATTTTTCACCTTTACAACATGCATGTCATCAACATAGTAGAGGCTTAAAGATTTATCCATCTACCCTCATTGACGAGCATGAAGATCTCAGCACAACGATTAGTGACAACATGTCTATCAATCAAGAATAACTCAAAAGATGATTGGCCGCCTTCATAAAGCTTAGAACATAGGCTCTACACATCGAGCATTCCAAAGAGTTAAATATGTCCACCAGTCATCGTGCTCTAAGCACCTAACGTAGAATACCCATCAAATAGTGAGTTCTAAATATTGAGCACCCATTGATTACTAGGCCTTAAGCATCTAGCACCTATGGAACATTGAGAACTGAGTGTTGATAATTGAGAGAAAAAGAGAATTGAGCATGGGGTTCTGCAACTTCTTACCGCTGACCATTGACATGAAGGCTATGTACAAAAGATAGTTGGACATTTAGAATTCTAATTCTCATTTGAGTTCTATTTCTATTTAAAACTGGTCTCAAGCTTGATGGATAAAGTTCGGCATACTCAAATGACATCATGATGAAACATATGAATCTTAAAGGCTGCCCTACTAAGTTTTAAAATAGATGAACCAAGAATATGAGTTTAAAGTTGACTCTCAGATTAAGAAAAAAACATCGAGCATTGAGCACCCATCAAAGCTTCATCAAGCACTGAGTTCTGCTAAGTTTCCCAAGCATTAAAAAGCATCAAGGACTTATACATAGTGCTCTTGAATTAGAAACCAAGCTTTGATTACTAAGTATTTACTGGGCATTCGAGCATTGAAGCCTAAAAGCAGTTAGACACCCAGATCAGAATGCAAGTATTCGATGAATGGTTCTCAAAACTGAAACCAAGTATTAAGTGAACATCAAACATCAAATACCAGACACCGACTTCTTGAGATTTCAAGCACCGAGCTTTAAGCATCGAGCATGGAGCTTCAAAGCACTAAGCTTCTAAGCACCAAGCTTCCGAGCACTGACACTCGGATATTTGAGCTGATTAAGCACTAAAGCACAACCAAAATTAGAGAATAATTAGAAATGTGGGCTCTGAGCGATGAAGTTTTTAAGCATAAGACCATCAAGCACTCGAGTTTGAGCATCAAAGAACATAAATAAGTTTTCGCTGAACATCAAAGTCTTTAATATTTAAGCATCGAGCTTAGGAAATTAGGCATCCAACAAGCACTCTTCATAAGCACTCAGACTCCGAGCATCTGAATAACACGAGTACCATCCACTAAAGCCTTGGAAATCCGAGCATCTACTACCAAACATTGATTTCATGGATACTCAGACTCTGAGTAGCGAGCAAGTATGGAAGAGTCAGGCATTCACTTCATAGGCATCTACCAATCTCTGGGCTTATCCTGAATTCTAGCATTATAGGAATATCCAAGGCAACCACGACAATAACTTCACAAGTATATATTAATAAGTTAATTTCTTTTTCAGGAGCTCAGATAGCAAAGCAAAAACAAATAAATGAACCATGAGCTCTATAAGGAATTAATGGGTTTTTCAAATTAATCGGTAAAAATTATTCATATCCACAACAAATATCAATATTCATTACATCAAGAGGCGGAATAAGAGCACTATAACCAAGATAAGTTTGTTTCCTAATTATTTATTTTCATATCCATTTTTCTTAAATTATTATCATATGGATGGATTATTAATTAAGATGGATCAAGCGATCCTGAGATTCTTATTCTTTTAGTGTTTATTGTTACAGTAAAATAATACAAATGTAGATGTTACCAAGAGCACCTCAACATCGATACTCATGAGTATTAATAAAAAAAATCATCATGGCCTTTGGGAACTTGAGCCAACTAATAATCTTGAAGTTTTATATTCGAACGGTATATTTTGTCAAGCTGGATATACACAAAATGCCAATAAATTGGGCACTCACAAACTTAGGCAACATTTTCAAAGACAAGGTCATTCAAGTAACAATTGAAGTAAACAACAAACATAAATATTCATGAATTCGAAGGAGGGACAAGAGTACATCAGGAGATAAGTTTCTCTAGTTTCTCTTTATATTATTTAATTTATTTATTTTCGCATCTTATTTATTCTTATATGAATGTTTATAACTCATCACACAAGCATGCTTACACATCTACACATAGATGCTCGTCCATATATACATGATTATTATTCATGCAAAATATATATCAATTACATTTGACATATTTATTACACAAGGATTGACCATCAAATGAGATCGATTATACGATCCCAAAATTGTTGTTCTTTTGTCTATTACTATAGATAAGGAAAACGTATTTATTGAGATGCTACTTTAAGCACTCATCAGTCCAAACAATTGGACACTATGATCATCTCAGTCGGCATCAACATGCAGAGATTGTCAAAAGACATTAGACATATTGTCAAGTAACATTAATATAAACAAGCACTTACTCATGCTCAAACAACAAATGGTAGTTCCTATTCAAAGCTAGATCAAATAACATTCAAGAAAATCCTACTTTGTAGAAGATCCTTGTTCATGAAAATTTCAAAGAATATCCAATAAGGGAAATTCAAGAATAGAGTCAAGTATATCCGCCACATAGCCGGATAAATCAAAGGGTAATTCCAAGACATCCTAGCTAGCATCACACACTATCCTCTATTTTAGAAGCGGTGCAACATTGACCCTTCACCTAATTTATAAAATGCTCATCTCACAATTTGGATTGGGCAAACCCAAATTTGGTCCTTAAAAACCCACCTTCCATTACCCTCACTAAATTACTATCCCATGTTGTGAAGCTCAAATTGAAAGGGCTCAAAATCACTATTAGGATCACAAACATCCTATCTTTTGCAAAAATACTACCAATAACAAATGCTTAGAAAATTAAACATCTGCAGCAATAATGTTCAGACTCAACATCAATCATTATTCTGACTAGGCAGCTACCATCAATAGTCATTAAAGTTCATAAACCGAGCAATATCATATGGCACTCAGGCTGTGTTTCTAATGCACCAAGATTAAATCCAGTGACTGAAGTTGGCACCCTTAGGTCATTTTTATAGTACTGAGTTTTGACACTTGGGCTGCGCTTCTAATGCACCAAGATTAAGTCCAGTGACTGAAGCTAGCACCCTTAGGTCACTTCTATAGTATTGAGGTTCCAAGCATGTAAGCCTCACGTCCTTGCACCGAGCATCTAAGTCCAGTGATTGAAGCTGACACCCTCAGGTTGCTTCTATAGTACTAAGGTTCAACACTTGGGCCTCGCTTTTAATGCACCGAGCATCAAAACTCCAGTGACAGCTGGTTCTGTCATGTTATTTCCACTCTGATGGGTTAATCTTTTACCCCAAAGCATTTTTATTGCAGGTTCTGTGCACTCAAGTCTAGTTGGCACTTTAAATAATGTTCTTATATGATGATTTTAAGACTCGGTATTGAGCTTTATCTTTTTTTGTGACTGAGGTTGGCCACCTCAGCTCGCCCTTCCATATTAAATACAATATCATTTTTTATCATTTATAGACCTAGATAAATTAGACATAAATATCCGAATAGGACTCTTGATAACTCATATTAGTATCCTATTATAATAAAGGATATATTCCCCCAAAGATAAGGATTACTTGAATAAGAAGAAGGCTTGATAAGGAAGTCTATTTGAATTAGGAAGATTAGCTACAAAGGAAGTCTCCTCCTCTCCTAAATAAGGCAATCCTATAAGACTAAGGAATCATATTCCTAAGAGGTTTGAGCAATAACTTCTCCTATAAATACATCTCATGACATCTCATGTCATTCATGTTCTCATTCTCATCATACACCATCACTAAGACATCATTCCATCATTTCATCCTCATCATCACAAGTAATCATCCTTTACCCCTTTATTCTTTATTATTTATTATCTACTCTATTATGCCTATTTAGTTTATTATATCTTTCCTCATACCATTACTGGCTTAAGCTTCAGAGTGTTTATGGGGGAAGCCCCACCCTTTACCCATTCTCCTTGTCGATGTAGGTTCCACAAGCAAAAATATCAATTTAGAGTTATCAACCATGAAGATGAAGATGAAGACGCTTCATCATGAGCCATATGAAGGAAGAAAAGAGAACAATTGTACATCTACATATATAGATTGTTGAGCAGACAAGCAAGATTGAGTTCAATCTATATACACAACAGTTAGAAGAACTATAAAACAAAATAGCTAGATCAACTGTAATCAAGGAAAAAAATTATAAACAAACCACTAGATAAACTAAAAAAAGAAAAAAATATATAAATCAAAACCACTGGATCAACTGTAATCAAGAAGAAAAAATTATTTTCTATAAACATTACCATTTATATAGTTACTACTACATAAATCATTATCTATATTGTATAATGCATTGAGATATGTTTAGTATAAGGCTTTTTTTTTTTTCATAATATAAGTTTTAATTTTATCATTATAGAATTTTTAATTTTAATTAATAAATTTTGGTACTTAGAAAGAAAATTTCATTAGGCTCGTTTGACAAGCCAAACAGAAGAAGATAAGTTTTAGTTTTTTAATGCTAATCATGAATGCTAAAATTTTTTCCTTCAAGTCAGGAGGTGTCCTTTATGCCACTCAAAGTGGCAAGATGGCCATTAAAATAAAAAAGTTAACAAGTTGACAAGAAATAAAGAAGTTAGACTTGGACTTTAGGATTTTGCATCGGTTGGTTTGGTTCAGTTGTGAAATTGGTAGAACTGAACAATTTTAAGGAGCATAATTTATGAATAGAATTGAACCAAATGAAGTATGGTAATAGAACGGTTAGTTATCAAAAAGTAGTTGGTTATTTTGGTTCGGTTATTTCGGTTATATTAGTTGGACTTTATATGGACTGGGCTTAAAAATTAAAAGTCATGGATAATAATTAGCAGTTTTGTTAACACTAATTAGTAGTTCTATTATATATATATATATATATATATATATATATATATATATATATATATATATATTAATTTGAAACATAAAAATTTAAATTAAGTTTATAAAATTGAAGGCCTATCTGACTTAGCAGAAGCCTAATAAAACAAGGATAGCTGTTGGATGCTATTGATTTGCACACGAATGACCATTACATAACCTTCTTTTAATATATTGATTCAAATAAATGCCAAAATAAAAGACCTCAATATTCGTTGATTCACATAGGAATACCAAAAATTGGAGAACGTAGAAATTTGATTATCAATTCAACAAAATTGTCTCCAACATCCAAAAAAAGATAAATAAATATTGTCAAGGAAATAACCCTAAGCGAAAAGGGTAAAAAGACAAAAAAAAACTGCTAAAACAAATATAAAAATTCAAAGCTAATTTCAGACCCTACACAGTGGATTTTGGGCTTGAAATCAAGCCCGTTACAAGTAAACCTTATTGCAAACATAGGTATCTAAACTAGCTTCATTTTGACATATTATGGGCCCCAACCCAAGAGTTAGAGCCTTTGAGAGCTTAAGTGCGCACTCCCCTCCTATTGAAGTGATCCATAAATCGCATAACAATTGGTTCTGCATCACTATCATTTATAAAAAATTGCCTAACCAAAAAAATTGCCTTATAGAAATATACAAAAGCATGTTTTCAATATACAAAAAAATGATGCATATAATATACAAAATATAATTTGCCATGCATTGGACAAAAAAAGTAGCAGGCATCAGGTTAAAGTAGTTTGTTTAGTGCGATTGGAAGAAGTCTCCTACAAGAACAAATAAAGACAAATATTAAGTGAGTGATAGAATTCAAAAGTAATCAATAATGAAAATACATAAATTGAAATGCAGCTCATATTAAATATGTTTTGATAAAAAAAATGCTGCCATATTTCTAATAGCTAATAAAAACTAAGCCACCCAAAAAATTTAAGCATGTACTTTAGTACATTAGAATACATATTGAGGGTGGAAACATCATCATCGCCTCATAATTGCATAGCTATAGGAGCAATAACAACAATGGCACCTTAATAAATACATAAGCACATCAGGTTGGTCATAAGGCAGTGTAATTCATCAAAGCAAGCAATTGATCAGACTAAATATGGCAACCAGGGAATGCAGCAGAAATTCATAATATTACACAGAAATGAAGTGAATTGAATCAATAAATAAAATTTACTGAGTGCTGTTAGATTAATGTAATTAAGTTCCTTGCCAAACTCTTCCCTGCTAAGAAAGTTGCCTTTATGCCACTCATGGCCCTTAACTTTGGGAGTCATTTTTTACTACTGTAGAAATCACCTACTCATCCTATGCAGTTGGGCTGAGAGATCACTTTGCTCAGGGAGCTTCATTCTGGTCCACTCCCTCGCTAGGGCTCGATTCCATTCACTGCTTCATAGCTCTTTCCAATTGAAACATTCGTGAAGTGCTACTTTACTTAGCTCTTTGTTGCATAAAGCGTCCTTCCCTTGCATTCAATAAACCAAATAATTCACATCTTATTATAGATTACCTCCCTTATACCCCCATCGGAGGTGAAGTTGAGGAGGAAGGGCCTTATAGTTCCCTCCATATCTCTGATGCAAGACCATTGGGTTAGTGTTCAATGGGGGGGGGGCAGGTAGTTAGAGGAATAGTATTTATGATCCCCTTCAGCGAGTTATATTATTACAGGGGCCCCAAATAAGTCAATAATTTAAAATTCACTAATTTGTAAAACTGTAATAAAAAATATAAGATATTACAGTCAAGTCAGATATAAGATTTCCCTTAGAACTTTAAGGAAATTTTGAACTCTAAAGTTTACAATTTCACTTTACTTTTTAGTGTTTTTCAAATCTCATAAGTAATTTAAGATACTTCTGGCATACTCGGTTCAAGGCTTGCCTTCGCATTTATCTTGAATATAGCCTTGGTCAATGCTTTGAATAGATATGGCTTAGGTTGTGTGCTCTTGATTCATAAGGGAAGAGTATCTCCTCTTCTTGGGTAAAGAAAAACTATCATTGTAATGGGCCAATGGCTGTTTGTTCAAGCAGCTCTATAAAAAAAAAATGAAATAATTAGTAGTATTTCTTATATATTAAATATAAATTAACAAACTAAAGAATAAAACAAACTAAATTGAAGATTATCTTTCTCAAAATTTTCCAAATCATTAATAGTTTCCTTAATATAGATTGGCTTATTAGCCAATCTTAGTCAATCAGAAGTACATATTAAGGCCTTAATAATCCTAGGAGTGAGATTGCTCCTGAAATCATCCAAAACACTTCCACTAGTGCTGAAAGCACTTTCAAAGGCCACAGTAGAAATAGGGACATTAAGCACATCACGTGCCATAAGAGAAAGGATGGGAAACCTTTTAGTATTAACTTTCCACTAATGCAGATAATCAAATGAATCCTCTTCATCCATAATATCCTTAGATAGATAAATTTCTAATTTAGACTTCTTATTGCGAAAACTTCCACTAGATTCTATTTTATGCTATCTAAATTTAGTTTTAAAAGTGACATAGAGTTTCCAGTATTAAAAACATAAACAGTACAAGTAGAAGAGGATTTAGATTGACTTCCACCCTTATCAGAACCATAAAGCTTCATATAATTATCTAATAGAAAATAAAGATCATATCTTATAATATGTACAAGATGTAGCAAATATCATCACCATATATTTGCTTGAGTGAGAACTCCATAGACTCAAGCTTGTCCCGAGGGTCTAAAACATTGGCCAGGAAGGTGATTGTTACCCTAGTATTTTTCAAATTTTGATTGCATTGATTGCCCTATGCTACAATAATGATATCAGTAGAAGCTTGCCACTCATTCAACATGTAACTCAAGTAAGATATTTCATTAAAAAAAGAATTAGTAGTCATATAGAGAGATCTAGAAATTCTAAGTGTGATTTTATAAAAATGCTTAAGCATATCAATAATTTTATTGGCATATTGCCAATCAAATAAGTCAAGGACATCATCTTTTAATTTTTTCTTGAAGGAACTCTCTTGCTCCTCAAACTTATCAAAAGCTCTATCATGTAAATAAGCAATTTAAAGCATGATGTAAATAAAGTTCCACCGAGCTAGAACATTAAGAGATAAAGCAACTGACAATCAGTCTTGACAAAATAAAAAATTTCTTTAAATTTTCTAAGTCTAATATGTGAATTCCTTATATACTTAATAACTTCTCTTATTTTTTTAACATATTTAGAGGCTTCTTTCAAGCCATCATTAATAAAAAAATTCAAAATATGAGCTATACACCTCATATGTACAAATTTTAGCCTAATAGGAGGGGCAATACCCCAAGAAAGAAGCTTTCTTTTAAATAATTGATAGTAGTATCATTTGAAGAAGCATTGTCAACAGTCACATAAAAAATAGATTTCAAACCCCAATCTATCAGACAGTTTTCTAGAGCCTTCTCTATATATTCTCCCTTATGGAAAGTCACAGGCACAAAAAAGATATTTCTTTTTTGCAATTTCCATTCAGTGTCAATGAAATGGGCAGTGACACATATATAATTTATTCTTTGGTTAGAAGTCCATGAATCAGTTGTAATGTTGATTCTATAAGACTGAGTGTGTATTAAGGATTTGAGATGCACTCTCTCATCAAGAAACATGGAATAACAACCTCTAGAAAATGTCCATCTAGATAGAATTTTAAATCCAGGGCAATAGGATACCATGAAATTTTTAAAGCCATCACCTTTAACAAATTTGAAAGTAAATTTATCAACAATCAATATTTGTGCAAGTGATTTATATATGGCTTTTTAGTCCAAATTCCAAGCACCTAATGTGCCTAATTGTTGAGATTGGGATGCAGCAAAATCATATGCAGGTTTAAATGTTAAAAGAGATTGCTTAGTGTTATTAGAATGTGGCATTTTCTTACAATTCATCAAATGATTTCTAAGACTAGATGTGCCAATTTTTAAGGTTAGCACAGAGAGTTTTACCACAGTATTTTCACTTGGCAATCTAGCCCTATGCCTTATCCTTTATTTTATAAAAATGATCCTAGCACATTACTCTGGATTCTTATGCTTTTCTTTTTTTTTTTTTTCAGCTTAGGCTGTTTCTTAATCTCAGTAGAGACATTTTGTGTTTGGGGCCTCTAGGCATCTGCTTCCACCCCTAAATTCCCACCAGAGGCAGGGTTAGGGATAACAGTGGCAGTAGTATTGCCAATGTCACGTTCCATCTTTACAAAAAAGAAGAAGAACAAATTAGTGAAAGAATATAAACATACAGATAAGTGAAAAAAAAATTAAGATAATAAATATTTTACAGCTTCAATGTTTTTCTATTATTGTTTATAGAAGCCCTAGAAAGACCGAAAGTCTTTGAAACTAGATTCACAATGAACTAAAGTGACAAAAATG
Source organism: Mallotus nudiflorus (assembly GCA_947683625.1). NCBI lineage: Eukaryota > Viridiplantae > Streptophyta > Magnoliopsida > Malpighiales > Euphorbiaceae > Mallotus > Mallotus nudiflorus. The sequence continues at coordinate 1,767,585 of CANTUR010000286.1, read as the reverse complement.
ACCAATTGCTTGCTTCCACCTTTTTTTTATATTGCACTTAAAGTCAGAACTCAGAATACAAATTCGACACAAACTATTAAAAGAAGCATTTGCTTCCACCCTTTATTTACAACTGAAACAAAAAACATAAAATCCCATAAATAACATAACCAGAAAACATAAAAATGATAATAAAGAAAAATATCAAAATAATAAACAATTTCTTTTTTAAAATTGTAGTAATAATTATATAAAAAATAAGTTATAAAACTAAACGAAAAATAAAAAAATCAAACATTTTCTTTTTGAAATTGTATTAACAGAATGAAAATCTAAATTTTTTCAACAATGATTGTAGATCCATTAACACAGATTCACTCATTCAAAAATCATAACAAAATAAAAATTTTTACTCAAAAAACTTGAACATGCATGTATGTTATTCAATAGAATCTAATTTTTTTTCCAAAACATAATTTTTGCTTGAAAACAATTCATAGAATGTTTGAACAAAGTTAAAATTTATAGATCTACATATAAGCATAATATATAACTCAAAATAAAACAAATAAGAAAACAACATTCAAGATATGATTTTACAGATAAGAAATAATAAAAATAAAGCCATATAACATATTTATGCATTACCATTTTAGATCTCACCACTTGAATTATTATAAAACATTTCAAAATGAGAGCTAAATGTATTCAAGTTTAAGAGAGTAAAAAAAAGTACAAAACTCAATTAAACAAAGCAAATGTAATAGGTTTCTGTCACTCGAATCATTGTCATCTCATCTAAATAGAGAAAAGATGCTAAAGATAAAAGATAAATCCAGAGCAGGTGTAAGGTTAAGAAAACAATAAAAGACAAGGGTCGTTGTTTAGGTTTTAGGGTTTTGGAGTGATGAAGAAGATGAGAGGATTAAAAGAAGAATCGAGAGAGAAGAAGAAGGGAGGTGGCAAGGAAGAGGGTAAAATAAGGGTTAGGGTAATTTTTAATTTTTTTAAAGATGTTTATATATATATATATATATATATATATATATATATATATATATATATATAATTTTCGGCATTGCAACATACTAATCGAACCGAACACGAAAAACTGATTATTCTTTCTTTCTCCACCAAATTGACCATTTAAACCCTCACTAATTGTTTAAACCCTCACTAACCGAGCCGATTACATTAAGCAGTTTGGTTCGGTTCGGGTAATTTTTGCACTCCCCTACTTGGACCAGTCTATTTATTTAGGAAAATTTGTCCCTTAAACTCTTTGGGAAAGTTTATCTCTTTTTTGATTTTTTATTAGTTTATGTCTTAAATTTTACAATAAAAATTAAATTTATCACATAAATATTATGGGACATATAAACAAATATCAAAATAAAAATTAGATAAAAACCATATTTAAAATAACAAAAATTTATTTTAAAAATTATACTTAACGCCAAAATTTATTTATAATATATAATTATATCATTAGATAAATTTATTTGTTTACTAATATTTTTTTATTAATTTAAAATTTATTTTATATACTTACATTATTAATTTGTATATTATTACATATAATGATTTGGGCAATAACTCTCAAAATAATATCCAGAACCATCTTAGTTAGCATGCGAAAAAAAAAAATTGATGAAGGAAGTAGTATTGGAATAAGCAAAGGAAATTAGGAGATGTAGAAATCTGAGCTAATAATATTAATAAAAGGTTATGATTAGAGGTGTGCACAATAATTTGAACCATTCTTTAAAATTTAATTGAAAATTTCTTGAATTGAAAATTTTCAACCTTTGAACTTTTTCATAATCGAATTGTCACACCCATCTTCAACAACTAAAATAAGTATGACAGTAGTCTGAAGAGTTCCTATAAAACTAAGATCACTTGGAACCTCATTCATTTTGTATGCCCAGATTACATTGTTCAGCTCTTTGACCCAGTTCCCTTTCTTGTCATCGAGTCTTTTCTTCAACCCTTGCATGAGGATTCTGTTTGTGACCTCAGTTTGTCCGTTCGTCTGCGGGTGAGCTACTGAGGTGAAGCGTAGTTTTATGCCAAGGTCTGAGCAGAAACTTCTGAATTTGTGGTTGTCGAACTGTTTGCCATTGTCTGTAATTAAGGTGTGGGGGATGCCAAATCTGCAAATGATTTCTTTCCAGAAAAAGTGTTGTATCCAGGCTTCTGTGATGGTTGGGACTGCTTCTGCTTCTATCCATTTCGTGAAATGGTCAATGGCCATGATTAAGAACTTTTTCTGTGAGGTAGATAGAGGAAAAGGACCCAAGATGTCCATCCCCCACATGGCGAAAGGCCATGGGCTTCCAATGGGATGCAGAGGCCGAGAAGATTTATGGCTAAGCCAGGCATGGTGCTGGCATTAGTGGCATAATTGTGTTAGCTGCTGGGCATCCTTGGACATGGTAGGCCAGTAATATCCATGGAGCAGGGCCTTTCTAGTGAGCGAATAGTAAGACTCGTGTGCACCACAGATTCCTTCATGGATTTCTCTTAGTATGTAATTTCCCTCCTCTGGGGAAACGCATTTCGACCAAGGGTGTGAGAGGGATTTTTGGTAGAGCTCCCCTCGGTGGACAGAATAGTGTGCTACTTTGGCTTTGAGTTTTCGAGCTTGCAACTTATCTTCCGGAAGTGTGCCATGTTCAAGATATTGGATGATGGGCTGTATCCATTCCGAGACTGCTTGTGTTTTGAAAATTTCATTGTCCTCTATGCTGGGATTGGTGAGTGATTCGGTGAAATCCATATCCCTAAATGCCTGACTGTTCTCGACCGTGGATTTAGCAAGGTAATCGGCCTCATGGTTGTCTTCTCTGGGAATCTGAACGATATTCCATTGGCCTCCGTCTTGCTCGATGTGTTGCAAAAGTCGTCTGGCTTTGTCTACATACTTGGCGATGCAGGCATCTTTGACTTGAAATGCTCCACTGACTTGGTTGACTACTAGTTGGGAATCCGAGTGTATAATGAGGTGTTCGACCCTGACTTCCACTGCTAGCTTCAACCCTGTAATGAGTGCTTCGTATTCAGCTGCATTATTGGTGGCGTTATACTCTATGCGGATTGCGTATTGAATATGAACTTTATGTGGTCCCCTGAGGATTATTCCTGCTCCAGAACTGTGAGCTAAGGATGCTCCGTTGACATAGAGCTTCCATTCTGGCATTTTGGTCAAGGTTATATCTTCCGGAGCCATTTCTTGTACAAAATATGCTAAGGCCTGTGCCTTCATCTATTGTCGAGGTTCGTAATCAATATTAAACTCACCGAGTATGACCGACCATTGCACTAGCCTGCCTGAAGTCTCTAGTCTCTGTAATATTTTGCACAGTGGAAAACGGGACCAGACCATGATATGGTGAGCTTGGAAGTAGTGACGAAGCTTTCGAGAAGTATGAAACACAACTAAGGCTAACTTGTCTAGCACAGGGTATCGGACTTCAGGTCCTCGGAACATCTTGCTGACATAGTATATAGGGCTTTACTGGCTTCCCTCTTCCCTTATCAGTACTGAAGCGATGCATTCTCGGCCAACGGACAGGTATAAGTATAAGGTCTCGTTCGGTATTGGATGGCTGATTAATGGTGGGGAAGATAAGAATATTTTGATGTCTTCAAATGCTGCTTGGCAATCAGCAGACCACTGGAACTTGCCGGAACTTTTGAGAGCTCAGAATAATGGTCGACATCGCCTAGCTGAGCAAGAAATAAAATGCCCCAATGCAGTTATTCTTCCGTTTAGCTTTTGTATATCCCGGATGCTCTTTGGTGCGGCCATATTGAGTATGGCTTCCATTTTTTCTGGGTTGGCTTCAATGCCTCGGTGGGAAATCATGAACCCCAAGAATTTCCTAGCTTGAACTCCGAAGACGCATTTATCAGGATTCAACTTAATCCTGGATTGGCTTAGTAACTGGAGGACTTGATCCACGTCCGCTGGGTGGTCCTCAGAGTGTTTGCTTTTGATGATGATGTCATCCACATATACCTCCACGCTGGTCCCAATCTGGCTTTGAAGGACTTGGTTCATCATTCTTTGGTATGTGGCTCCGACATTTTTCAGTCCAAAGGGCATCACCCTGTAACAATACAGCCCTTCATGTGTGATGAAAGACATTTTCTCCTGGTCTTCTTTCTTCATGGGGATCTGGTGATAACCTTGGGCCGCATCCACGAAGCTATACAGGCCATGGCCAGTCGTGGAATCGATGAGCTGATCAATCGTTGGTAATGGGTAGCTGTCTTTGGGGCATGCCTGGTTGAGGTCGGTGTAGTCTACACACATTCTGTACTTCTCGTTTGCTTTCTTGACGAGTACTACGTTTGCTACCCAGTCTGGGTGAGTAACTTCTTTAATGAATCTAGCTGCTAGAAGCTTCACTGTTTCCTCGACAATGATCTTTTGTCTTTCGTAGGCGAAAGTTCTTTTCTTCTGTGCTACTGGCTTGGACCCTGGTTTGATATTTAGGCTGTGACAGGCAACCCGCAGGTCCACGCCAATGATCTCGGAAGCTTGAGAAGTAAAATCTTCTAAGTGTCTAATAAGGACATTCCTTAATGTGTCTTTGATATCTTGATTAAGGGCATTATCGATTTTCACGGATTTTCCTCCCTTGATTTGCAATGTCTCCGTGTCTTCCACCGGTTGTGGATTAGCGCCTTGCTTCTCAACTTCCCATGCTTCCAAATGAAAAGCTTCCGCTAGAGATTTCATGGTCATCTGATAGCATTGTCTGGCCATCTGCTGATCTCCCCTGATAGTAAGGGTCCCCGTTCTGACTGGGATTTTCATGGTTAATTGTCGGATGCTGGTGACTGCATCTGCTTCGTAAAGTGCCGATCACCCTATTATCCCATTATAGGCTAGTGGTATGTCTACCACGTTGAATGGGGTCCGGACGGTTTTTGTTTCCTCATCCTCTTGGTTTCCGAATTCTAGATCCAGATTGACAATCCCCATTGGTTTCACTGTTCCTCCATAAAAACTAGTGATGGGGTTCTGGATGGCAGTTAAGTTGGTGATGGAGCCGCCCATAGCTTTGTACGCATTCCAAGATAAAACATTGATAGCACTCCCGTTATCGACCAATAGCCTTTTGACTCAATACTTATTTATGCATGCGGTTATCACCAGGACATCACTGTGAGGGTGATGTATAGGCGAATTATCTTCTGAGTTAAGAATGTTGTTACTTTTATTGGGTATCGCTTTTCCTCTACTATATTTTAATCGTTTCCCAGTGTTTTCTCCTCCCACAATCATGTTAATCATTCCGATTGGTTCTTTCCTAGCTTTCTTTGTCTCGGCTTTATCACGATCGTGGTCTTCCATGTTTTCGCATCTCCTTGGTGCATTAGTGAAATTATCAAGCTTTCCCCGCTGCACTAGTTTTTCTATGGCACTCTTCAGTTCTCTGCAGCCTTCTGTGTTATGGCCGTATTCCCTGTGGTACTCGTAGTACTCGCTTCTATCATGAGTAAATCTTCAGCTTGGGCTAATTCTTTTGGCTGGCATAATTTCCACTCCATTCTGCCTGACCCACATGAGGTTCCTTGATCGAGAAGTGTTCAGGGGTGTATATCTATCTACTTCCCTATCAAATCTGTCTACCGGAACTCTAAAATTTGTTTTTGGGAAGCTTACTCGTCTTTGCTTTGGCCGTTCATCTCTAGTTGGTGGCCTATCTTCTTCCCGACGCATCCTCCTGTCCTCATCCATCTTTATCACTATCGCCATTTCTTCGGCAAAGGTACTCGGTTCTTTAGTCATCACTTTGTCTTTTAGCTTGCCGAGTCTAGTGCCATTTTTTAAAGCTTCTATGGTGACTTCATCAACGAGGTGCTCAATCTGCATGGCTGTTTTATTAAAACGATCGAGGTAACTCCGTAGAGACTCGTCAGCTTCCTGCCGACACACCCGAAGGTCGTTGATGTTTTTCGCAGGAGGGATATTGGTGATAAATCTGATACGAAATTGCTCAGCTAAGTCTTCAAAAGAAGTGACAGTATTCTCCGGAAGTCGATGAAACCATTTTTGGGCGCTTTTTGTGAGTGTACTTGGGAAGACTCTGCACATGATTCCATCGTTCACATTCTGGAGCAGCATCTTTGTTCGAAAAGCAGATATGTGACTAATAGGGTCTCCTATCCGATCGTATTGATCAAGCTGTGGGATTCTGAACTTACTAGGAATCTCCGTTTGAATTATTCTGCTGACAAACGGAGTTCTGCTATCCATCACCCATTCTTCTTCCTTTTTAGGTTTAGTCCGGGCCTTGTTCATTGCTTCCTCAACCTTTTGTGCTAATTTCGAATCATCGAGAGCTAGGATGGACGAACTACCCTCCCCTTCCGGTGCTTTACCCTTCCCTGTGCTTGTCCCTAGAGCCTGTCGGGGTGCTGCATTATCATTATTTAGAGCTAATTCAGTATGCTCGCTCTGTATTATAGCACTTAGCTGTTGTTGCATCAGGGTAATTTGTGCCTGAATATTTTTTATCATGGCATCTTTGCTTGCTTGGTCAAGGCTGAGTGTTTGGGTTACTGTGTTTAAGTTTGGAGTGGTTATTGTTGGTGTTTCTAGTAGGCTTAGAAATGGTATTGAGGGTATTGATCTATGGTGCTGCAACGGAGCATAATGTGGGAGATCTGTTCCCAAGGACGGGTATCTCGGAGTGTTTTTCGGAGGTAAAGATGTATGGCCGGATGTGGCCCCAACAAGCTGTAAGGTGGGTGGTTGTATTATTACTGGGAAAGGGCTTGAAAGGTCAGTCGAAAGGATGGGTGCAGAAGGATTAGTGCCGCCCTCAGGAATTTGGGCCGGAGGTGGACTGGAAGTCATGGTGAAAGTGTCTTTAGCTTAGCAAGTGAATGAATGGCTTTTCCCAAGGAGTTCCCCACAGACGATGCCACTTGATAACTGGTTTTCGGGACTCATGGGCTGAGCGTCCTGTAAAGCACTGAGCAGAGGGCAAGGTGAGAGGTGGGGGGAATCCCCACAAACACTCCGATGCCTAAGTTAGAGAATAGAAAATGGATGGCTGAAAGATAGCTTGAGTATGTGTGAATGAGATAAGATGTCCTCTAATGAGGGGTACATGGTGTTATATATAGTGATACTCAAACCTGAGAGGAATAGGAATCCTTGTGGGAGAGTATTCCTACTTCAGTTAGGATTCCTCTTTGAGGTAGTTCCTTGGACGAATCTGTCTTCTCCTTTGTCCATGTGTTCCTAATTAGGGGGGTGGATTACCCCTAATCAGGTGGGAACATTCTAGATGGTATCAGTATATAAGTTGGTAATGGTTAAACTTGATATATCATATATTGGTACCATAAAACTTAGAACTAATCAATGGCAACTTAAGTTAAATGATGTTTTAGTTGTTTCAAATTTAACAAAAAATCTTTTACCAGTCAGCAAATTTACAAATGATAATGCTTGTATTTTTTACTTTAATTCTTCTAGTTTTGTTATAAAAAATCTCAACAACATGACAATATTAAAGGGACATAAGCAAGGCAAACTTTACATGTTGGACAATGCTGAGTTCACTTATAGATGTCAATATGCGGGAATAAATTAAGTATTGTATTAAGTATAGAGTTCTTAAATACAAGTCTAATGATGAGTAGTTATAATCAACTATACAATATATAGAGATAAATATAAAATAATAACATAAATAACAACATGAATAATACATATTCGAATTACAACTGACACCTGTGCTCAAGCTGATGGGCGAGGTAGAAGCAACCAAAGCTTGTTACAGAAGAACTTAGACAGCTGAGTAGAAAGGGGTTTCGTCATGATATCAGCTAGCTGATCCGAAGATGATAAAGAGGAAACAGTAAGCTCTTTGTGGTGCACTTGGTTGTGCATAAAATGGAAGTCAACTTCCACATGTCTTGTACGTGCTTGGAAGACTGGATTAGAAGATAAGTAGATAGCTCCTATATTATCACACCAAATGTGTGGTGGAGAAGAAAGTTTAACTCTAAGTTCAGTAAGCAAGCTTTAAAGCCATTTAAGTTCCACACTTACATCAACAATGACTTTGAATTCAGATTTAGTTGACAACCTAGCAATGGTTCTTTACTTAAGAGAATTCCAAGTAATTAAATTTGAATTAAAATAAATGAGATGGCCTTTTGTAGAGCAGTGATCATTCAGAAAACCTGCCTAATCCGCATCACTATAGGCAATTAAGGAAGGAGAATAATGCTTTGACAGAAATAAACTTTGAGAAGAAGTACCTTGCAAGTAGTGTAAGACTCATTTCATGGATTTAAAATGAAAATTCATTGGTTGGTGCATAAACTAATAAAGTTTATTGATTGAAAAATTAAAATCTGGGCGGGCCAAAGACACATATTGGAGGCTACCACAAATACTTTGATATTTAGTGGCTTCAATAGGGACTAAGAGTGTGCCTTCATTTTTTAACAAGGGAGAGCCAATGATCATTGATGTTGCACACAGTTTACAAGCTATCATTCTTGCATTTTTAATGATGTCCAAAATATAAGATAATTAAGATAACAATGAGCCATTAGCATATGGTTGAACCTGAACATTAAGAAAATATTGGAGATTGCCCAAATCTGGTAGGGAAAAAGCAATAGACAATTGATTAATGAGCTTCTATATATGAGCAACATTATTCCCAGTAATTATTACATCATCCACATAAACAAGTAAGAAACAAGTGTAAGAATCATGGTTATATATAAACAAGGAGCTATCAACAATAGCATTGTTAAACCTAATAGAGAGAAGAAAATTACTTAATTTCTGATACCACGCACATGGTGTTTGTTTAAGTCCATATAAGGACTTACGAAGCTTGCAAACATAGTTAGGATGAAGTTTATCAATAAAACCTTAGGTTGCACTATATAAACATTTTATTATAATTCTCCATTGAGAAATGTGTTGCTCACATCTAACTACTTTAAGACCCAACCATGAGCTAAAGAAAGTGAGATAACAGTGCGGATGGTCTCGGGTTTATCGATTAGACTAAAGGTTTCATAATAGTCTAACTGAAATTCTTGGGTGTAACAATGAGCCACCAATTTAGCTTTCAATCTTTCCACAATACCATCAGCTTTCCATTTAATTTTATAGATCCATCTATTTCCCACTATATTAGCATGAAAAGGTGTAGGCACTAGATTCTAGGTGTTATTTTTATACAAAGCATGCATCTTTTATTCCATGGCTTTACACCAAGATGGTATAGTGTTGGCATTGGTAAAGGATATTGGTTCATTAATGGCAGAAAAAGGTAAAGATTGGCTTTCAGTGAGATGGGCTCTAGGTTTGTGTTTTAGGGTGGTAGGTTGTAATGTCTTATGATGTATGCATTAAGGTAGTTCAGGTTCGGGTAAAGGATGTGGAGATGGGATAGGGGTGGTTTGATGATTATGCAAATAAAAAAAATCCATTTGGATTGAAAACATGTTGATTAAGATAACAACATGGTGAATTTGTTGAAGATTGGTGTGTGGTAATAGGAGATAAGGAAGGTGGTTGGATTAGATAAGGAGAGAGGAGAAGAAGTAGAGTTTGGATTAGGATAGAAAATAGTATGTGGAGAATAAGGAATGACATGCGTAACCTGCAACCATGGTGCATTGGATATGCTAACTGGCAGTGTATCCGAATTACTTATGGAGCAGGTGGTATGGAAAAAAAATTTCATTGAAGTCAATATATCGTGCAATATAAAATTTTCTTGTGGATTTATTAAGACGTCTATAGCTAAGATGATGAGGCGAATAACCTAAAAAAACACATTTCTTTATGTAAAAAGAGAATTTGTGCTTGTTATAAGGTTAGAGTAGAGGGTAAATGGCACACCCAAAAACTCTAAGGAAAGAATAATATGGAGTTTTGTTAAATAAAACTTGAAATGGAATTTTATTAGCAAGTGAACTTATGGGAAGATGATTGATAAAGAAAATGGATGTTTTGAAGGCATATTTCTAATAATTGAAAGGAGCACCACAGTGTCCTAAAAGTACTAAACTTATGTCTACAATATGCCTTATTTTTCTCTCAGATGTGCCATTTTGTTCATGGGTGTGCAGGCATGTGATTGTATGAACGGTGTGCAGGAAGATGATTAATCAAGAAAATGGATGTTATGAAGGCTTATTCTTTGTTCTTGAAAATATTTTTGTAAAGTTCTATATTCTCCTTCCCAGTCTAAATTTAATGCTTTTATTTTGGAATCAAATTATTTTTCCAAAAGAGATTAAAATTGTTTAAAAATTAGAAAAACATCACTTTTACACTTTAAGGGATATAAGCAAGTAAATAATTAATAATCATATATGAAAATGACAAAATATTTATAGCCTGAAGAAGAAAGCAAAAGGGTAGGACCCTAAACATCTAAGTGAATCAATTATAGTGGATGAGTACTGCGATGATTAATAGTACTGTGATGATTTATTAATCCTAAAGACACACGGCGACATTTGCCTAAATAGCATGCTTTATATTTATTGACACTATTTTTATTGGAAGAACAAGGTAATTGAAAATTATGAATCAAATGATGGACTGTACAGTAATTTGGATGTCCTAGTCGTGCATGCCAATCTTCCAAAGTAGCCAGGTAGATAGTGGCATTCTTGAGCTTTGGTGTAGAAGGCATGCCCTTCAATTTGTAGAGACCTAGCTCATTTATTCCTCGAAGTAGTATTTTCTTGGTTTTCTCATCCTCCACAAAATAATAATTAATGTGAAATTCAAAGACGCAATTATTATCATAACAAAGTTTATGAACGGACAATAATGGTTTGATGATAGATGGTACATGCAAAACAATTTTTAATTGAAGTATGTGTATAGAAGAGGGTAGATAGCTAGTACCAGTATGGGATATAGAAAGGCCAATACCATTATTAATAAGCAAACAATCCATACCTTGGTATTCATTAGAGATGCTCAAAGAAATGATATCCAGAGTCATATGATGAGTGGCTCTGGTATTAGGATACCAATCAGATGTAGGAGTAGTTAATGGGAAAGGAAGTATACCATGGTAATCAGGCATTTCAGTCAAACGAGTAGTAAATTTGTTTGATGAATCAAATGTGGAGTTATGGAAATTAGAGAATTGGCGAGGTTGAAAATTTTGGCCAAAACATTATTGAGGAGTTATAGTCATATCAAAACAATGAAAACAAGTTAATGCCATATAATTTGAGATCCCATAGATTTGGCAAGAAGAGGGCTAGGATTGATACCCTCATCTGCCACCACACTAACTAGTGCACCCAGGAGAGGAGCAGAAATTTAACATACCAGGAGCAAAGTGTGAGTGTTGGACTATATTTGCAAAAGGTAGTAATGGTTTTTAGGATTTCAAAAGTAATTCATAGGCCATTAACTGCCCATGAAGCTCATCAAAGGAGATTGATTCAATTTGTTGTTGGAGAGCACCATGGCACCATTGTATTCAGCCCCTAATTTTTGAAAATTAATGGCATTAAATTCAGAGGTGGAGATAGCTTGTCCAATGAGGGTAAGAGAATCCGTAATGGCCTTTGCTTGATGAATATATTAAGACACTATTTTATCATCCTTAGATAGATTGTGCAATTCAATGTGGAGCTATGTGCATTGTGCATAACTTATCACACTATAAGCCAAAGCCAAAGCTCTCCAAACTTCAGAAGTAGAGTTTAGTCCAATAAGTTATGGATAAATTTCCTTGGTAATTAATGAAAGAAACTAGGAAAAGAAGAGTTTTTCCTTAGCAAACCAAGTAGAATATGCAAGATTTAGAATAGATTGATTTATTTCAGAGTCAATAATCTCTTTTAGTATTTGTGCCATTAATAATTCCATTAAGATTGTAAGAATTGAAGAGCGAAGTAAATTGTAACTTCTAGGGGATATAATTCTTTGAGGTTAATTTGATTGAGAAACTTTGGTGAATATTTGTTGAAGGTGTGATGACCTGAAGGTGGGAGTAACAATGGTGTTTACTGTGGTTAGAGAAGAAGAAGAAGAATTAGTTAAAGATGAAGAAGAAGAAGACATTTTTGTTGAGCTCAAAGATGTCAATATATAGGAATAAATTAAGTATTGTATTCAATACAGAGTTCTTAAATACAAGTCTAATTATAAATAGTTGTAATCAACTATACAACATATAAAGATAAATATAAAATAATAACATAAAAAACAACATGAATGATACATTTCTGAACTACAACTAATAGTTTGAAGCACTAACAACATCAAAAGGAGAATCTTCATCACTTTGGCTTCAAAGAATGGAACATCCTCACCTTGATAGTTTATGTATTTTAAATAAAATTGATATTATTAAAGTTTCCATTTGGGTTAAAAAATTTATTATTTGTAATAATTGTCATCATGGAAAATGATGAAAATTACCTTTTTCTAAATCCACAATTATATCAAAATTTCCTTTAGAAATAATTCACAATGGTTTATAGGATCTTACCCCTCTTGCTTCTGTCCATGAATATCATTACTATGTTCTCTTTATAGATGATTACTCTTGTTATACATGGCTTTATCCCCTTAAACGAAAGTATGATTTTCTAACATATTTTATTAATTTTCAAAGAATGATGGAAACTCAATTTAACAAGTGCATTAAAGTCTTTAGAGGAGATAATGATGGTGAATTCACATTAAATGCTTTCTTCCAACATTTAAATCAAAGTGGCATTATACAATAACTTTCCTGCCCACATACCCTTGAGCAAAATAGAGTCGTAGAGAGAAAGCACCGCCATATCATTGAAACCAGTCTTATTATGCTCTCCCATGCTCATGTTCCATTACAGTATTGGGTTGACGCCTTTCTTTCAACTATTTATCTTATAAATCTTTTACCTACAAAAGTTTAAATTCTAAAACACCATTTTTTAATAAATAAGTAGATTATAATGGTATTAGAGTTTTTAGATGCAATTGTTTTCCTTGTTTAAAACATAATGTTCAAAATCAATTAAAAAAAAAAGTTTCCTTGCATTTTTATGGGATACATATATTGAGGTTTCGTGATACAAACACAGCGAAAAATTAAAATTTTATCACGTTCCCAAACCTGGATCCATGTAATTCGACTACTTGATTAAATCTAGAGTTTTAAGAATCTCACCAAAATGCAGAAGAGGTAAGATTTTCTGGAAGGATGAGAGGAGGTTCACACCGATGACACCTTACCTCAAGCTTTTTGCTTTGGTTGTTCGGATCAAGATGTCTCCAAAAGGATGCGTCCTCTATAGGTATCCACACGAACAACCCTTCATAAAACGAATTGGAGTGTGTGCTAGCAACTTTCTTGATTGTCTTACAAATCAAAAACAAAAGAAAAATTCTATGTTTGTTTTCTAGGAAGAGAGAAAACCGTTTTTGGAGGCAGGGAAAACAAAACTATTAAACCCTAGAGAATATAACATATTTATAGACTCCAAATTAGGGTTTCACCTACCAAAAACCTTTTTGGTAATTTCCATATATTACATTCTGATTTTGTTTTAAAAATAAATAAAAAATAATATCTTATTTATTTAAAATAACATTTATCTTAAATAAATAAATAAATAAAACACTTTAATTATTTATTTCCATAGAGTTTATTTTGGGCTTATTAAACCCATAATCATTTTGGGCTTGTTCTAAGTGTGTGACCTTACAGGTTCATATAACATTGGCAGTGGGCCTAAATCTCTAATTAGGCCTACAAGTCATAAGTGGCCTCTAGCAAGACATTATGACTACCCAAGTCATGTGAAGTCAATAATTCGACATAACCTAATTACAGTGAATTTTATCATCCCTTTATCACATGATATCTTAATTGAACATAAGGCATAGAATGTCATCCTTATATAGTTTAATATTCTGACTTGATTCCAAGTAGACTGAAAATGATAACTCTTTATCAATTCATTTCAGCATGGCCATGCATTTTCCTTCAGTCTATCTCATCAAGGGGCCCATAGATATCTTTCTTATATTAATGAGGGATAAATTGCTTCCAAATCACTCACATTCCTGACATAACTAATTTCATATCCAACAACATCCTATTAAATCGTCCGATTAAAGACAATGTTAGAATGTGTCAAAACGTAAAATAGCTATGTAGAGATCCATAATGATTTCAAGGTCAAAGGACGAAAATAAAATTACTGTGATGAGAAATACTTATGACAATATTCTATGCAGTATTCTTATAGTGGGTTAATCCAGTACATGATCTCTCATTATGTACTTATGAGTTGACTTAATATCTCATATTCATGATTAGTAAAACATAACCATCAGTCAACATCATGCTAGCCTTAATACTTTAACATTTATATAATTAATAAATGGCTAGGGATAATTAGAATAGAACTCTTATTTTAATCTAAGGGTTTTACTATTAAGTCATATACTTGATGGCCTTAGTAAGAATTAACCATTCATATAATTATCATAAAATCAAATGATAATAAAATACCTCTTTATTAATAAAATAAGAAAGTCAATACATAATCAAATGATTGACCTAGTGCATATCACTAACAACGTATACATAAAGGATATAGGTGTATGGATTCATCAACCAATAAAATATATATTTCAAGACATGTTATGTTTGATGAATCAAATTTTCCTTATTTTATGACCAAAGTTACTAATCCTTCTATTGAGCTTATTATTACAAAGTTTCTAAATAATGAAGAATGGGTAACAAAAATTCCAAAACAACATGCTTATGATTTAGCCTTCCCTATAGTTACTAACACTACAGTGACACTGTTGGATGCCAAAAATAATATTGTCCAAGACATTGCTGACAATATAAATCATGCCTCTACAAGCAACTCTCATCAACGTATGGACTCTCCCATTTAAGAAGGAAGTTCTTCCCTTTTGGAAGCAATAACCACCACTCAAGAAGTACCATTGAATGAACCAACCATTGATAGATCTCCACTCGTATCAAAATAAACTGTTATTGTTCCATCTTTCAACATAAACAGCTCCATGTGACATTCCTCTCTCTCAAAATTGTAAGGATCTATCAGGACATATTTACGTTGATCTTCCACTCAGCCTTCCTTCTTCAAATCAAGAAAATGATCTTAACACACATCCTATGATCACAAGAGGTAAGTCTAAGAAAATCCAATCAACATCTTCTTCTAAATACTTTAATTTTAATTAGTTGACCATGCCAAATTTGAGGAACCTTGATCATTAAAAACAACCTTAAAATCAATAATTAATGCTTGATTATATTAGAAATCTATAATTATGTATTAGAAATAAAATTTAATACTAAGAAATAAAAGTTAATACCATCTCAATAATTGATTATATCCAAATAATTTATTTAAGATAATCTAACAATATGTTTTAACTTAACATATAATATTTGATATTTTAAATACTAATTAATTGTTTGAAATAAAATAAATACACTTATCAATTAAGATAATTCTATAGTTAATTTTTAAAAACATTTAAAATTGTAAAATAAATTAAATTTAAATTTACAAATAAAATTTTGTAGTAAAATTTGTAGTCATCTTTGATATGAAATACAAACTCATACAAAGTAATAAATTAAAAGAATTGAATTGATTCCCATTAAATACATTCATGCCAAAACTAATTTGCTAACAACTTGACCTTTCTAATATAGTTCACTAACTTTATTACCAACTTCACTAAGATTATTACTTGCTTCACCAAGGGTTACCATTATACAATCTTGTATATATTTTGAACTTTATTCAATATAAGAAATACTCCCTCAATACAACTACCCTTTAGAATAATATTCATTATTGAGCAGCCACTAGTATTATTCTTGAGAATAAAATTAGGGTCGGTCTCTAGTCTTTATACTAGAGGTGATGCTGATGTTGATTTATACAAGGTATAGGCACCTGATATCACTAGTGATACAGGAAAATGAGATCCCATGCTAGTTATGCCTTGTCTACAGATGGTACTGTCCTCATGGACTTTTAACTGTCAGAGGTCAAGCTATAGTGTATAAACAACATCAAGCTATCATATAGGTTATGGCCTCCTGAGTCTTATTGAATCCTTGTTGTTATACGGTAAATACTATATAGTTTAAAATAAAGCTACCGAGTTTTTCATGGTATCAAAGCTATGACTTAAACTTGCAAGCTTGGATTGCTTTGTTCCTCTATTTCTTTGTTAATCAATTATGGAAGAACCCAAACTTATAATTCAATCATTTCATTAGTATGCCAGTTTGGTATCAATTAAACTAGGCTCTAATAATAACTTAATATGGAAGTCATAGATTCTTCACCTATCTTGTAGCCTCAGGTGCTTCATCACTTAGAAAAGGATGGCAAAAAATTGAGGATTTACTAGAAGATAAAAAAAATCTAGCTTATACTTTGTGGGAAAAAATGATGGACTTCTCATCTCATGGCTGCTTGGCACAATCAAGGAAGAAGCTTTACCTTCCATTGTAGAAAATGCCATAACATATGACATATGGAGTTCATTAGAAGAGTAGCTGTTACTAGCCATTATTAAACAGGAAGGACTTTTGAAAAACATGTTGATGACTATTAAGATAGGGTCAAGGTCATTAGATGAATACACAAAAGAATTTAAATCAATATGTGATAATCTTGTCGCCATCAAGAAATTAGTATGACCTTGATAAAGTATTTTTTAGTTTGCATGAGGGCTAGGAGTAAAATATGAAGGCTTCCACCTTGCTATGGTAACTAAACCTCCTTATTTTACATTTTGACTTTTACTTTCTAAGGATATAATCAAACTCTTGCTTCTTAAAAGGAAGAAGAAAAAAGTTTGTATTAAATACATCTAAGAACTCTACAACCAACATGGGTGTGGTAAAAATTATTGAAGTAATTGAAGAGGTTTTAATTCAAAGGGTAGATTTTTCACCTCAATTGATCATTACAATAACATAAGTTCAAATAAATTTATCAATAAAAGAAGCACGACAACAACTGTAAAAAGGTAATAAATTGACCTACCAAATTTATGAAAGAATGACTCATGTTGCTCTTGATTGTTGGCATAGGCTTGACTATTCCTATTAGTAAAAAAATCTACCATAAATTTTAGCAACTCTTACTTTGAACAATAATCATCCTTCTCTTTACATGGACTTGGAAGCGACATCATATATGACTAATGATGTAGGTATATTATCTTGCTTAAAACCATATTGAAAATGGAAATAAACTTGATATAACTTATAGAGGAAATACAAGTGCTGGAGAATTAAGCTTAAAGGAAGTTCATATTATTCTTAAACTAAAAAAGGCTTTGGTTTTAGTAAGTAAAATTATTGATGGTAATTCTTATACTATTAAATTCACATCATTTGATTTTATTATTAAAGATCATAGTAAAACAACAATAAGGAAGGGACATAATTAAATAAGGAAAACTATATGTTTTGGACTTAAATTTCTAAGAGGCTTTATCAAGGGTAGCTTATTTTCTTTGTGGCACCAATAATTTGGACATCCAAGTGCAAATATTTTATCTTTATTAAAAGAAAAAAGTCATTGATGTCACTAATTGGCTACCTAAGCCTTCCATTTATGTTAGTTGCCAATTTGAAAAGAGTTGTAAACAACCCTTCAACTTAAACAATAATGTTTATAATTATCCTTTACATAAGATACACTGCAACCTCTAGAGCTCGATTTTTATTACCTCAAATCAAGGGTTCAATATTATATTATTTTTATAGATGATTTCTCAAGGTTCATATAGTTATACTCATTAAAGAAAATGATAGATTTCTACTCTTGTTTTCTTAAATTTTAAAAACTAGTTAAAACCAATTTAATAAGAAAATAAAAATATTTTAGTGTGATGGGTGTGGAGAATTCAACTCCTTTGATTTCCTTAATCATATTGGAAATTGCAAAATCTAGTTATAGATTTCATGCTTAGGAACACCAAAGCATAATAGAGGGGCTAAAAGGAAGCATCATCATATTATCAAAACATGTTTGACTATGTTATTCCATGCAAATCTACCATTATTGTTATGGATTGAGGATTTTCCTATATTTTTCTATTTAATCAACAAGATGTCTTCTTCAATTCTACATAACTAATCATGACACTTTAAGTTGCGTAACAATGAACCAAATTATAAGTACTTGCAGGTGTTTATATGTTTGTGCTTCCTTTTTTTATGATATTGAAGTGAGATAAGTTTGTTAAGAAGACTTATCCATGTGTGTTCATAGGATACAATCTAGTTCATAAGAGCTATTGGTACTATGAGCCTTAAATAAAAATAGTTTACATATTAAGATATTTTTTTTATGAAGGTAAATTTCTTTATAAACCATCTCTATTCCTACATCAATGGAACTCACTGAGTTGCCAGCTTTTGATGAATGGTTTAATGCCACTCATGATATCATAAAAAAATCAAGGCCAAAGTAACAAATTTTGAAGAAATAATGCCTTATATTATGAACACTGATATGTGTTGTGGTAAAGACAATAATGAATTGTCTACCTTTACCATTAATGATAGAGTAGTTCCTATTGAAGTGCTTTAAAAAGATAAACTACTAGAACCAATAAATATATAAGAAGCCATATTTTAGGTTGACATGTCTAGTCCTATTGTTAATGCCAACAGTAATAATAAATGACATATTTATTCATCCTCGACAAAATAGGCAACCTCTAAAATATTTTCAAGGCTATGAATGATATATGTTAGAGGTCACATTACTTGTTAAACCTTGAAATCATCATGTTGCACTAAAGGATTCTGAATGGGTGGATAACATGAAAGAAGGATTAAAAGCTTTTGATTCAAGTAAAATATAGGCATTAGTCCTGTTATGGAATTCGGGTTAATTTCCACTTATAATAACAAATTCACTTTGAGAGCTATTACTCAGGTGACTAGAATGTAAACAATTGTACTAAAAAATGCCCCAAGGTAGATTCCCAATAAAAGTGTGGTAGGACATAATGGTCCACTTAAATACTAACCTCCTAGATATAATTGTACTAAGACCAGTAAATTAATAGCACAATAATTAACAACAACTATACTAGATAATAGTTATTAAATAGACATAAAAGAGAACACCAAAATTTAACGAGGTTCGGCCAATTATGCCTACGTCCTTGGACACTACCAAAATAATATTTCACTAATTTGAGGAAATATTACAAAAGAGAGAGAAAGAATACAATTGCCTAAATATAGGAGAGAAGACAATTTTGGGATGATTTAACTAAGGGGGGGGGGAGCAGTTCTTTTATAACCAAAGAACTCCTCCCTATTTTTTTTTTAAAAAATCCCGATGTGGGATTTTGTCAAAACTGACAAATCTCCACCTTAGTAAAATCCCATACAATTCTCTCACAAATCCAACCTTCAGTAGTGTCTATAAATTTCATCTTTTAATTTGTAACAATATTGATAAAGTCTAAATAATGTTTAAACTTGACCACAGTTTCTACTTTTGTAATCATATCTGTAAGATTCTCAGTAGTCTGAATCTTTTGGATTGTGACCCACCTTCTTCCAGAATCTCCTAAACAAAGTGATATCAAACATCAATATGCTTCGTCCTTGCATGATAAAGCTAGTTCTTTGCTAAATGAATAGCACTATGACTATCATAATGCACTTTGATGTGCTTCTACTCCATTCCTAGTTGACTAAGCAACCCTTGAACCCAAATTGCCTCCTTTACAGCCTCTATAATTGCCATATACTTTGCCTTTATAGTAGACAAATCAAATGTTGATTGAAAGGTGGACTTCTAACTAACTGGTGCCTTTTCAAAAGTAAACACATAACCAATAGTTGATCGACACTTGTCTAAATCACCAGCATAGTCTAAATCACAATACCTAACTACACACTGACCATCTTACCTATCCTGTTGAAATACCAAATCAATATCTATGGTGTTCAAAATATACCATAGAATCCATTTCACAGCTCGCCAATGCTCCTTTTTATGATCATGCATATACCTGCTCATAACCTTAATTGCTTGTGAAATATCGGGCCTCGTACACACCATTGCATACATCAAGCTACCAACAACACTTGCATACAGTACTTTTGACATGTATTCCCGTTCTATATCATTCTTTAGTGACATGGATGCACTAAGTTTAAAATGAAAAGCAAGTGATATACTAACTAGTTTTGACTTCTCATTCATGCCAAAACATTTTAGTACCTTCCTCAAATATTCTTTTTGAGACAAATAAAGCCTCTTTAATTTCTTATCGCTGGATATTTCCATGCCGAGAATCTTTTTTGCTTCATCGAGATCTTTCATCTCAAACTCCTTGTTTAATTAAGTCTTCAATTTTTAAATTTCATTTAACTCTTGGAAGCTATCAACATATCATCAATATAAAGAAGAAGATATATATAAGATCCATCTTGTAGCTTGCATAAATACACACAATGATCACATTTGCTTCTCGTGTACTTTTTCCCTATCATAAACTTATCAAATTGCTTATACCACTGGCTTGAAGATTACTTTAATCCATACAGTGATTTTTCCAATTTGCAAACCATCTTTTTACAACTTTGAATCCATCTGGCTGAGTCATGTAGATTTCCTTATTCAAGTCTCCATGTAAAAGTGCAATTTTTACATCCATTCGAACTAGTTCTAAATCCAACTGTGCTACCAAAGCCAATAAAATTTTGATAGAGAAATGCTTTATAACCAGAGAAAATGAATTCTCTTCATCTGTATGTACCCTTTAGCTGCTAATCTTGCTTTGTAGTGAACATTATCCTTTTTAAGAAATTCATCTTTCTTTGCATATACCCTTTTGCACCCAATTGCCTACTTTCCCTTTGAAAGACTAGCTAGTTTCCATGTTTGATTCTTTTAAAGGGACTGCATTTCTTCATTCATGGTGATCCTCCACTTTTCATGTTCTGAACTTTGGACTACTTCATTATAAGTGGCAGGACCATTATTAATTGTAATTAGTGATGTAGAAGAAATTATATCAGTATAGCAAGTAGGTTGTCTAATGGTCCTTTTTCCCTTCCTTAATGCAATTGATTCATGTTACTATAGAAGTTCTTAGGTCTGAACCTCTTCTTCATTTGACTCTTCTTCTACCATAGGAGAGTCAATATCAGTTTCTTTATTGGCTGGGACAAATCCTGTTGCCATTAAACTCCAACTATTTGGGAGTACCATCTTTTTGCTTAATATTTTTAAAAGTCACCTTTCTCAGCATGGTAAATTCATCAAAGGTAACATCTCTGCTGAAGATTACTTTCTTTATTTCTAGACACTAAAGACAATATCCTTTCACACCAGAAGTGATCCCTATAAAGATTGCTTTCTTTACTCTTGGATCTAGCTTTGACTCTTTAACATGGTAATATGTAGTGGAACTAAACACATGTAAGGAATCATTATCTGTAGTAGGTTTTCCAAACCATTTCTCCAATGGCATTTTACCACCAATAGTAGTTGATGGTAATTGGTTGACAAAGTGATAAGCATATGCTATAGCCTTAGCCTAAAATTCTTTGCCTAACCCAGCATTGCACAATATACATTAAACCTTCTCCAGCAATGTTCAGTTCATTCACTTTACCACCCCATTTTGTTATGGTGTATATCTAACGGTGAAGTGTTTAATAATACCTTCATCTTCACAGACTTCTAAAAATGGATTATTTTTTAATTCTCTACCATTGTCTATGTGGAGACGTTTGACTTTTTTGCTTATTTGAATCTCCATCATCTTTTTTCATTTGAGGAAAATTCCTAGCACCTCATCCTTTGTCTTTATTGTATACACCAATACTCTTTGGGGAAAATTATCAATAAAGGAAACATAATAGTATTTTCCTCCCAATTAAACATTCTTGGAAGGCCCCCACACATCTAAATGAATATAATCCAGAATACCCTCAGTATTATGGATGGCTATTCCAATCTTCCCTTTGATGTAATGCTCATAAAAATCTAATTTGCAAGCCTAAGCTCCTTTTAATAATCCTTGATCAATTAGTAATTTCAAGAATTTTTCTCCAGTATGCCCCAAGCACATATGCCATAACTTGGTTGCTTCTGTCTTTTGATCATTAGTAGAAGCTACCACTACTACTGTCCTAACAATTGTACTACCCAAAAAGTAATACACATTGTTTCTTTTTCGAACCCCCTTCATTATCATAAGTGCACTAGAGATGATTCTCATTATCCCATATTTTGTCCTTACTTTGAAACCTTTTGACTCTAAGGTTCCTATAGAAATGAGATTCCTTATTAAATCCGGCACATAATGAACACCTATTAAGGTTTTGATTGATCCATCCTAATTGCTCAAGCGAATTGAACCAATCCCATATGTGTTAAGAGGGGCATTATTCATTGTGTAAATAACTCCACCTTTTAGTTCTTTAAAGTCAAAGAACCATTCAGAATTTGGAGTCATATAGTAACTACAAGTTGAATCTAGTAACCATGAACTCAAACAACTAGTTGATGGTATAGCAGCAATTGAAAGATCTAAATCTGCATCATCATACTCAACTACATTTGAATTTGAGATAGTATTTCCCTTTTTAGGTTTGCCTTTATCCTTTATCTTGGGAAAATCTTTCTTCTAGTGCCCTTTTTCTCGATAAAAGGCACATTGATCTTTACTTAGTTTGGACTTTGACTTAGATCTCCCTCTCCTTTCTGTATTTTAACTCTGTGAACGACCTCTAATAATAAGAGCTTTTACTTCAACACTTGTATTTTCTTGCTTTTCTTTCTTTTGCAATTTATAACTATACAAGGCTATAGTTACTTCACTTAGAGGCATAACAACCTTCCTATGAAGTAGAGTAGTTTCAAGATACTCAAACTCCTCAAGAAGTGATCCCACCAATATTAGAACCAGAGCTTCATCATTAAAAGTCACGTCCATATTCATCAAATTAATTACTAGTTGATTAAAGCTAGTAATGTGATCATTCATCGTGGTACCTAGAATATAGTTAAAGTGGAACAATCTCCTTTTCATGTAAAGTTTGTTATGACTATTTTTCTTTAAGAATGTCTACTATAGTGCCTTCCATAATTTACTTGCAAGAGTTTCTTTAGAAAATGCATACTTCTTCTCTATTGAAAGACATGATCGAATTGTACCACATGTTAATCTATTAATCACCTTCCATTCTTTCTCCTCAACATCATCTGGTTTCTTTCCTTCAATAGCAGTATCTTGATACATTACAATTAGCATAGTAGTTTTAGGATGCTTCATCCATATTTAGGTTGCATTCAGTTACATTTTAGTTTAGTTTTCATGCATTTCATTCATAATTAAAAATGCTTTTAATCTCCATTTTTCTTAATAAATTTATATGAATTTGAATAAATTATAGATGTTTTTGAAGTTTGTTTGAAGTGAATAAAAGTTATATGGACATATTAAAGTCATTCAAGGTCAAAGGAATGAAGGAAGCAAACTTTTGAGTGTTTTTGGACTATTACTACTCAACACCCTTTGCTTAAACCCTTTATGAGTCATCACCACTATGCCAACTCAACACAAGATGTCTCTACCATGAGTCAGCCCCAACCTTCACGACTCAATATGGTGTAAAGAGACACGACCATCTGGACCATGTTGTACTCTTTCGACCATAAATTCCTCTACAGGACTCAGATTTAAGTGGCTATAAAAAGATAATTTAGAAGGCTATAGCTTCTGTGAAGATACCTATACTTAATTTGCTCATCTATATTTCCAAAAATGCCCTTCAAGTAACTACCAATGTTGAAGAAATGTGATCCTTTACCAAGAATTATAGCTTTTTGTTTATCATGACTTGTGCTCTATGGTTATCAACTTCAAAACATATAAGTACTTTATTTTTTTTCATTACAAATGGGATAGATAAATATAATTATAAACTAGAGAGAGATAAAGATTATTATGAGAATATTCATAGTTGAAACTTAAAGTGGATATTGAAGGAATATAAAAAGAGCATTTGCCTTGTAGACATTTTCATTCATCAATTTATTATTTAAAGAGATTATTGGAGACTCTAAATTTATTTCTAAGTGTCTGTAACTCTTCCTTTCTATAATTCTCTTGGTGTTTGAATATTATTTTATTGTGTTTATGCTATTATTAATTATGTATCACGACTAATTGCTTAGTAGGTTGGAATTGCAATGGATGATAGTTTCAATGAATTGTATTTTTTGTTTTACATTATTAAATAAATGATTTGATTTCAATTGAGTACTTAATTATGTTATATATGCTTGATCACTATATATGATGATTTAGTAAAATATTCATAATGAGAGTTGGGATATTTGATGGAAAAGCAATTGAATTCACTTAAACGTTAGGAAAGTACTTCGAGAAAAAAAATCTGTTTTGAGGGATCAAAGAATTGGCAAAGAACTTCATGGTTTTTGTTTATCACTATAATGAAATGAGAGTGCTTATAGACTCTAGATGGAAACAGCCTTATTTGACAATAAGAGTTGCTCTTAAGGATTTTAGGTCATATTCTCCAATCATTGCATTCATAGTTAATATAATTGTTTTATGTTAATAATTCATTTTTCTATTCTATATTGTAATCTCCACCTTTAGTTCTTTGAATATTGTTTGTTATTATTTTATTTATTACTAATATTGTTATTATTTTATTTCCTACTAATTGCACAGTTTAGGATTTTACTATTTAAATTAGATATATCATTTGATTGATTACTACTTGATTATTGGTAAGCCTATTCATCCAAGTATTTATCCGGTTAATACTTGATTTCCCGTTATTCCCTGTGTTCGACCTCTTTCTTATCCTATATTTAGCCATAGAAGCTAGGGTAGACATTCTAACTCACATCACGTCTAGACCTTACTAAAAGAGGGCATTTAGAACCTCACTTTGCCACATGCCGAAATGACCAGTGCCATAAAAAATCTCCACCATAAATCTAGCATTTGTCACAACATTTCTTGCCAAAATTAAAGGTGAAAAAGCTGTTGAAACCGATGTGGATACTTTTGTGCCCTCTGCCATTTCTACTACAAATTCTATTTAATAGTTGTCGATGCAGAATGTCAATTAGCTCAAGTATATTTTTATTAATGTGGAAGATCAACCTAAGCTACAACCATAGAGCATACTAAAATAAACCAAGAGTTCTGATAACAATTGTTATAGAATTCAAGTTAATTTCCACCTATAATAACAAATTCACCTTGAGAACTATTGCTCAGGTGACTAGAGTGTAAACGATTATACTAAAAGATAACCCCAAGGTAGATTCTTAAGAAAGTTATGGTGGGACACAATGGTCCACTTAAATACTAACCTCCTAAATATAATTTTACTAAGACAAGTAATTTAATAGCACAATAATTAAAAATAATTATACACGATAATATCTATTAAATAGACATAAAAGAGAATACCAAAATTTAATGAGGTTCAAATAATTATGCTTACGTCCTCGGACACTACCAAAATAATATTTCACTAATTTAAGAAAATATTACAAAAGAGAGAGAAAGAATACAATTACCTAAATATAAGAGAGAAGGAAATTTTGGGATGATTTAACTAGGGGAGGAGTTTTTTTTATATCCAAAGAAGTCCTCCCATTTCTTTTAAAAATCATGATGTGAGATTTTGTCAAAACTAATAGGTTCCACAACTAGAAAATATAAATGTTATTAGGTTATTTATCTTATTAAATAATGAAAGGATGGTTCAATTGAATCATTCAAGGCTTGACTTGGTGCACATGGCTCTATACCTATTTAAGTGTTAGGAATTGATTTTGATGCAATTGATAGCCTAGTCATTCATGACACTATAATTAAGCTTGCCATTGCTCTTTCTATCTCACTAAAATGGCACATAGGACAAATTGATGTGAAGAATGTTTTTTTGCATGGAAATCTCAAAGAAATAATATATATGGAGCAACCTCCTAGCTTTATTATTTCATAATACCCTAACTATGTGTGGTTTCTTCATAAGTCCCTATGTGGTCTAAAGTAAGCCCTTCGAGCTTGGTTTGATAGTTTATCATGATGTTTTCTTTACCTTGCTTTCTATTATAATAAGGTAGATTCTTTTTTGTTTGTTTATCAATAAAAATATGGTCACAATACTAATTCTTATCTATGTAGATGATATATTGGTAACTGGAAATGATGAAATTTTTATCTCCAATTCAATTCATTAATGGAGCTCAAAATTTTCTATAAAGGATCTTGGTTCTATTAAGTTTCTTTTTAGGTATTAAAGTTAACCATTTCAATATAAGGGTTATTCTCTGTTTAAAGGAAGTACATTAAAGATCTAGTTAAACGTACTAGTATGGTTGGATGTCTATAATTCTTAAGGACAAATCCAATCCTTCATAAGAAAAACTTATGGATGGAAAACACTATAGTAGCATTGTTGGTGCCCTTTAAAACCTTTCTTTCACTCGACTAGACATTTAGCATATAGTAAATAAAGTTGGTTAATTCTTCAATAATCCAACAGAATTACATCTCAACACAGTCAAGTGAATTCTTGCTATCTTTAAGGAACAAAGATTATGGCCTACAATTTATATCTCAAAGTCCTCTCTCTTTATATGCTTTTTTTAACATTGATCGGCCAGGTTACCCTTTGATAAAATGAAGCATAATTGGGTTTTAGGTGGTAATTGCATATTGTAGTGTTCTAAAAAGCAAGTCACCATTGCATAATCAAGATCTGAAGCAATGTAGAAATTCATGGTTTCCACTGTTGTTGAACCAACTTAGCTTACATTCCTATTAAGAGACATGAACATCTCTCTATCTCATCCCACTCAATTATTTTATGATAACCTTGGTGCCCTTCATATGTCTATTAATCATATCTTTTATGGCAAAACAAAGTATTATTGAAATAGGTTATCATTTTGACGGTAAAGGTAATAATGGATAATTTCATCATAAGATTTATGTCATCTTCACATTAGATAGTAGACATCTTGACTAAACGATTACCAAAGGTGTCATTTCATTCTCTTTGTAGCAAAATAGGACTTCATTTTCACTCTGCCTCAACCTTAAGGGAGTTGATAAAGAAACAAAGTCAAACAAAGAAACAAATTGAGAGAATCAAATTGATTCCTATCAAATATATTCATGCCAAGAATAATTCGTCAACAAATTGACCTTCCAAACTTGGTTCACCAACTAAATTCCATTAGTTCTCTTCTCTCTTTGTTTTCTCTCTCACCTCTCTCATCTCTTTCTTGCTCTCTCTTGGTGTTCTTCATAGGACTATTGCTAGCCATCTTTGGCCAACAATGGTCTTCTTTTATTTTTAGTAATTTTATCTCCAAACAAATAGTTTATATCTCAGATCTGTGAATATGATGATGATATTTTCAGTTCTTGCCTCTATCTTATGGTGTTTTTTGTTCTTGCAATGGGGATTTATTCCCATTTTAAAGAACTTTCAGCTTGATATACTCAATATATGAAGGTTTCTTCACAAGACTTCCATATCTGTCAAAGTGAGATTGAATGCCACCCTTCTAAAGAAGGTATTGATGTTTTGGTCCGATATACTCGGAAATCAAACATTTGACCGGTCCATTTCCATGATTGGAAGCTATATGGATGCTAAAATTCTAAAAATAAAATTTATAAAAAAGTACTATTATTAAATATATTATATTTAATGTAATATAAAAATATATTTCATTATTATGAATTTGTTAAATATAAATTTTAAATAAATATTAAAATTTCGATTGACTCTAAATCTTCACTTCGAATGGCTCCAAAAATTCAAAGTGATTCAAGATGGATATTTAAATTTTTAGGGTCATGTCTAAAGAGTATATTTGTTAATTCTCCAATTTTTTAACCGATTCCAAAGAATTTATATTTTTTAAAATGTTATGCTCGTACACAGTTTTAGTTGTGATATATGTAGTAATTAACAAAATTAAATATCTAGCTACAGGAATACATCATTTTTTTCTTTTGGTAAGTAATACATCAAATTCAAATTACATGTAAGAGAGAAGTAAGAGAAACAAGAGGATTTCTTTCAATTATTATTTTACTAGTCCCAAATAAAACAAATTTTATACTTTTATGAAATTGAACAGTAAATTATGCCAATGGGACGTGATCTTGATGGCTACACGTTGAAACTCTGAAATTTTAAGTCTAATTTTTGGCTTTATCAAGAACTATAATGCCCCTTTCCTTTAACAATTATCGGCTAACATTTTGAATTCATTGAGACTTTATAAAAAAAAAAAAAAAAAGATTCTATTTGTCCAAGAGCTTCGTGGATAAAGAAGTAAATCAATGTCTAATCTCCATTTTACCTGTCCAAGATCTTTGTGTCCCACCGCCATCACGCTTTGCCTGCCATAACTTTTTTTTTTTTTTTTTTTTCTTGAAGTCATTTTCTTTCCTCCTTTAGCTTTTGCATATGGTTAAAGCTACTGCCACGTCACTGCATCAATAATGCAAAGTTGTATCGTTTCTGGTTTGCATTATTGTATTGTTTGTGGCTTTAATTTTCCACCATTCATACTCTTATACACATTCACCAGCGAAGGGCTTTGAATAGCTCCTTTGAGCGTTGTTCAAAAAAAAAAAAAAAAAAAAAAGCTTCTTTGAGCTGGTCTACTAGCTGTACCCAATGGCCATCCTTGTTAAATACATCAGGTCCCAGATCTGAGTTCCTAAGGTGCACATTCGGTTGGGTTATATAACTGCGTTCTTAGGGGCTTTTTTTACCATATTTGTGGTTTTTTATTTTTAAATACCAAATTTACGGTACTATTTATTGATTAAGCCCTCATGCTTTTGAGAAAGTTCAAATTGTCACTCTTTGAATTTTTTTCATCAATTTTCCTTCTAAACTTTACAATATAGGTTAAATTAGCCTTGAAACGTTCATTTACATTCTTATTGTCTAACAAGTAAACCAATATCAAAATGAAAATTATAAAGGAAAAACCTTAATAGTTTAATTAGTTAAAAAAATTATCAATAAATTCATAAAAACATTTAGAAAAATTAATAAATTTATTTTTAAAATTAAATTTAAGGTCTAAATTTATTCATAATGTGTTATATTACTAGATATTACTAGATATATCCATTTATTGACCAGTTATTTTTATTGATTCTAAAATATTAAAATCTATTTTATTAACTTATATTAATTATTTATATATTAATACACAAAATGTCATAATATTTTAACATTATGTGTCAAAATTTTTGAAGTATTTTAATTTTTCGTATTTTTATTTCAACTCACATAAAAATAATATTACTTTAGATCTTTAAAAGTTATTTATAGGTTACAAATTATTAGAATTTTTTAAAATAATAGATTACAGTTAATTATTTTAAAATAATAATTTTAAGTATATAAATATAATATAATATTTTAATTTAATATATAAATTTAAATTATTTAAATTTTATATATTTTAATATTTATAGTTAATTATAATGATAATATTTTTCTACAATAAATGTTTCTACAATAATATTTTTATATTACATATATATTTTTAACAATATAAATATAATAATTTCTAATACTGCCAGTCCTTTCCCAGGATTTGGGCCTCGTTGGCTTTCTTCATTTGCCTGGACCGGACCTATGTTCTAATTTTACAGTAAAATACTTTTTTATATTATATATTGAATTTCTAGCAATATAAATATACTAATTTCTATTTTTTTTTATAAAATTTCATAATTTTTCAATTGAGTATAATATATATTTTTTTAATGAGATTTTCGTTCTTCACATGTTATTTTCCTGTTTATAACCACGCAAGCAGAAGATGACCTCAACTTAGACTTAGATGTTGGTGTCACAAGCTAACAAATAAAAGAATAAAAAAAGAAACACTTTTTTTTTTTACAACAGAAAATAAAGAAAAAACTCATTTAGAGATTTGAAAATTTTTTAGAATTGAATTAAAAATTGAGGATTCGAAAATATTAATAATTGGTATCAAAATCGAAACTAAAATTTTTTATCTTGTATTGTTTTAAAATTTTTTATTCGGTTGAAGATCATCGGATATTTTAACATAATACAGTTCAATTCAATATAGAATAGAGATTTAAAAAATTATATAATATACACTATTTTTAAAGTTTTTAAACATCCATGAAACTTATAATTTCATTAAATATGCATGCAACAGTTAAATATATACTTTAATATAATTTTAATTAGATATATTTATGTTGCTTAAGAAATTAAGTAAATTCTTCTTTTAAATTTAAATATTGTTAGTTTAAATTGTTGGGTATAAAGGGAACTCAAACTCCTTACTACTTTAACTACCAGTCTTGAAACAGTTGCCATATATATATATATATATATATTTTCTTTCATTAATTAGTTGTTTCCAATCATAAACATTTTCATTGTCTATAATACTAAAATTCCTAATTAATAGTAAAGGCATTCTGAAAATAATGAACTTGCATTTCCCAAATCATTCACCTATTGAATGCCATTAGAGAATTCGAGGGTAATTAACTATTGAAATTCCTGAAATTCTGAGATTACCCAAGGGCAATACCACGTTTATATATTTGAGACAACACTTCGGGGTGAAGCAAAATTTGTATTTGACATTCTATATGGGTTTTATTTAGTCTTTAGCTTAGCTATTAAGGACATGAGACCATAGAGCCGTTTTAATTAATGG
This sequence comes from Mallotus nudiflorus, assembly GCA_947683625.1. Classification (NCBI taxonomy): domain Eukaryota; kingdom Viridiplantae; phylum Streptophyta; class Magnoliopsida; order Malpighiales; family Euphorbiaceae; genus Mallotus; species Mallotus nudiflorus. Next base: position 1,736,772 of record CANTUR010000286.1, on the reverse strand, counting down.
CCTGACGAAATTGTTTATTTCTGATTCCATATGGACCGTTTGTTAAAATAAATTAGGATTAATATAATATTTTTAAAGAAATTTTTGATTTTATGATCTTAATGGTTAGATACTCTGCTTTATAAGTGATCGTGAAATATTAATTTTTTACTGTATTAAAATTAAAATTTGTTGTACTTTAAAAATTCTGAAAATATTTTTGTCATTAAACTATTATTTATTACTTTTTTTTAGAAATAAAGATTTTAATTGTTATTTTTAAAATTTTTTATGTAATCATAATATTTTATCTTAAATAAGAACTCATCATTAAAAACTGAAAGAGCATTTTTAGTGTACTTTTTCTATTAAAACACTTCTTAATTATATTTGTATAGAAGTAATTTAAAATGAAAAAATATTACAAAAAAATCGTTTTTATTTATAGAAAATCAAAATGTTCTACTCTTTCTCAAACCATCATATATCCTCTCTCATTCAATGTTCTGTCATTACTGATAATTCATTCAATGTTTTTCATTACTATCTTGGTCATATACTCTTTGAATAAAAGATAACCTCAGGCTTAATGGTAGCTTAGTTTTACTGTTGTTTTCATTTTCTCTGCAACAAGCTCAAGTTGCAGACACATGCAAACCATCAAATTTTTTTTCGTGTGCTATTATTTATATTGTTTTTGGTTTTGGTTTTTGCTTATTAATGAGCATCTCATTAGAACCAATTCAAAATCAGTTTGAATAGGAAAAGAATTAGAATAATTTGAGATGTTTGAGAGGCAGCAGAATTACAATCAGTTTGTGACACGAAATTTCTTAAATAAGAAAGGAGTTGGTATTTGGATGTTAGAGAAAGGACGAATTTAAGGCAATTAATGTTTGAATACAAGAACAATCTTAACCATTCCCATTGATAATGGTGGCTTTACATCTAAATTTGCTTTTGTCAATTGCCACAAAAAAATATGTTTATTTGAACTTTGAAGTATAAAAAACTAATGGGAAATGGATTTTTGCTTGGATTTTTTTTTTTTTTTTTAAGAAAGGGATAAATGTATAAATGGTGTTTAAATTTTTTTATTTTTTCAATTTTGATGTTCATATATATATATATTATATATATATATATATATATATATATATATATTATAGTAAACAATCATATATTTCATATGTGAATGAAATAATTTATTTAGCTCATAATATATAGTAAATAAACAATTAAACATAATAAACATAATAATAATAATAATAATAATTATTATTATTATTATTAAATAAAAATTTTAAAATAATAATAATAATAATTATTTACTTATATAATAATAACTTAATATAGTTATAATTCATTACAATTTTTATAAATTTTTTATTTAAATAATTTTATGATATTATTCATTATTTTTTATAATTAATTTTTTTCAATTTTAGAAATGATTTTATATATAAAAAAAATATTATGATCATAATTAATCATACGGTAATAAAAAAAAATTATTAGTTATTTGTTAATAAAAAATTAAAAAAATAAAAGTTATATTTTCTTTATATAACAATTTAAATATTAAAACTCCATTAAACTTGTAATTTATTACAATTTTAGTAAATTTTTTATTTGAACTATAACACTTTATTTCTTTAATATTTTTATTTACACAAAAATTAATTTAATTTAATTTTTTAAGTTCAACTAATAATTAAATGATAAATATAAATTCATTTAATTTTAACTTTTTTTTTAAATTTTAAAAAAAATATCTAAAAGCAATAATTATACTACTTTTCTTACAAAAAATATATTTTAAAACAAATTATATGCTATATTTTTTATTTATTAATTTTAAATTTATAAAAATATATACTTTTAAAATAAATTATATACTTTTTCTATTTTCATAAAATTTATTAATTTTATTTTAATTATTTACTTATTAAATTTAACATAATAAGACTTATAAAATTATATTATCTAATTTGATTTATATTAGATAAAATATAAGTAAGTCTAATTAAAATAGAAATATATATATTTTTAACAAAATTATCACTAAAATTTTAATTAATTTAATTTTGTTAGAGATAAAATAAAATTAAAATAATTAAAATAGGAAACATATTTTCAATTAAATTAGATTTTGATGTTAATTAATATCATTTTTTTATTAGAGATAAAATAGAAGTTAATCAAATTAGAATAGGATATATATACTTTCAATTAAAATTACATTTTAATTAATTCAATTTTGTTAGAGATAAAATAGAAGTTAACCTAATTAAAATAGTAAACATACTTCATTTTTATTAGGGATAAAATATAAGTTAACGTAATTAGAAAAGGAAATATATACTTTCAATTAAATTAGAATTACATTTTAATTAATTTAATTTTATTAGAGATAAAATAAAAGTTAATCTAATTAAAATATAAAATATACTTTTAATTATATTAAAAATATATTTTAAGTAAATTAATTTTTGAGATAACATAGAAGTTAATATAATTAAATGTATTTTCAATTAAATTAGAATAGAAAATATGCTTTCAATTAAATTAGAATTTTTGTTAGAGATAAAATAAAAATTAATCTAATTCAAATAATTTAATATTTATTAGTGAATAAAATATAAAATAGAAGTTAACCTAATTAAAATAGAAAATAGACTTTCTATAAATTTTAAAGTATATTTTAATTAATTTAATTTTACTTTTATTAGTAAATAATTTAATTATCTATCTTTTATATAATAATATGTGAATACTTTTTTATAATTTTGTTTGTCCTCCCCCCTCTTTGTGTGTTTGTGTGTGTATATATATATATATATATATATTTTGCAATTAAATGTTTGAACTTGTAAAAAATTTCTAAAATTATGTCTCTAACAAATTTTATAAGTTAAAATGCTTATATGTCTTATTTTAAATAATAAATTGACTTAAATACTCTTTTTTTATATAAAACTTTATTTTCTTTTTTATTCTAATTATTTTTAAAAAAAATTGTCAAATTAAGTATTTTTTATTTATCATATTAAACTGAAAGACTACTTTTTTAAAATTTTATCAATTACAAAGGTTGAATTTAATTTTTTTATTCATGATTTTTAGTAAAATAAAATTTTTATTCATTAAAATTTATTTTATTTTTATTTTTAATTTTAATTTTAATTTTAATAAAAAACTTTTACTTCTATTTTATTTTAATTAAATTGTATTTTTCTTTTTACTCTTTTTGGTAAATTAAAGATTAATTTAATATTTCTATTTTTTTATTTTTCAATAATAATATTTTTATTTTTATTTTTATTTTATTATATATAAAATAAGACACATAATCCCTTTAACATGTAAAACCTATTAGAAATACCAATTTAAAAGATTTTTACAGGTTCAAACACCTAATTGTAATATATATATATATATATATATATATATATATATATATATATATATTATATATATATATATATATATATATATATATATATTTGAACACCAAAATAACAAAAGTGAAAAATTTTAGACACCAATTATATATTTATTCCTTTAAGAAATAAGATGAGTAAGAAAAGTTTTTAGATTAAAGACTAAATAAAAAAAGAGAAAGTTGCAATTTTTTTAAAGAAGGAAGAAATGTGGTTTATCGATCGGTGAGTTGGTTATGATCTACGACTTTTATTTTAGCCTTCCATTCCATTAGTTTTACTACGAATAAAATTATATGATGAAGCATCAAGCATGAACTCTCACAAATCAACTTGTTGGCAACATAGTTTGGCCATACATTATGACAGATTAGGAGGTAATGAGAAGCACCTTGATAGTTTGTGGTGAATTGCTACGTTCAAAACTTGCAAGATATCATTTCCACGAAAAATATATATTGAGTACCAATATTTTTTACTTATGTTCTTAGTTAGTGAATTAAATAAAAGAGAATTTTGAAATAAAATAAACAAAGCAATCTAATTAAATTGTAATCAAATGATAAATAGCTTAGAGTCTAGGTTTAGTTTCACTATTTAAATTTAATTCATGAACACATTGATAAATAAAAACAATGATTTCAGTTAAGGATAATTGTTCTAAAATACCTAAAGATTCTTTCAAGTTCAATTAAGTATATAAAGATTAAAGTTTAATATACTCTCATGGTTAAAAAGATAATCTAAACTCATTAAGTTTTTTAATAATTAATTTACCATCGTAAACCCTGTTTTTTGTCATGGTTCCTTGTAAAGCTCGTCTACTCTCATGGTTGAGTGGTCAAGTCCTATGAGTCTTAAGTTAATAAATTCCTATAACTCTCGTTGGTGAATTTACCCATAAACATGCAAACAAGTTGGCCAAGAATGAAAACATAAAGTAAGTTAAACTTAAAGAATTAACTGAAAATCAATTTGATAAATAAGATCTTATGTTCAATCACATCATGGAATAATTACTCCTAACCTAAACCCTAATAGAAATTTAGCCATGCATGATTATGGCAAAACACATAAACATAATTAAAAGATATAAAAATTGAAGAACAAAGATAAAACTTCTTGCATCCTCGCACAATCTTTGCTTTTACTTGTTTGTTGCCTATTGAATCTTGAATTCTCCTTTAAAATGGCTCTTAAACCTTCCTTTATAGGGTAGGGTTGATTAGAGTCATTTTTTCCCTTAAATCTCTTTCCTTTCTAATGTAGGAAAACTTCTTTTTCTCAATATGGCTCTAGACATGACTATGTTGAATGTTGTGTCATGTTGCATGTCAAGTTCCAAATGATCACACGGTTTTAGACATGTCATGTCCAATGTTGTGTCAAATTGTTTTCTCTTCTCATAGCTTGGCAAATGACCACACGGTTTTGCACATGGCTTAATGAAGACATGTTACGTCTACTTTACTTAATCCACTGCTTGACATAGTTTTGTAAGCTGTGTTGCATGTTGTGTTGACACAAATCCTTACTCTTCTCAGATTTCCTCTTTAAACTTAACTATGAAAAGGAAAAATTAATTAATTATCAAACAAAAACTCATTAAAATATGCTTTAAACTATAAAATCCTAATTAAAATACTAATACTAATATATTTCCTGTTTAACCTTATATTCTACCCAAATTATTCCAATTCTTATTCAATAATTCATTAAAAGTTAACTCAAATATATATAAATATTATACACATCACGAATATGGTTAATCGTTTTCATTATATTGGTGGTGGTCTGTAAGAATGGTGATGTAGATGGTTGAATGAAAATAGAGTAAGCATAATGAGTGAGAGAGGGTGTGGATGAAAAATAATGAAGAACTTAAATATTGAAGTTGTAAAGACATAAATATATATTTTTAATCTAAATTAGGGATATTTTGGTAAATTTAATTGGTTTGTACATGTGGAGAGGTGACATGGTGATACACCTAATTAATAATAGAGCCCAATAAAGATTATTCAACTGCTACATCACTGTTTGCTAATCGGAAGCACTGAAATGTATAACAATTTAAGAGTTTAGACACTTGATTGTAAAAAATAAAAAAATAAAATTAGACTCAAATAGACAAACTAAAAAGTTATACACACACACACACCAATAATCAGATTGGTGTATGAACTTTATAAAATATGTTATTTTAGTGTTCAAACATTTTTTTAATGATTTATTTTTGTCTCAAGGAGGTGCTTCTTATCAGTTGATGGTGGTTTGAATGCTGAGTTAGCAGTAGTGGGATTCAAATTTAGCAAGTGGTATTGTTTTGCACGTCATTATTGTGTTACATTTTGTTGTTTTTTCTCTGTGTTTTCATGCTTATTACGTTATTTTTTTCTTTATTGGATGGAGAATCATGTTGTTGAGATATTTATGGTGGTGTTTTAATTTTTTTAAAAATAAAAAATGGTTGCACCGAATTAACCAAAAAGAAAAAAAATATATATAGAGTCAAAGTTACTGCACCAAGCAGCAACTTTTATTGAAAAAAAAAACATTGCCATGGCTATAAATAGACATAACATGGGCAACAAAAAATGTAAGCAATGAGTGGAGCAAGCATAACACAAACACAAGTGTTGAGTGCAGTGTGTGTTGTGTCATGGCTATTCGATTTGGTTCGTTTTGGTTGGTTATTTTCTGGATTTTTGAATTGAACTAAACCAAACAAAATTTTTGATTTGATTCAGTTTTTAGATTCAGAAAATCAGTTAACCAAAATAATAGAAATGTAATTTATTTTTTATTTTTAAATATTATAATAATATATAAAAATAAAAAATAATTTATATTTATAAAAATTTGGTTTGTTTGATTTTTATTTTAAAAAATTTGGTTATTTTGATTGATTTGATTTAGTTCAGTTAATTCGGTTTGATCATAAAAGGTCCAAAATCAACTGAACCAACCAAATGCACACCCTTAACTTTAAAAGGCATCATAATAGACAAAATGGGTAGTAGAGATGCGGTCAAGATACATTTTAAGATACCCCATTTTATCTTTAACACATATAAATTTATACATGCTATAGGCGGCGGTGTTTAGCACGCGTTCAAGTGTTCGGTGACCATGACACTGTATGGGCTCGAAACCCACTATGAAATAAAAAATAGGTCTTAAAGCCTAATAAGAGATGGAATCACCATCCAAATAAAAGCTGGGGCACACTTATATGACAATTGAATTCCATAAAGTTTTCCAGAAGTTGCCATTAGAGAACATGTTCGAAAATTGGGTATGGGCTTTTGAATGCCCACCCAACCTTGAGGTTGGTCTCTGTTTGTATTTTGTAATTTATTACCTTTAATTATTCAATTACTTCTTTATTAACATGAAAATTACAATTGTCTTACAAAAATTTATCAAATTTTATATTAAAGTCCGAATTTTCACATGTATTCCACTTCATGCATTTAGTTCCAATATTCATTACGAATAATAAATAGAAAAAAGTACATCCAAATCGAGTGGGGAGAATGGATTAAGGATTACAACACTTTGTGCAAATAAAGGTAAAATAAATGAAAATAAACAAAAAATAAACCAAAAGTAAACAAGCATTAGATTACATATAAATGTACATAAAAGGCTGAGAGAGTCATGAGTTAAACTTGGATGATCAAGATCACTTTAATTCCCTGTGATAAATAAAATATTAGCTCAAAAAACATGTAAAATCCTACAAAAGGAACCATCAAGTCAATTTATAAATCAAGTTAATACAAATAGAGATCGCAATTACTTGAATATTAACCCCAAAAAAATGGTAAAAAATGATAGTGTAAAGAAAACTAAAAGTTTAAAAGTATGAGAATTCATAAAAATTTGAATCATGCATAATTTACAAGAAATGTCAAAATAAGGTTGAGCGAGCCTATCATATTGGCGATTGCCTTATCCATGAGGTGATCGTCTTATAGCAGTAGGGCGATGCCTTTTTGAAGAGGCGTCACTTGATCGGTAGGCACATGTGACTCTTAAAAAATAAAAAAGTTCTATTTTAAGTAAGCACCAACTACTGTAAGTGAATAAAACTCATAACTACACTTGAAACCTTAGTGAATCATATTAAAAACATGGCATAACATAAACAATGAACACAAGAAAATGAGTAAACAAGCAAGTTAGTGAGAAGATATGTAAATCTTATAGGGAAATAAAAATTATTACTGAAATATGAGCCTTTCCAAAAATAGGTGGCCCTCAGAGTTGGATATAGGTGTTAAACTTGACTTAAATGCAAGACCTTCACCTTATTCCTTTAAAAGAAGTGATATTTTCAATCTTAATCCCTTTTTTCCTTACTCAAGAACATTTTTTCTTCTCATTCCAGAGCTCTCTCCTCTCTTTTCCTCTGAAACTCCCCCCTTTTTTTCTCCAAACTTGCTAGTGATTGCCAACCCCCTTTCTCTTTCTTCTTTTCCTTTTTAATCCCATCCTTAGCCCATCCCCCTACTTTTTACCCTCATCATTGCACTTTTTAGCTCTCTACCTCTCTTAAAAATCCTCCCATCATGTAATAGGCTTAGTTTCAGTGGGAGGTGGGCCCACCAACTTGGCCATCATTACTACCTTTGTATTTAATATAGAGGCAAGTGGCTGCTGCAGAGACAGTGCCTCTACAATGAGGTGTTAGCTCATTAACCTATTGCCATAAAGGCGATCGCCTCTTCAAAGGGGTGTCGCCTCTTTGGCCCGATCCTGCATTAGGCCTAATTGGTTGAGGTGGATTGGGCTTGTTTTATAGGTTTAGGCTTGGATTTTGGGGTTTTAAGTTCTCAAGTTCATATTCAAAAAGCTTTTGAGCTTCTTTCTTGCATCTGAGTTTCAAATTTTCTCATTATTAGGCTCTATTATGGGCTGATCAAACCAAGCATCTGTAGTTCACCCCCTATCGTGAGCTCATTTAATTGGATGTCTATAGTTTGCACCTTGATTTTTTGAAAAACCAAGCACACAATGATAATTTTTTAAAAAATTACATGCACAACACAAATAAAAATAATAAATGACATACCTGAGTCCCAAGTTTCACTCGAGAGATGAATTCTTCAACTTGGAATGTGACTATGTTCCTCGAGTTTTCTTGGCCCAATTAGCCACTTATTAATATTTGATGAATCATCTAGAAATGTGATCGTGATCCTCAGGTTTTTCCTGGCCCAATTAGCCACTCATCTGAAAAGTGATTCATGGGTTTTCTTAGTTCGATACACCATTCATCTAAAACGTGATTTTTTGGTTTTCCTGGCCCGATACACCACTCGTCTAAAATGTGATTCTTAGGTTTTCCTAACCTGATACACCACTCATCTAAAATGTGATTTTTGGGTTTTCCTGGCCTAATCAGCCACTTCTTAAAATGTGAACTTCAAGGATACATCATAACCAGTCACTTATTGAACATAATTTTTAGGAATTCTATCAAGCCATATTAGTTACCTCTTCAAAACATAATTCTTAGGTTTTCCAGGCCCGAAAGATCACTCAATTTAAAATGTCAACTAGAAAATCTTCATTTTACAACATCAATCTTTGAGATACACCTGAGAAAATCTTCCCTTTCTATTCATCATTATCTCCATTTTATCATTTACAACACCTTTCTCCTTCTTGCTTTCCAAATTCCTCTTTTCCAAAAATTTAAATTTTTTAAATAATTTTTTCACTATAAAAACACCTTTTGCCCTTTTCCTTTCTCTTTCTCTTTTCTCTTCTTTTCTTTCTTCTTTTTTCTAGTGGTTACATTCCTTTAGAAATGGATGACAAGAGGATGCCGCCTATGTCTGATTGGGATATCATTTTGCCTTCCATAAATGCCCTATGAAGTCTCATATTATTAAAGGGAGACATGATTCCTATTTTAATGGATTTGAGGAGTCACATTTACTTGTCAGCATTTGAAGACGTTGGTACTTGAATCCTTCTTATTTTTCCTAAAAATTACACTGGGTTATGATGTCTTTATATCCATTTACCATACAAGATTAGAAATAGGACTGATTAAATATGTATTTTATGAAGTTAAGCAAAAAAATTAAAAATCGCCCGCTGTTCTTTGACAAGCAAGAGGTGATCATCTTTGCATTGAGATGATTGCCTCATCTATAGGGCAATTGCCCTTTAGCAAGAGATGATTGTCTTTGTGTCAGAAAGAAGGGGCATCACCTTTTTCTTAGAGATGATCGCTGCTCAGATGGGAAAATTGCCTCATCCATGAGGCTTTGCACCTCTATGACGGGGCATATTGTCTATTTTCTCTTTTTCTTCTATATTTTTTCTTAAAAAAGCAATAAAAGTATACTATATTAATTCAAATTCCTTGGTTTCTTTTACAACATGATGCATAAACATTCAAGGGCATCATAAACTTCCATGGGGTTGAGTCTTTTACAATGACCTGACTAAGGATCAAAAGCATCAGATCTAAGACACTGGATTCGAAGACTTCATACTTTCACTTCCTAATGAACAGGGATGGATAGATTATGCACTAATAGAGAGATGGTTTGATATGACTCACACCTTTCACCTCCCATTTGGGGAACACACCTTCCACCTTCCCTTCAGGGAACTCACTCTAGATCCAACCTTATTTACCGCCATTATTGGGATCATATACACTAGGGATCCTATTCCTTTCAATGCGAGCTTGCATCAGTTATCTCTAAATAAGGCCACCTACATTGTGCAACTCTTTAGTATGATCTTAGACATGAAGGGGATGTATACCAATAAGCTTGATTCGATCCAGAGTGTCTATACCAGAGATAGAGCTACAGTGATGGTCACCTTTTATGAGGTCGACCAGATGGTGCGAGCATTCTTGGTTTACCTTCTCAGTACCACTTTATTTGCGATACTAATAACTAGATGGACTTGATGTTCCTATTTCCCCTACAGGACTTGGATTAAGTATCTATTAAAGGGTGTTAAAAGCTCTAAATTAGAATTCTATGAATGTTATGTGCTTGGAAAATAGTTTACAGTTAGATTCATGATTGGTCAGCATACAATAAAGGGAATTCTTGATTAAGTGCATTTTGATGTATAGGGGCTTACTAGAGAATTGTTATTAGGCGGGTCTCAATACTTTATCACTTTTACTGATGATTTTTCTAGAAAAGTTTGGGTGTATTATTTAAAACAGAAATCTAAGATCTTTACTAAGTTCAAGTAGTGGAAAGTAGAGGTAGAGAACTAGACATGGAGAAAAATAAAATACTTGAGATCAGACAATGGGATATAATACATATATTTTATAAGGAGCATGGTATTTAGAGGCACTTTTCAGTCCGTAAGACACCACAACAAAATGGTATGGCGAAAAGGATGAATAGATCCATTACTGGAAGGGCAAGGTGCTTGAGATTGAATGCAGGTCTTCCTAAAAATTGTTAGGCAGAGGCTGTGAGTATGGCATGCTACCTCATAAACATATCACCACAAGCATCATTAGGTGGGAAGGTTGCAAAAGAGGTATAGATAGGTAAACCAGTTGATATTGGTAATTTAAAGATTTTTGGTTGTCCTGCTTATATGCATATATCCAGTGATGAAAGCTTTAAACTTGATCCAAAGTCTAAAAAGTGCATCTTCCTAGGCTATGTGAAGGGTGTAAAAGGGTACAAGTTTTGGGATCAGTTTTAATGAAGGTGGTGATTAACAAGTGTGTAGTATTTGATGAGCAGTCCATGTTATAATAGAAAAATCAAAGTGATATGCCAACAGGTAATGGAAGCAGTTCTAGTTCAAAGGTAATGCAAGTGAACTTAGAACCACAAGTCCTAGACAATGAAAAGGCTAAAAATTCTAGTTCAAGACCTTCAATCTCCATTTAAGGTGAAGAATACTACTATAGTCTAGTCAGAGATTGAAAGAGATGCACCATAAAGCCTTTTAGTAGATTTGGGTATGAAGAATTGACTTTTTTTTTCTCTCCTTATTAACAGTGGAGATCCATTAACTTTTTAGGAAACTATGCTTAGTGAGGAGAAATATAAATGGATGGGTGCTATAATGGAGGAAATGGAATCTTTACACAAAAATCAAACATAAGAGCTTGCTCATCTACTTAAGGGAATGAAGGCTATAGGGTGCAAATTGGTGTATAAGAAGAAGCCAATAGCATCAGAAAAAGAAGGGGAAAAGTTTAAGGCTCGGCTAGTAGTAAAAGGGTACTTATAACATAAGGGGATTAACTATAATAAGATCTTCTCTTTTGTGGTCAGACACACTTCCATTAGGGAAGTGTTATCTTTGGTAGCCAGTTGGGATATGCACTTAGAGCAAATGGATATGAAGACAATAGTTCTTTATGGTGACCTAGAGGAGCATATTTTTATGAAGTAGCTAGAAGGGTTCACCTAACCTGGGTAGGAACATTTGGTATGCAAATTGAAAAGGTCCTTGTATGGGTTGAAGTGTTCTCTAAGGCAATGGTACAAGAGATTTGATTCCTACATTATTCAAATTGGCTATAGGCACTATAAGTATGATTATTATGTTTATGTTAAGAGCCTTGATGATTATTCTTTTATTTTTCTATTAATGTATGTTGATGATATGTTTATTGTTGCTAAGTTGAAAGCATTGTTAGGGAAAGAGTTTAACATAAAGTATTTAGGTGTTATAAAGAAAATCATTGGAATAGAGATTCATAGGGATAGGGGCTCAAGAAAGCTATGGTTATCTCAACAAAACTATACTAAGAAGGTGTTGAATAGATTCGGGATGAGCAGTGCTAAACCAGTGAGTACTCTAATGGTGAGTCACTTCAGGCTTTCCTTAAATTAATGCCTCAAGTCAAATAGAGAAATTAAAGACTTGACAAAGGTATCATATGCCAATGCAGTTGATTGCTTGATATGTGCAATGGTTTGTACCAAACTTGATTTGGGTCAATTTATTAGTCAAGTTAGCAAGTTTATGTCAAAACCAGGTAGACAACATTGGGAAGCAATCAAATGGATATTTAGATATTTGAAGGGCACAACATGTCATGACATCATGTTTAGTGGTTAGTAGGGTGATCCTTTAGTTGTAGGAAATGTAGATTTAGATTATGCTGGTGATATAGATGATAGGAGGTCTATAACAAGGTATATGTTTACTCTTATAGGAGGACCTATTTGATGGAAATCCATAATTTAGTTTATAATGGCATTATCTTTAACTGAAGCAGAGTATATGGCTATAGTAGAAGCCGCTAAAGAAGTATTATGGCTTATAGGACTAGTGAAAGAATAGGGTATTGAGCAAGGTGGAGTTCAATTGCATTATAATAGTCAGAGTGCCATTTATTTGGCAAAGAATCAAGTGTATCATGCTAGGAAAAAGCATATTGATGTAAGGTTTCACAAGTTCAAGGAGTTGATTAAATCCAAACAGATATTGTTATAGAAGATTCACACTTCTGAGAATGCAACTGATATGTTGACAAAGCTAGTTACCAGTGACAAGTTCAAGCATTGCTTAGACTTGTTGAATGTTGCTAGATGCTAAAGAACCATGTTCCCTAAACCCATTTGGTATAAGAGAAACTTTAGGATTTCTATCTTCTAAGTGGCTTGATATTTGCCAAGATGGAGATTGTTGTATATGACTCATATGTAGCAGTAGTTTAATTATAGGAATATGGTTAGATGGGTTGAGGGTGCAAGGGCAATGCCACGTGGTATGGTATAGGGGTGATTTTATAATATGTACCATACCTATTCTATTATATATTGAGCATGTATTTATAACCCTGAAATGTGTTCTGAATAATAAGAAAACCTTAGCCGCTCACTCTTAAGGACATAGGTACATTGTCGAACCTCATTAAATCTCTGCATCCATTTTTCTCTTTTTTGTTTTCTTTCTTTACTTTTGTTATTTTCTATGTTATTTAGTAACATAACCATAAACTAAGATCTTTTAAATGAGAATTGAACAAGTAGGGCTCTATAGCTAAGGGCTTGTAGTCTATTATGTTCCTTATATGCTTGATAACATCTCGAATGAATTGCACCTCAAACTTGATTAAAATAGGTGGTGCTTATTATAAGGGTTTGATATATAAAAAATATTACCAATTTAATATGATGAGAACTTACTTGTCATTTTTTAAAACCGTGCTGCCAAGATCTGTAACTTATTTAAAAAATACTTGTTGAGGAAGCACACCATCGACTTACTCTCTCTATAATCTACAATTATCCATGTCTAGAATTATCCAAGCAAGTTGGACAAGTTAGCAAGTTGAAGTTAAGTTAGACAAGTTAGACAAGTTAGGCAAGTTGCATCTCCATTGCCAATCATGAAGCTTCTTCAATCCTTTAGTCATTGACTTTATACATATATAAATAGAGTATGTTAGCTTCATTTTTTATTGTTGTACATGAGTGTTGTGCATGAGTAGTGCATGGGTAGTGCGTGAAAGTTAGTGAGCAAAGAGTGTGTGCCATGTGAAAATTTATGAGAAGGCAAATATGTGTGCCATGAGTGCAAAAGTGATTGTCTTATGTTGAGTATATAAACGAGGGTTTTGTGAGAATATTTTATGTGCATGTTGTGTACAAATATTCTTGTACTAATTTTCTTTAATAAAAATATATTTATTTCAAATTAGCCTCTATATATTCTACAAGGGGTATCAGAGTATAACGGTTGAGGGCCCAAAGGAGTTATTTAGTTTGAGATAGTGAAGTGTCCTAAGAGGTAATTATCTTATGCAAAATTGAGAGGTATTGTGAAGCAAGTTGCTTGCTTGGTTGAGAAAAGTCCCAAGTCATGAGATAGACCTCACAGTGGGCAATATAAAGAAGTTGAACAGTTACAACTATAGTGCATGGTTGACTTGTTTGGAGTCATATCTCCAAGGTCAAGACCTATAAGAGGTAGTCAGTGGAAGTGAGAGTACATTGCCTCCAAAAGTGGATGCAAATGCCTTAAAGAAGTGGAAAGTCAAGGCTTGAAAGGCAATGTTAGCGATTAAGGTAATCATTAAAGAAGAAATGTTGAAACATATCGGTACACTCCTATTCCTAAAGAAGCTTAGGGTATCTTAGCCTTATAATTTTATAAGAAAAATGAGATAAGATTACAAAATTTAGAGATGAAGTTAATGTCTATTAAATAAGGGGAGATGTTAATTAATCAGTATTTTACAAAAGTTAAGTCTTTGTGTTATGAAATTTTGGAATTAGATTATGTGTCAAAAATTAGTTAAGATAGGATGAGAAAGATTATTGTTTATGGAATTAAGCCAGAATATATAGGGTTTATTACTACTATTCAAGGTTGGCCTAAACCACCTACATTAAATGAGTTGGAGAATTTGTTAGTCAATTAAGAGACATTAGCTAAACAAATGGCTGGTGTTTCGTTAAAGAGTGAGATGAATGAAGAAGCATTATTTAGTAAATATAGAAGAGGTCATCTTAGAGATTGCAATTTTAGAAGGTCTAATAGAGATGAAAAAATCGATTTGGAGGAAGACAGACATGAAAGAAGGTGGATATGCCAAAGTCGATGTTCAAGGGGAGCTTAACAATGTCGAAATCAAGAAGGCACACAAGATAGAAGATATCACCAATGAGATGTGGAATGCTATAATTGTGGCAAGAGAGGTCATCATGGTAGAGATTGCCAGTGCAAAAGAGTCGAGGGAAATGATATGACATTAACACAACCTTAAGTTCAAAGTGAAAAAGAATGAGACTTTGACATTCAAGCATTATGTGCAATTGAAGAGCAAGTAAATAATGGTTCAAAGGAGTTCGTGAGGGGATGTGATAGTGAGAATGAATGGGATGTGCTGGCAACATCTACTGTGTTAGAGTATCATGAAGAATCCTATGAAAGTAAAGAAGAGTGGGATATGATGGACTCAAGTTTATTTGAAAGTGCTCCATTAGAGGAAGAAATTCAGGAAAAAATAAATTTAAGTGTTGAAGTTGAAAAGATATCTCCAAGTGTGGTTATAGAGAAAGAAGATATTGAAGAAGTTAAATGCAAGGGAGAAAGTGAGATAGTATATAGTACAATGAAAGTATGAGTGTCTCAAAGTAATAAAGGAGCTCTTATGGTCTTCAAATGATGAAGAATTTCGAGATGAAGCTTTAATGCAAAAGGAAGATCAAAAGAAGGAAGTAAAAGCAATATAAAAAGAACAAAGGCAAATCAAAGAGAGAAAGACACTGACATGATATTGGGTGAAGAAAATGTTAAGAAAAATTTCAATGAATAAAAAAATAATTTCTAGAGCAATAAATGAAAAACAAACACAATGATATAATGCAATTATCGAGGAGTAAAAGAATCAATATACAAGATAGAGGAATAAAACATGATGATCAAGATGGATATGGAGTTCTAAAAACTAAAGGGCTTAATGGTGCAAAGTTTGAAGAATTTATAAGGCAACTTAGTGTGGTAAGCAAGCATATATTAAGAGAGAGTAATCGTTGAGGGGGAGTATTGAGTAAGCACACCATTGATGTACTCTCTCTATAATCTAGAATTATTTAAGTAACTTGGCCAAGATGGCAATTTGAAGTTGAGTTGGACAAGTTGCATCTCCATCACTAATCATGAAGCTTCTTCAATCCTCTACTCACCGACTTTATACATATATAAATAGAGTATGTTAGCTTCATTTTGTATTATTGTACTTGAGTGTTGTGCATGAGTAATGTATGGGTGGTGCGTGAAAGTTAGTGAGCAAAGAGTGTGTGCCATATGAGAATTTATGAGAAGGCAAAGGTGTGTGCCATGAATGCAAAAGTGATTGTCTTGTGTTGAGTATATAAATGAGGGTTGTATAAGAATATTTTATGTGCGTGTTGTGTACAAATATTCTTGTACTAATTTTCTTTAATAAAAATATGTTTATTTCAAATTAGCCTCAATATATTCTATAATGTCGTCCATCTCTCCAAGCGATCCTTGTCCATTCACTTTTCATGTTTTGTAAAAGCTATATTCTAGATGTCTCACTGCCATCTTACTTGAGATGGATCCATATGGTAGAAAATTAGAAGAATATGTAAAAGACCATCTTCCCTGGTTATTGGTCATCACAAGCTCATCAAGGCGCCATCGTGAATAAGCATAGCTTGGGGAAAAGACTATTACCATAGCTTTTGATTGGTGAATTACTTTACTGAATTATTTCTTAATATCATCTCCTCTCTCGATTTCATCATCATCTTTCAAAGTGTGAATCCTTGCTTTAATTAAAGCTGTATAGAGGTGATCTATGAAAGTGTATCAAGTTTCTTCCCCTCTAAAGCTTAAGAATAAGTGATAAGAAAATCGACACCATAAAGATGACGATGGAGGCACTTCAATGCAATCCATATTCACAATAGTTAGAAGAAGAACTATTTGCTAGATCAATTATAATCAAGAAAAAATAGAAATATTAAATAAATATATATGTGATGAACTAATGGCGATAAGTAATAGTGGCTAACTCAGATGGTCAATTAATTGCGGCAAATGTAGTAGGAGAAGAGATGTGGAAGTAGTAGAGGCTGGGAGTTCTTAGTTTGATGAAGGATAGAGGAGACAATAATATGAACATAATTAAAGAATCTATTGTTCTTAATATGGTACAAAACATTAAAGATGGAATGCTATTGTCCTAGCATTGTAAGAAACTAAAGTTCTATTTTTGGAGCTGCAACTCAAGCTAGCGAGATGTGTCAGTTAACATCAACCACCCAAAAAAATAAAAACAAAAGGAAAACAAAACAATTGAGATTTGAATATTTACATTGATTGTCCTTCTTTATCATCATGCATGAATTGAAATGAGAGAATATAAAGGGAAAGGAAAGAAATAGGGAGGGAACCAAATTTTATGTCATTTGAAGAAAAATGAATTCTCCCTTAGGATTAAATCCTAGCTTTGTATGACATAGTGTTTGGACAGCTCAAAAATGGGTGAATGAGGGAATCAGAATGAATATGCGGACAATTCACAACATCACCATTGGTTCTAACCCTCCATTGCTTGGTGCTGTAAATAGGTTAGTAAGCTCTATTTTGTCTCCTGAAGTGGCAAAACAGAGTGTTTCCTCTTTATTTTCAATGGATGGTTTGAGGTGGGATGAGGATATTATGGAGGATTTTTTTAATCCTGAGGATTATGCTTTGATAAAGCAAATAACTTTCCCAAGACATTAAACTCCTGATGCTTGGTTCTGGTTGTATGAGATGAATGGCAAATTTTTTGTTAAAAGTTATTACAGATTAATTCAAGGTGAAGTTGAGGTCTAGGGATTTTAGAAGAAGCTTTGGATTTTGAAGGTTCTAGCAAAGGTTCAAAATTTCATGTGGCGGTTGCTTAGTGGTCTCTTGCTAATTGCTTCAGTCTTAATCTTTAGACGAGTGGATGTGGATTCAATTTGCAGAGTTTATCATTTATATTTAGGGACTTCCTATAATACTTTCTTTGAGTGTCCTATAACTAGCAATATGTGGCAGAGCTCTAGTTTGTTGGGTCTGCAGAATATTAATGACTATGCTGATAGTGCTTATAATATATTATCTAGTTTTTTTGTAAGGTTATTTTCTTCACTCACTTATGAGAAATGTTGTCTTATGCTCATGGTTTACCGGTATTTATAGTTTAACAGAAATGAGGTTGTATGGAGTTCTCGACATTTGACAGCATCCCAGATTCTAAACTTTGCTTCCATCTCGTTGCATGAATGGAGAAGGGTTCAACATAATGTTAATGGCCTAACAGCTGGCATAGAAGAGGGTATGATGAAGTGGGTAAAGCTTGTTGGGTCCATTATTTCTATCAATGTAGACGCTGCCATTTCAGTGAATGAGGGTCGTGTTGGTTGGGGGTAGGTGGTTTGCAATTCAGTAGGAGAGCTACTGTATATAGTAAACAAGCCTCATTTTAGTTTATTTAGTCCTCGGGAAGCTGAAGCAATTGGCATTTATGAGGTTCTTAGCTAGCTATATGACAAGCATTTAGATAATCTAACTGTCGAATCGGATTCTCAGATTACCATGAACCATATTCAACAGTCAGAATGTATTTCTCCTTTTGGTTTTATTATAAAAGATTGCAAACACTTAGCTTTAGACTTTGCTAATGTGCAATTCAAATTTGTTAAACGGTCTGTGAACAAGACTGCTCATACTATGGCTAGAGCAGCACTTTCTATGTCGGATTGTATGGAGTGGCATTTCAGTCCTCCATATTTCCTTGTTAATGTTCTTCTTTTTGATTTTTTTTAATGAAGTTGTTTGTTTTGTTTAAAAAAAAATGAATTAAAGTTCTATTTCCTTTCCCATTATAGTTATCGTGCATATTGTAGATGAATTTTTTTTAATAGGAGGTCATATGACTCAAGTTTGATGGATTGAGCAATATGAGGCAACTCTCTCTTTTAAAATTGATGTCGGTAGAAATTGAATTATACAACTTATAATACCTTCGGAAAAAAAGTTATTATTTGACTATTCCATCATTGAATTTTTCAAAGAAATTTTTATTAAATGAGTTCGGAAATTGTAGCTTCACCTTTTGAATTTTACAAAATAAATATATACTACTATTGAACTTCAATTTTTTTTAAAATTTTTTATTTATAATATATACATTAATATGAATATAGCAAAAAAGTTTCTATAAATTATTAAAAGACCACTTATGGAGAAAAAAATTTATTTTGTTTTCTTCCATATCTAATAAATATAAATTTTAATATGATTATTTTATATGATATTTGCAAAATTTTTGAATCTTTTTTCATGAATTTTTTTTATTTGTGAAATTTAAATATTTTTTTATTGAAAAAATTCTGTCAATTTTCTATAGTCACTCCCATTTAAAAATTAAAAAGTCAATTTACGGCAAGTAATCAAGAGATATGTCAACACGATTAAAGAATACTAGCAAAAAATTTCATGATAGTGAGTTTTTATTTTAATTATTATTAATTGTTGTATTATTTATATTATCTATTCATTAAGTATATTTTTAATTTTCAGTGAAATAAATGGTTCAATTTTTCTCCAAAAACATTTATATAGATTAAAGAAACAATATAAATTTCTTAAACTTTTTATATTATTATTTGATTTTATTTCTATTATTTTAAAGCTAATTTGTAATATTTTATATGTTTAAAATTATTTAAAATTAAATATTTATCCATTTAGATATTGTATAAGTTAAATTGAATTTTATTTTAAAAAAGTTAAATTGAATTTAAAAATATAAATTTAAAGGTGAAAATAAAAATTTCAAGATTAAATAGAAAATACTAAAAATTAAAAAGTGTCAAAAATTAATCATATAAAATTTAGAAACCGATAATTTATAATTCATGAAAAGTATTTTTATTTTCTATTTTTTTAAGTTCTCAGAATCAATTTAAAATGAAATGCAAAGTTAAATGACTTTAGCGAATTAAATACATGGCATATGAAATGAATTTTTTTTTGCCAGCCACCGCACAAATAAAATTCATTTGATTTTTTGAATGGTCTTTGCTTGTGATGAAAATAAAATTTAAGGTACTAAAATAATAAAATTATATTTGAATGAAAAGAATTTAAGTATAAAATTAAATTTCAATTAAATATTTTATTTAGAAATTGTATGTATTTATATTTATGAGATTTTAAAATAAATTTACAAGAAATTTAATAATTTATTTAATAGAAATTTGAAATAATATATAACTATATATTATTTAAAATTTTTAACTTTAAAATTTAATATTTAAAATCTAAGATTTTAAATTCAATATTTCCATTCAAACATACTCTAATATTAATTTAGACAATAAACAATGTAAAATGATTTTTTTGATACAATTTATCCGTACATTTCATCCGACAGTAATAATTACTTATTATTTTTGGATGGATATCCATTTACTCAGTATTTTTATTTGACAATTTATAGTTGTACATTAAAATAATTAGATTAAAATATCAAAATTTATTGATAGATATCTATTTTTGTATTTATATTTAATATTTAAAAATAAAAATAATTATATTTAAATGAATAATATTTAGTTTTATTCTATGATGGATATCTATTTTATATTAAATATTTATAATAATAGTTATTTTTAAATATGGACAATTTTATTCCAACCGATTAATTTGCATAAAAATATGTTAAAATTATAAAATTGTTTAAAATAAAGAAAAATTAAATAAATAGTGTTTAATTTTTTTTTTCTGTTTTAGTATTTAAATAATTCAATAAAGTATTCTCAATCTGGAAAAATTTTTAAAATGATGTCTCTACTGGATTTTAATAATTTCAAATTTTATATATAAAAATAAAATTCATAAAATTAGAAAACATCATGTCGAAAAAAATTAATGAGGGACCAATGTTAGTTTTGGACTATAGTTTAGGGACCAATTTGGACTTTGGAGCAGCCTCTCTGCTCCTGAAGCGCGCACGTACTCCCAATTTGTTTTCAAGTCGGGGACGAAGCAAATATGCAGAAAATGCTAAAAAAGAAGAATTTCAGGAAGAGAAGCGTCGAAGAAGCTCATAACAATGATAAAGAAGAAGATGAAGAAGAAGACAGAAGGTAATATAATCATTATCATCATCTTCATGAGTCTGAAATTTACAATTATTCCACAATTAGGTTTTTTTTTTCTTAAAAAAAAATTGAGAATGGGAATTTGATGGAATGGCAGATTGGCATTGGAGGAAGTGAAATTCCTGCAGAAACAGAGGGAAAGAAAATCAGGGATACCTGCAATTGTATCTTCTTCTGCTTCATTATCATCATCATCTGTGCTGCTGCAGAATGGTGGTTTAGTATCTTCTTCTAATAAGAAAGTAACTGAAAAGAACGATGGAGATGGAGAAAAAGAAGAGCTTGTTCTTCAAGATACTTTCGCTCAAGAAACGGCTGTTATGGTTGAAGATCCCAACATGTAACAAAACAAACCAAAATTTCTGTTCTTTTACTCTTTTTTTTTTTTTGTTAAATTAGCATCTGATTTGAGAATTGTTGTTTCAAACAAAAAAAAAAAATTGACAGGTTGATGTATGTTGAACAAGAATTGGCCAAGAAAAGGGGCAAAGACATCATTGATGCAAAAGATCAAGTTGAAAATGAATTAAAACGCGCTGATGATGAATTGTACAAGATTCCTGAACATCTTAAAGTAAGATTTTTGACCCTTTATATTATATGCCAATTTTGTCTTCATATATTTGCTAGCTGCCATTAGTCGTATAAATTAATCACATATGAATTTGGTATCTGATACTTGCAACTGAGTCCAATAAACGAAACGTGGGGTTTCTTGGTTTAGAATGATATCTATTTAGTTAACTGAGTGGAAATATTTTCTATTTCTAACTGTAGGTGAACAGCTTATTGATCTTTTTTTTATTTTTTGGCCAAAACAGCTTATTTATCTAGTTTTTATATGTGGATACTTCATATGAGCAAGCTTACTTGAATTCAATATGTTTGTACTCTCTGGTGCCTAGCATTTCTCAAGTTTGTTCATGTAACTCTCTGTATTTGACCCTTCATTTTGTACATAAGCGATGGAAACTTTATCTTTTTTTGTTCCTCCACATCTTTACTTTTTAATTTCTAAGTCTCTTCCTTCTTTTTGTCTTTGTTTCCTTGGAATGCTCGATGTTTTTTAAGTTTAGTTGCTGAAGGCATTTTGCCTTACTCTTTTTGTATATGTGTATTGTATCTTGCAATTTATTCCCTGAACTTTGCATTGTATCCTTTCAGGTGAAAAGGAGGAATTCAGAAGAAAGCTCCACCCAGTGGACTACTGGGATTGCAGAGGTTCAACTACCCATTGAGTATAAGCTTCTATTTCCCTTGTTTATTTATTTCTTTTCTGTATTTTGGCTTTTCTGTCTTGACATATGTATAGTTAAGGTTGCAGTTCTTTGAAGAACATATAAATAATGCATTCAGTGTTGATAATCAATTTCCTGGTGATGCATTGCTGTTGAAACATGGTTTAATTTAATATATATCATCATGCTGTAAAAAGGCTGTTAGGTTTAGTATGTGATTTATATGGAGGACATTAGTAATATTTTATATGGTTACAGATACAAACTAAAAAATATTGAGGAAACGGAGGCTGCCAAAAAACTTCTACAGGAGAAACGGCTAATGGGTCGGGCAGTATCAGATCTTAGTATCCCATCAAGTTATAGCGCAGATTATTTCCAACGTGGCAGGGACTATGCTGAGAAGCTTCGAAGAGGTTGCTTACAGTTTTGGTTTTTCCATTTAGTTGCTTGAGTAAATTAAAAATGTTATTTTACCTCATCACTTGTTTAAAATGAATGTGAAGGTATGATTAGTTAGGATTGCTTAGATTGGTATTATAGCCCTATAATTTGGGCTACTTTCTCAAGTGTTTTGTTTGAGCTCTTTGATGTTTTTCAAGCATTATGCTTCTTTTTTTTTTTTTTTTCAATTCTTTTTCTGACAATAATCAGAAACTTGCAGAACATCCTGAGCTGTACAAGGACAGAAATTCACAGGATGATCCTGCTGGATCCAAACCAGCTGATAACAACACTGATGCAACTCGTAGAGAAGCTGCAACTGATCAGTTCATGCTAGAGCGTTTCAGAAAACGTGAACGTCACCGGGTCATGCGGAGATAACAACTACCTTTTATCAAACATGGTTCTCTTGGGAGTTTGTTGAATCCTTTGGTTTGCTAGAATGCATCTTTCTAAACATGAAGGAGTGTCTACCTAATGATCATGGTTAGGATTAAGCTTGCCTGTAATTTTTTTGTTTTATGAAAGTGAGATTGTGTTAACGAGAAGCAAATGTTTTGGTTTTCATTGTTAACTAGTTTGCAAGACAGTGGTAGAACACTTATGATAACAACATATTTTTTTCAGAAAATTATCTTTAAAAATTAAGACTAACGTGGTAGAGGCTGCTTTTTTGAAACTCATCTGGCTATTTTGAAAAAGTAAAATGACGTATGTTTTGGAAGGATTTGTCTCATGCATTGCTCAGTAATGGTAAGAATGCACTTTGCTGATATTGACACATCTTTAAAGTTCGTCTGATGTTATATTTGATATTTTCGGTGATGCAAACTTTGTACTATAGTGTTTACACATTGAAACATAAAAGCAACAGTGTTTTTACTTATGAAGTGAAAATAGAAAGCAGAGTGATGAAAAAGGAGAATTTCAGGAAGAAGCTCACATCAGCAATGCGCAATAACAATGATATACTTTTTGCCGTGAGCGAAGGAAAAGCATTGGTACTCAATATACGATGGGAGCGAGAAGAATTTCATATTTTTAAGGCCTGTTAATCGGTTTCATTCAAGAAATTTAAACTGAAAGTTGTAATTCAGTTTCAATCAAGAAATTTAAACTAAAATCTTGTCCCAAGACCAACCTAATACAAGAATGTTCCTTGGATTTGATTACAGAGTTCTTGAATTCTGTATATTTTGGTTCACAATTATGTAAGAGCAATACATTTACCCTGTTAATTTGTGATATACATCACAACACAAAACTTAACCATTAATCATGCCATGCTTGTTTCATGCATGATTTGTCTTCGATCCAATATGTCATCAACACTTACTTGTTGGGAAAAGAATAGCTTTCATTCATTATTTTTACGCAATGCACAGAGGGGACTGGAGATATAATAATCTGATAATATTTATTTATTTTTTTGTAACTGATTAGGGCTTGATTGATTGCATTGCATGGTTATGGGTGGATTATTATCAACAAACATTGAATAAACCATTCGATTATTTCTCATAAAATTTTTTATCATTCCATCTAGAAATGAGGCCAACCCTTTGGGGAACAAATAAACTATTAAAAAACTTGATGAGTTCTCATTAATACTCAACAATGAAAATAGGTTAGAGATTAATCTTAACATTAGGTAATAAAGAATAGTTTACTGAAGCAAGTGTGGATCAACAATCTCAAATTTTTTTTGGAGTTTTTATATGGTATTAGAGTGGAAGAAGGCCGTAGTAGTTCATGTCTGGAGAGTTGGGACAGGAGTGGAAACGTGTATAGTTCGCTCATGGAGTTAGTTCATGTTTTCACCTAATACTAATGTGGATCTATATGTGCAGTTCGTTGATTGTTTTAGTGTGTTTCTGTTCTATATACATATGCATGAAATGTGCACAATCTCTCCCACAAAAGTTGAGAAAAGTACATGTGCCAATCTCTTAAAGACATGGTCGCAATCCTGGAAAATCTGCTAAGGCTGAAGTGAAAAAGATGTAGGATATAAACCAAATGAAGGAATATAAAATCTAGAAAAGAAGACACACACCCGCAGCTTGTCATGAACTAGACACAAATTAGTTAAGTAGTTCATGCTGTGTTTGTGACGTACTCTCCTAAGTATTTATATTCTATATGTGCATTAACTGCATGTTTTTAGTTTGTTTCTAACAATCTCCTAAGTATGCATATAAACTAATCTGTCTTTTTTCTATAAATAGATAATCTTTTATTAAATTTCAGGGAACAACCACTTAGGAAAGACTCAAGTCATGCAACAATCCTCCCTAAAAAAAATAAATAAATAAATAAACAAAAGAGAAAAAAAAAAAAAAACCGAATCCAAGAGCAAGCTAAAAAACATGAGATGGGCATCATGTTGTAATTATTTTGTTAAGCCTCTATACTTCTATTGTGTTTTATTGACAATTATTGAACTTTTTTTTCTAATCCAAGATTAACTTCATTGGGAAAGCCTTTGAGCAGGCAATTGTGGTGCATCATTTACTTTCAGCGGAAACTACAGAATTTTCAAATTTTGCTGCTCTATATATATATATATATATACATATATATATATATATATATATATATATATAAGTCAATAAACGTTTGCATATATTATATTATTTAAAATAATAACAATTGCTTTTCAAATCATTTTCTGACCATTTATTAATTATATGGGATCCAGTAGGTGAACATGGTGCGCTGAGCTAATATTATTGAAAAAATCCAGCTTTATTGTGAAATAAAAATTAAGTTGTTTAGTTTGTTATAGAATTAAATTTGAATTTAGTAGTATTTAATTAGAAGAAAAATATTTTATAGTAGAATAATTTTAAGAGAATTTAGAGAGAGTTTAGAGAGAATTTGAAGAACTACAATATTGAAAGAATTTGGAAAGTAATCTATCTTTTTCTTAACTCTTCATTAATGAATTTCAATCTTTTTATATAGAAATTTTCTTTTCACTATTTGAGAACTATTTTGTCACAAACAATATATTGTTCATTCATATTCATAATACTCTTCCTTGAATAACAATATTTTGCAACTGCCTCGTTAAAACCTTACTAAATAAAATCTAGTGGAAAAAACTTTAGCTTAAGGAAAAAGAGTACAGTGCATGATTTTCTCCTCCTCAAGTTGATATGTATAATCTTCCTTCACATAGTATACAGATGTCGCATTCCAATATCGTGAACGTGCTTTTTAAAGAATGTAGTTAGAAACGCCTTTATGAAAAGATCAGCTGAATTCTTGCTAGACTAAATATACTTGATATCTATATGATTGTCTTTTATTAGCTCGTGAGTGTATGAGAAGAATCTTGGAGGTATATGTTTGGTTCTATCACTTTTGATATATCCTTCCCTTAACTGTGCAATGCATGCTGTATTATCTTTATATAAAATTGTTGGACTTTTATTGACTGGAAAACCACAAGATTTTTCAATATGATGTGTCATTGATCTAATCCACACGCACTCTCTATTTGCTTCATGTAGTGCAATAATCTCAGAATGATTTGATGAAGTAGCGACAAGCATTTGTTTCTATGAACGCCAAGAAATTGCAGTTCCATTATTTGTGAACACATAGCCTGTTTGAGATTTCACTTTATGAGGATCAGATAAATGCTGCATTTGCATAACCAATCAATTCTTATTTTGAATTGTTAGAATAAAATAAACTCGAATCAACATTTCCTTGAAGGTATCAAAGTATATGCTTAATCTCTTTCCAATGCCTTTTTGTTGGAGCTGAACTAAACCTTGCTAATAAATTAACTGCAAAAGAAATGTCAGGTCTAGTACAATTAGCAAGATACATTAGAGCTCCAATGGCACTAAGATATGAAAATTCAGAACTAAGAATTTCTTCATCACAAGGTCGAAATGGATAAGTCTCAATATTGAGTGATCTGATGACCATTGGAGTACTTAAAGGATTTGCTTTATCCATATTAAAGTGTTTCAAGATCTTTTTTATGTAATTTGATTGATGCACGAATATCCCATTGTGCATTTGCTCAATTTGTAAACCAAAGCAATACTTGGTTTTTTCAAGATCTTTCATTTCAAATTCTTCCTTTAAGTATATTGTTGCTTTATGGATCTCATTTTTTGTTCTAATGATATTTAAATCATCAACATATACAGCTATAAACACAAATCTGGATATTGTTTTCTTAATAAAAATGCATAGACAGATAATATTACTCACATATCCTTTATTAATCAAATAATCGCGTAAACGATTATACCATATGCGCCCAGACTGTTTTAACCCATATAAAGATCTCTGGAGCTTGATCAAATACATTTCTTTGGGTTTTATACTTAATGCTTTAGGCATTTTAAATCCTTCAGGGATTTTCATATAAATGTCATTATCAAGTGATCCATACAAAACATCCATAAGAAGCATTTCTAATTTCTTAAAAATTACTAGGCTAATTAGATACCTAAACGTAATTGCATCCATAACAGGAGAACATGTTTCATCATAATCAATTCCTGGCCTTTATGAAAAACTTTGAGCTACAAGTCTAGCTTTGTACCTTATTATTTCATTTTTCTCATTTCTCTTTCGTACAAAGACCCACTTGTATCCTACAGGTTTCACAGTTTTATTGTATCCTACAGGTTTCATAGTTTTAGGCATAGAAATAATTGGCCCAAAAACATTTTGCTTGTTTAGTGAGTCTAATTCAGCCTGCATAACATCTTTCCATTTTATCCAATCATGCCTATTTTGACATTCCATGACTGATTTTGGTTCAGGATCATCTTTGTCATTTATGATTTCACATGCAATAGTATATAAAAATATTTCATGACTTTCTTTATTTTCTATTTCTTTAGGGATATTTTCCTTGCTATCAATATGATTATCTACTCCCTTTCTCTTTCGAGAATTTTTATCCTTAAAACCAATTGGTCTTCCAAGCTTTTGGCGTGTTTTAGACTCATGAGTGTCTTTACTCTCAGGTTTTATTTCTGGAATTTCAATACAAGTAGGAGCATTGGCTGCTGGTATATATAATTTAGTCACTCCTTTTGTATCAGTAAATGCATCTGGCAATTGATTTGCAATTGCTTGTAAGTGCACAATCTTTTGCACTTCTAATTCATATTATTTTATGTGAGGATCTAGATGCAATAATGATGGTTCATTCCATGAAATATCCCTTTTCCCTTCTTTCTCCCCTTTTCCTAATGTTGGCAAAATAACCTTATTAAATTGGCAATCAGAAAAATGTGCTATAAAAACATCACCAGTTAAAGGTTCAAGATATCTAATAATCGAGGGTGTTTCAAACCCAACATAAATTTCCAATCTTCATTGAGGACCTATTTTTGTGCGCTAACGTGGCGCAATGGGTACATATATTGCACAACCAGAAATTCTAAGATGGAAAATATTTGGCTCTTGACCAAATGCCAATTGTAGTTGGGAGTATTTATGATATGCACTAGGTCTGATGTGAATTAATGATGCAGCATGTAGGATTACATGACCCCAAACTGAAATGGGAAGCTTTGTTCTCATTATTAATGGTCTAGCAATAAGCTGAAGGCGTTTAATTAATGATTCAACTAAACCATTTTGAGTATGTACATTGGCAACATGATGCTCAACAATGATCTCAGTAGACATACAATAATCATTGAATGCTTGAGATGTAAATTCACTAGCATTATCAAGTCTTACCCTTTTGATTATATAATCAGGGAATTGTGCTTGTAATTTAATAATTTTAGCTAGCAACCTTACAAATGCAACATTACGAGTTGACAATAGATAAACATGTGACCATCTACTAAATGCATCAATTAATACCATAAAACATCCACATGGTGGGTGAATTGGCCCACATATATCACCTTGAATTCTTTCAAGAAACGTAGGTGATTCATTCTGAATTTTAGGTGGTGAAGACCTTAAGATTAATTTTCAAGAGAATAAGATGTACATGACATTTCATTTGATTGAGGACTTCTTTGCCCCATCAATGGATGCCCATGTGAATTCTCAATTATCCTTTGCATCATTACTGATCCAGGATAACCTAATCTATCATGCCATAAATTTATTGTTGAAGGATCATAAGATTTTCTTTTACTACCATATGTGATTCAGTTACATGTATATACGTGTAATGCAATCCAATAGGAAGTTTTGGTAGTCTTTCCAATACTTGTATTTTTCTTGAATCATAGGAAACTATATTTAAATATTTGTTACCATTTATAGTAATGGATTGGGTATCACACCCATTTTGATATATGTGTTCAAAACTCAACAAATTTCTTGTTGATTTGGTGAAAGCAAAGCTTCATTAATTATAAATTTTGTTCCATTTGGTAGCATAAATTTGGCTTTGCCAATTTCTTTAATCAGATCTATAGGACCTAATATTATTTTTACAACTGCCTTTGTAGGCTTTATTTCAGAGAAATAATCTCTATTTTTCAAGATAGTATGTGTAGTACCAGTATCTGGTATGCAAAGATCTCCAGTATTGTCTTTATGTTGAGTACAATCCATATTAAATTTCAAAATAAATAAACACATAATTAATCAATTAAGGTAAAAATATAAAACAATTATAAAGTAGAACATTTTATTTAATTTGAAAATAACATACATAACAATAACATATTCTTCAGAATTGAAAATAAAATAGGTAATAACAACATACATAAAATTATAGTTGTCTCAATTTCCATTGTCAGTATCATTAGTAAAATTAGAAACATCTAGATGAGTTGTATCATTAACAAGAGTATGATGCTTATTGAAGTTTATTTCATTTTCTTTATCTTTCAATGATGCCTTATAAAGTTGGCAAAGATGTGGTGGTGTACGACAAACTCGTGCCCAGTGTCCTTTACTACCACATCTGAAACACACAGTTTCAGACTTATGTTGGGGCCTTTCTTGAACACCACTGATGATTGATTTTAACTTCTTTTAAGGTTGAGTTTGAGTTTGTTGTGGAGTATTATTATATTTATTTCCACAACCACGGCCAAAGAATTGACCTCTTCCACGTCCACGACCTCTACCTCTCCCACATCCATGGCTATTATAATTTTTATATCTGGAATAATTTGTAGCATTTGCTTCTGAATGCTACTTAGCCGGTGGGATAAGATTGATGATTTTTCATCAAGAGTTCATTATTTTTCTCAGTTACCAGTGGGCATGAAATTAGTTCAGAATATTTTGTAAATCTCTGCATCCTATATTGTTGTTGCAGTGTAACATTTGATGCATGAAATGTGGAGTAAGTTTTCTTCAGTATATCCTCTTCTGTGACTGTCTATCCATAGAATTTTAATTGTGATACTATTCTGAACATTGCATAATTATAGTCATTCACTTTTTTAAAATCTTGAAAGTGTAAAGCTCTCCATTCATTAGTGACTACTGGTAGTATTATATCTCTTTGATGATCATATCTATCTCTTAGATCCTTCCAAAGAAAACTTAGATCTTTGACAGTCAAATATTCACATTTTAATCCTTTATCAAGATGACGATGGAGAAAAGTTATAGACTTGGCCTTATCTTGCAATGAGGTGTTATTATTTCCTTTTATGGTATCAATTAATGTAATATCCCGTGTTTTTTTTAAATATTTTTACACTGTACCGGGATATGCAGTGTCAATAATTTTGTATATATATTATATTATGATATTTTATTGAGTTGATATGTATTTAAAATCTATTTTTATTTACTGTGTATTATTTTCAGTGTTTTACGTAAAATTTTCCCGGGACTTGCATTTTCGGGGAAATTTTCACGTAAATATTTTAATATTAATTATTTTAAATATATTTTCGGACTTGCATGAACTCATGCGTGTTTTTAAATTATTAAATAAAGCCTGTGTGTGAATATTTATTTAATTAGGGTTTAATATATATAACCCTAATATTTTATTATTTATTTATTTATTTATTATTATTTAATTATTTTATTTATTATTAAATTATTAAAATTTAATTTTTTATTATTTTTTAATTTTATTTTATTTTTCTTTTTCTTTTTCTTTTTTTCTTTTTTCTTTCTTTTTCTTTTTTTCTTTTTTCTTTCTTTTTCTTTTTCTTTCCTTTTTCTTTCTTTTTCTTTTTCTTCTTCTCCTTCTTCTTTCTCCCGCGCCCGACGACCACCACCCATCCCCCACCGTCTGCAACTCCGGCCACCTACGGTCGGTGTGCCTCCCGGCTTGCCACCGCCATTCCCAGCCGTCCTCCGCTGCCTCCAGCTCCTTTCCCCGGCGCCGGCAGCTCCATTCTTCCTCTTTTGGCCGAAAATCAACCCTTCACCGTTTCTCCCTCCTCCGACCACCGTTTTCGACACCGCCGGTCTCTTTCTTCTCCTTGAGCTCCGGTGAGTGTGATTCTAGCTTTGGTTTGAGCTAAAATGGTTTAGATTTGCTTAGGTTTCGAATTTTCAATTTCAGTCATATTAGGGTTTTTGATTTTTTTGAGCTTCGAATTGGATGATTTATGGAAAAATCCCTTCACAAATGTTGTTCCTAGTAGCTCAATCTACATGTATGAACTTTTGTAGAATTTTTTGAGATTGTTTGGATTTTTGGGTATTTTTGAATATTTTAATATTATTTTCTAATTTTCGGAAATTAATTATTTAAATTATGAAATTGGAGTTTATGGTTAAATTAGGTGTTTAAATGAATTATAGGAATTTATTTGGAATTTTTATGAATTTCTAAGTATTTATTTTGAATTATTGAAGTTTATGTAATTTTGAGAAATTAGGTTAAATGTGTTTTTATTTGAATTTAGTTGGTTAATTGAGTTTAATTATTGATATTATTGATAAATATGTTGAGAAAATTAATTTTGGATAATTGTATGATTTTTGGTGAATTTTTGAAGTAATTTAAGTATATTTATATATATAGGGGTATTTTGGTAATTTTACCCTAAATTGGCTAAAAATGTAATTTAATTGGTTTTAATAGTTATTTAAGGTATAAAAATTATTTCTATAAATTATTTAGTATTTTTAACTAATTAAAACTATTTTTCGTAAATTATTTTCAATTATATATATATTATACGGTTTTTCAAATAAAATGAGTTTTTATCATTTTTTTATATGTTTAAAGGTTAATTATGTAATTTATACTTATAAAATGTATTTCTAGGTTTTAAGGATATTTTTGGTATATCTGGAATATGTTCTGTGTTTGTGGACCCCGGTCGGTGGACTGTAGTTTGGAGTCCGACCGTGGGATTTTGATTGTGTCGAGCCTATTTTTCGAAGTGTATTTCTTTGCAGGGTCGGCTCTACTCTTTTGAGTAGAGAGGTGTCCATTTTACAGGGGAAGTTCTGCCTGATTTTCGGTAGAATTCTCGTAAAACGTGATGTCCAGTCGAACCCTAAATTCCGATTCTGTGTTTAATACTGTAGGTTGAATTCTAGGATTTCTGTTAGGTTTATTCTGATATCGGTTATTTATTGCTTGTTTAGTTGCGCCGAGACCGAGGGCTAGTGGACCAGGCCCGTCGGACCTGTCTCGTGGAGCGCATTAGGTGAGTTACTATTTTATATATATATGCTTAGGATGCATGATTTAGAAATGCATGTTTTATGTTGATTAAATATGCATAAATAATTTGATTATTTCTTAAGTTTACATTAAGTATATTTTTGGTTTATTTTTGGTATATAATAAATTATATACATGTTTTATTAATAAAATATATTTAAAATGTTTTTAAATATATTTTTAGTTTAATTTATGATTTGACTGGATTTATTTGACATATATATATACTCGAAATATACCTGGTTTACTTTTGGTATATTTCTGGTATATATATGGATTATATTGTTATTTCATTTATATTCATGCATCATTTATTTTTGTGAATGAATGATTTATATTACTAATGAAGGATATCAATAGAACGTGCTACCTAGTGGGCAGCACTAGGACCGAGTACGTACCGGTACGCCTATAGTATTTAGGCTATAATACTAACTTAATTTTGGATATTGATTTGATGCGATTATTGATGTGTGAGATGTGGTTTGTGGGTGTGATTGCTGGAGCTCGATTGACCAAGTGTCTCGGGGCCAATCACACTGGCAGTCAGACTGCTGGAGCTCGGTTGACTTAGTGTCTCGGGGCCAGTCTACTGTCCCAATGGATTAAGTGGATATATTTGGAATAAGTGAGCCTATATGGCTAGAGTGTTGTTTAACACTATTTTTGAGGTTGCGATATTCTAGGGTTCTATGTGATCCTTCATAAAAGATGTTTTCAGATAAAATATATAAAATGATTTTTCTGCATCTGTATGAATTTGCCTGTATATATACATATTACATATATACCGTTGACTGTATGCATTATCATTTAGTGTGTATGTATATATATTATAGTAATTCACTCAGTGAGGTCTGACTCCCCTCCGTTGACTATTTTTCAGGAGAGTCAACATCCTCAGACCTCAGTAGCAGGTCGATACGCCGGATTTCTTCCGCCCCGGCTTCTTTATGTAAATTATCTATTTGAGTCTTATTTATTTTATCTAGACACTGCAGTAGTTGTGAATTAAAGTGTTGGATTTCATGTATTTTATTTTAAAGAGATGTACTATATTGAAACTGGATTTGTATTAAAGATTATATATATATGATGAGATGAGTTTTGAATTAAATCCAGTTGATATGGATAATATTATGATATTATGATTTTTATTTCCGCTGCATATTATATTGTTACTGTTATTATGGCATGATTTATTTTATTTTTAGGCTTGCTACGGGTTCCGGATTCGAAAGAATTCCCGTTCCCTAGCGCCGGTCATGACCCCTGTTTTGGGTCGTGACAATTAACCCCATCGATTGAAGATGCATTTCTACATCTAGAATCCAAGACATATAATTTTTTCTCGTGATGTCAAGAGCAACGAACTTAAGCTTTGCTAGATTTGCCATTATGATAACTAATAGAAAAAAATATAACTCAATTAGAATTCATTAATTTAATGACTACTAAAAAAAATAAATATAATCAGAATTTACTAATTAATTATATCATGAATGAATATTGCAAGAAATAATAGCAGTACAAAAAATGATACAATAATACTTAAAATTATATCAAATAGAAAATCATCTTCCATATGAATTATTCCTAAAACTATTATAATAGTCATGATCAAAACACAAATATAAATATACCAAATAATGTTTACAATTTAGAGTAAAGAGAGAAAGAGAAAATGTAGGAATTTATGTGAATAGATAAAATTTATAGCTTGTCTATCTATAATAAAAAAATATAGCTATTTGTTACCGTTATATTACCGTTGGTAATAAAAATATAGCCGTTAGAATTTTTTTTAATATAATATATTGAGAAATAAATTATATAAAGTAAAATTAATAAATAATATTGATATGATTATTTACAGTAAGTGAGTTAACATAATGATATGTATAAATATGGGGCAAAACCGCTCATTAATATAAAATGGGGTATAGCCTTCTATTAACATAAATAATAAAAAAATATAAATATGCATAAATATAAATTGGTATGAGGCATAGTCAT
This sequence comes from Mallotus nudiflorus, assembly GCA_947683625.1. Classification (NCBI taxonomy): domain Eukaryota; kingdom Viridiplantae; phylum Streptophyta; class Magnoliopsida; order Malpighiales; family Euphorbiaceae; genus Mallotus; species Mallotus nudiflorus. The sequence continues at coordinate 1,702,394 of CANTUR010000286.1, read as the reverse complement.
CCATAAGGTTAGAACCATTTCTAGCAATTTTTGCATCAATGGTGTCGTTAGTAAAACAAAATAAAAATAAAAATTAATATAAAGTTAGATTAAAGAAATAAATATAAATATGAATAAATATAAATTAATAGGAGGCATAGTCATCTATGATAATATATAATCAAATAATATATTCATAAATATTAAATATTAAGAAATATGTACCTTATTGTTTTGATCGAGAGTTTTTCGTGCTGATAATGTGTTGTGAAATAAAGATTGAATTGCTTAGTTTGTTATAGAACTAAACTTCAATTTAGTAGTATTTAATTAGAAGAAAAATATTTTATAGTAGACTGATTTTAAGAGAATTTAGAGAGAATTTGGAGAACTATAATATTGAAAGAATTTGGAGAGTAATCTATCTTTTTCTTAACTTCTCATTAATGAATTTCAATCTCTTTATATAGAAATTTTCTTTTCACTATTTGAAAACTATTTTCTCACAAGCAATATATTGTTCATTTACAAGCAATATATTGTTCATTCACATTCATAATAAGCTTTAATTAATTTTGTGACTTTTATAAATTGAATTTTTATAAATTTATTTATATATCTTTGATTTTGCCTTTCTATTTTCATTTAATACAATATATAATTTAGTTCTAATATAATTTTATTTTTTCATCAAATAAAAACTTATTTTAAAATTTTTTTACTAAAATAATCCTATTAAAATTATATATATATAATTCAATAAGAGTTGAATCCTTCTTAACCATCAAAATATTCAAACTTATTTCTTATCTTTAATATAAAATATAATAATTTGTCATGAATTTTTCAGTATAAGTATGTGTAAACACCCGGTCTAATCGGCCCATGAATTGGGGATGGATCGCGGGTGCTCGGTTTGATCGGCTTGTTGTCAAGCCCAATGATGAGAATGTGAAACTTGGACACAAGAACCAAACTTGAATCTCCAATTGGAAATGGATTTGAAAGTCTAAAAGCCTCAAAATCCTAAAATTTGGCCCAATTGTCTAAAAATAACCCAAGTCCTTTTGGCCCAGCATAGGCCCGGGCCAAAGAGGCGTCACTTTAGTGAAATGAGGCGATCGCCTCTTTGGCAACTACCGTAGAGGCGTTCGCCTCATCATAGAGGCACCACCTCTATGGTAGACCACTTACAACTGCAGCCTTAGCGGCCAAATGGTGTGGGCCCCACACCCCATACTTGATTTTACGTGAGGAAAAGACTTTTGGGGGGAAATATAAGGATATAGAGGCTCATGATGAGCTAAAAAGCCTAAGGGCATGGACAAGGGAGGAGACCCATAAGAAAAAAGAGACTATAAGAAAAAGGAGGATTGAAAAAAAGAAAAAGGAGGAAGAAGCTCTAGTATATTTTAGGTTTATTTCATTTGTTATACTACCTCATTAATCTGATCTCTTAAACTATTGCATGTAATTGTAATTTGGCACCTGTTGGATGTGTGTATTGCTTGCTTAGGATAGAATTCTAATCATTTTAAGAGTCAAATTAGCCTGTCGATGAGGCGACAAAGGTGTCGCCTCCTGTCAATGAGGCGATCGCCTCTTCACAGAGGCGATTGCCACATTGACAGGTCGATCAGTTGCTTAGTTCTTCTCCCTTTATAAGATTTTATGTAATGTTCACTTCACATGCTCTTTCTGTCTTCACGAATAATTATTTCATTGCATGATGACGATTATCTTGATTATTTGAGGATTTCTTTGGCTTGTGACGTGAAAACCCCCTTTTTAAAACATTTCTTTGTCAATATTGTTATATATGATTTCGTGTTTTGAAGGAAAGAACTAACCATATGATTATTGCATGAATTAGTTGATGATTTTCATTATTAAGTAGTCGCCTTCGTTAGCTAACCCTTTAGATTATTGCGTTTGTGTAAATGGTTTATTATTAGTTTACTTTTGGTATATGTACGGTTTATTTTCTATATATTATTTTTTTATTTTGCTTAAAAACGTTGTAATCCCTAATCCCTTTTTCCATTTGATTTTGAATGTATGGTTGTAAATTATTATTTATTTTATTTTGTTGAACGTCGGAACTCAAAAGCATAAAATCAGATTAATGTGCAAATTTGAACTTAACTGTAAAACTTGGAAAATGGATGAAGGTAAGTAGAATTTTAAATGTAAATAAAGAAATAAAAAATAATTAAAGGTAATAAAACATAAAATACAAACGGAGACCAACCATAAGATTGGATGAGCATTCAAACGCGTGTCCAACCTGGAAAATCTGCTAAGGCTGAAGTGAAAAAGATGTAGGATATAAACCAAATGAAAGAATACCAAATCTAAATGAGAAGACACACACCCGCAGCTTGTCATGAACTAGACACAAATTAGTTTAAGTAGTTCATGCTGTGTTTGTAGCATACTCTCCTAAGTATTTATATTTTATATGTGCATTAACTTAACTACATGCTTTTAGTTTGTTTCTAACAATCTCCTAAGTATGCATATAAACTAATCTGTCTTTTTTCTATAAATAGATAATCTTTTATTAAATTTCAGGGAACAATCACTTAGGAAAGACTCAAGTCTTGCAACATTCCTCCCTTAAAAAAACTAAAAAGAACAAAAGAGAAAAAAAAAAAAAAAAAAAAGGCCAAAACCGAATCCAAGAGCAAGCTAAAAAACATGAGATGGGCATCATGTTATAATTATTTTGTTAAGCCTTTATACTTCTATTGTGTTTTATTGACAATTATTGGACTTTTTTTTTTCTAATCGAAGATCAACTTCATTGGGAAAGCCTTTGAGCAGGCAATTGTGGTGCTTCATTTACTTTCAGCGGAAACTACAGAATTTTCAAATTTTGCTGCTATATAATATAAGCAAACGTTTATTGACTTTTTTTAATATATATATATATTAAAAAAAGTCAATAAACGTTTGCATATATTATATTATTTAAAATAATAACAATTGCTTTTCAAATCATTATCTGACCATTTATTAATTATATGAGATCAAGTAGGTGAACATGGTGCGCTGAGCTAATATTATTGAAAAAATTCAGCTTTAATTAATTTTGTAATTTTTATAAATTGAATTTTTATATATTTATTTATATATCTTTGATTTTGCCTTTGTATTTTGTATGTATTAATTTATTTCTTCCAATTTTCATTTAATATAATATATAATTTCATTTTTTCATCAAATAAAAACTTATTTTAAAAATGTTTTACTAAAATAATCCTATTAAAATTATATATATATATATAATTCAATAAGAGTTGAATCCTTCTTGACCATCGAAATATTCAAATTTATTTTTTTATCTTTAATAGAAAATATAATAATTTCTTGTGAATTTTTCAGTATAAATATGACAGAAACAAATACAACTTTTGCATATTTTTGTGAACCATAAAATAATCTAAATGGACATATAGAAAATAAAAAGTTGAAATTGATCACTATATTTCTTGAAAAAATGAAAAGAAAGCGAAGGATGAAACATAAATCATGGACAATTTGTGCAACTACATATACAAACAGCGTGCACGAAATTAGTTGTTTCAATTTTTTTTTTAATCCTAGTCGAAGAAAAAATTATCAAATGTTTTAGAGTTCCTGCATACTTGGTGCCAATGGATTTTTATTTAAAAGAAAAAGAAAACAATGTCGAGCCACATGCATTTAATATATTTATACCTAATAATTTTCTGCAAAGTGGTAATGAAATTTATAACTTGTATAAATTTTTTTTATTTTTCAATATAGTGTCTGTATTTTTAATATTTATTTGTATATCTTTTTTAAAAGAAATATTTTTATGTTTTCTTCATATTTTCGTTTTCATATAGAATATGCTAATGACATCATTAGGAATGAGAATGCTAATTAAATAGAAAATTCTAAATTGAACATTCTGAATGAAGTGACAATGAATTAAATTATTTATCATGTCATAAATTGATATATATTATGAATGTGAATGAACAATATATTGCTTGTGAATGAATAATATATTGCTTGTGAGAAAATAGTTCTCAAATAGTGAAAAGAAAATCTCTATATAAAGAGATTGAAATTCATTAATGAGAAGGTTAAGAAGAAGGAAAAGATAGATTACTCTTCAAATTCTTTCAATATTATAGTTTCCCAAATTCTCTCCAAACTCTCTCTAAATTCTCTTAAAATCATTCTACTATAAAATATTTTTCTTCTAATTAAATACTACTAAATTCAAGTTTAGTTCTATAACAAATTAAACAATTCAATTCTTATTTCACAACACGTTATCAGCACGAAAAACTTTGGATCAAAACAATAAGGTACATATTTCTTAATATTTAATATTTATGAATATATTATTTGATTATATATTATCATGGATGACTATGCCTTCTACTAATTTATATATATTCATATTTATATTTATTTCTTCAATCTAACTTTATATTAATTGCTATTTTTATTTGGTTTTACTAACTACACCATTGATGCAAATATTGCTAGAAATGATTTTAACCTTATGGATGACTATGCCTCTTACCACTTTATATTTATGCACATTTATTTTTTATTATTTATGTTAATGGAAGGCTATACCCCATTTTATATTAATGGACAGTTTTGCACCATATTTATACATATCGTTATGTTAACTCACTTGCTATAAATAATCATATCAATATTATTTATTAATTTTACTTTATATAATTTATTTTTCAATATATTATATTAAAAAAAAATTTTAACGGCTATATTTTTATTACCAACGGTAATATAACGATAACAAATGACTATATTTTTCATTATAAATAGACGAGCTATAAAGTTTATTTATTCATGTAAATTCATACATTTTCTCTTTCTCTCTTTACTCTAAATTATAAACATGATTTGGTATATTTATATTTGTGTTTTGATCATGACTATTATAATAGTTTTAGGAATAATTCATATGGAAGATGATTTTCTATTTGATATAATTTTAAGTATTATTGTATCATTTTTTGCAATATTCATTCATGATATAATTAATTAGTAAATTCTGATTATGTTTGATTTTTTTTAGTAGTCATCAAATTTATGAATTCTAATTGAGTTATATTTTTTTTATTAGTTATATAATGACAAATCTAGCAAAGCTTGAGTTCGTTGCTCTTGACATCACGGGAAAAAATTATATGTCTTGGATTCTAGATATAGAGATGTATCTTCAATCAATAGGGTTAATTGATACCATAAAAGAAAATAATAACACCTCATTGCAAGATAAGGCAAAGTCTATAATTTTTCTCCATCATCATCTTGATGAAGGATTAAAATGTGAATATTTAACTATCAAAGATCCCAGTGTTCTTTGGAAGGATCTAAAAGACATATATGATCATCAAAGAGATGTAATACTACCAGTAGTCACTGATGAATGGAGAGCTTTACGCTTTCAAGATTTCAAAAAAGCGAGTGACTATAATTCTGCAATGTTCAGAATAGTATCACAATTAAAATTCTGTGGACAGACAGTCACAGACGAGGATATGTTGGAGAAAACTTACTCCACATTTCATGCATCAAATGTTACATTGCAACAATAATATAGGATGCAGAGATTTAAAAAATATTATGAACTAATTTCATGCCTACTGGTAGCTAAGAAAAATAATGAACTCTTGATGAAAAATCATCAGTACCGTCCCACTGGCTCAGTAGCATTTCCAGAAGCAAATGCTACAAATTATTCCAGATATAAAAATTACAATAGCCATGGACGTGGGAGAGGTAGAGGTCGTGGACGTGGAAGAAGTCAATTCTTTGGCCGTGGTCGTGGAAATAAATATAATAATACTCCATAAAAAACTCAGACTCAACCTCAAAAGAAGTTAAAATCAGTCATCAGTGGTGTTCAAGAAAGGCCCCAACATAAGTCTGAAACTGTGTGTTTCAGATGTGGTAATAAAGGACACTGGTCATGAGTTTGTCGTACACCACCATATCTTTAACAACTTTATAAAGCATTATTGAAAGGTAAAGAAAAGGAAATAAACTTCAATGAGCATCATACTCCTGTTAATGATACAACTCATCTAGATGTTTCTAATTTTACTGATGATTTTACTGACAATGGAAATTGAGACATCTATAATTTTTTAAGTATGTTGTTATTACCTATTTTATTTTCAATTTTAAAGAATATGTTATTGTTATGTATGTTATTTTCAAATTAAATAAAATGTCATACTTTACAATTATTTTATGTTTTTACCTTAATTGATTAATTATGTGTTTATCTATTTTGAAGTTTCATATGGATTGTAGTTAATATAAAGATAATATTGAAGATCTTTGCATACCAGATAGTGGTACTACACATATTATCTTGAAAAATAGAGATTATTTCTCTGAAATAAAGCCCACAAAGGCAGTTGTAAAAATAATATCAGGTCCTGTACATCTGATTGAAGGAATTAGCAAAGCTAAATTTATGTTACCAAATGGAACAAAGTTTATAATTGATGAAGCTTTGTTTTCATCAAAATCAAGAAGAAATTTATTGAGTTTTGATGACATATATCGAAATGGGTGTGATACCCAATCCATTACTATAAATGGTAACAAATATTTAAATATAGTTACCTATGAATTAGGAAAAATACAAGTATTGGAAAGATTGCCAAAACTCCCTACTGGATTGCATTATACATATATATATGTAATTGAATCACATATTGCAGTAAAAGAAAAATCTTATGATCCTTCAACAATAAATTTATGGTATGATAGATTAGGTCATCCTGGATCAGTAATGATGCGAAGGATAATTGAAAATTCACATGGGCATCCATTGAAGGGGCAAAGAATTCCTCAATTAAATGAAATGTTATGTACAACTTGTTCTCTCAGAAAATTAATCTTGAGACCTTCACCATCTAAAATTCAGAATGAATCATCTATGTTTCTTGAAAGAATTCAAGGTGATATATGTGGGCCAATTCACCCACCATTTGGACCATTCGGATATTTTATGGTATTAATTGATGCATCTAGTAGATGGTCACATGTTTGTCTATTGTCAATTTGTAATGTTGCATTTGTAAGGTTGCTTACTGAAATTATTAAATTACGAGCACAATTCCCTGATTATACAATCAAGAGGGTAAGACTTGATAATGTTGGTGAATTTACATCTCAAGCATTCAATGATTATTGTATATCTACTGGGATCATTGTTGAGCATCATGTTGCCTATGTACATACTCAAAATGGTTTAGCTGAATCATTGATTAAACGCCTTCAGCTTATTGCTAGACCATTAATAATGAGAACAAAGCTTCCCATTTCAATTTGGCGTCATGCAATCCTACATGCTGCTTCATTAATTCACATCAGACCTAGTGCATATCATAAATACTCCCCACTATAATTGGCATTTGGTCAAGAGCCAAATATGTCATGACCCAAAACAGGGGCCATGACCGACGCTAGGGAATAGGAATTCTTTCGAATTCGGAACCCGTAGCAAGCCTAAAAATAAAATAAACATACAATAATAATAATAACAATATTTAATGCAGCGGTAATAAAAATCATAAATATTAAAATAATAATTCCCCATCTTCATTTAAATCAAATCCTCATCATTCTCATATATATAAACTCCTTAATACAATCTAGTTCATATATAATACAACATCTCTTTAAATATTTAATGACTACTGTAGTGTCTAGCTAAAATAAAACTCAAGACTCAGATAAGCAGTTTACATAAAGAAGCCAAGGCGGAAGAAATCCGACGTACAGGCCTACTACTAAGGTCTGAAGATGATGACTCTCCTGAAAAATTAATCAACGGAGGGGAGTCAGACCTCATTGAGTGAATTACTATAATATATATACATTCATACTAAATGACAATGCATACAATCAATAGTATATATCTAATATGTATATATACAGGCAAATACACACAGATGCAATCAAAATCATTTTTATATATTTTTATTTAAAATCATTGTTCATGAAGGATCAAATAGAACCCTAGAATATCGCAACCTCGAACAGTGTTAGACAAAACTCTATCCATACATGCTCACTTATTCTAAATATATCCACTTAATCCATTTAGACAGTAGACTGGCCCCGAGACACTAAGTCAACCGAGCTCTAGCAGTTTGACTGTTAGTGTGATTGGCTCCGAGACACTTGGTCAATCGAGCTCCAGCAATCACACCTCCAAACCATATCTCACACATCAAATAATCATACCCAATCAATATCCATAAATAGTTAGTAATATAACCTAAATGCTATAAGCGTACCGGTACGTACTCAGTCCTAGTACTGCCCACTAGGTAGCAGGTTCTATTGATATCCTTCATTAATAAATATAAAACATTCATTCACAAATAAATGATGCATGAATTTAAATAAAATAACAATATAAACCATGTATATACTGGAAATATACAAAAAATAAACCAGGTATATTTCGAGTATATATACGTCAAATAAATCCAATCAAATTACAGATTAAGCTAGAAATATATTTAAAAACATTTTTAAATATAATTTATTAATAAAACATGCATATGATTCAATATATATATACCAAAAATAAACCAAAAATAAACCAAAAGTAAACTAAAAATAAACTTAAATACTAATCAAATTATTTATGCATATTTAATTAAAATAAAACATATATTTCTAAATCATGCACCCTAAAGCATATATATATAAAATAGTAACTCACACTTAGTGCGCTCCTCGAGATGGGTCCGACGGGCCTGGTCCATTAGGCCTCGGTCTCAGCGCAACTAGGCAAACAATAACGACAGAAATCAGAATAAACCTAACAGAAAATCCTAGAACTCAATCTAGAATATTAGACACAGAAACAAAATTAGGGTTCGACCGGATATCATGTTTTACGAGAATTCTACCAAAAATTCAGCAGAACCTCCCCTGTAAAACGGACATCTCTCTGCTCAAAGAGTAGAGCTGACCCTGCAAAGAAACACACTTCGAAAAACAGGCACAATAACTCATCCACAATCCCTCGGTCGGACTCCAAACTACACTCTACCGACCGGGGTCCACAATTCATGGAATAATTTCAGAAATACCAAAAATACCCTTATAACATAGAAATTCGTTTTATAAGTAGAAATTACATAATTAGCCGTAAAACACAGTAAAAACCGGTAAAAACTCATTTTATTAGAAAAAGCATATATTATATATAATTGAAAATAATTCACGAAAAAATAGTTTTAATTAATTAAAAATACTAAATAATTTTTAGAAATCATTTTTATACCTTAAATAACTATTAAAAGCGATTAAATTATATTTTTAGCCAATTTTGGGTAAAATTATCAAAATACCCCTATATATATAAGTATACTAAAATTACTTCAAAAATTCACCAAAAATAATATAATTATCCAAAATTAATTTTCTCAACATATTTATCAATAATATCAATAATTAAACTCAATTAACAAATTAATTTCAATTAAAAACACAATTAACCCTATTTTTCAAAAATTCCATAAACTAATTAAATTCAAAATAAATACATAGAAATTCATAAAAATTCCAAATAAATTCCTATAATTCATTTCAACACCTATATTTACCATAAAACACAATTTCGTAATTTAATTAATTAATTTCCGAAAATTAGAAAATAATATTAAAATATTCAAAAATACCCAAAAATCAAAATAATTCCCAAAAATTCCAAAAAAATTCAAACATGAATATTAAGCTAAGGAGAACAACATTTGTGAAGGAATTTTTCATGAATCAATCAAATTTAAGTTCAAAAAAAAATCAAGAACCCTAATAGGCTGAATTCGAAAAATCAAAACCTAAGCAAATCAAGACCATTTTAAGTGAAAAAAAGCTTGGAATCACACTCATCGGAGCTCAATAAGAAGAAAGAGATCGGCGGTGTCGAAAACGGTGGCCGAAAACATCGTGAATGACGTTGCTCCCACTTTCGGCTTCTCCGGCCAAAATCGACCTCCAGACGCCGGAAACGGCTGTAACAGGCGGCGGGGAAGGCTGGGGAAGGAGGTGGCACGTCGGACGGCACACCAACGGAAAGGAAACGGTGGTAGCAGCGGCGGACGGTGAGGGGAAACGGTCGGGGATGTTGAAGAAGGGATAATGGCAGTTTTGTAATTATTTCACACTTTATTTTTTATTTTAATATTAAATGTATATATGTATATATATATACTTAATACTCTATATTAAAATAATATTAAATTACACACATTAAATATACACCACACACATATAATTTAATATTTTAAAATTTAATAATAAATAAAAATAATTAAATAACAATAAAACTAATAAATAAATAATAAAATATTAGGGTAATTAATTAAACCCTAATTAAATAAATAAATAAATACACATATACACGTTATCTAGTATTTTAAAAACATGTATGAGTTCATACAAATCCGTAAATCTATTTAAAATAATTAATAGTAAATTATTTACGTGAAAATTTCTCCGAAAATGCAAGTCCCGGGAAAATTTTACATAAAGCACTTAAAATAATAATAAATAATTAAAAATTCAATTTTAATTAAATAAAAGCTCATGAAATATCAATATTATATAATAGAATTATTAACACTGCATATCCCGATATAGTGTAAAAATGTTTAAAAACACGGGATATTACAAAATATTTCCCATCTCAGAATTTTTGATTGTGCAGTATATGTACCCATTGCACCACCTCAGCGCACAAAAATGGGTCCTCAATGAAGATTGGGAATTTATGTTGGGTTTGAAACACTCTCGATTATTAGATATCTTGAACCTTTAACTGGTGATGTTTTTATAGCACGTTTTGCTGATTGCCAATTCAATGAGGTTATTTTCCCAACATTAGGAAAAGGGGAGAAAGAAGGAAAAATGGATATTTCATGGAATGAACCATCATTATTGCATTTGGATTCTTATACAAAATAATTTGAATTAGAAGTGCAAAAGATTGTGCACTTACAAGCAATTGCAAATCAATTGCCAGATGCATTTACTGATACAAAAAGAGTGACTAAATCATATATACCAGCAGCCAATGCTCCTGCTCGTATTGAAATTCCAGAAATAAAATCTAAGGGTAAAGACACTTATGAGTCTAAAACACGCCAGAAGCGTGGAAGACCAATTGGTTTTAAAGATAAAAATCCTCGAAAGAGAAAGGGAGTAGATACTCATATTGATAGCGAGGAAAATATCCCTGAAGAAATAGAAAATAAAGAAAGTCATGAAACATTTTCATATACTGTTGCATGTGAAATCATAAATGACAAAGATGATCCTGAACCAAAATCAGTCATGGAATGTCAAAATAGGCATGATTGGATAAAATGGAAAGATGTTATACAGGCTGAATTGGACTTACTAAACAAGCGAAATGTTTTTGGGCCAATTATTCCTATGCCTAAGATTGTGAAACCTATAGGATACAAGTGGGTCTTTGTATGAAAGAGAAATGAGAAAAATGAAATAATAAGGTACAAAGCTAGACTTATAGCTCAAGGTTTTTCACAAAGGCCGGGAATTGATTATAATGAAACGTATTCTCCTGCTATGGATGCAATTACATTCAGGTATCTAATTAGCCTAGTAGTTTCTAAGAAATTAAAAATGCGTCTTATGAATGTTGTAACTGCTTATTTGTACGGATCACTTGATAATGACATTTATATGAAAATCCCTGAAGGATTTAAAATGCCTGAAGCATTAAGTACAAAACCCAAAAAAATGTATTCGATCAAGCTCTAGAGATCTTTATATGGGTTAAAACAGTCTGGGCGCATGTGGTATAATCGTTTAAGCGATTATTTGATTAATAAAGGATATGTGAGTAATATTATCTGCCCATGCGTTTTTATTAAGAAAATAATATTCGGATTTATGATTATAGCTGTATATGTTGATGATTTGAATATCATTGCAACAGAAAATGAGATCCATGAAGCAACAGTATACTTAAAGGAAGAATTTGAAATGAAATATCTTAGAAAAATCAAGTATTGCCTTGGTTTACAAATTGAGCAAATGCATAATGGGATATTCGTGCATCAATCAAATTACACAGAAAAGATCTTGAAACGCTTTAATATGGATAAAGCAAATCCTTTAAGTACTCCAATGGTCATCAGATCACTTAATATTGAGACTTATCCATTTCGACCCTGTGAAGAAAATGAAAAAATTCTTGGTTATGAATTTCCATATCTTAGTGCCATTGGAGCACTAATGTATCTTGCTAATTTTACTAGACCTGACATTTCTTTTGCAGTCAATTTATTAGCAAGGTTTAGTTCAGCTCCAACAAAAAGGTATTAGAAAGTGGTCAAACATATACTTCAATACCTTCGAGGAAATGTTGATTTGGGTTTATTTTATTTTAACAATTCAAAACAAGAATTGATTGGTTATGCAGATGCAGGGCATTTATCTGATCCTCATAAAGTGAAATCTCAAACAGGCTATATGTTCACAAATAACGGAACTGCAATTTCTTGGCGTTCCCAGAAATAAACGCTTGTCACTACTTCTTCAATTCATTCTGAGATTATTGCACTACATCAAGCAAGTAGAGAGTGTCTATGGATTAGATCAATGACACATCATATTAAAGAATCTTGTGGTTTTCCAATCAATAAAAGTCCAACAATTTTGTATGAAGATAATGCAACATGCATTGCATAGTTAAGGGAAGGATATATCAAAAGTGATAGAACCAAATATATACCTCCAAGATTCTTTTCATTCACTCAAGAGCTAATAAAAGACAATCATATAGATATCAAGTATATTTAATCAAGCAATAATTCAGCTGATCTTTTCACAAAGGCGCTTCCAACTACAATCTTTAGAAGACACGTTCACGATATTGGAATGCGACATCTGCATACTATGTGAATGAAGATTATACATATCAACTTGAGGGGGAGAAAATCATACACTGTACTCTTTTTCCTTAAGCTAAAGTTTTTCCCACTAGGTTTTATTTAGCAAGGTTTTAACGAGGCAATTACAAAATATTGTTATTTAAGGGGGAGTATTATGAATGTGAATGAACAATATATTGCTTGTGAATGAACAAAAATTGCTTGTGAGAAAATAGTTCTCAAATAGTGAAAAGAAAATCTCTTATAAAGAGATTGAAATTCATTAATGAGAAGGTTAAAAAGAAGGAAAAGATAGATTACTCTCCAAATTTTATCAATATTATAGTTCTCCAAATTCTCTCCAAACTCTCTCTAAATTCTTTTAAAATCATTCTATTATAATATATTTTTCTTCTAATTAAATACTACTAAATTCAAGTTTAGTTCTATAACAAATTAAGCAATTCAATTCTTATTTCACAATAATATAGTATATTTCTATTTTTTTTTTGTTCTAACATTATTTTTAATGATAATGAATATTACTAATTATTAAAAATAGATTTTGACTTCAAACCTAATTTATGTTTATAAATCAATCTTTATAACTTTTATATTTATAAATTGAACCCTAGTTAGGTTTATTTTTAAAGCGAAAAACAAATGTAAACACAAGTAATAAAGTTGTTGGCTCTACTTTTATTACTTACGGCAAAAAATGTAAAACAATTCTGACCAAAGATAGTAATTCTTTTGTACTAGATTTTTTCTTTTTTCTTTTTTAAACAAATCTATTAATTTTTCTTAATATAATAATTAATTAGATCATGAACGGTAAACAACTTGAATTTTTTTTTTTTAATTCTTTTGAGACTTGTGTATTAAGATCTATCTAATTAGAATTTTAAAATAATTATATTAATGTGATTGTCGAATATCTAAAATATCAAATCCAATCATATTTATATTAATTATACACATTGATATATAAATTTAGATGATTAAATTTAAAGAATTTAGAGATTATTTCTTACATTTTTTATATTTCTTTAATTAATTAGTGAATTTATTTTATTCTCCGTCGATATAATATCTTAAATTATTATATTTTGATTGTTTATTAATTGTTTTGAAGTAAATTTGGTCGTTCAACGCGTTTATGCATTGGACACGAGCTTTCCTACTAGAAAGGATACATTCATTTGAATTCTGAAAGTCAAAGTCGAAAGCTTTCCTAGAAGGTGTGGGCAATCTGTATCTTGCCGTTGATCAACGAAAATGCTTAAACAAGGGACAAATGAATAATAATACTACTATTAATAATAATAATAACAGTAATAAAACTGTTGAAATCAACTGGTATAAACTATTTTCGTATGAATGACGTTTTTGATTTGAACTATAATATATGCAAAATTTTTATGCTTCTATTCATATAAAATTGGATTATTTTGAGCTCAATAGATTCTAGATATAAATGTGTTAGATGAAAGAAAAAAAAATTATCTCCCATTTTTTCTTATTTGTGTATTCATTTATTTTTTAAAAAATTATTCTTACATTGACTTTCACTACCTCTTTGGAAAAAAATAATTAGGGAAGATTTAGGAAGGTGAGGTTGAATATTCGTTTTAAAATTGTTTTGAGAAAAAAAGTAATATGATAAATGGTAGATTAATCATTTTATACTGCTTGAAAAATTGCATAGGCAATAACTGAAAAAACAAATATTATAATGAAAACATTTTAAAGCTCACAACATTTTATCTTTTAAATTAAGGGGCATTTGGTTTAGTTGATTGAAGTAACTGGTTGAAAATTTTCCTTAATCAACTATAATTTGTGTTTGGTAAAACTCTAAAATTAGTAGCTGATAGCTGATTTTATTTAAAATAGCTACTAATTTGATAAGCTATATTTTAAATTTTTTTTCCATTAGTTGAAAGCTAATTTGTATTTATTTAGACTATTTTACCCTTATTAAAAAATAACTTTATTTAAATTTAAATTAAATGTATGTAATTAATTTTTTTATTGTTCATAATTAAATAAATATTATCATAAATTATAATTAAATAACAATTATTATATTTATACCTATAATTATTTTTTTGAAAAATTATACAATAATATTTATATTTTAAAATTTATTTTTAAATATTTTATATTAATTATT
Source organism: Mallotus nudiflorus (assembly GCA_947683625.1). Lineage (NCBI taxonomy): Eukaryota > Viridiplantae > Streptophyta > Magnoliopsida > Malpighiales > Euphorbiaceae > Mallotus > Mallotus nudiflorus. The sequence goes on along the minus strand of CANTUR010000286.1, from coordinate 1,687,286 downwards.
TTAATATATATAAACTAAAGACTATATATATATATATATATATAGCTAAAAAATATTATGAAAAGTATATAGAATTATATTCACAAATAAATTATATTTTTAATGGTTATTTTACATACAAACAGTAAAAATTAATAAAATTTTATCAAATACTTCATATTTATCAGCTAACATTTACTCGCTATCAGTTGTTGTAAGCTGTTAAACCAAACAAGATAAGATACGGAAAATTTTAAGAGATTTGAAAACTTTTGAAAACTGTCTTTGCTATAATTATATTTTTAATTGTATTTTATTTTAAATTTATTTTTTTAAAATGTATATAAACATGAATGATGCTTAATTTAGGATGGGGATTTTCTCTTCTAATTTTTTATCGTTCATTTTAATTATTTAACACATGTATAATATTAATATTCTATTTAAAAAAAATAAGAATTAGGATTACATTTTTTTCATTCTTAATTAATAATTTATATACCTATTAAATAATTAAAATAAATTGTAGACAATTTTTTATCTTGTCTCTACCAGCTATCTTACAATTTTTAAGTTAGTAATTTTAAATATAATTTTATTAATTATGGATGTCAATTTAGTGTAATATAAAACCATGGTTACCCAACAACCATCGTTAGCTAGGAGGGCCCTGTATTTATATATACAATTTTATTAAATTATTTAATATTAGAATTTTTACTATTTTTATAATTTTATCTGTATTTAATTGAATTAATCATAATTTTTATCATAATTTTTTTAATTAATATACAATATAAATAAGTCTTTTTTTTAATTAATATACAAAATACACCTATGGTCAGTACTGAAAACACTCATTTAATGACTTTTTTTTTTTTTTTATTAACAGGAAATTCATATGATTTGATAGATGGCGGGCAACCATCAATAGAGGACTTTTAATACTGATATTTTAGAAAAACAAAATTTTGGCAAACTTTATATAGCCTCGTTCACCTCAAGGTTTTCTAATTGTTCCGTCTAACTAATTACTATATATTTCTTTCTCTGTGTTTTCATCTTTGGAAGATTTGTATTAGTTATTTTCTTGACATGCTTCCTGCAGAGTTGAGATCTATATTGGTGCCATTGGTGCCAACGGCCAAAGCAAAGGTACAAGAAGCGTCATCATCTCGATGCACTTATGATGTGTTCTTGAGTTTTAGAGGTGAGGACACTCGCAAGAATTTCACTGATCATCTCTACACAGCTCTATTTCAAGCAGGAATTCACACCTTCAGAGATGATAATGAGCTCGAGAGAGGTGAAAACATCGAGTCAGAAATCATGAGAGCAATGCAAGAATCTAGAATTTCGATAGTGGTGCTGTCCAAAAACTATGCGTCTTCAAGATGGTGTCTGGATGAACTTGAGGTGATCATGGAACGAAGGAGAAGTGTTGGGCACATTGTGATGCCAGTTTTCTATGATGTGGATCCATCCCATGTCTCAGAACTCAGTCATACATTTGCTGAAGCTTTTGCTGGCCATGAAAGGTGCTTCCAGGAAAAGGTTGAGGGATGGAGAGCAGCTGTTAGAGAAGTTGCAGAACTTGGAGGATTTGTTTTAGAAGACAGGTAACATATTATATATATCCCTCAATTCATTTGTTGATTTTCTTTTATCAATTGTTTCTTGAATTCTTTTTTTTCAGAAACTCAATTGTCTGTCAACAATTAATTTTGCCATCGCATTCATAATATATAATGACTAAAATAAAAGATGTTCAAGAAATTTAACTAAAATCATCATGTTCCAACCTTAGCACAAGAATGTTGCTTGGCTATGATTTTACTTTGTTTTTTTAATATGCAGAGGATTTTATTAATAATAATCCAGAAAAATTTAGCATGATGATGCCAACTTAGAGAGTTCTTGAATTCTTTATATTTTGGTTCACATCTGATGCGAGAATAATAATTTGTGTACTTCACAAAATATTTTGGCTGTTTCATTATTTGTGCAAAGCACTCATTTGCCTTCTTTTCTTTGGTTTTTATGACTTTGGTTAGGTATGAGGCTCAGTTCATCCAAAATATAGTGAAAGAGGTTAGGATTAAACTGAATCGCAAGGTTTTGAATCTGCCCTTCTGCTTGGTTGGAATAGATTTCGATGTTATAAGGATTAATATGTGGTTACAAGACGAGTCCATCAACTCCAGAATCATGTTCATTTATGGCATTGGCGGGATTGGGAAAACAACCATTGCGAAGACCGTTTACAACTTGAACTGCGAGAATTTTGCAGGAAGAAGCTTTCTTGCAAACATTAGAGAAACTTCAGAACAGCCCAATGGCCTGCTTCACTTGCAAAGACAGCTTCTGTCAGAAATCCTAAAACAGCATCCCATCAAGGTGCATAATGTCGACGAAGGCATTATTAAGGTCAAGGAAGCTATATGTTGCAGGAAAGTTCTTATTGTTCTTGATGATGTGGATCAAATTGACCAACTCAGTGCCATTATTGGATTGCAGAAATGGTTGTTCCCGGGAAGTAAAATCATCATAACAACTAGATTCGCAAGTTTGCTTAATGTTAACTATGATGGCTCTTTGATGCTTAAAATTTCAGAGCTAGATGATGATTCATCAATTCAGTTGTTTTGTTGGCATGCATTTGGCCAGTATGAACCTCCTGAAGGTTTTGAGAAGCTGTCTAAAAGTGTAGTAAAATACTGCAATGGACTGCCTTTGGCCCTTCAAGTTCTGGGCTCTGCGCTTCGTCGAAAAAGTGCTGATATATGGGAGAGTGAGTTAAAAAAATTGGAAGCAATCCCTGATGGCAACATTCAGAGGATTCTCAGAATAAGTTATGACTCTCTTCAAGACAATCATGACAAAAGTTTGTTCCTCGACATTGCTTGCTTTTTTGTGGGAAAGGATAAGGATTATGCTGTCAAAATTTTAGATGATTGCGGTTTCTACACAATCGTTGGACTTCAGAATCTCATAGATCGATGTCTAGTAACTATTAATGAACACAGGCAGATAGTGATGAATCAGTTAGTTAGAGACATGGGAAGAGAAATTGTTCGCCTTGAATCACCCGATGATCCTGGAAAACGCAGTAGACTATGGCATCCCAAGGATGTTCTCAGTGTCTTGAAAGAAGATACTGTAAGAGATATACAACTTCCAAGCATATATACACACACTTACCTTTTTGCTTGATCATAATTCTTAAGAATCTGATGAAGTTTTTGTTAAAGCAGGGCACAGAAACTGTTAAGGCTCTTTCATTCAATCCATTTTCATCACCAGATGAACATGCTGGAACGACTTATTCTAGATCGAAGGATGTAGTCCTTAAAACAGAAGCATTTGCAAAGTTGCAGAGACTGAAATTACTCCAACTCAGGAATGCAAAACTCGAAGGAGGCTATGAAGATTTCCCTAAAAACTTGATATGGTGGAGTTGGTGTGGATTTTCTTTGAATTCTCTGCCAACCAGTCTTTACCTAGACAAGCTAGCTGTCCTTGACATGCGCTATAGCAGCCTCAAATATCTTTGGTGGAAAAAAACCAGGGTATGGTGCTTAATTTCGTCTTTGAAATTCAATAGAAACTAATTTATTTTACTGGTTGATTGATTTATCCATTGCTTCATTTTCAGTCTCTTCCAAGCCTGAAAATCCTTAATCTCAGCCATTCACATTCTTTAGTTATGACTCCCAACTTTGAAGGACTCCCCAATCTCGAGAGATTGATACTCGAAGATTGCATAAGCTTAACTGAGATTGATGAATCCATTGAAGTCCTTGAAAGAATAGCTGTACTGAATCTGAGAGATTGCAAGTATCTCAAGAAGCTTCCAAGGAAAATTTCAAGGTTAAAATCACTTGAGGAACTGGTTTTGTCTGGTTGCTTAGAGCTGGATGAGCTACCTAAAGATGTAGCAGAAATGAATTTGAAAGTGCTCGTTGTGGATGGTGCTTCACTTAATGAAGTGGATGCAACAAAAACCAATGAGTTAGCAGCATCATGGGATTCAACCTTCTATTCTTGGTTGTCACCAAGAAAAGTTGCAAAATCCATGAAATTTTCATTCACATTTTTACCAAGGTCTTTGATAAGTCTAAGCCTCGCTAATTGCAATCTATCAGATGATCACATTCCCAAAGATCTCAGCATGCTACCATCACTTCAACATTTGAACCTGAGTGGTAACCCGGTTTGTGCTGTACCAGAAAGCATTAACAGCCTTACTTTGCTGCGCTCCCTTGCGTTAAACCACTGTGAAAGGCTACATTTTCTTCCACAGCTTCCACCAAGTGTGAAGGAATTGAATGTGAACTTTTGTACAGCACTTGAAAGGATCACATATTTACCTAACTTGCACAGAAGATTGGCTTTCAGGTCTGATGGTTGTGAAAAGCTAGTTGAGATTGAAGGCGCATTCAAATTACAACCAATAAGGGACATTGATGTCGAAATGATCAATGCTCTGTGCTTATTCAATTTGGAATCAGTGGAAAGCATTCAGGGACAAATGGTCAATTGCCTGACTGGAACTTTAAGAACAACTCCACTCCAGGTTCTGTCCATCTCTGATATTAGTTTCATTTTGAGTATTTATGCTGGAAATTTCTTATGTCTTTCGGCATATGTGTCATGTACAGGTCTTGCATGAATGTGGCATATTCAGTATTTATCTTCCAGGAAATGAAATTCCAAGATGGTACCATCTTCAATGGACAGGACGTTCATTTTCTTTCAGAGTGCCACATGTCCAGGAGCACAAGATTATTGGGTTGAATTTGTGCATCGTATATGCCTCGGATGGATCTGGAAATATGCATTCGAAGGACAAGCTTTTATTTGACTCTACCTTTGCTCATATCAAGAACGAAGCTAATGGTCTGTCCTGGAACTACAGCCCAACATTCTTTCAGATTCCAGAAGAGAATACATGTAATCTATGGTTAAGCCATTGGACTGCAGATAATTTCAAGGGCGGAGACGAAGTGTTTGTAGGAGTAAATATGCCTTCGGGCATCCAAATTAAAAGGGTTGGTGTTCATTTTGTATATGAGGAGGAAAATGATAATAGTAGCCAAAGCCAATCAATCAGATGCTCTCCTTCCTATCAACTTCTGAACAATGCAGATGTGTCAGCGTTCCGACACCGGACGGGATATATTCTCAGCCATAGTAATCAGAACTGTGACCTGCGGAGACTCCGTTGGGAAAGGCGTTGTGACAATCTTAAGTCTTCCAGCCCTCAGTTGACTTCCCTGATCAATACTCTCGATAAGTTTTACCAGTACATATCCAACTCACTGTGAAAAGGAACCTTTTTTTTTTTTTAAAAAAAATGAATTTCTATTTGAATGACAAGGCTGTGCTGTTTGCTGATATTGTAACTTGTTTTTCTAGTCTTCTTTACTCGCGAAGAAAATATATAGGAACAACATTGAAATCCCATTGTTAGGAGAGTGTGTTTGGAACGAGTGATAGTTGGGAGAGTATTCCAAATGCACTAATAGCATGAATTAATTAATTTGAGTGTATAGTAAATGCCTGGAAATTGAGCTTCCGAAAGGGATTACAAACACACTAAAAGCATGAACTAACTAATTTGCGTATAGTAAGTTCATGTTATTAGTGTGCATGTACATGTGTAGGTATATACACATTCGTAACAGAGTTATATATATAGTACACACTTACCTAACTATATTATCACTCATTTCAAATATATTAATAGTATGAACTAATTCCTCTCCTTACTTTTTCCACGGTTTCATTTCATGCTAGAAAGAAATCTTCGCATTACAAATCTGCCAAAGCTGAAATCAACATGTAAGAGATTAACATAATGCAAGAGTACACAATGTTGTGATACATAAAAAATGGGCAACATGTTGGAATAAGTAAAACTTAAATTATTAATATCAGTAAAGTAAAGTTTTTGTTATGTCAATAGTTGTCGCACCATGTAGCGCGATTGATCAACAATAATAAACATGTTTTAATTCAAAACCCAATTCTTAATCTAGAGAATAAGTACAACAAAAAACTTTAATTTTGATGATAAATTTAATAAGGTGAGAAAAATCTCTAAAATAAATCCTAAAACATATATTTATATATTAGATATAACATGGGTACAATAAAAAATAAAATAATATTTCAAAATAGTTGAAGCACTCACCATCAAAACATAAACATTTCAGACATGAACAACCATAAATATGAACAAGAACAAGAGAAAAACAGAGCCGAATTTTAACACTAAAATTTCTCTCTAACCATCCATATTTTTCCATACACACTTGTCCTTACATTTATACAAGCTTAATATAAAATAAAATTACAGACATAAACAATGTTTTAATTCAAGTTCAACCATATGTTTTGGCTCCTAAACAAAAAATCTTAATACTAATCATTACAACAACTTTACTTCCAAATTTAAGAATACATTCAATTCTCTCCATGGCTAAATTCCCTCCCATTTGATCTTCATTTGCTATTCACCCATATTGTATTTCTAGCCCATACGTACATACAAAATGCAAAACATATCAACTTTAGAGTGTTTAGAAAAGTCTCATCTCTAATAAAAGCAACCAAAATAAAGAAAATTCATGTGATTTAAAAAATACTATTCGTTGGGCATAGCCATGTCCGAATAGATGCATAGCTGTGTGCATCTGATGCTTAAAATCTTGCTCTCAGGCATAGGCGCAAGTGAGAAGGCGCACAACCGTGTGTAAGTGATGTAGTGGAAGCCTAAGATAACTGGATAAATGTCACTTGCCATTGATTCGCGCACAAATGGTCGTTAAATAACCTTCTATAACCTATTGATTCATTGAGAATACTAAGAAATAGACATCAATATTCGTTAATTCATACAAAGGAATACTGAAAATTGGAAGACAATAGAACTTTCATTAACAATTCAACAAAATTGTCTAAAACAACTCAAAATAACATATAAATACTGTTTGGGAAAAATCCTAAAAAGAAAGGGAAAAAAACTCAACAAAACGCTAAACAAAAAAACACAAAACTTCAAATTGAAATTTAAGGTCCTAAACGATGGATTTTGGGCCCAAGTTCATTATGGTTTAGGAGAATCCATTAAGAGCTCTGAATTAGCTTCAATTTGAAATATTATAGGCCTCGTGATTCAATCAGGCCTAAAAGTTAGAACAATTTAAAGACCGACTGTGCATCTTGTCTTTCTTCCCAAAATCCAAGCTTCCCAAATATGCCAGGGTTGTCTGGTCCGCCTCACTAAGCCTTGATTATTGACCTTGCTTTGCTCATAATCAAGCACAGTCATGCCATATACTCATATAGCTGTGAGCAATCTTTAGGGCTTGAATGACTCCATATCAGTGACCTTCACCTATAAAGAACTCATCTTTAAGTTATCTTCTAAATACCCAAGAATCATATCTGGCTAGAACAAGGCAAGATCAACAACATTGAAGGTCTTCAAAATTCTCATCCAAGCTAACAAGTAAACTATATAAGTATTATTAACGATCTTCCTAACAATCAGATATGGTTTATACTTCCTTTATGGGGGCTTACTATAGCCACCTTACATTTGAGCCTTACTAACGAATATCATCATTTCATCTCCAACATCAAACACCTTAGGTCATCTATGCTTGTCTACCTCCATCTTGTACTTTGCATTAGCATTTTCTAATTTGTTCTTGACATTAGTTTAGTCCTCTTGCACTTGCTTTGCCAAATCACTAGTTGCTACAGTAAGACCAGGTACCTTTGGCATCTTCACCAAATCCAAAGGGACATTCTATGTATACAATGGAAAATGGAGATCTACCAGTCGCACTATGAATAACGTTATTATAGGCAAACTCCAATTGTGCTATGACAAAATCCCATTGCTTTGGCCTATCCATGCAAATATTCTGAATAAGATTATCCAAAGTCCTATTAACTACCTCTATCTGCCCATCTATTTATGGATATGTTATACTATTGAGGTTCAACGATGAGTTAAATAAACTCTAAAGAGTCATCCAAAAGTGACTAAGGAACTTAGTGTCACAATTATATGTAATAGTCTTTGGCACTCCATGTAACCTTATAACCCTTTTAAAGAATAGTTTGGTTATAGAAGATGCAGTTGCAATCTTAGATGGCAAGAAATGTGCCATGTTGGAAAACTTGTCAACCACAACAAACATATAATCCATACCTCATTAAGTTAGCGATAAACCCAACAAGAAGTCCATAGAAATATCTTCCCATATAGCTTTAGGAACTAGTAATGGCATATACAATCTTGTATTTTATGTTTGCCCATTTTCCATTTGACACACATAGCACCTAGTCATAATGTTTGCATATCCCTCTGCAATCTAGGCCAATAGTATCGCTCTTTTACAACTTTAAGGATTTTGTCTCTTCTAAAATGTCTTGCCAAGCCTCCTCCATGCAAATCTCTAATGACCTTCTCACAAAGTGACATGCAAGGAAGATAAAGTTGACCGCTCTTCATGAGAAAACCATCATGCATATAAAAAATTTCACATGGTACTTAATCATACAACTAGCCTAAATCTATTTAAAATCATCATTTTTCACATATAACTCTTTCAAAACCCACTATCTCCGAACTCAAGGTTCTTATTAAAGCCACTCATCGACTCAATATAGCTACCACCCTATTTTGCTACCCTAACTTATGGACAAGCTTATAAGGAAATTTCTTTATATAAGCCGACTACTTAGCATGCATATCACTCATAATTTGCTTTTGCATGCTCAAGTACTTCAAAACATGATGATCAATACAAAGAAAAACTCTTTGGCTATTAGATAATGCTCCTAAATTTTTAAAGCCCTCACAACAACATAAAATTATTTATCATAGGTAGCCTATTTACCCCTAGCTTTAAATAATTTCTCACTAAAGAAAGCTACCAACATCTTTTCTTGGGATAAGACATCCCTTATACCTACTCCATTAGCATCACACTCCACTTCAAACAACTTATCAAAATTTGGTAATGCTAAGACAAGAGTTGTGCTAAACTTCTCTCTCTTGCTCCTCACCCTATTGGAACCTCCTTTAATTCAAACATTCAGTAATAGGTGCTATAATGCTATTGAAATATGTAATGAACCTCCTATGAAATATTGTTGTCACTTACATTCTTTAGAGAAGGACATTCCCTAATAGCTTTCATTTTCTCTTCATCTATTTTAATCCCCTATCTACTCACCACTTAACTAAGAAATAACAAACTTTCTTTCATAAAAATATATTTTTCAAGTTTGCATATAATTTATTTTTTTCAACACCTTAAACACGTTCTTAAGGTATCCTATATGCTCCTCTTTCGATTTACTATGAATTAAAATATTATCAAAATAAAACAACTATAAATTTACCTAAGAAATGTTGTAGTATCTGATTTATAAGTTACATAAAAGTACTAGGACCATTGGTTAGCCTAAAAGGCATAACTAACCATTCATATAACCCATCCCTTTTCTTGAATGTCATCTTCCACTCATCACCTGGACGAATTTTGATATGATGATAGCAACTCCTAAAGTCAATCTTGCTAAACACAATTGCTCTACTCAACTGATCAAGTATATCATCCAACCTTGGGATAGAAAATTTGTATTCAATAGTGATTTTATTGATTGCCCTACTATTAACACACATTTTCCAACTCTCATCCTTATTAGGCATCTATACAGCTAAAACTACACATGGGCTAATACTAGCTTGAATATACCCCTTATTAACTCTTCTATCTTCTTCCTTAAGATCTCATTCTTCTTGGGACTCATCCTATAGTGAGCTAAATTAGAAAGAGCAGTACTAGGAATCAAATCTATATGGTGATGTATATCACATATATGAAGTAACTCTATAGGAATATCCTCAAGAATCATATAATCAAACTCCTTTAATATAGTCTACACCTTTACCATAATTTGATCCCTAACTAAATCTCTGTTTTCTTCCTTTCCTTTTACCACTATCAAATGCACTTCTCAAGTCTCCTTACAATTTTCCATAAATGAAGATAGGCCATACACAATGGTCAAAAAGTTCCTTCCTTGTCTTTTTAAAGCTTTGGGTTGATTCTTCTTAGTAAAAGGCATTAGTGTGTATCTTATTCCATCTTTCTCCAATTGATACATATTACTCCTACCAAAGTTTTTAGCACCCACATCATACTACCAATGACGCCTAAACAAACTATGGCAAGCATCCATATCCACCATATCATAATACACCTCATCATTATACTTAGCAATAGAGAATGATACCTTGCAATATTTACTCACCCTAATACCACTAACTTCTTTAATCTATCCAATAGTATAAGGGCTAGGATAAGTTTCTGCCATTAATTGTAGCCTCTCTACAACATCTTTAATTATTATATTCTTGACATAGTGGAAGCCTAGAATAAAAAAGATAAATATTATAAGCCATTGAATCACTCACGATTGACCATCTAGCAACTTTCTATAACCTATTGATTTGCGCACAAATACTAGGAAATAGGCATCCAAGAATTTACTGATTTATAAAGACTATTGAATTTGGGAGAAAAATAATAATTTTGTTTAATGAATTCATTCAAAGTTGTCTCAAAAAAACTCAAAGAGATGAATAAATAATGTTTATGGAAAAAATCCTAGCTGAAACAATGCAAAAAGAAAAAATACCCCTAAAAATAACATAAAAGTTTAAACTAAAATATAAAGCCCTAAACAATGGAATTTGGGCCTGAAGCTAGGATGTTATAACTATAGTAGCACCCATTGTAGAGCTTTGAACTAGCTTTATTTTGATATATTATGGGCCTTGCAATTCCTTTAGACCTGTAGTTCCTTTAGACCTAGAAGTTAGAGCCATTAGAAGCTTAGGTGCGCACTCTCCTTTTGTCAAGTCCATCCATGAATGCCAATGCAATCTGGTCCACATCAATTCTCCTAACCCCTCACTATCAATAATAAGCTCACATAAACTCCCTTTTATAGTACACCACACTTAATGTGAAAGAGTTTATGGTGGTAAGTTTCATCACCACACTTTATAGATATCATGAGCTTCCTCACCATACAAGTGTACTCTTCTTGCTTATAATCCTTATAGTCATCATCCTCAATAGGTCTATATACCTTATCTTTTAAAACATCATCATCCTTCTTAATTATATTTACTACCTTTTGTTTAGGAAATTCATTGGAATGATGGCCAGCCTTTCCATATCTATAGCACTTAGCATTGAAAGTTTTTGTATAAGGATTATTATTTTTGGCAGGTATGAAAGTATTACCCTTATCTCATTTTATTGCCACACCTTTCCTTTTTCCTATAACAACATTAGTAGTCTCCACTATATTAGTGTCAAGATCCAATAATATTCAGGAAGGTTCAAAATGGCTATGGAAGTAGCACCAATCATTGTAGACCCAAAAATGAATATTCTCTGCACCAATGATAACCCAAGAATTGAGGAGAATGTAATTAGGCCATCAACCAATGAAGGAGCACAAGAATCTTTTTAGTTATTTGTAGTATAGGAATAATAGAGAAAGTTTTGTAATTTGTTTGTCACATGAAAATTGTTATTTTGTCACAGTTGTCATTTATCTTTTTACAATAGGCGTATCTTATTACTAAATTGGTAGAAACGGTTACTTTGGATATATATATGGTCAATTATTAGGTGTAAGGTTTATCCATTAATTAATAAATGAAATCAATTTTCCATTCTCTCATTCTCTTTTCTCTTTCATTATTAATTTCCACTAAACTCTCCTTTTTTTTTCTTTTTCTTATTCTTCTTCTTTCTCTTATTCTCATTTTCTTATTCTCCACCTTTATCTCTTCTCCTTATAATTCTTATTTTTCTTAACCTCTCAACTGTTTAATTTCTTTTTCTTTATAATTCTGGTTCTGTTTCATAATATTTATTGAGCACTAAAATTAGTCCATGAGCTTAGATCTTGACAGTTTGGTATCAGAGCATATAGAACTTGAGGAAATACTTGTGGACCTGCAGATGACTAATAAAAACAAAAATAAGATCGCAATGAATGAAGTAAATCAAATACAAAATGTGGAGGAAAGATTGAATCTTATCGACTCAAATGGAGAATAATTTAGAAAAGAGATGTATGAATAAGTGGAGTTAAGGAGTCAGCATTATCAAGAACAACAGAGCTTTCAAAGAAATATTGAGGCTAATTAACAAGTTATGCAACTCCAAATGAACTAGCTAATTGAAATGGTAAAAACCTTGACATTGAATTTCTAGAACTTGCCTAGTTTCTCTACTCCACTGAGTTTACTTAACTTTGTTTCTCCATAAGCTACTGCTCCTTACAACCAAACAGATTAACCTTTGAGGCAACAAATCTAGTGAACAATAAAATTATAAGTAATGGTCTGCTACTTAATCCAAAGAATTTTAATGCTAGGATTGCATGTGTAGGAGAAACTAGTCAATCATCTTTTGGAAATAAGAATTTTCGTGCTCCAAAGATAGAACTCTCTAATTTTGATGGGAATAATCCAAGATCCTGGATTAGGAAATGCCAAAAGTGTTTCCAAATCTATGGTATATCAAATTAGTAAAAGTTGGATATAGCCACCTTACATCTTAGAGATAAGGCTAATACATGGTATCAAGGGTGGCATATGCAGAATGGAATAAGGAATTAGGAGACATTTGGTGAGGGTATGTGTAAAAGGTTTGGAGAACTTATAGTAGCAAATGTAGTTGAGGAATTTAATAAAATCAAGTAAAAAGGGACGGTAGAGGAGTATCAAGAGAAGTTTAAGGAATTAAAATAATTGATGTTGAAGTATAATCCATGGTTAAATGAAACTTATTTTGTGTCTAGCTTCATTAGTGGGTTGAGCAAGGAGATTAAGCCCATGGTAAAAATACTAAAACCAACCACTTTGTTACAAGCTTGTGAACAAGCCTAATTACAAAAAAAAAAAAAATCCTTTCAAGCCTTGTCAAAAAAGCAAAAACCCTCAAATAGACCATTTTCAAACATTTCTCCTAATACCCACTGAAAATCATAAAACCTTTATTCACATATACCTAGAATTATCCTAAATATTGACACTCATCAATCAAAAAATGAAATAACCTTAAAGAAACTAGACCTTAGCCCTTCAACCATATATACCTATAACCTAAACACTAACTAAAATCTCACCAAAAGAAACCTAGGCCAATATTTTAGATATGGTGAAAGGTATTTTGTAGGCCATATCTATAAGCAAAAGCAGTTAAATGCGATAATTGTAAAGGAAGGAGATGATGGGCTAGTAGAGGAAGAAGATAATAAAGTTGTTAATACTGATGGTGATAACATAGAGATTTTGATGCATGCTATTGAAGGCATAGAGTTGGCCAACACGTTCAAAATAAAAGGGGAAGTAAATGGGAAAAAATTATGATACTTATTGATAGTGGGAGTACCCATAGTTTCGTGAATGAAAGAATGGTTAAGGAGATGGGAATGACATTACAAAAAGGGAAAAATCTTATTGTCACTATTACAAATGGTTAAAAAATGATGATTAGGCATTCTTGTGAAGGCTTTCAATGGAAGATGCAGGCCATGAATTCCAGAATAACATTAATTGGATGAAACATCACAATTCTATTTTATTTTATTTAAATTAAATAAAGCTTTCTATTACTAAAGATGGAGTTGAAGTTGGGCTTACTAGAATGGTGGATAAAGGGAAGCTAAAGTGCATGTCAAGCAAAGGACTCCAAAACCTGTTAAAGAAAGGCTGGAAAAAGGCTATAACATAGTTATTTGATGTGACTTGTACATATATTGAAGAATCCTCATATCTACTCTCTGAATCAAATTAGCTATCTAGAATTACCCTTTCAAATAAATAAATACTTGAACCCATTAATAACTTGCTTGTGCAATAACAAGATGTCTTTTCTGAACTGAACTAATTACCTCCACCTAAATCTCATGACCATGGTATCCCATTAAAAAAGGTGCCCAACCAGTTAACCCTAGACCTTAAAAATATCCTTATTTATAAAAAATTGAAATTAAGAAGAAAATCAAGGAAACGCTTTAAAATTCCATCATACAACTGAGCAAGAGTCACTTTGCTTCACCAGTTCTCTTATTTAAGAAGAAACATAGATCCTAGAGGTTTTGTGTTGATTATTGGTAGCTTAACACTCTTACTATTAAAGACAAGTTTCCCATTCCAGTCATCGAGGATTTCTTGGATAAAGTACATGGTGCTTGCTATTTCTCTAAGCTTTATCTCAGGGCTTGATATCACCAGATAAGAATGCAGAGTGCTGATATTCACATGACAACTTTTAGGACTCATCATGGGCACTATGAGTTCTTAGTCATGCCTTTTGATCTGATAAATGTTGTAGCTATATTCCAAGCTTTGATGAATAAGGTGTTTGAACCTTATTTAAGAAAATTCATACTTGTGTTTTTCAATAACATTCTAATTTATAGTAGGACATTGGAGGATCATGTGCAACATTTAAAAATTGCCTTACAAACTTTGCAACAACATATGTTGTTTGCAAAACTCTCTAAATGTACCTTTGCTCAGTAGTAAATTAAGTATTTGGGTTGTATTATCTTTGAAAATAGAGTAAGCACCAATGAATCAAAGATTGCAGTTATGAAATCTTAGCCATAACTAATTAATGTTAAGATTTTAAGGGACTTCTTAGGCCTTACTGGGTACTACAAGAAGTTTATAAAGGGATGCATCATCATCAGTAAACCATTAACTTATTTATTAAAGAAGGACCTTTTAAATAGAGCTCGAAAGTAAAGGCTTTAACAAGTTGAATGAGGCTACATGTAACCCACCAGTATTAGCTCTTTTAAAATTTTTATAGTCATTTATGTTAGGGGTGAATGCTTGTAACAAAGGCATTGGGGTAGTCCTGACTCAAAATAAAAATTCAATATCTTACATTTATAAAGCTTTGAGTCCCAAGCATTAAGATTTGTCAATTTATGAGAAAGAATTTTTGGCTATCCTCTTTGTAGTAGGGAAATGGAGGCATTATTTTGAAAATGCTCATTTGATCATTTAAACTAATCATGAGAGCATTACACATCTTTTACAGTAAAGAATCGCTATGTATGTGTAGAAAAAAGGGGCTCACTAAGTTGTTAGGCCTAGACTATAGTATCCTTTATAGACAGGGCAATGATAACAAAGTGGCAGACGCTCTATTAAAAAGAGAATGGGTTGCTAATAGTAGTGCTCATTACTACAAACTCACCTTTGTAGTTATACCTTTGTAGATGCAAGAAATCATAGATAGCAACGAGAAAGATGGCAATGCACAAGAGTTAATAAAAGCACTGACTATTCATCCCGATGTTAAGCCTCACTTTTCATATATGTAAGGCATAATCAAGTGGAAAGGCAGATTATATGTTGGTGATTGCTAAGAATTAAAGAAGAAGATTTTGCAAGTAGATCATGATTCATTATTGGGTGGCCATTCTGGTATAAGAGGATTATATAGTCAATTAAAGGCAAATTTCTTTTGGCATAGAATAAAAACAAATATCTATAAATGGGTGATGCAGTGTAATGTTTGTTAATAGTGCAAGAATGAAAATATGGCTTATTCTTATTTGTTAACCTTTGCCTATGCCCAATCAATCATGGGAATCCATATCCATGGATTTCATTGAGCAACTACCCAAGTCAAAAGGGAAGGGTACTATTATAGTGGTGGCTGATCGACTCACTAAATATGCACACTTTATTCCTTTGTCTTACCCTTTTACTGCAACAAATATTGCTTAGTTGTTTCTCGATAACATTTACAAGCTTCATGGATTTCTAAAAGACATCACTATAAATAGAGATAAAGTATTCACTAGTTTGTTTTGGCAGGAGCTATTTAGGTTGGCAGGAGTCCAACTTAATGTGAGTACATCATACCATCCTTAGTTTGATGGCTAACCTGAATGAGTCAATATATGCTTAGAGAATTATCTGAGGTGTATATGTTTCCAAAAGGCTGGAACATGGCACAAATGTTTATCACTTATTGAATGGTAGTACAACACCAACTATTATACAAGTATGAAAATGTCTCCATTCCAAGCTCTGTAAGGTACTAACCCTAGTCAATTACCTTTGATGCCCAACTTTAATACTCTTATAGTAGATGTTGAGGATTTCTTACACTCAAGGCAATAAATGATTCAACTCATAAGAGATCAATTGTTGATAGCGTAAAATAGACAAAAGCATATCGCTGATGGTAAAAGATCAAAAAAGGGAATTCCATGAAGGGGACATGGTCTACTTCAAAATTCAACCTTACAAGCAAGGGTCAATAGCTATTTGGAATTCTGTTAAGCTAGCTGCTAAATTTTATGGACCTTTTAAGGTGATTGCAAGGATTGGACCGATGGCATACAAGTTAGAATTACTTACTGATTCTATTATACATCTTGTGTTCCTTGTATCTCTACTTAAATGGTATATTGGACCAAATGTTAAGGCTTCAACCAAGCTTCCTTAAATGTATAATTTAGGAGAATTTAAGATAGCACTAATGGCCATTCTATAACCAAGGGAGGTTATAAGAAAGAGATAAAAAGTTCAACAGGTGAAGGTGTATTGGGCAAACATGACTGAAGAAGAAGCTACTTAGGAGGATTTGTCATTTTTAAAATCTTAATTTTTTGATTTTTTCTTTAAGGACAAGGAAATTCTTTAAGGGGAGAGTAATGTCAAGATCCAACAATATTCAAGAAGGTTCAAAATGGCTATATCAGCAACACCAATTATTGTAGACCCAAAAATGAACATTGTCTGCACCAATGACAGCCCAAGAGCTGAGGAGAATGTAATCAAGCCATTAGCCAATGAAGAAGCAAAAAAATATTTTTAGTTATTTATAGTAGAGGAATAATAGAAAATTTTGTTATTTATTTGTCACATGGAAATCATTATTTTGTCACAATAGTTATTTGTCTTTTTGTAGTAGGTATATTTTGTTACTGAATTAGTATAAACGATTACTTTGGCTATATATATGGTCAATTATCAAGTGTAAGGTTTATCCATCAATCAATGAATGAAACTAATTCTACTTTCTTTCATTTTCTTCTCTCTTTCATTGTTAATTTCTACTAAACTCTCTTTTCCTTTTTTTTTCTTCTTCTTTTTCTTATTCCTCTTCTTCTCTATCTTCTTATTCTCCTTAGAATTCTTATTTTCTCAACCTCTGAACCTTTTAATTTCTTCTTCTCTATAATTCTGGTTCTGTTTCATAATATTTATTGAGCATTAACATCAGTCCATGAGCTTGGATCCTAACAATTAGATACATCAAGAGGTGCTTTTCCTTTGCCACATGGAGCTTTATTGTTTATGCCTTTGTGTAATTGACTTAGAGGGTGAATAGTTCTTTTAAAATTTAAAAGAAAATTAAGAAGATTAAGCAAGAATTACGATAAGGTTATAAGAGCAGAAGATTAAACTCAATTGTCTAAGGAATTTCATTCATAAATGAATCTAAGTCTCCACCTAACTTAACCCTACGTTAGGATTTTTAATCTCTACACCAATCTTATTCATAAAGAGAAAGATTACAAGAGTTTTAAGGATTAGCTTTAAAGAATACAGCAATGACCTTTTTCCTAAGGCTTAGCTTTAACCATATCCCAAGTGTTTTAATGGATAAACACTTAAACCAATTCCTTTAGAAATAAACCTCACTTCCCTTCTAATCTATCCCAAGAATAAGATGAAGTAGAAGTCCTATTTCTAACACAACCAATTCTCAAAGGAGTTAAATGAACACAAGAAAGTTAGATGAGAATTTTAATGCTCAATGAATGCTAAAGAGAAGAAAATTGCATGTTCAAAGTGTGTATCTACTAAATGAAACTTTAGAGCATATTTTTATAGTTGAGAATAAAAAATATGGTTGGTGGAGCCTTTAATTGCATCTCCAAGCTCTTCTCTTCAACATTTAATGAAATTTAGCTTTTTGCAAAAGAATTGTGTTTCACATTCATAAGGGCAGTGTCCAAGTCATGAGCATCAAATTATTTGATCATTAGAGTTTGAGTTATCTATTGGGGCTTGCAAGAGTGTCCTTACAAGCAGCTCATGATCCTGAGCATTGCTCATGAGGGTTATAAAATGTTGAATCATAGAGGAGGGTTGCAGACTTCCTTGTAGGGGGCTGCTTATGAGCCTCCTTATGATATGGAAGGTGGCTCATGAGCAGGCACCTATAGCTTGAAAAATTGATATACATAAACCCTATTTGCATCCATTTGATTTAGGGACTTGCATAGACATTCATTCTTCATTAAATTCCACATAGATACTTTTTAGAGAGCATTACACATCTTGATCTTTAAAGGAAGAAATTAATCTCGAAATGCAACAACCTACACAGTTAAGTAAAGACATTAACAAGTCAAATTTCTTGTCAAAGTCAAAATTAAGGGGATGATAATGTAAATGGTCAATAATCTCTTCTTTTTTAGTTTTAATAATTAATTTGAATTAAATAATAAGCAAAGTGTTTATGCGCTAAAAAGAGTGCTCCTTTAAAATTTGAATTATTACATATGAGATGTATTATCTCCTCTTTAATATGTGCATTTATTTAAAAGATAATTTGCATATCTAAAGGTGAAAATTGCATATGTGTATCATTATAAGAATTTTTTACTTGCAATGTAAATAGGCAAAAGCATAGAAATTTGAAAGAGGAACTTCATATAACATTGAAA
Source organism: Mallotus nudiflorus (assembly GCA_947683625.1). NCBI lineage: Eukaryota > Viridiplantae > Streptophyta > Magnoliopsida > Malpighiales > Euphorbiaceae > Mallotus > Mallotus nudiflorus. Next base: position 1,668,482 of record CANTUR010000286.1, on the reverse strand, counting down.
ATAAGATTTCATTAACCATAATAGGAAAACTAGGAAACATAAACATTGACACATAATGCTTATAACAAATATAACAAGGAAATATATACTACATTCATCTTCCTCTTTGTTAAAAAGAAAAAAAGAGGGAAGAGATAAAATCCTAAATATAATCCTAAACAAAGGGTGTAATCCAAATAAACAACAAATATAAACTCAAATATAAACTATAAACATAAACCAAAAGTAAACATGGAATTAGGCATCATTGTTGTCATGAGGATCTTAAGCGGAAAAAGGAGAAGGTGGAGGCCATTAACATTGAATATTCTGATGAGTATAGAGTTAGTGAATGTCATATTCCATGTGATCCATGCGATGCTAAGCTGATAAAGCCTTATATTCACTTAATCAAATCTATTGTTGAAGTTGGATTCAACTTCAACAATAGAGAGGTGATAAAAGAAGTCCCTAACCCAAATGGGTTCATCATCAACACTTTGAGAAGAAGAAGGTGCTCTAGCCCTTTTTCTTTGAGGTGGTATTTATGCTTAAGTAGGAACTTGCTCTTGAGTAGTTTCTTCTCTAAAGCCAACTCCTTCATGTCCTAAATTGCCAATTGGCTCAATATCCTCTAAATCTTTAGCAAGGTCTTCATCAATTTTTTCTTCCCTTTCATCTTTCCAAACCCACACTTCCTTAACTTTCTTAAAATGTCTAGAATTTTTAAATAGGTTTTCATCAAGGAGAAAAGGCAAGATTTTGGGAAGGTTATTGAAACTATTGCTAAATTTTAGGGCAATTTTGGTGATAATGCTATAAAGATAAAGACTACCACTCACACTATCAATAGCTAGCCATAATCTTCATTGAAGCCATCTCCCTAACTCTACATCCACATTCTCAATAAGGAAATGAATTAAGAACAAATCATCAAAAGATATGGCCTCATTGCTAAGCTTCCTAGCATTAAAAGAGTATGTGATAAATCTATGAATATACTAAAGGGATTTTGAAGAGAATGAAGAGGATTTAGTATGTCCCACCATAAAAGCACTAGCATTAGGTTTAACATGTTGAAGCCAAAAATTATGAGGGGACCAAATTGCGTTAGGAGAGGCAAGACCCCTTTGTTTGAAGCCAAAGATATCATCAAATTATTGATAGGTTAAAAACTTATCTCTTCCCCTTATTATTAACCTTATGCTATTGATCATCAACAAATTAAACCTTAAGACAACAAGGTATAAATAAATTTAATTACAAAAGGTGAATAGGTATGAAGAGTTTTAAAAATAAAATTAAACATACCATCCCTCTCAAATAATTCCTTCACTTCATTATAGCATCCCATTTTCTCTAGAGTGGCTTGAAACATATATCTTAAAGGAATTATATTCCTCTTACCAAATTGAGCTATTCTTTGCCAAATTTGAGTAGAGGAATAGGAGATGGGAAGGGTTTTCTTTGGTTAGCCTCCTTAATGAGGGAGAGGGCACCACTTATTGTGTCTTCTTTTTTAGAGCGATGGTTTATAGCAAAGAGAATGCAGAGTAAGGATGAAAGGAAGAGCAATTAGAGGCAAGGAAGGATTTGTGAGAGTAGGAATGAAAGAGGAAAGAATATATCCAAAAGTGTGATCTGGATGTACTTTGGAAGAGGGGAAGTAATGTTATTTAAATAGGGAATAATTAGGTTAAAAATAATTAAAATTGAGTCAAAAAATGATGGGAATATTGTAAGAGACCATTTGGACTTAAAGAGTAGGATTAGGAAGTGTAACTCTTATTCTATCAGGGCACTCCTTACGAGCATGATCATGAGCGTCGCTCGTGAGGGGCTCTGGCCACTGACGAGATGTGACCTCACGAGTAGTTTTAGCTTTATTCAATAGCTCATGATGGTAATGCTCAAAGGTTCCTGAATTTTTAATAAATTTTCAATTACACCTTTAAAACTTGACAATTTAGTCCTAATGAACTAACTTAACACCAAAATCAAGCAAATAAAGACCAAGATAAATGCTAGTAAAATCAACACCATAAATCTACATTATTGAGCATGCAAATGGGAAATCATATGAATATAATAAATTTGCTAATTCCAAATAATTAATTAATTGAATTAATTTCAAAAATTACTTTTTTGGGATAAGTACAATTTTTGTCCTTGTGGTTTTGCCTGTTGACAAAACTAGTCCTGTAGTTTTTTTTTTTTGGTTTTTAAATACCATGTGTTTCACATTCTTTTACACTTTAGTAACCTTTTAACTAATATCATCATTATTTTATGAGAAAATTAATATAATATTAAATTTTAGTGATAAATTTATTCTATATATGATTTACGATAAATCTAACAAATTGATTATTTTTAAAATATTGTAAATTTATTTTAAAAATCATTTATTTTTATTCATAATTAAATTAAAAATACATTTAATTTTTTTATGGGTTTATATGTAGTTAGGTGAATAATATATTACTCATTATATGATTTTATCATTGAACATACATATTATTTTTACATTAAAACATAAATTTTAAACAATATTTGTTAGAAGGGTAGCAAATTGTACAAAAATGTGAAACAAATGATACTTAAAAAAAAAAAACCATAGGACTAGGTTTGCCAAAAGGCAAAGCTATAAGGACCAAAATTGTACTTATCCCTAATTTTTTTAAAAGGAAATCATATTAAAAAATAAGTATAATTAAAAATGATTTTAAATAAAATTTCCCTTTTCCAACCTTTTAATGAAATTGATTTCAAGAACAATGACATTTGATAGAAGTGAAAATGAAAAAGTAAGATAACCATTTTTTCTAAAGAAAAAAAAATTAAAATTTAAGAGCAACCAATATGGTTGTCCAGTATGCATATAACTCTAATTCTTGAGGAATTATACAACATTTTGTGCTATGAGCACAAATTCAATTCATCAAACATGTGACTTGAGTTCAAAGAGGGTCAAAATCACATAAGATCAAACAATCAAGATCATGCACCAATGTAAGCTAGAACTATATCTCATTCCAAGTTCATGCTTAATAAAATTTGATCTCCCCTCTTTGAGAGATTTGTTGACACAAGTTGATTTTTGTATCAATAAACTTAAGTAAGATATCACCACATTTCATATGATCTCTTAGAAAATGAGTCTAATATATATGTGCTTAGTTCTAGAGTGTTGAATGAGATTACTGCTAAGATTTATAGCACTTGTATTGTCACATTTTATTGGAATGTGATAAAGCACTATGCAATAGTCCATTAGTTATTTTTTTTCCATAATATTTGTGAGCAACAATAAATTACCCCCCATATATTTGATTTTAGAGGTGGAAAAGGCAAACGAGGCTTACTTTTTACTAAACCAAGAGACTAAGCAATTCTCTAAGAATTGGCAAGTTTTGAAAGTGCTCTTCCTATATAGCAAGCTACTAGCAAAGTCCACATCCGAATCAAGTTTCAAAAGTACTCGTCCTATCTAGTAAGCTACCAACAAAGTTCATATCTGAATAGCTCACTAAGTCAAAGGTTGAACTCCTAAGATACCAAAGTCCTAAATGCAAAGTACCACTAAGATATTTGAAGATTTTGTTAATGGCATTCAAATGACTCTCTAGGACATGATTGAAAATATGCACACAAGCAAGTAGAAAACATTATATTTGGCCTACTAGTGGTTAAATAAAGAAGAGACTTGATCATACCTCTATATCACTTTTCATCAACCGATTTTCCATTCTCATCATTGGTGAGTTTGGTGGCGGTGCTCATAGGAGTCCTGCTTGACTTATTACCTTCCATGCCAAACTTCTTAATAATGTCTCTTCTGTATTTGGTTTTGTTAATGAAGATCTCATCCTAGCGTTGCTTGATTTGAAGTCTAAGAAAGAACTTGAGCTCACCCATCATGCTCATCTCAAATTGTCCTTGCATTAACTTATAAAATTCCTAACACAAGCAATGATTAGTAACAAACAAAAATAATATTATTAATATATATTTGCACAATAAGTAAAAAATGCTTGGATTTTTGTATGAAAGAGTTGTGTCAACTTTTACCTTAGAGAACCCTTTCTTTAATAAAAAGTTACTCAACCTTTCATGCTAAGCTTTAGGATCTTGCTTCAATCCATACAATGCTTTCTTAAATATATGATTAAGAAAGTCAAATCTTTCAAAATTCGGAGGTTATTCAACATAAACCTCTTCTTCAATGAATCCATTTAAAAATGCACTCTTAACATCCATTTAAAAGAGTTTAAAGTCCATGTAAGATGTAAATGAGAGTAGCATTATAATATCTTCAAACCTTGCAATAGGGGCAAAGGTTTCATCATAATTAATGCCTTCCTCTTGATTATAACCTTTAGCTACTAGTTTAGCTTTATTCCTAATTATGACACCTTGCTCATTCATCTTATTTCTAAACACTCATTTGGTGCCTATAATAGGATAATGCTTAGGCCTAGGAACTAAGATCCAAACCTTCTTTGTCTCAAATTGATTTAACTCTTCTTGCATAGTAAAGACCCAAAATTCATCACTCAAAACATCATCAACATTTTTGGGTTTAATTTGAGAGATGAAAGCTAAATTAACAATAGATTTCAATTAAGATCTAGTAGTTACCCTCTTCGTAATGTCACTAATGATGAGGTCTTGAGGATGTGCTTTCTTGAAATATCATTCCTTTAGAAGTTCATCCTTTAAAGTAGGTTGGGACATCTCTTTGTTGTCTTCCTTTATAGGACCTTCTTGCTCTAAAGGTTACTAGCATTTTCTTCTTAAATGTTCACATCCATAAGTTCACCTGCAACATCATCAACACTACCAAAATCCTTTCTAGGATCAAGTGGATTAGATTAATCAAAGACTATATGCATTGACTCTTCAACTACTAGAGTTTTTTGTTAAAGACTCTATAGGCTTTGCTAGAGGTGGCATAGCCTATGAAAATTCCTTTATCGATTTTAAAGTCAAACTTCCCAAGATTATCCTTGGTGTTTAATGTAAAGCACTTGCATCCAAACACTCTAAAATATGAAATTTTGGGTCTTCTATTTTTCCAAAGCTTATAAGAAGTTTTGTTTAAAATGGGTCTTTTAAAAACTCTATTTGCTATATAGCAAGAAGTGTTAATAACTTTCGCCTAAAAGTATAAAGGTAAATTATACTTATGAAGCATAGTCTAGCCATTACCATTAGAGTTCTATTTTTCCTCTCAACATCCCCGTTTTTTTAGGGTGTTTTAAGAGAAGGAAAATTAGGTGAAATACCATTTTCATTGTAAAAGATTTTGAAAAAATTCATTTTTAAATTTACTTCCATGATCACTTCTAATAGTTGAAATGCAAAAACCTTTTTCCTTTTAAACTCTTTTTGAAAAAATTTCAAAAGCCTTAAAAGCATCATTCTTATGAGAAGTGTATCAAGAGTAATCATTAATCAAGACATATGCAAAGTGCATTCCACCTAAACTAGCAACTATAATAGGACCAAATAAATCCATATGAAAAAGGGAAGTGGCATTTACATGGACACTACACTACATTCTTAATGCTTAACTCTCCTTTTATTATTGTGCATGGCCGTGTGCATTTAATGCTCAAATTCTTGCTCTCAGGTATAGCCATGTAAGAGAAGGCATAGAGCAGTGTCTAAGCCTTGATTGTTGACCTCACTTTGCTCACATTCATGAACAACCATACCACATGCTTACACAGTCGACTTGAATAAATGCTCCACATTAAAGAGTTTAAAAATTTTAAAAGTTGTGTTTGGTATATTTAGAATATTAAGCATGTAAGTTAAATATAAGTTATAATAAGTTTTTTTAGAATTTAAAAAGTCAAAAAAAGATGAAGATCTAGATATTCTTAGTATAAGTATATTTGTAAATCATCTTAGATGGTAGAGTGGAGAAACTATCTTTTATAAGACATTGAAAGTATCTTTATGTTATTTATGTTAATCCTCCTTCTTTTCAAGAATATTCTGTGTTATGTTTAATTTTTATTAATCTTCTTCTTCTTGCAAACAAAGTGGTATTAGAGCTTAAATATTCTAAAGGCTATAAATTAAAAGAAAGAAAAACAAAAGGAGAGTTTAAGAGTGAAAGAATCAAGAGAAGAATAGAAAGAACATTTTTCTCCATCCTAGAGGCCATAAATTAAAAAAGAGAAAAAATAAAGAGAAATTTTAAAAATGAAAGAATCAAGAGAAGAAATGAAAGGAAATTATTCTCTATTTCAAGAGTTTTGTGAAAGAAATTTGCATTGAGAAGATTCTCTAGGTTTAAGTGAAGAAACTTATTAAGAAAGTGAATAAAGTAACTAACAAAATAAAAATTCCAAGAAGAAAATGAAGAGTTAAGAGGAAGACTCCAAATGATGTCAACCATTTGTGAAAAGTATTAGCAATAATTGTTAAAATGGAAAATATTATGCCAAGCACTGTAATAGTATTATTTAAGATGTTACTCAAATAAATTCTTGAAAAGTTACATTTACTTTTGGCAACCTATTCATGTGAAAAATTTGTGCAAGATCACTAACTAACTTTAATGGCAAAAATTTCTTTTGAAGACAAATTAAAAAATGACATTCAATATGGCTACAGATCAAATACAAAGAAAGATATAGAAAATGAAGTAATGTTACACATAATAAGACATTTAAATGATCTGTATGACATCATTATAAAATATACGAATATAAAGGATTTGTATTATGTCCAAGATGTGTTGAATAGTGTCAAGATAGCTCATAATACCTTGAAGGTAAAAATTGAAGATGTTATTAAAGATTTAAATAAATTAAAGCATCCCAAGGAAATAGTAGGTAAAACTTGTGAATCAAGGGCTAATAAAAAACCAAAAGTCTATATTGTTATTATTACTATAACATGTAAGTTCACAGATCGTGATTAGTAGTATAAAAAGTGTTATTCCCATAAGGATTGTATATTAATTTTTAAATTTTCTTACTTATTTTCCTAGTTAGCTAATAAATTAAATAAATGATTAACCAATCAAAATTTTAAACAACTAAAACTTAAAAGAAATTTAATTGATTCAAATTTAGAGTTTAGAATTGTTTCACTATTCTAAATCGATCATGAACAACCTATGTCAATTATTATATTCCTTGATCCTAGTTAATAGTAATTATTTTAAACTTCTTAATGCCTCTTTCGAGTTCAGTTAAGAATATTAAGATTAAAGTTTAACCTACATCTATGGTTAAAGGTTAATCAAAACTCATTAAGTTCCTTAACAATTATTTAAGCCCCAAATAGCTCACCTACTTCAATGCTTAAGTGATCTAAGTCCTATAAGTTTATGCTAACAAATTACCTAACTTTCACTGGCTAATTTATCCATAAACATCCAATCCACTGGATCTAAAATTGACAGTAAAATATTAAATCATAACTCATAGAATTAACTAAAAACAATTATATAATAATTAAAAATAGTGTTAGATTGCAACCTAGAGAGCTAATACAAGTCTAAAATCTAAAAAGATGTTTAGCCGCTCATGTTTTAAATAGCACACATGAATATTACAAATATATAATGAATAACTGAAAGAATGAAGAAGAATATAAAAAACTTGTTTAGATTGTATGCACTTAAATCTTCAATTCTTACTCACCACCTTAAAACTCCTTCTTTGCGACCTTTAAAGTGGTTTTTTTCCCTTCTTATCTCCTAATACTCCTAACTTCCTCTTTATATAGGCCTTGCATGAAAGAGTCTTATAGGAATCAGTTATGCAACTTGGGCACTAAATACACGTGTTGTGAGCACAAGCCTAAGTCGAGTAAAATTTTAAAATTTTACTTGCATAACCCTTCATAACATGAAGAATTCCATTTCCAAGGATCCATTTTGCATTTTACATATAACTAAATGGCAAAGGAACACATATATTCATTAGCTTAGGAAACTCTAAGTTCAAGAAAACTTATAAACTCCTAGTTTAATTAAGACCACAATAATGAAGATTTGTAAGTTTTGGGTACTTAAGGGTTAACACTTGAATCAAGAGCTCTAGCCTCGCAAGTGAAAGGCCTCTAGCTTGAAACACCAAAGCTTCACCAAATCACCTTCTTGCCTTGATTTGATTAGTTGCAAGTGCCCTCTTAATTCACCCTTACAAACTTACACTAACTTAATCCTTTTGCAAGACACTTAGGGTTTTATGTGTCGATATGGTTTTTTATTATTATTTTTTCTCTTCATATTCTCTACACTTCTTTTTATGACCATAAAAAATTTCTAAGGTTATATAAGTGTACAAAAAGCAAATTCCTCATGACATCACCTATTACATCATAAGCATGCCACTTGGCATGATATGTCCATAACTTATTTAAGTTACTAGTGTACAAATGGAAGTATATAGAAAATACATCATATGTATTATCTCTGCATCTATCTATATACACTTGTTAAAGCTACCTAATCCTTTGATATGATAAAGTCAAATATGACTATATCACTTTATGGACTTGTGCTTGGTGATTGGGCCAACACATGACCCAAGCCTATTCCATCAAACAAATGGGCTTTGTCAGTGTTTTATATTAATATTTGGTCTAAAACTCTTTTAGGCCTAGGCCTAAACTACTTGGGCCATTAATCTAAGTTCAAATAGAAAAAATATATTTTTTTATTATTAATTTAATACGTCAATTAATATCTTATATTAATTAAGTATAAATTAATAATCAAACCCTTATTTGAATTATATTTCATGATATGCTAGAATCATTGCTAACAATACACATCTAATTCCATTAATTTTAATTAATTGATTAAACACTTTAATAAATAATTAGATTAATATTGATGGTAATATGGTAAAACACTTTTAGGTGTGATTTACTAGGTTCATGTCTAATTAGCAATAAGAAAATAATATCAACACTTAATATTATTTGAAACTCTTTTCAAATATAAATGTAAAGATCCTAATTATACATATTTAGTTCTCATAAGTTGTGAGTGATCCTTAGCATTGATATCACAACTACCCAATTAGAAATGAATGTATATATTAATTCACACAAACCCTTTGGACATAATTATCATGCACTAAAATCCCTTTATTAGAAGATCATGATATAACTTAGAGTCAAGGTTTAGTCAAACTCTAATAGTTATATCTTATGACTTCATCTTAGGTTCTATTTCTTGATAAATCATAACAAATACTATAAACACTTTTCTAGCACTGAAACACTTTCAAACTATGGCATGTTTTGTCTTGGTCATGAACTTATTCATTAAGAAAAGACTTAAATAGCATAGGATATTATCCTAGTTCACTCAAGGCAAGGAATCCTATATTGGCTAAACCCTCATCCCTGCATTTAACTAATTGGAGCCATAATACACCATATACCTGTATGTGATTAATATATGTATGTAAGTGATAATAAATCCTAACCACTCAAATGTGGATGATTGTGTCCCCTCAGGTCAAAGGACTATATGTACCATTATGACCTAGATTATGATCGTTGACTATAAATGAATATCTGTGCGATTACATCTAATGTCATTGTTTGATCCACCCATCACTTGAATATCCATATGTCTATTCTGATACCTCATATCAAGTAGTATGAGACTTACTACCTCCTACTATTAATATCACATACTAATCAAGGAAAATAGATAGAGATGATAATTTAATTAATATTACCCAAATATTAATTATTTGACTATAAACTTTTTATAGCATATGTACTAAATAAATTTGTAGCTCATATTATCAACTATTGATAATAAATTTATTTAACATGATGTTAATGGGTAAATATTGAATTAAATAAACACTACAGATAATAGAATATTATTTTATTGCCATTTGGGAAAAATTTCAATGTCAAAACATATGATTGGCCTCTAGGACATACCACATATACTAATAAGTCCTTAATCCTTGTGAATTCTCAATCAAAATCCAAGTAAAAAATATTTTTCATTTAACACGGCCTGTGACATGGTCATGCTTCAAACTATGCTTGGCTTTAAATGATATAATTAATTTTCTTTAACTGAATATATTCCCATTCTAATGATTATATCCACCATCAACTCTTCGGGTATATTGACGAGGAATGTTGCCAGACTATTGGTGTTTTTGTTCTTAGTGTCCATGATCAGTGATTTGATGAAACAAAGAAAATAAAGAAAATAATATAATTTAATGGACATGAAAGGGTTGTTTATTTGGATGAACACTAGAGAGAGTGAACATAAATATAAATTTATAAATGGATTTAGTTTTGAATATCAACTTAAATAAGAAAGTGGAATAAACATGGTTCCAACATGGGTCGTTTCATTAAATGAAAACATTCATTTGAATATACCAATGTTGTGGTATATGTACACTTATGTATATGTTCTATTATTAAACTTTAATCAAATTTCATGGTAACATATTATTGGTACCACCTAAACTATAGTTTAGTGTTTTATAAAAAAATCAATGATTTAGAAAATAACATTAATGCTATATTGCATGACTTAATTGTTAATATCATATTGTGAATGTATACTTATATGTATGTGCTAAGAAATTAACATTAATGGTAATATGAAATTAACATTAATGTTAAATTCACAGTAATGTTAAAATTAAAACATATTGTTAATATATACTTGTATGTATGCGCTTAGTGAAATTAACATTAATGCTAAATTAAAACTTAATATCATTGTAATACTTCATTATGTATGTATGTCATTAAAATTTTCAACCAAACACGTATTAGGTAATGAATGTGTTAGTATGATCTTTTATAAAATTGTACATTTGTACATATATTATATTGGTGCCTTAATATTTCTTTTATTGACTTCAAACTTTCTAATAATATAACATCACATACTAATATATGTTGTACTTATATGTATGTGGTGAGAAATTGTACTTATATTTATACTTATATGTATGTGGTAAGAAATTGTACTTATATATAAATAATTATATATATATGTATGTGGTAAGAAATTATAAAAAAAAATTAACAAACTGTTATGCCAATGGTGTATTAATATTCGTTCTATTCTCCAATATTTTAAATCATGCTAATAATAATAGAATTTTAAATAAGAATGGAATGTTGTAAACAACAAATTTAAATTGATTTATTAAAACATTAATATTTTTTTTCAATCGCAGATTTATATATATTTAACTATATTATATGACCATATTAAATGTTGACCACAATGTACTTAAATGACCATGATATATTCACCATACATAAGGATTATGATTCATGAGTTTGAATTTAAAGGCTCATTTGGATGTTCACTACCAATTGTTAAGTTGCTATGGTAACCAACTATCATATATATGGTCAAGTGTCCCATTAAGAAATTGTGGCCCAAAGGATGTAATTAACTTTTCTAATGAAAATTCACTCTTCCATAAGTTTGAATTCTAAGAGGTCATAATTAACTTGGGCTTTCCTATCTTTGTCAAAAAAAAAGTCACGTAATTTTAAGCTACTTACTTTCACATATATTCAAACCTTTTTCTATAATTTAATTTAATGTCATATTGTTTTGGAAAAAAAGTATATTTTTCCTTCAACATGGCTTAGTATTCAAAATATAAAATCTTAGATGAATCAGTAACAAACTTGATAGTTTGGAGCATGTGTTATACAACATATATAACAATAGTGGTGAGTTTCTTGTTTCATTCATTTTCATTGTTACATTTATTTTTCAATATGTATGGTAGATTAACATAACATTTTATCATCTTTTTTCATACAACTTTAGAGGATACTTGATTATTGCTTTAGTTAATTAAGCATACCACTTGCAAGTACGATTACACTTAAGAGTCACATATGCTATGCGATACCATTTATGGCAAGTATAAGTGCATATTGACACCAATGCTATTATGGACTAGAAAATGCTGAAGTATGGACTTGTTGAAATATTTAACTAATTCAGTATTGATAATAATGTTTATATGTTTTTATGGATAAGGACACGAATACTCATTGATTTTAATGCTTTTTCAAAAGCTATTATAGATAAGATATACTATAAGCCTCTATCTCATGTAGAAATAGAACCACCATCACCACCATCTTTACCATTGCAAATGCAAGGTTTTAGTCAATTTATAAGTTCCAGTGATGACTTAGATAATGAAAACTCTTTTCACCAAAGAAATAAATTATATTAGTAACACAATGAAGATCAGAATGTTGATTTTACTAAAGCTAAATCAATACTTTTATTGAAGGAATTTTATAATTCCATGTATTTCTTGTACTCCTTTGTCATGTTAGGACAATTTCCAACAAAAAATATTCTTGAGTCATCACTGGAACTTATAAACTGCTTAGAACCTTAAAATCGCAATGATAGAGATGGAAATTATTTTGTTTCTCTATAAGGTTGAGGCCTAGTGTATCTAATCTCTAGTAGCTTTTGAAAAAGTACTAAAGTCAATGACTATTTATGTCCTTATCTAGAAAAATATACAAATATTGTTGTTAATATTATAATAGTTAAACATTTCAACAAGTCCATCCTCCAACATTTTCTGGTCTATAACAACATTGGTGTTTGTATACACTCGTACTTACCATAAATAGTATGGCCTAGCATATATGATTCTAAATGTAACCATATCTATTAGTGGTGTGCTTAACCGACCCAAGAAATAATCAAGTATTATATGATGTTATATGAAAAAAATGATAAAATGTTATAATATACCCATTCATATTGATAAATAAATGTAATCATAAATTTACTGAAACAAGAAACTCATCATTGTTGTCATATTTTTCATATAATGCTTGCTTGAAACTATCAAGTCTGCTATTGATTCATTTAAAGTTTTATAATTTGGATACCAAGCCATTGTTTAAAAAAATAGAATTCTTTTTTTTTTCTAAATAATATGAAATTAGAGTTAAATTATGGAAAAAAAATTTGAATATATGTGAACATAAGTTGTTTAAAATTACATGGCCTTTTTTTCTATAAAAATGAGAAAGTCAACTTTAATTATGCCTCTTGGAATTCAAACTTATGGAAGAGTGAATCGTCATTGATAAAAATTAATTGCACCCTTTAGGTCATGATTTCTTGATGTGATGCTTGGCCATATACATAAAAGTTGATTACCATAGCAACTTAATAATTGGTAGTGAATATCCAAAGGAGCGAGCTTTTGAATTCAAACTCATGGATCATAATCCTTATGTATGGTGAATATACCATGGTCATTTAAGTGCATAGTGGTCAACATGTGATATGATTACATAATGTACTTAAATATATGCAAATGTATGACTGAAACATAGATGAACATTTTACCTAAACAATTTAATATGTTATTTACAACATTTTATTTTAATTTGAAAATTTGTTGTTATTAGCATGATTTAAAATATTGGGTTATAGAAGGAATATTAATGCACCATTGTCATATTGATTAATTGATGTATTATGTACACTTTCTTACTACATACATATAAGTATACATTAATGTCACCTGGGCCAATATATATGTATAATTTCTTACTACATACATATAAGTATACATTAATGTCACATGGACCAATATATATGTACAATTTTGTACTATATACAAATATGTACAATTTCTTACACACACACACACACACACATATATATATATATATATATATATATATATAGCTTCCTACCACATACATATAAGTATAACATAAATTAGTATGTTATGTTATATTATTAGCATGTTTGAAGCTTATGAAAGAAATATGAATGCCCAAATATAATATAAACTTGCATACTAACACATTCATTATCTGATAAATGTTCGCTTAAAATTTTTTATGACATACATACATGACATATATACATGATAAAACATTGCAAGAATATTAAGTTTTTTTTTTTGTGGAAATAAACTTAATGTCATTAAGTTTTAATTTAACAATAATATGAATTTAACATTAATTTTAATTTAGTAACATTAATGCTAATTTCACAAAGAAATACATATAAGTATACATTGACATTAAGTTTTAATTTAACATTAGTGTAAATTTAAGATTAATTTTAATTTCTTACCACCTATATTCACAACATAGCATTAACTATTAAGCCATGCAAAATTAGCATTGATGTTAATTTTCTAAATTCTTGGTTAACAATAAAGCACTAAATTGTTATTTAGTGGTACCAAGAATATGTTATCATAAAATTTGATTAAAGTTTAATCATAGCATATATACATAAATGTACACATACCACATTAATGGTTTGTTTAAACGATTGCTTTCATTTGATAAAACAAAGCATGTTGGAACCATGTCCATTACACTTTATTTTTTAAGTTGATATTTTAAAATTAAATCCATTTATAAATTTCAATTTGTGCATTGTTTGTTTTATTTTTTTTATCAAGTCATTGATTATGGATATTAAGAAAAACAAAAATACTGACAGTCTAACGACATCCCTCATGGATATATGAGGAGAGTTGAAGGTGGACATAATCACTAAAAAGGGAACATATTCAGTTAAAGATCTGTTCAATTTCAAACTATGGTATACATAATATGTTAGATTTTATTCTTTTCCAAACATTATTGATTACTTTGTATACTTTTTTTTTTCAGTTGTAAGAATTTTTATAGTGCAGCTGAGTATCTAAAAGTTTATTGATTGGTTAATTTGGATAACATCTTTGGTGAATGGTAGGTTCCTCTAAGAGTAATATTTATGTTTTTAAAATGTTTGAAAATCAAGAGTCATTGTATAGGGAAGGGATGGTATGTATGTTGCTTATTTGATCATAAATGATTTAACTGTTTAAAAAATTATGATAATTTTCGTAGTTAGTGCTTGTATATTATTATTAGCTAGGAAGAGTGCTTTGACATAGCCCCTAACCTTAAGTTAGGATGTCGATTACTTGAGTTAGCATTGGTAGTAAGATGGTTTTATTTTGTTGTATAGTGGTAACATTAAGGATAAAGAGGAAGGTAAAAGATTAGTTAAATTGTAAAACATCTGAACAAGCTTGTAAATAGCAAGGTGAAACTTGTTGAAATACTTTAAAAGCTATGGGTGATGTGAAATTTACAACCTAAAAAAATAATAGTCCTCAAAAGTGGAACCACATGCACTTTGGAAGGGTTGGCCTGGTTGATGATGATGTTATTAACTATATCAAGTATAGTTGTTGATGTAGCAAAAGACTAGGTTAAAAAGGATTAATGTCGCTTGCCGTTGATTCGCACATGAATGGCCGTCAAACAATCTTCTATAAATTATTGATTTATTGAGAATGCCAGGAAATTAGCATCAATATTTATTGATTCACACAAATGAATATAGAAAGTTAGAAGAAAATAAAAATTTGATTATCAATTCAAAAAAACTATCTAAAACAACTCCAAAAGAGCATATAAATACTGTTTCGAAAAAACCCTAAAAGATTATGGAAAAAAACTCAACAAAACACCTAAAACAAAAAACTTTAAATTAAAATTTAAGGCCCTAAATGATGGAGAACCCATTATAGAGCTCTAAATCAACTTTAGTTTGATATATTATGGGCTCCATAATTCAATCGGGCCTATAAGTTAAAGCAACTTGAAGGCTGACTGTGCATCTTGAACTTCTTCCTAAAATCCAAGCCTTCCAAATATTCTAGGGCTGCTTGGTCCGCATCAATTGTGATCATGAAATTAGATTTATTTATGACCATTTAAATTATTTGAATTATTTGGACACATTATAATTTGGTGCTAAAGTTTTTTTTTTTGTATGTAGTGCATGTCAAATTCTATTCAAATTTTATATTGATTTTCACTAAGTAATTTGTTAAATTTTAATTTAAATTAATTTCACCTTGAAATTTTTTAATTTTAAATTGATTTCACTAATAAATTTTAAAATAATTTTACCAAAAAATTTGGAAAATTACTAATGTCTAAGGGATGGTTCATTACCAACTTATACAATATGTTTTTAATATATTTTATAGATACTTTATAATTTGGATACTATATTCATATAATTTACTAAATATCTAATGCATATATCAAAGTTTCTTATGCAAGTATTGCAGATATTTTCAAAGATTCTTAGGGATAGATTTTTAAAGTGGTGCTGAAAAGAATAGTCATAACCTATTAGAGCTATCACAATCTTGCAAATATTTTCAAAGAGTCTTAGGCACATATTTAGCTAATAATTCAAAATATAGATGCATTCTATTTCTTAGGAACTTGATGTCATTGTTAGATCTTAGATATATTTAACTCTTTATCAGTAGGTCAAAAGAAATTGTTGAGTTCAAAACCCGCAAGCGCACGGATCGTGAATTGTAGCACAAAAGATATTGTTCCCACAAAGACTATATATTGAGTACTAATATTTTTACTTATATTCTCAGGTAGTAAATTAAATAAAAGTGAAATAAAAATTAAATAGACTCAATAATCTAAATTAAAATTGAAATCAAATGATTAAAGCTAAAAGCCCAAGTTTAGTTTCACTATTCCAATATGATTATGAACACATTAACAAATGAAAGACATTGATTTTAGTTAAGGATAATTGTTTTAAAATACCTAAAGACTCTCTAGAGTTCATTTAAGCATGCAAAGATTAAAGTTTAACATACTCTCATGGTTAAAAGGTTAATATAAACATATTAAGTTCCTTAAATCTACCACCGTACCCATGCCTACTGTTATGGTTCTTCAAAGAGCTTGCACACTCTTACGATCAAGTGATATAAGTTCTATAAGTTTTAAGCAAACAAATTCCTCTAACTCTCATTGGTGAATTTACCTATAAACATGCAAACAAACTAGCCAAGAATGAAAGCATAAATTAAGTGTAACATATAGAATTAAATGAAAATTAAGTTAAATAAATAAAATTATGTTCAATCACATCATTAAATAGCTACTCCTAACCTAAACTTTAAAAGAAAATTAGCCACGTATGGTTGTGGCAAAAAACATAAACATGATTAAGGATGAAAGAAGAAGAGGAAGAATTAAGAAAATAAATTCTTGAATTTCTTGCACAAATCTTCTTCAATCTTAGTTTAACTCTAGTTTATGGCTGCCAATTGATGATCAAAGTTGATTTCTAGCTCCTCAAAATCCTCCTTTTATAGGGTCCACCATATAAGAAATTTAAAAACCCTTAAAATCCTTTTCCTTTTCAGGCAAGAAAACCACTTTTTTTTCGACATGGCTTGAACAAGCCATGTCACATCTTGTATCAGAATGAAAATTAAGATCTAGAAAAGCACACGGCTTCATGAAGGTATGTCATCTTTATTTGCCTATTTTGATTTTCAACATGGCTTATACAAGCCATGTTACATATTATGTCATATTGCATGGGACATGCACATGATTTGACTCATGCCATGTTGAAATGCTTCCTTTTCTTCTAGCTTGGTATATAACCATATAGCTTTACACACGGCTTAGAGAAGGCATGTCACTTCCATTTTATTGAATTCATTACCCGACACAATTTGGTAAACCGTGTTGCATGTTGTGCTTAACATAATTCCTTACTTCCTTTGGATTTCCTCTTTAGACTTAACTATAAAGAGGGAAAATATATTAACATAAAAAAAAAACTAATTATAACCCAAGCACATAACTCTTTAAAATCCAATGAAAATGACCCTAAAAGAGAACCATCAAGGTTTATAACTCTTTTTCATCAAACTTTGGTTGTGAATGCATTTTACGCTCCATATCACAATATCTTTTCTCTTTGCCTTGGTCAGTGTGTGCATAATTTTTTATTCTCTCTAATCAAATTTTCCCACTCTTAGTCATCCCCTGTTGTTCCTTTATTACTATGTGTAGATACTACAAAGTGGGTCCTTTGGATACTCATACTTTAATTAGAGCATTGGACTAGATTCAGAGTATGAAAATAATTTAGATTTAAGTGCTACTCTTACTTGAGAAAAGAGAATTTTTTTAGCGTTACAAACCCGTAAACATCCTCTCCTAAAATCATGCACAAATTCAATCTCCAAGCTCATGCTTAGGTTATAAAAACTAAATTTTTCATACATAATGACTATGTACAACTATCTTAAATAATAAACCATTCAATAGTTTGATAATTGAACCAGAAATGTAATATTATAAACTATTATTCTTAAATAGCAATTGAGCTTCAATATTTGCAAAACAAGGTTATACAAATTTTAAAGATAAGCTAAGCAAAAATATGAGGAAACCAAGTTGAAGATTAATGAAATAATGAATAATTCCCTATTACAATTAACATTTTTTTAATTGAAAAATCAAATTAAAATAAGAGCTAAATGACAAACAAAAATAACATGAAATAGAAACCCTCCCTCACACTAATCTTGTTATTGTCCTCAATAACAAAAGCACATGCAAAAGGTATAAAATAAAATAAAAGGAAAATAATAAAAAGGAATAGAGAAGAAAAATACTGCACTGAAACTTGTAGTCATTAGATAGCGCGAAAGGCATAGAAAAAAAAAGCTAGAAACTAGAATGGCTAGAAACATGTCATGCTAGATCCTGTGATGCCTTTAAAAGCATTCCAGATGCTCACATCCCGTTGTTCTTTTGCCATCCATGAATAACCTAAATGAAAAAAATAACAAAAAATTTTAAAAAAACACTAACAAGAAAATAGAATGAAAAATAAAAATAGAACAAAAGGAAAATAGAAAGAATATTAGGTTGCCTCCCAATTAGCTTGATCGAACCATGGTGCTATTAGCTTGGGTTTTTGAGTGTACAAGCTACACTCTTAAAGGCTCTCCTCATTAGTGTGATAAGGCTTAAGACACTGTCCAATGACTTTAAAAGTATCATTATCCTTGTTTATGAGTTCAATTACTCTATGAGGAAAAAGTTGCTTGATTATGAAAGGACCAGACCATCTTGACTTGAGTTTTCCTAGAAAAAGCTTCAATCTAGAGTTTAAAAGAAACACGAAGTCCCCTTCCTTAAGTTCCTTTTTCTGTAAACACTTGTCATGCCACCTGTTTATTCTTTCCTTGTAGATTTTGGCATTATCATATGCATCCATCCTAAAATCCTCAAGTTCATTCAATTGTAGAAGCCTTTTTGCACTAGCCTTTGCTAAATCGAAGTTAAGAAACCTAGTGGCCCAAAAGGCCTTGTGTTTTAGCTTGATGGTAAAATGACATGACTTCCCAAAGATAAAGCAAAAAAGAGAAGTCCTAATTGGAGTTTTGAAGGTTATTTTGTATGCCCAGAGTGCATCATCCAAATATGTTGACCAATTCTTATGTGAAGCATTGACTATCTTTTCCAATATGCTTTTCAATTCTCTATTTAAAATCTCCACTTGACCACTTATTGGAGGATGGTATGGTGTAGCCACTTTATACTTGACTCTATACGTGGCAAAAATGCTATCAAATTGGCAGTTGCAAAAGTGAGAGCTACCATCACTAATAATGGCTCTAAAGGTTCCAAAATGAGTGACTATCTTCCTTCAAAGGAACTTAGTGACCACTTTAGCATCATTGGTTAGTGAAGCAATTGCTTCAACCTATTTGGATACATAATTAACTCCAACCAAGATGTATTTCTTTCTATATAAGCTTGGAAACAAACCTATAAAGTCAATTCCCCATACATTAAAAAGCTCAATCTTCATATATTTGTAAGTGTTATGTCAGCTTATGTTTCCCATCCTTTAATGATCATATTTGAGCATAAATTCCTTGGCATCTTTGAAAAAAGAGGGCTAATAGAATCCACTTTGGAGCACTTTTATTGTTGTTTTAGTTAAGCTTGCATGCCCCCCCACACTCAAGTGAATGACAATGAGTAAGGATTCCTAAAATTTCATTATCTAGGACATATCTCTATATTAGCCCATCTCTACATCCCTTGTATAGATAAAGTTCATCCTAAAAGTATTGCTTTAAATCCCAAAAGAATTTCTTCTTTTGATAGTAGTCAAAATCAGGGGGAAGGACGCCACATGCTAGATAATTCACCAAATCAGCATACCATGGAACACTCTCTTGAATTTTCATAAGTTTCTCACCTAGAAGATCATTATAAATGGGAAGAGAATCTGAATTTTGAATTTTCTCAATGCGAGAGAGGTGATCCGCCATAAAATTTTTTGTTCCTTTTCAATATTGAATCTCCAAATCAAATTATTGTAATAGAAGGATCTAGTTAATGAGTCTTGGCTTAGCCTCTTTGTTTGCTAGGAGGCATTTAAGGTCTAAGAGATCAGTGTAAATGATCACCTTATTTCCACCTAAATAAGAGAAAAATTTGTCTATTGCATGCACCACTGCCAAGAGCTCTTTTTCAGTTGTTGTATAGTTGATTTAAGCTTTATCAAGGGTGTGACTAATATAGTAAATGGCATAAGCTTGCTTATCTTTGCATTGCCCTAATATAGCCCTAATAGCATAGTCACTTATGTCACACATGATCTTAAATGGGAGTCTCTAATTCGATGGTTACAAAATAGGTCAAAATCATTAAGACTCGTAAGCATATGGACATGAATTTTAGCACAAAAGATATTGTTCCCATGTGGACTATATATTAAGTACTAATATTTTTACTTATATTCTTAGGTAGTAAATTAAATAAAAGTGCAATAAGAATTAAATAGACTCAACAATCCAAATTAAAATTAATATAAAATGATTAAAGCTTAGAGCCTAAGTTTAGTTTCACTATTCCAATCTAATCATAAACATATTAACAAATAAAGAAATTGATTTCAGTTAAGGGTAATTATTCTAAAATAACTAAAGACTCTCTTGAGTTCAATTAAGCATGCAAATATTAAAGTTTAACATACTCTCGTGGTTGAAAAGTTAATCTAAACTCATTAAGTTTCTTAACAATTAATATACTATCGTAGACCCTTGCCTACTATCATGGTTCCTTAAAGAGCTCGCATACTCTCATGGCTGAGTGATTTAAGTCTTATGAGTTTTAAGCTAATAAATTCCCCTAACTCTCATTGGTGAATTTACCTATAAACATGCAAGCAAGCTGGCCAATAATGAAAGCATAAACTAAGTGTAACTTATATAATTAACTGAAAATCAAATTAAATAAATAAAAAGTATATTCAATCATATCACAAAATAGCTACTCCTAACCTAAACCCTAAATGAAAATTAGACACAAATGTTGTGGCAAAAAACATAAACATGATTAAAGATGAAAAAAGAAGAATTAAAAAATAAATTATTGAATTTTTTGTACAAATCTTCTTCAATCTTCATTTAGCTCTAGTTTGTAGCCACCAATTGATGACCAAAGATGATTTCTAGCTCCTAATAATCCTCCTTTTATAGGGTCTACCATATAATGAATTTGAAAACCCTTAAAATCCTCTTCTTTTTCGGGCAAGGAAACCACTTTTTATTTGACATGGCTTGGACAAACCATTGCATATGTTATGTTAGATTGAAAATTGAGATTTGGAAAAGCACATGGCTTAACTCACAACTTCATAAAGGCATATTATCCTTCTTTGCCCATTTTCATTTTTGACATGGCTTGTACAAGCCATGTTACATGTTGTGTCATGTTGCATGGGACATGACACAGTTTGAGTCATGACATGTCAAATGTTGAGTTGAAATGTTTCCTTTTCTTTTAGCTTGGCAGATAACCATATAGCTTTGCACATAGTTTGGAGAAGTGTATCACTTCCATCTTATTGAATTCATTACCTGACACAGTTTTGTAAACTGTGTTGCATGTTGTGCTTGACATAATTCCTTACTTCTTTTTTATTTCCTCTTTAAACTTAACTATAAAAAGGGAAAATAAATTAATACCGAACAAAAACTCCTAAAAATATGCTTTAAATAATAAAATCCTAATTAAACACTAATACTAATGTATTTCCTATTTAAACTTATATTCTATCAAAATTATTCTAATTACTTATGCAAATTTCATTAAAAATAAACTTAAAATATATGTAAAAATAACATACATAAAAAATCAAACACGAATAGTCAAAATCAAACTATATAACTTATCATATAACATCAAGATTAACATGATTGCTTTTTAAATTACAATATTATTAATGTTTTTAGACTACGCCATATGTACAATTAAAGGAGAAATATATAAGATAAGTACTTTCATTGATAATTATCATTAATAGTTTTTATCTAAATACAATGTAATCATATAATTACAATTTCTTTTTACACTTTACATAAGATGCCCTTCACCATGAGATTGCTGGCACAGCTCACCAAATATAATGAATGATTTTTGGCAAAAAGAATGGGAAAATGAAAAGGATAAGGAAGATTTGGAATCATGGGTTTTTAATTGAAGATTGTAGTCCTTACTTCTTAAATTGGGACATATGTTATCATTAATTCTGAAGTTTTTTCACCCATAATGTCAAAAATAGTTCCTATGTTTGGCTTCGAAACTAGTTGCTATTCAAATTCGTTTCAAGTTTAAGGTTCTAAGAAACATCACAACCCAACAGAATCTTCATCTATCAATCATTGACTTCCAACATCACTATAACCTGTGTTCAAATCTATCCCATCTATCTGAGTAACTCTTCTGAAATCAAAGAATAATTTCAGTACCCTAATTTATTTACCTTGTCATATGATCTCTTATTCTTATATGAATTAGATAGAGGACATTAATCAGATATATATGATAATCAACCTTCATTATCAGTGGACACTGTTAAACATCCATTGACAACTTCTTCCTAGTCAGTGAGAAAATCTCATTTCTACTACCCTTTGAAAATTATTTCCAAAGGCGATATAGATGAAAAAAATGTACATTTAAAATTAAAACCCCTAAATGTAAGTTTCAATTTATACCTACCTAATTTAAAATTAATTTTTAGTAAAAGAGTTTTTTTGTTGCATGTTAAGACAAAATGGATGCTCTTAGATCCAATACTGAATCATGTTAAAACGGTACTAATTTAGATGACATACCTACACACAATGCTCTATAAGTTAGTACATGCTAATTTTATTTTGTATTTTAGAAATTGTCACTTGTGTCGATACAACAATATTATTTTTTTCCATTCCACTGAATAAGTTATTGATATAATATGCATAACAACACTATGTTTTTCCAACCATGTTGCAATGACAAAAAAGAAAAAAGAAAATTACAATTACTAATATTTTTAAAATCACATGTAATTTTCATTGATGAAGAAAAGTTGAATATGAATTGAACTCGAGCATTGATGGTATTCTTTCAGTTTTATATACACAAGATGTTTATGTTCAAAGTATAAATTTTAATCTTTATTTTAATTTTTGAGTTTAACACATGATATGGTAGTTTTATTATTTAAAAAATAATAAAAATAAAATTTTCTTGTATAGAGGAGCTAAAATGTAAATTTTCAATCTTAATATGTTCTGACAACTACTCCAATGCTCTATAAGTACAATAAGAGCATCCAAATTACTCATTCAATGACATTCACTAAGTAATGTGGGAAAGGTGGGGATACTAAGATTAGGAAGACTTAAAAAAATACAAAGAATTAAAAAAAGAGAAAAAAAATTATGTTGTTACCTTTTGTGTGTTAGATTTAAGAGTCACTAAAGGTTGAGATATTTTATATTTGCTTTCATCTTTCTTGAATGTTAACTTATGAATTTTCAAGAATTCGATTAAAAAGTTTGCTCTCCACTTGGTAATTTATATATCATTGACTTTAAGTTATCGGTTTAGTTTAAAGCGATAAATTTTATAGTAAGTGGAGATTCTGATAGATATTTGAGTTAAAATTTAGCATTGTGTTTAATTCTTTATGTTTATGAGAGGTCCTTAATGCATTTTCTTAAGGATAAGTAAAGATTTAAGTGTAGGGATGTTTGATTGTGTGTGATTTGCATTAGTTTTTAGGTTTTTTTTTATAAGTTTTTAGGTTATTGGAAGATTAAAAATAGGGTTATCTTTATTAAATTTTAGGTTTCTTATGCTTTTTTTTCTTATTTTGTAAGTAAGGAGCACTTAGAGGATACTTAACAGAAGGTTCAAGACAGAGTTCAAAGGAGGAGTCAATGCTGCAATTGTAGCCTTAAAGATACTATTATAGGTTTTGGTAGTAAAGTTATCCTTGGAGTTACTACTGCAATTGCATCCTTAAATCTATAACTGTGATCGTAGGTTTAAATTGAAAAGTAGCCCTTTAATCCCTACTGCGATGCATTTTTAATGTTGCGATCACATGTTGCCCAACTTTAACAAATAATCACTTAAAAGAGCCATATTTAGATGTTCTCTTATCGTTGTTGGGTTGTTGCTAATTTTTGTTTTTAAATTATTATTTCATTGTTGTCAGGTTGTTTTTATATTTGTAAGATTCTCATTTTTTTTATTTTTTTGGTTGTTATTGGGTTGTTATTGCAGGTTTTTAGTTTTTTCTAGTTGTTATTGAGTTATTGTTGGGTTGTTGTCATTTTTTTGTTGTTCTTGTTTAATTTATTTACTTAGTAAAAAACCATCAACAAGAAAAAAAACTATAATTTCATAAAAAAAAACCATATTCATTAAATTTATTTAGTAAAAATCATATCTTGCATATTTAAAAATTTTAACTCAACCATTTATTCAAAAAATTATAATATTAAAGAAGTGAAACAAATAAAAGTAGAGTTTAAAAAATAAAATAAGAGGGATAATAACCTGACAATAACTAGAAAACAATAAAAATATATATATAAAATAGCAACAACAATATAAAAACAACCAACTCAGATAGCATTGTTTGCCTTTGTTTTAAAAAATCTAACCAAAGCATAAAACAGCATGCCAATAACCAAACAACAATAAGAAAAGTAGAAAAAAGCCAAAAATATCAATAAACAACCCAAAAACAACTTGACTACAATCCTTCAGCCACTAAAAATAACAAACAACATCAAAATAACCTCACAACAACCTTTTGACAATTAAAAAATAATAACAATCTAAAAAAATTATAACAATAATTGAAGTAGTTGAAAAATAAAGAAGAAGAGAACCCAATAATCACCCAAGTATTAAGAACTAAAAAGAAGAAATTTAACACCTACCCATTATAATTCTTAATGATATATGACATGTAGGTTTTCATTAGACGAAATAAGTGGAGATCTAAGATGAAAATCTAATTGGAATATATTGGGTTTACTTTATTTCAATAAAAATATGCAAAAATTATTTTTGGATAGATTAATTGTGCAAGTTTTGTAATGGTTGGTGTTGGGTTTAAGAGAAATGATGAAGAGAATGAAAAGAAAAAGAAGAATAATTAGAATTCAATTGAAAAGTTTGCTCTCCACTTAATAATTTATATATCATTTACTTCGAGTTATCAGTTTAGTTTAGAGTTATAAACTTTGTAGTAAGTGGAGATTCTGATGGATATTCAAGTTAAAATTTGCCATTATATTTAATTCTTTATGTTTATGGGAGGTCCTGAATGCATTTGCTTGAGGATAAGTAAAGATTTAAGTGTAAGGATGTTTGACTGTGTGTGATTAGCATTAGTTTTTAGGTTTTTCTTTTATAAGTTTTTAGGTAGTTTAAAGACTAAAAATAGGGTTATCTTTATTAAATTTTAGGTTTCTTATTTTTTTTTTATTTTCTTATTTTGTAGGTAAGGATCACTTAGAGGATACTTAGGAGAAGGTTCAAGACAGAGTTCGAGGGAGGAGTTACTACTGCGATAGTAGCCTTAAAAATGCTATCATAGGTTTGGGTAGTGAAGCTATCCTTAGAGTTACTACTACGAACGCAGCCTTAATGTAATGGTTAATGTTAGGTTTAGGAGAAAAGATGAAGAGAACGAAAATAGAAAGAATAAAAAGGAGAAGTGATAAAATCAAATGAAAATGACAATAAAAAATAAAAATGAAAATTTAAGATGAAAAGACAAGAACAACAACATATAATATTAAAATTAAAATTAACAAATATATTTTATAAAAACACTAAGAGTTAATGTTGGAAAAAACCACTGCATTTTTAAAAGTTTTGGTAAAAAAATATGTATTATGTAATTTTCTTTTTTCATACCCTTTATGGTTCGTTTAGTATAAATGAATTTCATAAATTTTATGAAATTCATTTGGAAATCCACATTATGCGTGTTTAGATGAAATGAATTTTTTGTAGAATTTATTTTCAAATCCAACTTTTAAATTTCTAAAATTGACTATAACTAAAGTAAATTATAATAAAATAGTTGAAATTTGCAAATGAATTTTACAAGTTTTAAGCTTATATTTTGAAATAACTAAAATACCCTCATTTTCTTTATTTGCACTTGCACAAATAGTGTAATGTTAAATTTGTCAAGAAGATAACTCTATTTTCTTTTGCATATATATTGGTAGAATAAAAAGATTGACAATTCTTGAATTTTATTACATTTTAAAAAAGATTATTTTTGTAGCATCCGTGACCTCGAGGAGTTACTCGTGTAATTAAATAATATAACTTAATTTTTATTCATTGGAAAATAAATGAAAGCAAGAGTTACAAGATTTAATAGGAAATGAAGGAAGAGCTCAATTAGAAACAAAATTCTAGGAAAATCTAAAGAGAGAAAAAGTGAAACTTTGAGGACTAGAATGGAGATTGTAATGGTGATGTGTCTTAAAATAGGAGTATTTGGGACAGGTGTTCCCTTATCGAAGTATAGGGAATGCATGTTAAGGACACATGTTACCCAAACAACCATTGAAGAAAAATAAATAAATATAGAAGAACAAAACTCTTTACTTATGAAAGAAGGGGAGGGGAGTGTTTGAGAACTTTGCTTGGGTAAGATATTCAGAAGAATTAAACTTTCCAATAGGAAGAAAATTAGCTACTGTTAAAATAAGTTTAAAGTGAGTGAACTCAACCTTTTCTTCTTTAATTAGACCTGAAGCTAGTTTCAATATGTTTCTTATTATTGCTAAAAATTAAAAACTTTGTGAACTTGCAATTCATGACCTTAGTGCTACCTATTGATAAGTTGGTTAATTTATGATTTTTGTGAGTGATCTATCTCCTCTTCATTTTATTTTCTTCCTTCAATCCATTCAATTGGTGATTTGAAATTTCAAAAATTTTCTCGTTAGTTCTTGTTGATTATTAATGGTCTTGGGTTGTTCATTACTAAATCTCCTCATGTATTCTTAACTCAAGTGAATTTTTTCTTGAATTCATGTATTTCTTGAGTTGGTTTATCTTTTTTTATTAATCCAAATTATATTACTTTCAAACTGATTATTGATGAGTCAAGTAATTACTTGAATTTAATTATCATAACTTGCATGTTAATGTCATTTTTTGTTCAGTATAAATCCTACATGATTTGGGTGTCAAGCTAATTAAAATAACACTAATGGAAAATATTATTAAACTAAACCTATGTCAAAGATCATCAAACTATGTTGTTACATCCTTAGATAATAATGGTTGAATTAAAAATTGAAAAAAAAAAGCAAATATTTTCTACTACAGATCTCTAGTTTGAATAGTAATGTTTGTTGAGCCATATCTTGAGTTTTGTAACTCTAAATTAAATAAATTTTATGTCCATAGACACTTTGAGATGTCCACTATAAATCTGTCAAAAATAATGAAAACCTAGTTCTAATGTTTTGATGGTCATTCAAAGCTAGACATTTTATGGTTCAAACTATATTGACAACTCGATTCTCCTAAAATGATTTTAATGTTTCTCCTAAAATAATTTTAATTTTTCTCCTTGCTCACACGTTTAATTGGTATGAAACCAATTTCAAAATTTCCTAGATATATAAGGCTAAAAATCTAGAGAAAATGATGTAAAAATATAAACCATGGAATTTTTGAAAAATTTTCAAATTCTGTTTTGGGAAATATTATAACATGGTAATAGATTTGAGTAAATTCTTTGCCTCTTTATTCTAATCTGATTGTCAAATTTTCTTTTTATTATGCATCTTCTTGTTGTATGAGTTAGCCTTGTGCTATATCTTGAAAATTTGTTCATTTAGTTCTATTCAAAATCGTTTTAAGTAGTGAGTCATATATATATATATATATATATATATATATATATATATATATATATATATATATATATAGTTCCTCTAAATTGAACTTGAATTATCCTTGATATACAACTCTTTGATGACAAAAGATTATTAAGCTTTGCAATGTTCACTCCACCCCTTATTCTTCCCTTGTTTTGGTTTTAGATTTCCACTTGAATCACACCCTTTTTAATGTTGATTTAATGATTCTTGTAACTAAGAGTGACTTGAAACTAACTATAAAAGAAACTTAAGTTGATTGTACAAATTTTAGTTCAAGGGAGCTGCTAAAGTTAGACCTTATGTAATATTAAGATACTTAATGATAATTATCTAAATATATCCTATCAAATTGATATGATTAATGATCAACCCTTGAAAGTTCTGTGGAAACTTTTGAGGTTAAGATAGTTAAGTTTGAATATTTGTTTGGTCACTAAACATTTGTTGTACTTTTTTATTAGATCTTATTACTACTACTTAGTTTACAGCTATTTGATAGTTTGCTAAATAGCTGCACTCTATTTTGAACATAAGTGCTAAGCTATAAATAATGATGTTACATATAAAATTTAATAAACTTATGTGGCCATGAATAACCTTGCTTTATTTCAATCAGAATTTAGTGTGTTTAACTTCTTGAACTCTACATCAAAGATATATGATTAAATTTAAACTAAGACTTTTTAAAGAAGATTTGTAGAGCATTTTAAAGAAAATTTATATTAAGATTATTGTGTTAACTTAGCATAAGCACACATATTTATGCCAACAAAAAATAGGCATAAATCTGAAAACTGAGAACAACCCAACATATTAATGAAAAATTAAGTGAGAACTATTAAAGAATGATATAATTATGAGCATATGCACATATGTTACTAGATAATAGTAAGTTTATGCAAAGGGCATGGTACAGTGCGGTGAAAAGGTAGAATGTGTATGAGACATAGCCCTTTACCATATGAGATTAGAGATGAAAGTCCAAGCGTAGGACATGGTATTAATAATGAGGTTATGGGAAGTAGTAATTTAACTCCTGGGGAGCAATATGATATGCTATAGCATTGGTTATGGTATTAATTTTGGCTTCATGTAGGCGCAACCTTTAGGGCCATGCTGGGCATATAATAAACGTACATTTGTGAACTATATGCTATAGCAATGGTTTATGATAATTTAGTGTGGTGATAATATTAACCACATTAATATTTACTGGTCCATATTGTGCAATACTCCTAATCTTATGTGAATTTAATCATTATGTTAAGTATCTAAACTATATTCTTGGTTTATGATGAGCATAAGCTCAAGAGGCCTAGATGGTAACTACGATCATGTTGTACAAAATTTAATGATATATGTTAAATGAAAAGAAATTCCAAAGTTTACATTTGTAATATAAAATATTATAATTAATAAGAAATTTTAATATCAATAAAAAAATGTATGATCCCTAAACTAAGTCAGGTGGTATTAATAAGTTAATAAAGTTGAAACATAAAATTTTAATAAATTATATTTTGTGAGACATTGTAATTAATGTTAAGTGATGATTAATGACTAATTCCCCTTGTATACCTCTTTCAATCTGTGATCTTGAAATAATAATTTATCTTCTAAATTCTTATCCCTCGTGACAATTATTTGAAGGATTATTGAGTTATACCTTTAACAGTAATTTGTTCACTCATTGAATATTTTCTCGTGAAAATACTCATCACTTTTTATTTTATTCTTTTAGAGTAGTGGCATATAGAGGTGTGGAGCATAACATAAGTAATTATGGACTATCTCAGAGATATAATATGATAGGCAATTGGTGCTACTAGAATAAAGTTTTAGCCATGTAGTCGACATTGAGATATATTAAAACTCGAATGCGGTTTATATTTTGCATTTCCTAAAACCAAAGTTAAGGTTGTCACTTTGTATGTAATACTTTATAGTTTGAGAGTTTTACTTCTTTAAATAAGAAAGCAACGGAAGCTTCTAGAATAGTATAAAGATTATTTGTAATATTAGAAGGTGTATAAATAGTTTATATAGATTAAGAATTAATATCCGACCATATTAGTACTCTTGTTAGGTGGGTCAGAGTTATGACCATCTAATAAGGGTATTAGTAGGTTAGGCTGTTACAATTTTATTAATAATTAAGAATGAATAAATAAACTGATCATATCACAAATTACTATTAGAATGGACATTATTTACACTCATATGCTTCAACCACTTTATACAGTGGCTTCCAATGAATTTATAGAATTCATTCCTAGAAAAAAAATAATTTTAGTTTATAATAGAAATAATTTTTCTTTTTTAAATTATATAAAAATTAATTTTATAACTCGATATTAATACTAGTCAAACTCGAACTTTATACTTCAAAATTATTTATAAATTGTGAATGACATTATTATTATTATTATTATTATTATTATTATTATTATTATTATTATTATTATTATTGTTGTTGTTGTTGTTGTTGTTGTTATTGTTGTTATTATTATTATTATTATTGTTGTTGTTATTATTATTCTTCTTATTATTATTGTTCTTCTTATTATAATGAAACTCTTACAATGTTATATATATATATATATAGTTGATGATTACTTATAGTTAGAGTTTTTTTTTTACAATTATTCAAATATTTTTAATTAATTTGAATCCTCATGAGCTTCGATTTCTTTTCTATGAAGGTCATTACTAA
Organism: Mallotus nudiflorus; assembly: GCA_947683625.1. NCBI lineage: Eukaryota > Viridiplantae > Streptophyta > Magnoliopsida > Malpighiales > Euphorbiaceae > Mallotus > Mallotus nudiflorus. The sequence continues at coordinate 1,637,657 of CANTUR010000286.1, read as the reverse complement.
ACCTATGAATAGAAATTTTAGCTTGAATGTCTTGTAAAAGAGAGCTTGCTCTATTGATGTTAGCATCTAAATTTCCAAAAACATCTCGATTCCATATTCGAAGAGCTACACGAAGGCGTTTCAACTTAGTTCCAAGAAGTTGTGTAGGATGTAGAGCTTCACAAAGGACATACTAATTATTAATAATAAGATCCTACGCAGAGGAATGAGTGACCCACATAGCATGGAACTGAAACCGAGTGATCACTATATCTAAAATAGCACAATAAAGAAACAATGGATTATGGTTAGAATGATGATATGGAAGGACTAAGCAAGAGATTTCTATCCAATGATTGAAAATATACATATTTGCCAAAACTTTATCCAGCCAACATTTAACCCGATTGCTTCTATAATGGTCATTACACTAAGTAAACGAAGCTCCACCAGTAGGAATGTATAATAAATAGCAATCATCCATGAATGATCTAAATTCTCAGCAACAAGCAAAAGTTGGGGCTCTAGCAGTCTTTTCATGAGCTCCAGGAATGGCATTAAAGTCTCTAATCACATACTAATTCCTTGAAAAATTTGTTAGCTTGTTGAGTAGATCAAGCCATAAAAGTCTTTGATGATTACTCTAAACATTGCCATACACAAAAGAATGTCTATGAAAAACATTAAACAAAATAATATTCGTAGTAATATGCTGATCATGGATATTAATAAAAGAAGGAGCTGGTAAGCCTCATTTTATAAGAACCTAGATGGACGGCAATGTAGGATCATTGGAAGCAATTAGATTTAAATACAAACTATCCCAATAAGAATTCTTAATAGAATTAGATTTAACCAATGGTTCCACCAAAAAAACAAAATCAGGGGTATATTTGTGACAAAAAGAAACTAGAGTACGCTGAGTATTATCATTACCTATGCCTCTACAATTCCAAAAAATAAGCTTTATAAATTAAGCTTGTTAGGCTTCTTAGTCACCCTTTTTAAAAAGTAACTTTGAATTTCTCATGTTTATGCTGAGATTTTTTTCAACTAACTATAATCCAGTGATCCTCTTCTTCTATCACATATGCCTAAGAGACTCCGAATTTTAAGAATTCTATCTGTCCTCCTCCATCGGGATTATCTTGATCAAGAAGAACAAACTGCACCTCATTGGGGTTCCTAATTATCATTTGTTGTCTCAGTTTGTCCCTGATTAGCATTTTTTACCTCAATATTATGGAATAAGGAATTCCCTATGAAATAAGAAATAGTTACGATATGTTAACCTCCATTCTATTTTCCATCAGATTGGCAAATTGAAAATCATTCTAGACTGTAGTCTCTACTATTCTTTTTTACCAAAACCAGCAGGTTATGTATGTATGGCAAAATCATGAATTTCATCCGAAATTGGGTCAATCAGATTTTACTATAAATGTTGCATGTTATGTATGACTTCATCACCTCTTTGGAGTGCAAATCAGTTTGAAGAGTGTCAAATACATTCAAAATTAGAATTGTAACAGTTTTAGGCTTCCAAATTCTTATCTTGTCATTATGTTTAATAGGCTTCACTTTAGTAGCGACATGGCTCTTATCAATCTATAATCCTATAGAGAATGGCCAATATTAGAAAAAAAATTATAAAAAGATGTCAAATTCTTATAAACCACATCGATAAAGAAATTTTTTCCTATTCGTTCAACAATAAGGTTTTCAGGCAAATTGTTAGATAAATCCACATCTATTAAAACTTGAGCATAATGCCTAAATTCTCCATTGATGGTGGCATTATCTATTTTTAAAGGAACTCCTATTCCATATGTAATGGATGTTAAGATTTTGGATGCCAATACTCCTAAGGAAACTTGTAAAACTGAACCCATAGTTGAGCATTTATAGATTTTTTATCTGAAGGATCAAAATCTGGTGTCGAATGCTATAAATATAGGATGCCATGTTTTAAAACAATGGAGCCTTAACCCCATGCAACATTTTTCTCCATGTTGGATTAAAGAATCACATTATAATATCCTTTGCCCAATGAAATCAACTTCCAATTGGATGACAGACCCTAGACTACAAAAAGCTTTTTTTTCAACTCAACTAATTTCCACACACCTCTCCTTTTGAAAGAATAATCCTAGCAATGAGCACATGTTGACAAATTGCCAATTGTTGTTTATATAACTGTTAGATTGATTTTTATAAAAATATATCCACCCTTATTCAAAGAAATCACTTCATCCGTGTGCAGAATAGTGGATTTTGATATGGCCTAATCATAGGATAACTTTTAAGAGGAGATAGCTTTAAGCACAAATAACTCCTTATGGGTAAGAAAATCCATGATGATGAGAGGCCAGGCCAGCCTAACGGCGGCACTTGGTGAAGAAACATAAGGTAGTGAACAATAGGTTATAGCTTTTTTCAAAGAAAAAAGCATTTTATTTTTGTCTGACTAAGTGGCTTACGGTAGGAGATAGAAATTCCTCTTTGTTTCATTAGGAATTTGATTGGAAAAGGCCAAATTATGGAATTCATCAACTTAGAATTGATGCAGAGATCATAGACAATAAAAAGGTAATTAAGTAACATATTCTTGACTTTTATCAAAATCTTTTTTGGCTAATCTTTTAGTTTCTTCAAATTTATCTTTAATTAAAGAGATGGTTCCATCTTCTATTTCTACTAAAGAGAATGATTTTCTTACTTGTAGCCCACTTATGACGAAATCAAGCACACTATTTTTTAAATGGATGCTCACAGTGCCCTGGGTCCAGATGGGTTTACTAGCTTTTTTTATAAAACATACTAGGAAGTGATTTCTAAAGAGTTTTGCACTTCAATGTAATTTTTTTTAATTCGGGCATTATCACTATAGACCTTAATTCTAGTTTAATGATTTTAATTACCAAGGTTGCTAATGCAATTGCTATTGCGCAATTCCATCCTATTGTGCTTGGTAATTTTAGTTTTAAAATTCTCACCAAGATTCTTGCGGACTGCTTAGTAATTATTGCTGCTAAAATTGTCAATGGGAATCAACTTTGTTTTATTAAAAATTAACAAATTTTATATTGTATTATTGATCCTTTTGAAGGGGTTAATTTGCTCAATAAATCTTGTTTTAGAGGAAACGTGGCATTAAAAATTGACATTCGCAAAGCATTTGATACTATAGGTTGGAATTTTCTATTGGATGTTTCAGAGGCTTTTGGCTTTTCATTAAAATTCAAAGATTGGATTTTTTTTTCTATCTTTTCATCATATCAGCTATATTTTGTGATTAATGGCAAGACTTATAGCTTCTTTACTTGTTCTAGAGGAGTTAGACAAGGAGACACTCTCTCCCCATTACCTTTTTATCTTATGGAAGATTTTCTTAGCCACCTTATTACTTTCACAATTAATCAAGGACATATCATCCCTATGCTTCATTCTCATAATTCATATTTTCCATCTCACTTTTTATATGCAAATGATGTTCTATTATTTGCGAAAGCTTCTCTTCAGAATTTTCGAGTAATAAACAAAGTTTTTTAGGTGTATAGGCAGCTTTCAGGACAATTGGTGAACTGGTTCAAATTTAAGATTTTATTTTTTTATAAAATTAATGATTGAAGAACATCCAAATTGCTTTAGGTAGCAAGTATGACTAGAGGGCATCTTCCTTTTGTTTATTTGGGTGTTCCTTTGTTCATTGGGGGTTCATAAAAGTAAATGGTTAAAGCTAATTATTAATAGTATTTGTTCTAAATTTGCTAAATGGAAAGGTAGTTGCTTGTTAATGGTGGGTCAGCTAACACTTATTTAGTTAATTATTACTAGTTCTTTGCTCCATTCATTTGTAATTTACAAGTGGCCTAACACTCTTATTGCCTTTTAGAGCATTGTATAAGGAATTTTTTATGGTATGTTTCTATTAATAAACAGAAATTAGTAACAGCTCCTTAGAAAATCTCATGTCTTCCTATAAAAAATGGAATTGTTGGTTTAAAGCAGTTGTTTTATTTAAATGATGTTATATTGAGTAAAATAACTTGAAAGCTTATCATTTCTCATGATTTTCCAATGAATGTGTTTCAAGTTAGATTTCTCAATCCCTCTAGAACTTTGAGAGATTCTTATTTTCCTTCCTCTGTTTGGTTCTTTATTAAGAGAATTTATTTATAGCTTCATTCTGAGATTCAGTGGTGCATTAGTTCAAACAGTAAATTAAATTTTTGGATTGATGAATGGATAGTCCTACTATTACTAGATAGCTTAATATTCCTATTCGTGAGCAGAAAAATTTGGTTGCTTTGGTTTATGATTTTATTACTTAGGATTCTTAGCTTCTTTCTAATTTTTCTAATGATGAGGTTAAAGAGCACATTGTTGTTATCCCTATGTTCAACTGTGATTATAATTCTTGTGTTTAGAACTAGATGAGAGATGGTATTCACTCAGTTAAAAAATGTACAATCATTTGCAGTTGCTAGGCCTTCTATTTCGTGGAGTTCTTTTATTTAGAAAGAGTTTGTTGACCATTTGCATGATCAAAATCCTAATTTTGGACTTTAGCAAACAAGTTAGATTTTACTAATTTCCTTTATGTGTGTAAGAAGTTGATTAACTATCTAGGATAATTGTTTAATGATTAGAGACAATGAAATACTCCTTGAAAGAGTATAAATATGCATTTCGATGAAGTATCTCAAACTATGCAAGTCCATAATCTTTAAGAAACAATTATATACTAAAAATATAAATTTTTGGATATACAGTGGTTTAATCATGAGCTGCCTTATGACCTAGATTAATAAGTATGCTTTTAGGCTAATTCGATCTCTGAGATTCAAAGAGGCTTTTTGACATCTTTAGAGCTTTATAATGAGAAAATGATCTTCTTCACTTTTGAAGTATACATCTTAAGCTTTTTGAACTAATTTTACTTGTCAAAATTTGAGCTCATTTAGGTATGTAAATCTTAAGTCAAAGTCAACATATGCAACTTTCATTTTAGATTTCAAAGCTCTTAGTATTTTAGAAATATCTTAAGGTACAGATGTTCAATTGAGGTGATTCAAAGTGATATAGAGTTAAGAAAATTATCTAAAACTTTTAAGAAGAAAGTTTAGGCTGATTCTATCATCTTCAATCCTCACTCATGAGCATCTCACGAGCTAGTCATAAGTTATCGCATATTAGTGCCTCAGAAGCTCATTTTTGGTAAAATGGTCAATGCTCCTCACGAGATGCCCTCATGATCATGATAATCAGAGACCAACTCATAAGGGTAGCCTTGACAGCATTCAACATACATTTTAAAATGCAACGATCCTTAAACTAATACTTACAAGTTAGAACTTCTTTATAACTTAATTAATTATAGATGTTAGAGATATGTTTAATACATCCAACAACCATATTTTTTAGTGTTTATATATAAAAACATTCTGTAGAGTTCAATTAAAGGTCTAAGAAACTTCTTTATCATTCATTCTCTCTTAAGCATTCAATTAAGCTCTCAAATTCTTTCTTAAACAATTTTTGTATTTATGTAAAATACACATTAGTGAGAGTTGGTGAGTGTTAAAATAGACATTCTTATTCTTTTATTTTCTAAGATTAAGAAAACAGGAAGTGAGATTCTATTCTAAAAGGAATTGGTTTAAGTGTTGTCCATTGAAACACTTGGGATTTAGTTTTTAAGTGAGCCTTGAAAACTCAAGTTGTAAGATTATAAGAGTGAGCCATAAAACTCTTGTGTATTCTTAATCCTGTAAATAATATTATGGATGAATGAAAATCCTAACTTGGGGATAAGTTAGGTTGAGACGTAGGATTGTTGAATCCAAACTCCTTAAACCATTATGTTCTTCATTCTTCATTCTCAACATTCTTTCAATTCTTACAAAGAATTTTTTTGATTTCCTATTTTTATTCAACAGCCTTATTCACCCTCCTAAGGCATTTTGATTTGGTATCAGAGCCAGTTGTCCCTTACCGTGAATTAATGTAGAGCACTAATGAGAACTCTCACTTATGACTGTGTTACCGAAGCAGGGCTCTCTACTTATTGGTGTTGGTACGTTGATGGAGATGATGGCTGGCTGGTCTGATAGGTAGAAATGTTTGGTGATATAGGTTGAGTGTGACCTATAAATAGCAACATTTAGTATCAGAGCTTGAATTCTAGGAACTTTATTTCTAGAATACAAGATCATGGAGAGTGAATCACAAAATATTTCTTCACTTAGACCATTATTCGATAGTAGTGACTATCCTCATTGGAAGTTCAAAATGGAACTATACCTTGATTGTGATTCCATCAAACTTTGGAATATTGTCCTAAAAGGTTAGGAACCACCTACAACCGCCATTGATGGTGTGGTAACTACTCTTGTAAAAAGCCAATGGAATAATGAACAAAATAAGGAAAATCATAAAAATAAAAAGGCTATGATCACTCTAGTCTCTTCCATGATAAGAGAAGAAGGAGGTAAGCTTCAACATTGCATGTCGGCTAAGAAAATGTGGTAGATCTTGAAAAATCATTATGAAGGCAACGTTCAAGTTAGAAGTAAGAAGGTTCAACTTCATATGTAAGAATATGAACTATTTAAAATGAAGCCTCAAGATTCAATCATGGAGATGACAAACCATTTTAATGCTCTCCTCACAACCTTTAAGAAACTTGGAAAATATTTCTCCAAGGAATTGGTGAGCAACAAGATTCTAAAAATCCTACCAACAAGGGATTGGGAATCTCGGGTCACTTCAATTAAGGAAGCTTAAGACCTCTTACCCTTTCAATTAATATGCTTATTAGAAATCTCCTAACATATGAGCTTACAATTAAGTAAAGAGGTAAAGAGCAAGAAGAAAAGGAAGAAAAGAAAAAGACCATAGCACTAAAAGCTCTTCAAGAAGATAGTGAAGAGAAAAGAATTGAAGATTTTAGTGATGAAGATGGTGATATTGCCATGCTCACTAGAAATTTCAAAAAAATTCTTGAAAAGTAAAAATTTCTTAAGAATAAAAGACTTCAATAAGAAGTGCAAAGGAGAAGGCAAGAAAAAAACCAAAGAGGTTACTTGCTATGAATGTAAGAAACTGAGATACATTAGAAGTGACTATGCCAAACTCAAATTCAAGAACAAAGGAGCAAAGGATAAGAAGAAGGCCTTTAAAGCTACTTAGTATGATTCCTCCAAATCTAAAAAGGAAAAGGAACAATAAGAAGTGACCAACCTTTACTTTATGGCTCTTGAAGATGAAAAAGAGGTACCATCCACTTCTAACTCTTCTTGTGATGATTATAGTGAATATAATGATGATGATGATGGTGTTGAGAGCTTTATTATGAGTAAACTTTTGCTTAAATGCAAAAGCTTACTTTATATGAAGAAGCATTATAAGCATGAGTTAACTAGCTTAACCAAAGAATTTAAAAATTTAAGAAATGAATTTTCTAAGCTTATTAAGTTAAATGAGTTACTTACTTATGATTTAAAATCTTTAAATTCCTTGGATGAGTAACTCATGAAAGCAAGTGATGAAAATCATAAACTTTCTAATGATGTAGTTAAGCTAAAAAATTCCATATTAAAATTCCAAAGAGGAAAAAGAGTTTAGATCATTTACTTAACTCTTAAAAATTTCATGGAAATACTCATAGAATTGGATATGCCAATAGAATGGCTTCATCTTCATTATTATCACATATTAAATTTGTTAAAGCATTATTTAGTTCCTTTCATTTTACCTCTAAACTAATTGAGACTTAAGCTTTCAAAGCTAATGAGTCTCATATGTCAAATATTAAAGGAAAGTCTTATAAGACTCAATCATATTTGACATAAAGAGGTAAGTATTATACTAGAAAATCACAACCCAAACATGCTTATATGTACACTAGACACAACAATCCTAAACATATTGTATAAACCTATCAAAATACATATTGTCATTGTCAATGTATGTCTTACACTATGACTCAAAAGAGTTATAGGAAGCATACACCAACACAACATGAACGACATGCTTTTTACACTAGGAAAGGATATCATCCTACGATAAAAAAATTTAAAATTATTGTATATTCATATTACATGATTGAAGGACACACCAATAATGTGTGCTTCTAATGAAGACTACACATGAATTTAGTTCCTTCATATTATCTTGAAACTAATCAACCTAGACTAAGAAAGCTTTGGGTTCAAAAGAATACTTATATTATTTTATATAGGTGTGCTTGAAATCCACAAGAATAAAAAGAAAGTTGTATTTTGATAGTAGATGTTCAAGGCATACGATGGGAGATAATGAGCAGTTCAAAAAGTTTGATGCTAAGGATGGAGTACATGTTACATTACAATACAAATGGAAAAATTATTGGCATTGGAGAAATTGGTAATCCTCAATCCTTAGTTATACATCATGTATTTTTTTGTTGATGGTATTAAATATAATTTGCTTAGTATAAGTCAATTATGTGATATAGGAAATAAGGTGACTTTCTATCCTAGAAATTGCTTTGTTAGTAGTCTTGATGAAGAAAAAGTAATTTTTAGTGGTGAAAGAGTATATAATGTTTATATTATTAATTTGAATAAGATTGATAATAAAGACATCAAATGGTTAATGAATATTTCCCATGACATATGGATATGGCATAAAAGGTGAGGACATGCAAATTTTGAACTTTTGAATGATCTTTGTAAACATGAACTTATGATTAGTTTACTGAAGCTTGAATTCATAAAGGATAAACCTTGTGATGCTTGCCAAAAGAGAAAATAATCCAAGTCTTCATTTAAGCTCAAAAGTGTAGTGTCCACCTCTAGACCACTTGAATTTATACATATGGATTTATTTGGACCAACTAGAGTTACTAGTCTTAGTGGAATGCACTATGGATATGTATTGGTTGATGACTACTCCAGATTTACTTAGGTGCATTTTCTTGCTCATAAGCTTTTGGAAAATTTTCAAAAAGAGTTAAAAAAAGAAAAAAGGATTTTATATTTCATCCATTAGAAGTGATCATGGAACCAAATTTAAGAATGATTTTTTCAAAACCTTTTACATTGAAAATGGTATTTCACATACATTTTCATCTCCTAGAACTCCTCAACAAAATGAGATAGTTGAAAGGAAAAATAGAACTCTTTTGTAAATGGCAAAAATAATGCTTCATGAGTATAATTTGCATATTTACTTTTAGGCAGAAGCCGTTAACACATCTTGTTACATTTCAAATTGAGTTTTCAAAAGACCAATTTTGAACAAAACATCTTATGAGCTATGAAAGAATAGAAAACCTAAAATCTCATATCTAAGAGTATTTATATGCAAGTGCTTGATATTGAATACCAAGGATAATCTTGGAAAATTTGACTCTAAAGCTAATGAAAGAATTTTCCTAGGCTATTCCATTTTTAGCAAAGCATTTAGAGTATTTAATAAAAGAACTCTAGTAGTTGAAGAATCAATACATGTTGTTTTTTATGAATCAAACTCACTTGATCCTAGAAAGGATGTTTGTAGTGCTAATGATCTTACAAGTGAAAATGAAATTATGGATACTCAAGAAGAAAATGCTACTAAGCCTTTAGAACTTGAAGGTCCAAGCAAGGATGACAATGAGGATATATCTCAACCTACCTTAAAGGATGAACTTCCAAAGGATTGGCAATTCAAGAAAGCTCATCCTCAAGACCTCATCATAGGTGACACTACAAAAAAGGTAACTACTAAATCTAAACTCAAGTTTATTATTAATCTAGCCTTAATTTCTCAAATTGAACAAAAAAATGTTGATGATGCTTTATGTGATGAATTGTGGGTCTTTGTTATGCAAGAAAAGTTAAATCAATTTAAGAGAAACAAGGTTTGGACCTTGGTTCCTAGACCTAAACATCATCCTACTATAAGCACCAAATGGTGTTTAGAAATAAAATGAATGAAGAAGGTGTCACAACTACGAATAAAGCTAGACTAATAGCTAAAGATTATAATTAAGAGGAAGGCATTGTTTATAATGAAACCTTTGCCCCAGTTACAAGGTTAAAAGCTATTAGAATGCTACTTGCATTTGGACCATTCATGAATTTTAAACTTTATCAAATGGATGTTAAAAGTGCATTTCTAAATGGTTTCACTGAAGAGGAGGTATATGTTGAGCAACCTCCGAGTTTTGAAAATTTTAATTCTCCAAATCATGTTTTTAAATTGTTAAAAGCATTGTATGGATTAAAACAAGCTCCAAGAGATTAGTATGAAAGATTGAGCAACTTCTTACTAGAGAAAGAGTTCTCTAAAGGAAAAGTTGACATAACTCTTTTCATAAAGAAATCCAGGCATGATTTATTAATTATTCAAATATATGTTGATGATATTATTTTCGGTGCTATTAACCATTGCTTGTGTGAGAAATTCTCCAAGTTAATGCAAGGAGAATTTGAGATGAGTATGATAGGAGAACTCAAGTTCTTTCTTAGACTTCAAATCAAGCAATGTAAAGATAGGATTTTTGTCAATCAAACCAAATATACAAGAGACATTCTTAAGAAGTTTGGTATGGATGAAGCTAAATCAAGCAAAACTCCAATGAGCACCACAACTAAGCTCAACAAGGATGAGAATGGCAAATTGATTGATGAAAAGTGATTTAGAGGTATGATCGAATTCTTTCTATATTTAACTGCTAATAGACCCGATATTATGTTTACTACTTGCTTATGTGCTAGATTTCAATCAAGTCCTAGAGAGTCTCATTTGAATGTTATTAAAAGAATTTTCAAATATCTTTATGGTACAATGCATTTAGGACTTTGGTATCCCAAGATTTCTTCCTTTGACTTGATTGATTATTCTAATGCAGACTTTATCGATAGTTTACTAGATAGAAAAAACACTTTCAGAACTTGTCAAATCTTAGGTAATTATTTAGTTTCTTAGTTTAGCAAGAAACAAGTTTTGGTTGCCTTGTCCATCACAGAAGTAAAATATATAGCGGCTAGTTATTATTACTCACAAGTTCTATGGCAAAAATAATAAATATTAGACTTGGCATTGATAGTAATCATATTTCAATTAAATGTGATAATACAAGTGCTATAAACCTTAGTAAGAATCTCATTTAGCATTCTAGAACTAAGTATATTAATATTAGACATCATTTATTGCGTGATCATGTTAAAATTGGTGATATCTCACTTGAATTTGTTGATATAAATAATCAACTTGTAGATATCTTCACCAAATCTCTCAATGAAGAGAGATTGAATTTCATTAAGTATGAACTTGACATGATTGATGGTTATAGTTTGTCTTGAATTTTATGCTTAATTGATGGTTGGACTGTTTTAATGTGAAATCATGTTGTACTTAGTGATTACTTTAATTGTCAAATGTTTTGATTTTGATCTTAACAATTTTATAAAAAAAAAAATTTAATTGTCATGCATTTATATATGTTTAAATATGCATTATAGTTTTTAAAAATTTCTCCTACTCCTTATCAAGACTAATTTCTTTTTATATATTTTTGTCAATTTTGTTATCAGTTTTTATTTGGTTTACTTTCAGTATATTTTTAGTATCTAATCATTGAGATGTTTGTTTATTTTTATAGTTATTTTGTGGCAATTTACGTTCAATTTATTTTCTGGATATAAGCCATGAGTTGTTAGTTTTATGTCTTGTTATGTTTCTCTTTAGTTTACAATTGGTATTTTAATGTCATTATAACTATATCCTTTTCATTAATGCTTTTTTATTTTCTTTTAAATTTCCTTTTGCATTCTGACAAAGGGAGAGAAATAATTATGTTTGCATGTGTATTTAGTTAATTTTTTTTAAGGGAGAAATTTCTTTTTACCAAAGATGTGTTTATGTTAGTGACATCACTATATGGGAGTGTATCCTTGATATTAATTTTTTTTAATCCAAATCTTATTCTATTTTACTATTTTTCAATAGGTGGAGAAAATTGTTTAAATTTCTTTCATAATTTTTTTATGCATGCATAGTAACAATATAAGTGTGGCTAGTTTTGTCCTTCTGATAAAAAGCCTTGTTTTATTTACTTTGTTTATGTATGACCTAAATTTTATAAAGATTTGGTGTTTCTTTGTTTCATTATTTTGGTTCATGATCTTTTATTCCCTTTAGAATCTTTTTATTCCTTTAGGTTCATTTCCTTTTTATATCTATCTATTTTCTTTTTGTCTTTGACAAAGGGGCAGAAAAAGCTATGTTTGTAATATGCTAAGTGTCAATGATCATTAACTAGCTAAGCTCTATATGATCATGTGACAATTAAGTTTTTTAAGTTTCAATATAGTTATATATGTACTATTTTTATGGTGCATTCGGGTAGCATAACATGCATATATGTTTGAAATTATTTCCTTCAAATTGCCTAACAATTTATTTTAATGATCATGTTATCATGATTTTAACACATTTGTTATGTTAGGCCATGTTATTGATAATATGATTATGTTGTCTTTATTTTTGACAAAAAAGGGGAATAAAATAAATTTATATTTCTTATCATATCTATAAAAAGGGAGTAATAAAGAAATATATAAGAAAAATTTGTTATCCTTTATATATGTTAATTCAATTACTTTTATTCCTTGATTTATGGTGTATTCTGTTGAATTTTATGCATATATTAAGGGGGAGGAAAATTGTTCATATAATACATCAATTTAATTTGAGAGGAGGAGCTATTATGTATAATGCATACTTATTCATGTCATTTGTTTTTAACACTCACACACTTCATTTATTATCTTATCAAATTGGTTGTTAAGGATAAAAAAAAAGGAGATTTTTTACCATTTGCATGATCAAACTACTAATTTTGGACTTTGACAAACAATTTAGATTCTAATGATTTCCTTTAAATGGGTGGAAATTTGATTAACTATCGAGAATAATTGTTTAATGATTAGAGACAATCAAATACTTCTTGAAAGAGTATAAGTATACATTTCGATGAACTATCTCAATCTATGAAAGTCCACAATATTTGAGAAACAATTATATATCAAAAATATACATTTTTTGATATACAGTAGTCTATTCATGAGCTGCCTCACGACCTTGATTAATAAGTATGCTTTTGGGTTAATTTCATCTCTGAGATTCAAGAAGGCGTTTTGACATCCTTAGAGCTCTATAATGAGGAAATGATCCTTTTCACTTTTGAAGTAGACATCTTAAGTTTTTTAAATTGAGCTTACTTGTTAAAATTAAATCTCATTTGGGTAGGCAAATCTTGAGTCGAAGTCAGCATATGCAGCTTTCATTTTAGGTTGCACATCTTTTTAGTATTTTAGCAATATCTTGAGCTATATATGTTCAATTATGGTGATTCAATGTGATATGGAAATTTAAGACAATTATCTACAACTTTTATTAAGAAAGATTAGGTTGATTTGATCATCTTCAATCACTTATGAGCATCTCATGAGCCAATCACAAACTCTCCCTTATTAGTGCCTCAGAAGTTCATTTTTGGCAAAATGGTCAGTGCTCCTTATGAACTACCCTTATGATCATGAGGAGTAGGGACTAGCTCATGATGGCATCCCTGACAGCATTCAGCAAACATTTTTAAATGCAAGAGTCCTCAAACTGAAGCTCACGAGGTAGAACTTCTTCCTCACGATCGTGAGCGGTGTTCTAACAGAAATAAGTCTAAATTAATTCAAAAATCAATTATAGGCATTGGAGACATGTTTGATATATCTAACATCCATATATTTTTAGTGTTTATCTATATAAACACTCCTTAGAGTTCAATTGAAGGTTTAAGAAACTTTTTTTTATCACACATTCTCTCTTAAGCATTCAATTAAACTCTCAAATTCTTTCTTAAAATTTTTTTGTATTTTTGTAACTCTTGTGAGAGTTATGAGTGTTAGAATAGATATTTTTATTCTTCTATTTTCTAGGATTTAAAAAATGAGAAGTGAGATTCTATTATAAAAGGAATTGGTTTAAGTGTTGTCCATTGAAACACTTGGGATTTGAGTTTTTTGAGTGAGCTTTGAAAAATCAAGTTGTAAGGTTGTAAGAGTGAGCTATAAAACTCTTGTGTAATCTCAATCTTGTGAATAAGATTATAGGTGATTGAAAATCCTAACTTGTGGATAAGTTTGATGGAGACGTAAGATTGTTGTTGAATCTGAATTCCTTAAATCATTGTGTTCTTCTTTCTTCCTTCTCAATATTCTTTTAATTCTTGCAAAGAATTCTTTTAATTTTTTATTTTTATTAAATAGCCTTATTCAACCCCTAAGGCATTTTTAGAGTTTTTACCTCCCTCAAAGTCCATTATTTATTGGAGAGTTGCTTTGCATTATCTTCCAATGAATGATAATTTGAGGAAAAAAGGTTTCTCTCTTCCTTCTCAATGCATCTTATGTGCTGTCAAAGAGGAAATGATTGATCATCTGTTCATTGACTATGTTTTTGCTTCTTCCATATGGCATGCGATTTCTTGTCTATTTGGTTTGAAAATTAATGTTATGGGATTGTCGTTAGATATGATTTTTATGCTATTTCTCACTCCTTTTGGTCACAAATTGCTGCCTTATAGAGTACAACAATTGTTGGAGGTGTTCGGTTAATTTGGAGAGTTCATAATGCAACACTTTTTTATGATAAAGCTCTAAACATCCATGATACTTTGCATTTTCTCTAGGCTCTTATTAACGAGTTAGATTTTTTTTAAGTTGGCAAAATGTACAACTCAATTGAAGAACTCAGAATTTTACAGCTTTTACACAATATAGGTAATCAGGCAAGACCCCTGTTATTCTATCTCTTGGCAACCTCCCCCTTCTGGGTGGATCTAAGTAAATATTGATGAATCTACTTTGAGATTGCCTGGTACTACTGGTTGTGGTGCCATTTTTTGAACCTTAAGAGGCCTTCCAAAAGGAGCGTTTGCTTTTAGTATTAGTTGTAATTTAGCTTTTGTTGTAGAACTGCACGATGTAATTAAGGCTGTGGATGTGGCTTGAGGAAACGGGTGGCATAATTTATGGTTAGAATGTGATTCCAAATATGTGGTAAACTTATTCCTCTCCAAATCCAAACAAGTTCCTTGGAAAATGAAGTTTTAATGGCATCAATGTCTTCATCAAAGTTCACATGTAAATTTTTAGATTTCCCATATTTTCAAAGAAGGAAATCATGTCATAGATCTGCTGGCCAAAACATAGTGTTTCAGATCCTTCTTTCACATGGTGGAACTTAGCTCCAGAGTTTATTTCTTCTGCTATATGTCATGACTATAGTTGCAGAGTCAATTACCATTTTATTAATCTTTTTTTAGGCTTCTGTTTGCTCCTTTTTTTTTGTGACCTTTATTTTCTCTTTAATAATATTTTGGGCAGTAGAAAAATGATAATAACGTTAACAGGGTATCAACCTAGTTGAGATGCTTAGGTGTGATTCTTGATTTCTAGACTCTAGTCTTTCACTTAAAAAGATTTGTCATATAATCATAATTTTACTTTTTAATGAATTTTGAATTAAAAATTAAAAATTTATAAATTGGAACATTAATTTAAAAATATAATTAAAAACAAATATTTAAAATAAATTAAATAAATATTTTAAAAGAAGTTAAATATTAATTTTTAAATGTTAAATAATCACACTTTTTATATAATGTAATATGAAATTAAAAAGAAGGTAAAAACACAATTTATTTAAAAGGGTATTTTTGACCAAAATTAAAATTAACTTGAATTCTAAATTTATACCAAACACAATATAATATAATATGGAATTTATTTGAAATGAATTTTACAAAATATTCATTTGAACCAAACACACTTCAGTAGTAAAAATTCATTTACAAATGAATTTCATTTCTAAATGAAATGAATTTCTTAGTGGAATTGAATCAAATAAGGACTTTTGGGGATTTTGGTGGTCATCTTATGAATTTCATAATTCTTTTTGATTGTGAAAATTTTTTTATTATTATTATTACAATCAGACTTATTTAAATATTAGAGAGTCAATTTATTGTTAATCATTGATATGGAGAGGAACATACAAATTTTCGAATGAATCTCTGAGTTGTAAATCAAAATAGGTCTATCATTGCGATTGAAGAATAACAATAAAAATTTCATGATTTAAGTAAGATTTATTTTGATACTTTTTATTGTACTTTTATTTATATTATTTTGTTTACTAAGATGTAATTCTAAATCTCTTATGAATAAAATATTCACTTTTCTGTAAATTTTTTTTTAATTATGCATATTTCTTAATTATTACAAATCTTTTATAAATATTATTTACACATAAAATAAAAAAGATATATATATATATATATAATGGAGTCATTCTGATACAAAATTTCAAAAAATAACATTTTGAAATTTCAAAGAGATAAATATAGAATATAGTAACTCAATTATCATTAATTTTTTTCTGTAAATTAAAATTTTATTTAAAAATTTAATGTATATAAAAGTAAAAAATAAAAATAAAAATTAACGTGTGCAAAATAAAAATATAAAAATTCATTAGAAATAAATAAATGTACAAAAATTTAAAATAAAAAAATTAAATTACAGAAAGTCAAAGATAGTTTTTCCTCCCCAAAATCATTGAATTGATTTTGTGATGAAAATGATTAGTTTGATTTATTTATGGAGGAGTTAGGTTTATTTTGAAAAAGAAAAACAAATGTCAACACAAGTACTAAAGTTCTACTATTGCAGCGCCAAAGGATGAAATTTTCTTTCTCTCTGTTTATTTCTTTAGTTTTGATTTAATTTTAGAAGTCTCTTAGAACTTGTATGTTCGTATATAGACAAAAAGTGTAACATGTGTAATTCTTACCAAAGAATATTCTTTTGTGCTAAATTTTTTCATCCTTTTTTAAACAATTTTTTTTTTGAAAATTTTCTATGATATAATAAAGGAAAAAAATGATATATTCTATCTTCAATTTTAAACAAATTATCAATTAAATTCTAAAATTATTTCAATTTGCTTATTCAATTTTATAAACTATTTGAATTCTATCAAATTTTATTTAAAGGATCTAATTGTAATTATATAAATTATTTTTAAATCCGTGTAAAATAAATTTAATAGTTATTCAATTTTTTTTAAGAAAAATAAAATTTGAAAAATATTTTTAAGTTTCCATTTTAACATTTTTTGAAACAAATTTAAAATAAACTTTTAAATTTTTATATAAAATTTTAACTTCTTATATATCAATTGAAAATAATAAGAAAAAAGTGATAACTTATGAATCAATATATTACATAGACAAATATTAAAAAATAAAAATAAATAAAGTAAACACTTTTAACTATCACTATAAATAATCATTAAATTTTTTAAAAAAAAATTCAGAAAAACTAAATATTTTTTATATTATTGACTAATATTTTTTGTGTGTCAAAATTCTCTCTTTTATTTTATCTAATACTTTTTTTGTCTGACCTATATTAGAAAATTTTCTAAATAACATGGTAAAGTTGAGAAGTAAATTTTAAAATAGCTAAAATTTAAAGTTTTAGTGAAAAATTAAAAATTTATGAAAATATTAAAAAATTAATTTTTAAATTTATGCTAAGAGTGAAAAAATTAGAATTTTAAAACATCTTCTTCATTTTATTTTTTATTGGAAAAAAATGATGAAAAATTTAATAATTGTCAAATTTATTTTACATGGACCTAAAAGTAAGTTTTTAAATATATAATTAAGTCTTTCATATAAAATTGGATTAAATTGACACATTTTATAAAATTAAAAGAGTAAATTGAAATAACTTTCAAATGATAATTAGCTAAAAATTTAAGATAAAACAAGTGATTTTCTCTATAATAATTTAAAATATAAGTGTTAAAAGAGTTTAAATTTTTAAAAATACAGAATTTTATTCAAATTTTAAAATAGTAGCATCGAATGCAAAAGGCATCTAATCAAATTATATTTATATTAGTTATACACATTAATAGCTAAATTCAGGTGAAATAAAATTGATTTTAAAGAGTTTAAAGGTTATTTTTCATTTTTTTTTAAAATATTTCTTTAATTATTATATTTAGATTATTTATTATTTATTTTGAAGTAGATTTTTTCATTTACGCGCTTTTGTATTGGACGCACAATTTCCTAATGTAAAGGAAACATTGGTATGAATGCTGAAAGTCAAGCTTTTTCTAGAGGGGTGCAGGGGGGCTCTATCTTGCCCTTGCTCAATCATTTCTACTCATATGCAAACAAGGGACAAGTAGTGCTGCTACTACTACTCCTATTAATAATAATAATAATAATAATAATAATAATAATAATAATAATAATTTATCAATCATTATTAAAATTAGTTCATATAAAGCTGTTTTTACTTTAATAATATATCAAATTAAAACTGTATATTTTTATTAAATTAATTATTAATAATTTTTTATTTTTAAAATTATATCTAAATTAAATTAAATTAATTAAAATTTAATAAATTACATTTTTATGAAGATATGAAATTTTCATTGAATAAAAATTAAACGTACCTGTCGATAAAGAAATAATATCAATAACAATAACAATACAATTGTAACATAATAAAATAAAATCTTACTCAAATCATAAAACTGGCTTTTTTTTATGTGCAATTAATAATTCTTCTTTATTTAATGATTTTGATTAGCTGTAAATCCGCTTTTTAATCTTTAAATGTGTTGAACTATTAAAATATCAATAGGAGATCATTATACTCCATAATTCAATAAAAATTTCACAATTCAGAGATAATCATAATTCATAATGGATGAACAATCAAATTTCAACTCTATAAAAGATAAATTTTAAAAATTTAATAAAAATAAACAAATAATATATTTAAATTTATTGAATGTATAGAAATAAAATAAAATAAATAAAAAATAATAAGAAACTATTGCCATTTCTTAGCCAAAAAAAAAAAAAATTAATGAGAACCATAAAAATAAAAATAATAAAAACAATAAAGAGAGACGGATAGATGATTACTTAAAATCCAATCAATTATAAATACCAGCGAAGAGCATGGACCACGATACAACTAGTTATGGTCTTCCCTTTTCTTTATTTTATTTTTATTTATTTTTGTAACATTCTCACTATCACGATCTTTGTAGAAAATAGGATATGAAGTATTGGAATCTTTTTAAAATAATTAGAGAAGATTTAGGAAGGTGAGGTTGAATATTTGCTTATATATATATATATATATATATATATATATATATATATATATATATATATATATTAATCATTTTATATTAATGCTTGCATGTGATCAAGAAAGTGCTAAGCATAAAATAGATATTATACCAATAATTTTTTTCTCTTAAATTAAATTCATAAACTTTATTGTGTTGAGAAGTGGAAAATTTTGAAAATTTTATAGAGCTTCTAAAATTCAGTAATAACCTATATATATATTTCTATTTAATTAAAGTGTTATTTTTCTATATAGGATTGCTTGTAGAGGAATGACATTTAAGACAAATAGTAAAAGATTTTCCAATTAAAAGATTTTCATATAGGAAGGATTACTCTTTTAATAGGTATAGGACATTCATCAAAGTGGAATCATATTCCTCACATGTTTAAGCATCGACATCCATATAAATAGGACCTCATATCATTCATTTTATTCTCTCATATTCTCATTATTCTCTTTCTCTCTCTAAACTCTCTCTTTACATCTTTTGATTTAGGCATCAAAGGGTTTGTGAGGATCCTCCCCACATCTCACCTTGCCTTTTATTGGTCATTTGTAGGGTTCCAGCTCAAGAGTTCCTAAAATAAGTTATCAAGTGGCGCCTTCTGTGGGAACTCATTAAGAAAAAGCTATTCGTGCATCTACCTGTCAAGACCTTGACATCATGATTTCTAGTCTACCACCAATCTTGACTATCAACACACACATCAACCTGTCTACTCCCATTCCTCTAATTAATTTGTCATCACCTACTATAATGATAATACCACCAGCCCCTTTTCCACATGCTGGACCCTCATCCCAAATTACAATTGGTGGTGCATACTGTTAGTGATATGCACTAGGTCAATCATTTATGATTATGTATTGACTTTCTTATTTTATTAATAAAGAGGTATTATATTATCATTTGATTTTATGATAATTACATGAATGGTTAATTCTTACTAAGGCCATCAAGTATGTGACTTGATAGTAAAAACCCTTAGATTAAAATAAGAGTTCTATTCTAATTATCCCTAGCCATTTATTCATTATATGAATATTAAAGTATTAAGGCTAGTATGATATTGACTGATGGTTATGTTTTACTAATCATAAATATGAGATATTAAGTCAACTCATAGGTACATGATGAGAGATCATGTACTGGATTGACCCACTATGAGAATACTACATAGATTATTGTCATAAGTATTTCTTATCACAGTAATTTTATTTCGGTCCTTTGACCTTGAAATCATCATGGATTTCTACATAGCTATTTTATGTTTTGACACATTCTAACATTGTCTTTAACTGGATGATTAAAAGAATGTTGTTGGATATAAAATTAGTTATGTGAGGAATGTGAGTGATTTAAAAGGAATTTATCCCTCATTAATAGGAGAAAGATATCTAAAGGCCCCTTGATGAGATAGACTGAATGAAAATGCATGGCCATGCTAAAATGAATTGATAAAGAGTTATCATTTTCAGTCTACTTGGAATCAAGTCATAATATTGAACTATATAAGGATGACATTCTATGCCTTATGTTCAATTAAGATATCATGTGATAAAGGGAAAATAAAATTCACTGTAATTAGGTTATGTCGGATTATTGACTTCACATGACTTGGGTAGTCATAATGTCTTGCTAGAGGCCACTTATGACTTGTAGGCCTAAATAGAGATTTAGGCCCACTGCCAATGTTATGTGAACCTACAGGGTCACACACTTAGAACAAGCCCAAAACGGATATGGGTTTAATAAGCCCAAAATAAACTCTGTGGAAATAAATAATTAAAGTGTTTTATTTATTTATTTATTTAAGATAAATGTTATTTTAAATAAATAAATAAGATATTATTTTTGATTTGTTTTAAACAAAATCAGAATATAATAAATGAAAATTACCAAAAGGTCATTGGTAAGTGAAACCCTAATTTGGAGTCTATAAATATGTTATATTCTCTAGGGTTTCACACACTTTTTTTTTGCCTCCAAATTCATTTTCTTTCCTCTTAGAAAACAAAGACAAAGTTTTTCCTTTTGTTCTTGATTTGTGAGACAGTCAAGAGGTTGCTAGCACACACACTCAAATTCGTTTTGTGAAGGGTTGTTCGTGTGGATACCTATAGAGGACGCATCCTTTTGGAGACGTCTTGATCCGAACAACCAAGCTAAAAAGCTCGAGGTAAGGTGTCACTGGTGTGAACCTCCTCTTATCCTTCCAGAGAATCTTGCCTCTTCTGCTTTTTGGTAAGATTTTTAAAAAACCCTAGATTTAATCAATTAGTCGAATTACATGGATCCAGGCTTGGGAACGTGATAAAATTTTTAATTTTTCCGCTGTGTTTGCATCACGGTACCCAACACATACGTCCCACTTGGAAACACTCAAGGCTGGCTAGCTCTTGGCACTGATCTTCCTTACTATGCTCCTCTACAATACCATCACAGACCTATACCTTTCATACCTTTTTCTAATCTACAAGAAACACCTGCCCTAACCACACTTAACCTAAACACAATAACCCAAACACTTAACCTCACCTTGATAAGAAAAGAAGCAATGATACAAAACATTCAAACTCAGATGGCCCTGATGCAACAACAGCTGAATGTCTTGATTCAAAGCGGTAACTCCAGATCAACTCATACAGAAAACAACATTACATCTCCAAAAGTACATAGAGGAAACAAAGAGAAGTACAAAGTCTCAAAAGGGGAATCCAGCTCAACGATCCCAGCTTTTAACGATTTAAAATTAACCCAAAAAGTTGAAGAGGTCATACACAAAGCTTGTACAAGGCCAAAGAAAGAAAATGAGTGCATCATGGAAGGGAGGATGCCTTTTATAAGCAGGATAGTCTAAACAAAAATCTTAACCAAATTCAAAATGTCGTAGTTGGATCAATATGATGGAACCATGGATCTAATCAACCATATATCCTCGTTTAGAATAAGAATGTTACTCCAGAACGTAAATGACAGAATTATATGCAGAGTTTTCCCAAGTACGCTCACCAAGAATACTCAAAAGTGGTTTCATTAGCTCCTTAAGAATTCTATCACCTCTTTTAAAAATTTAGTAGAGAAATTTCGGACCCAGTTCATCACCAACATCCCTCAAGCCAAAAACATCAATGATCTCCAGATGTGCTGACAAGAGGTCATTGAATCACTACGAAGTTATTTAGATCGGTTTAATAAGGTAGCTATACAAATTGAAAACCTGGTTGACGAGGTGGCCGTAGAAGCTTTAAAGAATGGCACTAAGCTCAGGAAGCTTAAAGATAAGATAATGACAAAAGAGCCTGGAACTTTTACGGAGGTAATGGTAATGGCAGTCAAAATGATAAAGATGGACGACAACAAAAGGATGCGAAGGGATGATGAGAAAACACTTACTAAAATAGAAAAAAGATCAAAATTCAGGAGGCCAAGCTTTCTGGGAACAAACTTTAGAAACCCGGCAAAAGAATTTAAAAAAGAAGTTGAGAGATACATGCCATTAAATACCTCTAGATCCAGGATCCTCATATGGGTCAGATAGAATGGTGTGGGCATTACCCCAGCCAAAAGACTAAGCCCGAATAGGAGAGCCATATAGGATAGAAGGTACAACTATCAATATCACTGAGATTACGAGCACGAAACTAAGGCTAGTCGTGAACTGAAAAATGCAATAGAAAGATTGGTGCAAAATGGCAAGCTCGACAACTTTATCGACACATCCAGAGGGACCAGAAATCAGGATGGACAAGACCAAGATAGGCCGGAACCAAAGAAAGCTTGGAATGAACCCATCAGTATTATTAACATGATTATCTGAGGAGAAGTCATGAAAAAGAAGCATAAGAGAATCTGCAGAGAAGAAGGGCTTGCCTTAGAGAAGAGACAGACTATCGTGTTTGGTCTAGAAGATGGGAATTATGTTCGGCACCCCCACAATGAAGCATTAGTAGTGAGTGCTTACATCAATAATTATCTGGTGAAGAGATTACTGATTGATGATGGGAGCGCCGTCAATGCATTATCTTGGAATGCCTACAAGGCAATAAGAGGCTCTGTCACTGACCTAAAGGCTATCCAGAACCCCATTACAAGGTTTTGTGGAGGAACTACACAACCAATGGGAGGAGTATAGCTGGGTCTGGAATTCAAAGAACGAGATACTGAAGAAACAAAAGTCACTAAAACTCAATTCAATATAGTAAATCTCCCACTAGCATACAATGACATCATATGATGTCTAGTACTTTATGAAACTAATGTAGTCATAAGTATCCAACATCTGACTATAAAGATTTCCCTTGAAGGCAGAATTCTAATAATTCGTAGGGATCAACACATGGCTAGGCAATGCTACCAGATGACAGTCAAACCTCAGATGGAAGCATTCCTCCTAAAATCTTAGGAAGGGAAAAGCAAGGAGTTAGCCCTGAGCCAGTCAATAAGGTTTAGATGCTACAGATCGTTGATGGGAAAATAGTAAGGATCGACAACGAGCTTAAAAGCAAAACTAAGCAGGGGATAGGTGAGGTCCTTATTAAACACTTAGGCAACTTTGCCTTAAAAGCATATGAGATTACTGAAGTAGACCCTCGAATTGCCTCGTATAGTCTGAACATCATACTAAGGGTAAAGTCAGTTGTTTAGAATAAGAGAAACTTCACTTATGAAAAGTAGAAGATAATTGCCAAAGAAACAAAAAAGCTGCTAGAGGCTGGATTTATTAAAGAAGTCACTCATCGGGAATGGGTGGTCAACATGGTGCTAGTAAAGAAGTCCAATGTCATATAAAAAATATGTGTAGATTACACTGACCTTAACAGGGCATGTCCCTACTAACAATAGACCAACTTATAGACTTCACTTCATAGTTTGTATAGCTTTGTGGACACTACATAGACGTATCACTATATACAAATGAAGAAAGAAGATTAAGAAAAAGCATCCTTCATCACCCACAAAGGTCTTTACTGCTACAAAGTAATGCCCTTTGGGCTAAAGAACATCAGGGTAACCTATTAAAGGATGATGAACCATGTACTCTGAAATCATATCAGAAAGAACATAAAAGTATACGTAGATGACATCATCATCAAGATCATGCATATAGAGCAGTATCCCGCTAACCTTGACCAAATCCTCAAATTGCTGAGCCAGTACCAGATCAAGTTAAACCTAAAGAAGTGCATCTTTAGGGTGAAGGTAGGCAAGTTCTTGGGATTCATGATATCATATAGAGGAATCGAGGTCAACCCAGAAAGGATTGAGGTTATTCTCAATATGAAAGCTCTAATGATGATCAACGAGCTATAAAAATTGCATTGCAAGATCACAGTTTTAGGGCATTTTATCTCTTATTTGGCCAAGCAATGTCTGCCACTATTTCTATCCTTGAAGAATTCCAAGAAATTTATATGAGCTGAAGACTACCAAGCAGCCTTTAAAGATATCAAAGAATTCCTATCCTTTCCACCTTTGCTCAGCAAACTAGTCCCTAGCGAAACACTATACTTATACCTTTCCATTGCCCAAGAGTCAATAGCTTTGGTACTAGTGAAAGAGGAAGGAAGTCAGCAAAACCTGATATACTACATCAATAAAGTACTCCGAGGATAAGAGATTTGGTACCCTAAACTAGATAAATTAGCCATGGCCATCGTCCACACATCCCAGAAACTTAAGCAGTATTTTCAAGCTCATTCCATCATTGTAAGATCCAACTTTCCCCTGAGGAAAATCTTATAAAAACTTGAAACATCTAGTAGATTAGTTCAGTGGTTAATATTGCTTGAAGAATTTGATATCAATTATGAACCCTGATAGTAGGTAAAAGCTCAAGCCCTGGTAGACTTTGTACAAGAAATGACACCAAAAGATCTCACTCATGCCGAAAGCCCAAAATGGAAGCTCTATGTTGATGGGGCATTATCCACCTAAGGTTTCAGTACCAAAATTATTCTTAGAAGGCCATATAAAGTCACTATTAGGTATGTCATCTGAATAAAATATAATGCCACTAACAATGCAGTTGAGTATAAAGCACTCATCATGGGGTTGAAGTTAGTCACAGAGGTCAAAGTCGAGCATCTTAAGATACACTCAAACTCTTAATTAGTGGTAAATCAAGTTAAAGGGACATTCTAAATCAAAGACTCGAGTTTCGCTAGGTATGTTGAGAAAGTCAAGTAGCTCCTAAAGAAGCTCGAACAGGACAGGGGATAATAGGAGATCATCCAAATCCCCAAAAGTAAAAATTCAGAGGTTGACCTACTAGCCAAGTCGGTAGCCGAGGAAAACCAAACATTCAAATGACTCAAGCTCACCAAAGCACTAACAAAACCAAGCACCGAGGATTTAGAAATCATGGACATATGGGAAGTTTCAGAATGGATGAAATTGATAATTCAGTATCCAGAAAATGGAGTACTTCTAGAAGATAAATTAAAAGCTTAAAAGTTAAAGATAAAGGTGCATATTACTCCATCCGCCATGAGGAACTCTATCGAAGGTCTCTCTCACACCCATGGTCTAAGTGCATATCTCTAGAAGAAGGGAATTACGCACTCAGGGAAATCCATGAAGGAATTTGTGGAGCACATGAATCGCATCATTCATTGACCAAAAAAGCATTACTGCAAAGATACTACTAGCCCACTATGTCCCAAGATGCTAAAAAACTAACTCAAGAATGCCATAGGTGCAGTAGTTTGCCTGACTTAACCATAAGCCCTCTAATTCTCAACATCCATTTGGAAGCCATTGGCCTTTCGTTCTATAAGGAATGGACATCCTGGGTCCCTTCCCTACCTTAACCTCTTAGAAGAAATTCCTAATCATGGCTATAAACCATTTTACCAAAGGGATAAAAGTGGAAGTTGTACCGACCATCATGAAAGCCTAAATTCAGCACTTCTTTTAGAAAGAAATCATCTGTAGGTTCGAAATACTACACACTCTGATTAAAGACAATGAAAAGTAGTTCGATAATAAGAAATTTAGAAAGTTTTATTCCGATCTCAGATTAAAGCTCCGGTTTACCTCAGTAGCTCACTTGCAAACAAATGGGCAAATATAGGTCACCAACATAATCATTATGTAGGGACTAAAGAAGAGGCTCCATGAAATGAAAGGGAATTAGGTTGATAAGCTCAACAACATCATATGGGCTTATAGGACTACGCCCAGAACCTCCACGTGAGAGACGCTCTTCAAGCTAACCTATGGGATGGATGCAGTAATACTAATGGAAATCGGATCTCCAGGTTACAGGGTTAGCGAGGAATTAGATCAATAAGCCAACAACATTAACACCTGTATATGTCTAGATTTACTGGAAGAGAGGAGAGAACGGGCATTCGTCGTCACAGAGGCATAAAGATAGAAGGTCATCAAATATCATCATTGGTGCATCAAGCCAAGACATTTTAAAACCAAAGACTGGGTACTTAAAAGGGTAAACATCGGTAAAGGTAGCTCTGGCATGGGCAAGCTTAGACTTAGTTGGGAAGGTCCCTATCAAATCATAGAGAAAACATCTAAATGGGCATACAAAATTAGAGATAGATAGGGGAAGGAATTACAATGATATTAGAATGCGGATTGTCTCTGAAAATATTATCAGTAGATGTACTTGGGATTTATCAAATAACACATTTCATTCATTAATGGAAAGAGTCACATTATAAAATGTTCAAAAAATGAAAATTATAAATCTACAAATGAGCATCAGGAAGCTCAGAGGAAGGGGCACTCAGATAAGGAGACTAAAAAATAGAGGCAGAAATTGGGACAGTGATAATAGCACTGGCGGACACCTCCCTGGTAGGCCTCGAATCTGACAGAGGCTCAGAAGATGGTCCACTAACCAAAGACTTGGTAAATTTCTTGGGATTCTTTAACCGTTGGGAAGAGGCCTTGCTCCAGGCATCTTCTTCAGAGGCAATCCTGGCTAGATTAGCAGGCGTTATTTTGTTCAAATTCGTGAAAGTCAAGATTTGGATTTGTGAGAGTAGGACCCTTTGACACTCAGATTTATATGCTTTAGGAAACCCCACAACCATGCTCTAGTATTATTTTTGCATCTTCATAAGATTCCTCAGCGTCACCAAGCTTCTTTTTCAGGTTACGATATGAGAATCTTACTCTTTGATCTTAGTCATCGGTTGGGCTTAATTGTGCTCCAACTCAGCTACCTTCTTCTAGCTCACCTCAACCTCCAACCTTGCCTCAGTATGTTTAGTTTGACAAAGCTCAAGTGTTCTCTTTACCTTATCCAACTTTTTCTTAAAGTCGATGACTATAGTGCCCACCTCCATCTCCTTCAGGCTATACTGACTCTTAAGGTAATAGTAATTATCCTTCACCAACATCAAAGCCTGAGTCATCTAAAAGAAGGAACAAATGTTATTACCTCGAAACACGTGAACATAAAATCAACATGACAAGACATTTACCTCTAATGAGTGCTCGATCATAGAGTTATACAACTCCTTATTATCCTTATCCATCCAGTACTACATATCAGCTAGGAGTTATAGAGACTCAGCATATTGGTCCCTCACCTGGGCATTCGAGATACTCAAAGGCTTCATCTTATTAAGTATCCAGGACATCATATCTGAACACCTGAATAGCTTCAAACATTTAACAAACACCTCCTCACACAATTCTTAAGCATATGAATCTTTGTCTAGGGCTTATTTTGTCTGCCTTTCTGCTTTATCAACTTGGGAATGCCCGACTATAGACTTTCCTTTCAAGATGGCTACGGCCTCGGTTGGAACCTCCGAAGTTGAAGGTTCAGATGAAGGATAGGAGATTTGCAAATCCTCTGGCTCGTCATCTACAAGCCAAATCCCATCCGCAAAGGCAAAAAAGTTAGCCATCTATAAATAGAAATGAAACTATAAAAGTCAAAATAATACCTTCCGAAGGTCAAAACATACCAATGGGTAGTATACGGTCAAGGCGGATTCTCTGAAGATATCTTTTGGATACATTTCCATTGGATCAGGCATCAGCTATGCCATGAATGTGAAGTTTTATGACCATCTTTGTATCTCGATCAGACAACCTCGGAGGATGTTTCACTCTATGGCAATCATCGGACCATATCTGTTGGAAATCTACAAAGTCTGAACGATGTTCAATAATAAAAAATCTATGTTGCCGCTTCTTCTGAAGATCTAAGAGCTTCACAAAAGGCTATGGTTTGGGATGGCAAATAGGGAGAACATCAGCTCCCCCTTTTTCTTGTTTAGGCTATAAAGGTATCGCAAGACATCTAAGTTTAGCTCCCTACCCTCCTCGTGCATCAACTCTATAAAGCCAGTTAGAATTCGATAACTGTTAGGATGGAGTTGTCACGACCCAAATCTGAGGGCACGTGACTGGCACTAGGGAATGGGTAGGCATAAGGCCCCCGAAACCCGTAGTAAGCCTAAAAGAAAAGAAAAATAAAACCTTCCATTTTTAAACTTTAATTTATAACAGAACATATTATCAAACTGATTTTTCTTATAAATAAAAATAAATTCAAGTGTTTAATAAAAATATGCTTCAGCATTACATATTATAAATCAAACTTAAATCTTTATACATAAGTGTGGTTCATACAAATAAATACATAAATATACTTAAACCATACAATTCTTAGTACATATACTACTGCAGCATTCTAGAATAATACAACAGTACAACTTACAATGACCTACATAAAATAGCCGGTGATGAAGAAACCCGGCATGGAGGTAGTCTGAGGTCGAACTCCTAAGCTCTTGAAAAAAATAAATTGAGAGGAATCAGACCTCACTGAGTAAGTCAATAAAAAGAGCTGTACAGTTTGAAAACCTTTTGAAAATTATATATTTATAGTGAAAATAATTTATAATGTATAGGTATAGCTTTTGAAAAAAATCTCGGTAGAACCCTAAACCAAAAATCTAAATGGCCAACTGGACCCACTTATCCCAACTAGACTACCGGTCCCCGAGAGCAAAGGCATCAACCGAGGCACCAAGTCGTAGCCATCCACTTAATCCAAATATATGGCACTGGCGGTCCTCGAGAGCTAAGGCATCAACCGAGGCACCCATCCCAGTCCATTTTAACCTTACAATCACTGGTGGTCCCCGAGAGCATAGGCTTCCACCGAGGCACCCGTCCTAGTTTAACATTCACCAGTCATATATATTTCGGATCCATCTCTTAATCTCTACCATGTGCACATAGTCCTGGTGAAGCCCACCAGGTATCTCGTTCTACCAAAATTTCTCAAATCGACTTTTAAACAAATAAAATGCATTTTAAACCTTAAATAGTAGCATTAAATTAAATAAATCATATAATAAATATAAAAAAATATGAGTGCATGCATTCTTTAAGTAAACACGCGAACAAATCGTTCTATTGACTTACAAGATGAATGCAAAGGCTGACGACCACGCGTCTGCCTCGGTCTCACGGCTTCTGCTCCGATATGCTCTAGAAAGAAATAATAAATCGATTTTTAAAACATGACTATGGAATTGAAATCATAAATCAACAAAATGGTAAAATGATAGGTTGACTCGAGGAAGACCGGACAAGACACGATAGACAGGAAAAAGCCTAATTAACGATAGAAATTCATAACGAATATCACGCTTTACGAAAAAATTTATCGAAATTTCGATAAAGTTTTCTCTGTAAAACGGACATTTCTCTACCAAAGGTAGAGCCAAACCTGCATAGAAAACGCACTTCTAATAACTACAGACATACACACTCGAGTCGGACTCCCAAAACTACATTTAGCTCTGACCGAGATCACAACTCAATATAACATCAAGAAATGTTATCATTTATTTCCCAAAATACATATTACACATACATATATACTAAAGATAAAAAATCTCAATTATTCAAAATTTAAACAACTCAATTTGCATTTCATTATCAAAATATAATTATAACCTAAATTAAAACTATTATACCCAAACATGCTAAATGTAACCTTATATTCAACTTTTATTACCAAAATAATGTATTATAAATATATATAATATTTGAATTTAATATTCAAAATTAACACTACTTAATTAAAAATATCAATTAATTTATAAAAATTGTCTAAACCTCTTAAATAATAATAAAACTAACTAAAATATATGTTTAAATATAATTAGCGTAAAATTACATTTTTACCTCTAAATACATAAATTACATATAATGTATTATTAGTACTAAAAAAATTTCTTAAAATTTTTTAATCATCTAAAAATTATTTTCTCAAAATTAAACTTCTTAATATAATTAAAACATAAAATCAACTAATAATTTCTTCTAAAAAAATATATAATTTGACCTAATAATCATATTTGACATAAACTCAAAAATATTTATAAAAATAGTATAAAAATCACAAAAATTATAATTTGAGTTCTAAAATTAATAACATTTAATAATAACCTCAATTATCAAAATTTCAAAAAAAATTTTAACAATAATTTCGAAATTAATATAAATATTAATTAAATACCCAAAATTTATAAAAAATTCTAATTAATCACCAAAATTCCTAAAACCTTAAAACAACCCAAACATTACAAATATATAATCTTAATTACTCTAATTTCACTAACTAAACCAAAGAAAAATCCAATAAATTCAAATAAAAATTAAATAAAATTATACAAAAATTCTGTAAATCAAGAAAAATTCAAAAAAATGCTTAAAAATTCGAATTTGAACAACCAAATGGTATAACTCAACATTTAGCTAAGAATAACTTAAGATCAACACCCAATTCCATTCAACAACCAGAAAATGACCTAAGAACAACCCAGAACAACTCACCTTCAACCTCCAATTCCGACGTCGGAGGTGAGTTGCAGTGGTGGGTTCTGGCTTAGACTGATGCCTGAGAGGATGAGGGAAGCTGGGGAAGCTTTGGTGGCACCGGATCAGCTCGGATCGAAGGTGACCGAAGGTGAAGAAGAGAAGCAGCAGCACCACCACCACCTGGAAGCTTCAAACTCGCGGCGACGATGGAGTTTCGGTGGTGGAGAAGGAAATGGCGCAGTGAGAAGGAAGAAAGAGACAATGACGGGTGGAGTTGAGGAGTTGCAGATGGTCGGGTCGTTTTCGGGAGGGTGAGTTCTTCTTTCTTTCTGTCCTTGTTCTGTTTTTATTCTTTTGTTCTTTGATTATATATATATCTATACATATACTTTTATATATATATATATATATATATATATATATATATATATATATATGTGTGTGTGTGTGTGTGTGTGTGTGTGTAAATATAGGTGTATGTACACATATACTACTCTAATAGTATATACTTTATATTATACACACATGTATACCCATGTATATGTATATATATATATATATATATATATATATATATAGACACATATAGGTACTAGCAACACACATAAAATAACTATTTAATAATAATGCAAACTAAATGATTGACTTTATTTAAATAAAACGTAAGGTGTTACAGGAGTTGCCCATACTACTAATCTATTGAAATCTAACATAGGGGTGTGGGCTCTAAATTTTAAAAAGCTGATGAAGTTTTTTTCTAAAGCAGGGCGCAGAAACAGTTAAGGCTATTTTTTTCAATCCATACAAGCATGCTGAAACGACTTATTCTAGATCGAAGGAGGTAAGCCTGAAAACAGAAGCATTTGCAAAGTTACAGAGACTGAAATTACTCCAACTCAGCAATGTGAAACTCGAAGGAGGCTACAGAGATTTCCCTACAAACTTGATATGGTTGAGTTGGTGTGAATTTTCTTTTAATTCTATTCCAACCAGTCTTTATTTAGACAAGCTAGCAGTCCTTGAAATGCGCTACAGCAGCCTCAAATATCTTTGGAAGAAAATCAGGCTATGGTGCTTATCTTCATCTTTAACATTCAATACCAAGTGATTTATTTAATGGTTGACCAATTCATTCGTTGTTTTTTTTTTTCAGTCTCTTCCAAGTTTGAAGATCCTTGATCTCAGCCATTCACATTCTCTTGTTATGACGCCCAACTTTAAAGGACTCCCCAATCTCCGGAGATTGATGCTCGAAGATTGCGTAAACTTAACTGAGATTGATGAATCAATTGAAGTCCTTGAGAGTATAGCT
Organism: Mallotus nudiflorus; assembly: GCA_947683625.1. Lineage (NCBI taxonomy): Eukaryota > Viridiplantae > Streptophyta > Magnoliopsida > Malpighiales > Euphorbiaceae > Mallotus > Mallotus nudiflorus. Next base: position 1,605,277 of record CANTUR010000286.1, on the reverse strand, counting down.
GTACTGAATCTGAGAGACTGCAAGAATCTCAAGAAGCTTCCAAGGAAAATTTCAACGCTGAAATCACTTCAGGAACTGGTTTTATCTGGTTGCTTAGAGATGGATGAGCTAACTAAAGATGTAGCAGAAATGAATTTGAAAGAGCTCGTTCTGGATGGTGCTTCACTTAAACAAGCAGATGCAATGAAAGCAACTGTGTTAACTGCATCATGGGATTCAACCTTCCGTTCTTGGTTGTCACCAAGAAAAATTGCAAAATCCATGAAATTTTCATTCACATTTTTACCAAGGTAATTGGTAAATCTAAGCCTAGCTAACTTTAATCTATCTGATGATCATATTCCCAAAGATCTTAACATGCTACTATCACTGCAACATTTGAACCTAAGTGGTAACCTGGTTTGTGCCGTGCCAGAAAGCATTAACAGCCTTAGTTTGCTGCGCTCCCTCATGCTAAACCACTTTCAAAGGCTGCAGTTTCTTCCGGAGCTTCCAGCAAGTCTGAAGGAATTGAATGTGAACTTTTGTACAGCACTAGAAAGGATCACATATTTACCTAACTTGCACCGAAGATTAGTTTTCAGATCTTATGGTTGTGAGAAGCTAGTTGAGATTGAAGGCGCATTCAAATTGCAACCAATAAGAGACATTGATGTCCAAATGATAAATGCTCCGCGCTTGTTCAATTTGGAATCAGTGGAAAGCGTTCGGGGGCAAATGGTCAATTGCCTTACAGGAACTTCAAGACCAACTCCACTCCAGGTTCTGTCCATCTCTGATACCACGTTCATTTTTCTTGCATTTTGAATCTTTGTGCTGGAAATTTCTTATATGTATGTATCTACTTCGATGTATGTGGCACGTACTACACGTCTTGCATGAATGTGGCATATTCAGTATTTATCTTCCAGGAAGTGAAATTCCAGAATGGTACCACCATCAAGGGACAGGGCATTCATTTTCTTCAGGGTGCAACATGTCCAAGAACACAAGATTATTGGGTTGAATTTATGCAAGTACTATCCAAGATTATTGTATACGCGTCCGCAAGTATGCATTTGAAGGACAAGCTTTTATTTGACACTACTTTTGCTCATATCAAGAACGAAGCCAATGGTTTGTCCTGGAGCTACAGCCCAACATTCTTTGAGATTCCAGAAGAGAATACATGTAATCTCTGGTTAAGCCATTGGACTGCAGATAATTTCAGGTACGGAGATCAATTGTTTGTAGGAGTAAATAAGCCTTCCAGTATCCAAATTAAAGGGGTTGGTGTTCATTTTGTCTACGATGACGAAAACGATAGAAATAGCCTAAGCCAAACAATCAGATGCTCCCCTTCCTATCAAGTTCTGAGCAATGCAGATGCCTCAGCATTCCGGCATCAGACAGGATTTTTTATCAGCCATAACAATAAAAACTTTGACCTGCAGAGGCTCCGTTGGGACACACTTTGTAAGGGTGTTACGTCTTCCAGCCCTTAGTTGAGTTTCCTGGTCAATACTCTTGATAAGTTATACCATAATATATCCAACTCATTGTGACAAGGAATTTTTTAGAACTTGCTGTTTAGAAATCGATTTGAAGGACCAGGTTCTGTTGTATGCTGATATTATAACTTTTTTCTAGTCTTCTTAACTTGGGTAGAAAACTTATAGCAGAAAAAAGTTAGGACAGTCATGTAATAGTCACTTTTATCTATCAAATTCGAGATTTCAATATGGAAAATTGGGTTGTTTACTAGTGAAAAATAAGAGGTGTTTTTTTAAAAAATTTTATATGGAAAATGAAGAATAGAGTTTAATGTTCAAATGTTACAATTTTCTAAAGATTTTCAAAGAAAACAGTTTTCTTATTTTCAAAAATTTTAGTAGTATTTAGAAACCTAATTTATATTGTTTTCTAATTGAAAAACACGGAGATTTGTATAATTTAAGTACAGTTAGATTCCTGCCCAATCACTTTTACTATTTTTAGGATTTTTCAAATTGTTGCAACATCTATTTTTATGAGTTTGGTGTTTGGATATATATACATCATTTTATCAATTCTAGTAACAATTGAACGGTTAACTATCACCTATTTTTTAGCAATAGATTTTATATACATAATTTTTTTAACATTTGTTTGAAATAAAAAAATAATAATTGTATATACAAAAAAAAAAGTTAGAATCCCTAATTAATACCTATTTTTTAGCAATGGATTTTATATATAATTTTTTTTAACGTTAGAATTCCTAATTAATATTATCTATTTTTTAGCAATAAATTTTATATATAATTTTTTTTTAACATTAGAATCATAATTTTTTTTAATAATTTAAAAAAACATAAAAAATTTATTTTTAAATATAATCTAGAATTATATAACAACCATGCATTGTACTAACATAACAATATGTAAAAAAGAAATGTTATATTATAATAATTAATATTTGAAAACATTTTTCTAAATTTAACAAATTAACATAATATCCGAAGTTTTCTATAATTTCCTTCAGAAAATGAAAAATCAGTTTTTTCGAAGAAAATTAGTGTTAGAAAATAGAACATCACTCTCTACAAAATGTCGGAAGAGTTCGGCCCCCTTATTAGTTCCATCCAGCTCAAATTCCAAGTAATTGACATATCCGTATGACTATTAATTACTAAAAGTGCCAAATTAGATGATAGTTATATTAGTCATACACATTAGCAGCCAAATTTAAATGAAATGAAATTGAATATAAGAAATTTAGAGATCACTAAAAAAAATTATATTAGGGAACCACTTTAGAGAACAAAGTAAAATATATTGTCACTTAATATTTTATTTAATACAATATGAGGTGATTAATTTTACCATCCTTAGTTCTTCTTAATTAAGACAAGGGACGACAATCCAATACAATAGGAGATGACTAATTTTAATGTCCTCAATTTTTCCTAATTGATGGAATAGGAAACAAAAAAATTCATAATACTTAAAATACTGCAAAATATAAATTTGTAGGGAGTGCATATTTGTAAAGACGAACAGTGATGTGGTGGAAGGGTGGTATAGTAACAATCGATAATTATTGAATCAGGTATAACTATCAATTATCAATCTTCTAAGGTCAAATTAGGTTATAAGCATCAAAATTTTCATAAAATTTTAGAAATCGGAAAAAAATTCAATATGCATAAAAAATCGTTGTCCAACAATGACAATAAATAGTTTAAATAGTAAACTCTAAAACAAACCCAAACGAAATAGGAAAATAAAAATACTAAAATAGCAAAAACATAAAATTGTCTGTTTGAGGGTCTAAATGAAGGAATCTGCTCGAAAAGTGACGGACTTCATGAGCAAAGCTTGTGACTTTGAACCGTTGGCCCATTTCCATATAAAATAGGCTTTTGAATCACCCAAATACGATACTTGAAACTTTCAAAAAATTATAGAAATACCACAACCGTAAATTTTCAAATTTTTCCATAAATTGAAGGGCTTGCTCTTCTATGCCTACATCAAACAGTAATCGAAAAAAGAATTTTTACTTTAAAATACATATATATAAAGTGAAAGAGTTACTCATACTATCAAATTACAAGGCAACAAAATATCTAAAACTTCAAGCAATTTAAAATTTCAGGACTAGCTATAATTCTTTATTGTGAGTTTACTTGTTAAGAGGTGTCAAAACGGGTTTGGTGGGTTATATTCATGTTGTGTTGATTCATTTTGTTGACACAATTAAGATCAACATGAACACAACTCATTTGTTAATTATATCAAATATTTCAACCCTAATATAACACAAAAATTAAACGAGTTATACTTACACAACACATGTAATCCATTTATGTAAATAAGTTGTGCGGATTATAAAATTTAACACAACTCATATAGTCTGTATAACATTTATAATAAATAAAAATTAAAAATAATATCTATAATTTAACAATTTGTACAATACAATTACAAAAATATTATTTTTATAAAAAATTATAATAAATGACTAATTTATTATTTAAAATCAAAAGGATTGTGGTATTGATAGTGATTTTAATTATTTATATGATTTATTTATTTATTGCATAACTCCATTGAAATTGAGGATTAATGGGATATTATGTGATTGAACATCAGCCTAAACCTCGGGCTTTTTGCCAATTCGTGGCAAAAAAACTTAAATATTTTCAAATTGTGGTTGTTTTTTAAAAAATATTCCAAAATTATGGTGAAATGAAAACAATTTCCATTTTTTGGGTGATTTTTGTCTAAGTGGCAATAAGGTCACCAATTTCACTGGTGAATTGGTGAATTTTGCCGATCAAACTGGCAGAGTTGACGGAAATAAATAATTTTTTGAATTTTTTTTACATTTCTGCCACTCACGATTAGTTTTTATTTTTCTGTCATTTCATTGGCCATATACATAATTTTTCCTATCCATTAAGCCATTCACAATGGCAGAAATGACAACATCTTTTGTTTTTTTTTCTTGGTTTGGTATATGATACCCTATATACAAATTTCTATTCAACTAAGATCTTTATCTTCCTATACAGGGGTTGCTTGCAGAAGGAGGATACCTAAAACAAATAGGAAAAGATTATCATTTAAGGAGACTCCTAAATAGAAAGAAATACTCTCCTAATAGGCACATGACTTTTTTCAAAGAGGAATCATATTCCTCTGAGGTTTGAGCATTACTATCCCTATAAAGAGGACCTCATGTCTCTCATTCTCATTCATTCTATTCTTTTCATACTAATTGCTCTCTTTATCTCTCTAAAACTCTTTCTCTCTCTACATTCTCTGACTTAGGCATCGGAGAGTTTGTGAAAATTCTCCCCACCTCTCATCTTGTCTTTCTTTGATCCTTTATAGGATTCTAGCTCAAGAATTTCGAAAATAAGTTATCAAGTGGTGTCATCTATGGGAATTCTTGAGTTAAAAGCCATTAAGCATCTACCAAACAATATATTGGCATTATAACTTCCAGTCCACTACCAATTTTAACTCCAAACACACACATCAATCCATCTGCTCCCTTTCCTCCAATTAATCCATAAGCTCCCATTCCTCCGATCAACCTATTAGCACCCTTTTAAACAATAATTCCATCGGACCCCTTTCAACATGTTGGACCTCATCTTAAGCCCCAACTAGAGCGTACACTCCACTTGATAACACTCAAGGGTGGCCAGCTCTTGGCACAAACTTCCCTTATTATGCTCCTCTTCAGCATAACAATAGACTTATACCTTTCATAGATTTTCCAAGCCTACTAGAAACTCCTGCCATAAATACATCAAACCTAAACATAGTAACCCAAACACTTAACCTATCCCCGATGAGCAAAGAAGTGATAATTCAAAATATTCAAACCTAGATGCAACAAAAGCTGAATGCCTTGATTTAAAGTTGTAATCCTATAGTAACTCACCTAGAAAATAATATAGCACCACCACCACTAGCTCCAGATGTATCTGGTGGAAATAGAGAAAAACATAAGGCTCTAGAAGGAGAATCTAATTCAACAATCTCGACATTAGATGATTCAAAGATAGCTCAAAAAGTAGAAAAAGTCATGCACAAAGCTCATACCGGGCCAAGGAAAGAAGATGAATGCATTATGGAAGGAAATACACCCTTTGTAAGTGGAACAATCTGGACGAAGATTCCAACCAAATTCAGAATGCCTCAATTAGATCAGTTTGATGAAATTGGGGATCTAATCAACCACATTTCCTCATTCAGGACTAGGATGTTACTTCAGAATGTGAATGACGGAATCATGTGCAAAGTCTTTCCTAGTACACTCATCAAGAATGCTTAGAAGTGGTTCCACCGACATCCTGAGAATTCTATCTCCTCCTTTGAAGAGTTAGCTGAGAAATTCAGGACTCGATTCATCACTAACATCCCTTATGCCAAAAAATATGAATGATCTCCGTATATGTAGATAGGAGATCACTGAATCACTGATAAGCTATTTAGATTGATTTAACAAGTAGCCATACATATCAAAATTTTGGTCGACGAAGTAGCCATAGAAGCTTTAAAGAATAGGAAATGACTAGGGAAGCTCAAAGATAAAATAATGACAAAGGAACCTAGTACCTTCACTGAGGTAATGGCTATAGCAATAAAGATGATAAAGATGGACAAAGATAGAAGGATGTGTTGGGATAATAAAAAAGCACATATCAGGAAAGATGAAAGGTTAGGACCCAGAAGGCCAAGCTTCTAGCTATTAACCTTTAGAAATCCGATAGAAGGATTTAAAAAGGAGGCTAAGAGGTATACACCAGTAAACACTTCCAAATCTGAAATTGGGTTAGACATAATGGCTTGGGCATAACCCCAGCTAGAAGGTAGAGTCCAATTAGGAGAGCCATACAGGATAGGAGGTATTACTATCAATACTACTGGGATTATGGGCATGAAATCAAAGCATGTTGAGAATTAAAGAATGTTTTAGAAAGATTAAAACATAATGGTAAACTCAGTAACTTTAGTAACATAACTAAAAGGAACATAGACCTAAATGGTTAAGATAGAGATAAGCCGAAACCAAAGAAAGCTCAAATTGAAGTAGTTAGAGTTATCAACATGATTGTCAAAAGAAAGGCAATTGACAAAAGGCCTAAGAGATCCCGCTAAGAAGAAGGGATTAGCTATAAAAAGAAGCAGGTTATCATGTTGGTCTGGAAGATGGGAAACATGTTGAGCACCCAGCTTAATAATGCCTTGATAGTGAGTGCTTTCATAAAAAATTACTTGGTAAAAAGGTTGCTAATCGATGATGGAACCGCAGTCAATGCACTCTCTTGGAATGCTTACAAAGCTATGAGAGGTTCTATTACTTATTTGAAAGTTATTTAGAATCCCATTACAAGCTTCTACGGAGGAACCACCTAACCAATGGGATTAGTAGAGCTAAGTTTCGAATTTGGTGATCGAGATACTAGAGAGGTAAAATATGTCAAAGCTCAATTCAATATGGTAGATATTCCCCTTGCGTGCAATGACATCATAGGTCGACTAATACTCTATGAGATTAATGCAGTCACAAGTATTTAGCATCTGACCATGAAGATTCCTCTTGAAGACTAGGTCCTAATAATTCATGGAGATTAACATGTGGCCAGGAAATGTTACCAGATGGTAGTCAAACCCTAGATGGAAGCATTCCCTGTAGAATCATGGAAAATGGAGAAACAAGGAGCCAATCCTAAACTGGTTAACTAGGTTTAGACCTTACAGATCACTAAAGGAAAGATAGTAAAGATCAACAATGAGCTCGATAGCGAATTTAATTATGGAATAAGAAAGGAACTCATTAAACATTCAGGTAGCTTCATTTCTCAAGTGTTTGAGATCATTGGCATATATCTTCAAATTACCTCACATAGTTTGAACATTAAACCAAGAGTAACGCCAATCGTTCAGAAAAAAAAGAAACTTTGCATATAAAAGATAAAAGGTAATCACTAAGGAAACAAAGAAACTATTGGAAGCCGGATTCATTAAAGAGGTAACACACCTAGAATGGGTAGCCAATATGTTGTTGGTAAAAAAGTCTAATGGCAAGTACAAGATGTGTGTAGACTATACTAATTTTAGTAAAGCATGCCCCAAAGACAGTTATCTAACAGGTAGACTCCACTGTTGGTCATTGTTTATATAGCTTTATGGATGTTGCTCAAGGGTACCATAAGATACTAATGAAGAAATAAGATCAGGAAAAGACATCATTTATCACCCACGAAGGTCTTTATTGCTATAAGGTTATGCCTTTGGGCTGAAGAATGCTAGAGAAACATATTAAAGGCAGATGAATCATGTGTTCTAATCTCAAATTGGAAAGAAAGTTAAGGCATATGTGGATGACATCATCATTAAGAGCCAACATATGGAGCAGCATTCTGATGATCTTGATCAAATCCTTCGAATACTAAACTAGTATGAGATCAAACTTAATTTGGAGAAGTGTGTTTTTAGAGTAAAAGTAGGCAAATTCCTGGGATTCATGATATCCCAATGAGGAATTAAAGCTAATCCAGAAAAGATGAAGGCCATACTTAACATGATAACTCCGGCATCAATCAACGAGCTGCAAAAGCTAAATGGCAAAATTTCATTCTTAGGGCATTTCATCTCTTATTTAGCCAAGTGGTGTCTACCATTGTTTCGAGTTTTAAAATTTTTTTAAGAAATTTATATGGAATGAAGAGTGCTAGGCAGCTTTTGAAGACATCAAAAATTTTTTATCCTCGCCTCCTCTACTCAACCGACTGATCCTCGGAGAAACACTATACTTATATCTCTCTATTGGTCAGGAGTCAATTGCATTGATACTAGTTAAGGAAGAAGGAAGTTAGCAAAAGCCAATCTATTACACTAACAACATACTCAAAGGTTCAGAAGTATGGTATCCTAAACTGGATAAGTTAGCTATGGCCATCGTATGCACATCTCGAAAACTCCAGCACTATTTTCAAGCCTACTCAATCATGATAGGATCCAACTTCCCTCTAAGGAAAATCTTGCAAAGACCTAAGATATCTAGTAGACTAGTTCAATGGTCAATATTGCTTGGAGAATTTAACATTAGTTATAAACCTCGATAGTAAATAAAAGCTCAGACCCTAACAGATTTTGTACAAGAAATAACAGCGAAAGATTTCACTCTTTATGAATGCCCATAATAAAAATTATACGTTGATGGAACCTCATCCATCCAAGGATCTAGTGCTGAAATAATTCTCAGAGGGCCATACAAAGTCACTATCAAATATGCAATTCAGGTAAAGTACAATGCCACTAATAATATAGCCAAGTATGACGCACTCATCACGCTATTGAAGTTAGCCACTGAGGTCAAAGCTGAGCATCTCAAGATATACTCTGACTCACAACTGATCGTAAACCAAGTCAAAATAACATACCAAATTAGAAACCCAAACATCTCAAAATATGTCGAGAAAGTCAGGCAGTTCCTAAAGAAGCTCAAGCAGGATGAGAGACAATGGGAAATCATCTAAATCCCCATAAGCAAAAATTCAGAAGCAGATTTACTAACCAAGTCAGCAACATAAGATAGTTAGACATTCAAAGGACTTAAGCTTACTGAGACATTGATAAAACTAAGCACTAAGGAAGTAAAGATCGTGGACATACAAGAGGTAGAAGAATGGATGAAACTGATCATTCAGTATCTCGAGCATATGATACTCCTATAAGATAAGTTAAAATCTCATAAGTTAAAAATAAAAGCTACGATTTACTCCATCCGCCATGAAAAACTCTACAGAAGGTCTCTCTCGCATCCATGGTCTAAGTGTGTATCACTAAAAGAAGGAAATTATGTGCTCAGAGAAATCCATAAAGGAATTTATGAAGCCCATAAATCTTATCATTCATTAGTCAGAAAAGTATTGCTCTAGGGATATTATTTGCCTACTATGTCCAAAGATGTTCAGAAGTTAGTTCAAGAATGCCACAAATGTTAATAGTTTGCTCGCCTCAACCACAAGCCTTCTAATTTCCAACATTCAATTATGAGTCCTTGGCTTTTTGCAATTGGCAAATAAGAGAGCTAAACTTTGAGCTAAAGAAATGTGAATTTTAGTTAGGAAATAGAAATAAAACTTTAGCATCCTTCATGAAATAATGAGTATGGCAAAACTCATTTTGCATATCATAATGAAAACATTGAATATTGGGTAGGTCAAATTAAGGATTTTCATATATAGAAAATTTTTCTTCTTCTTTAACAGTAGAAACAACATCTTTAAAACTTTCTTGCAAAGCCAAAAACTCTCATGAAGGAGGGTAAAACACCCACATAAGGGTAGCAAAAGAGGGAAAAGCCCTTACATCAATTTAATCTACAATTGATTATAAGAAAATAAGATAACATCTAAATAGTAAACAAGAAAATGATCAATTTCTAGCCAAAAATGGCTAAAAATTGATCCCGTAGCTAAGAAGGCAAAAAACACTACTAGGAAAAAGAAAGGCTCTAGAGAAGGAAAGAGAGAGAGAGAGGCTTTATATATCATCCAACACAACTTTTGGATCAACATGAGTCAAATAAAAATTGTAGACAAACATCAAATGATCACCCTAAAAAATCTGAACTTGTCTTGGGTTTTATTAAAGTTAAAATATTTGATAAATTAAATGAGAAATTGAACAAGATGAGATTAGAGATAGAAGAAAATTCTTTTTTTTTTTTTGGCTGCTGCTTGGTTAATTGAAGAGAAATGAAAGAAAATTTTGAGGTGAAGGAAACAAGTAATAAAAAAGTAGAAGAAAATTAGATTGTGGATTATGATTTGATAATGATGATTAAATTTTAGGGAAGTTTTCACAAATAAGTTAAAGAGTAAAAAAATTTTCAAAAATGGCATTGAATAGAAAAAATGTTAAAACTCTCATAGTTTTTTTCTTTCAAATGTAGGTCACTTTTCTTTCCACCCTTATTTTTAGGGTTGTTTTTTTTCTTTCTTACAAATTTTCAACTTTTTTTTTTGCTTTATATTTTTTTCTCAATTTTTTTTTCTTTTTTTCAATTTTTTTGTTTTCTACTTTTATCTATTTTTTTCTCAACATATTTTCTACTTTTTTCATCTATTTTTTTCTCAACATTTTTTTCTATTTTTATGGTATTTTTTATTTTATTTTTCTCAATAATTTTTTGCTCATTTTTTTAAGGCATTGTCTTTATCTTTTTTTTATCAACTTTTTTTTTTACTCAATGTTTTTTTTAAGGCATTGTCTTCATTTTTTTTCTCTATGTTTTCTTCATTTTTTTTATCAACATTTTTTTCCTAAGACTTTTTATTTTCAAATGAATAATTATGAACTGAATATCTTCAATTGTTGTAAAAATAAGTAATAAATATCTTCAACTATTATAACAAAAAGAAATAAAAAAAAAATCCTTTTTTATATTCTTAAAGAATAAGGATTTTTATTTTTTTACTTTGATTTGTCTATTAAAATATCTAACAAGTTTTTTTTAAAAAAAAACTGTTTGATACTTATGATTATCAATATGTAACATGTTTACGATTCTTATGATGTATTTATAATAAAAAATGAAAAAACAAAAAAAAAATCAATAAATGGAAAGAACAAAAAAACAACAACTAAAACAACAAAACAATAAAAATTTATAGTTGTTGATTGTTGTTGATTTTACAAAACAATAAAAAAAATAATAAAAGTAAAAATTTATTGAAAACAATAATTATTAAAGATTATGAATAATTTTTAGTTTAATTAGATTAATTTTTATATTCAAAATAATTTTAAATATTTATTCTTAATAATTTAAATAATTATTCTAAATAATGATAAATTCCAAATTTTAAAAATATTTGTTATTTAGAATATACTATTAAAATTATTTAATATACATTTAAACCATTTTGATTTTAAATTCAAAATGTTAAATGTTAGAAAATAATAAAATGTGATTTGCAATTTTACTAGAAATAAAATGATATCATAGCTAATTATTTATGAATTTATAGTTCTTACCATACTAAAAAAATAATTCTATAATACTATAATAATAATAATAATAATAATAACAACTACTACTACTACTTTTGATACGAGTTATATTCACTATTTATAAAACAAAAAAAAATATAATTTATATATAATTTTTAAATAAAATTCATTGAAAGAAATATATTTGAATTAGTTAATTTTTTTAATCTCATGAAGTCCAAATGAAGTGCATATTAAATTTGGGGGTGAAATTCACCTTATGTTAACAACTGAATTTCGTTTATAATTTGATTTTTGATAGTGCTGGAAAAAAGAAAAAAAAAAGGAAAAAAGAATATTAAAATAGATGAAAAATACATCTTGAGATGGCAGAGGCAAAGGAAGTATATGTATAAATAATACTTAACAAATAGAGGTCGAACCACTTTGAAATGTGGCTAAGAAAAGGGCACTGTGATGGCAATGAATCAAAGAATGATATATAAACGAACCAAAAAACTAAAACTGAAAAAAGAAAGAAAGAAAGAAAGCTAAAATGAAAAGTGAAAAAAAAAGCATGGATTGGGTTGATAATGAAATTAAAATGGTTAAAAAGGGCCAAGAGATGTATTTTTCTCTAAATTTTGTGACTTTTTATGGGTGGACAGGTTGAAGAGCTTGTACTTTTTAATTAGATTGTTCCTGAATATTTGAAAGTTGTTTACATGGTTAGTATAAATCAGGTTTTTCATTTAGATAATTACTAGTTGACCGTAGTGTACTCCTGACTAAATCACTAGGTGATGCAGTTATATATAGTATTACAGTTTTGAAATCATGAGCTTAAGTGTTAGATAATAATCAAGTCTTTGGGATCCCCAGGAATTGAAGCTATATGGCGATTAATTAATATCTGTGTGACCACTTGTTGCATTCATAAACAATTTTTACAAGTTATCTTACTCAAAAGTTTATTTTCGATACCTTAAGAACAAATGGAATGGAGAAGTGCAAATTTGGAAGGGAAAAAATAATATTATAATTATAGTTCAAAGATTATGATATAGAACAAATGGATTAAAGAATCCAAGCCTTTTAATCACCTAGATATTGGAACTCCATTACATAAAAACAAAATAGAGTTCATTCATAAAAAAATTTCTCAAGCTTTCTTTTTTTTAGATAAATTATATAACTTAAGTATCGATGGATGATTGATATTTTTCAATCCTTAAGCTCAAGAGATATCTGCAAGAGAAGAAGAAGAACAGGTGAGTCTTCTCACGGGATAGGGTGGTCTTGGCAAATCAACTCCGATAGTTAAGTTAAAAGAGCTAACTAGAAAAATGGGAGGTTAAGCTTATGGAGATTGGATTACTTGCCTTGCTATTTGTTTTGCTCATCCTTTTATGCTTGTTCTTTACTGTAGGGCTTAGTTGGCATTGACCTTCTCATATGATCATGTTCTCTTCGGATAGACGTGGTTTGCACAGAGACATTGTCAGCATTACTATTCCATTACAGGTTCAAGCGTTGCTAGTCGAGCATGGCTCTTATTGCTTACATTGGTGGTTTGTACAAGTTGTTTACTGCTCATGGGCGAGTGGCCAAACTTGGGGAAGAAGGTGTTCTCTTTGGGCCTTTTGGTAGTAGGCTTTATGGCCTGTGGATAGGGCTCCTTCATTTTGGGCTTTAGAGTGGGGTTTACTGGTTTTAAGGTTCCCCCTAAAAAATAACTAACATTTATGTTCGCTATTTTTATGGCAGGAGAAGGTTGGTAATTTGCTACACCTGTTGCATTATCACGTCTACCCATCATGTCACTTCATTTGATACCACTTCTTTTTAAAATATTTGACAGTTGAGAGAGAGAAATAAATTGGGGCTATATTGTGTCTTTTTGGGTGTTTGGTCTTCCTTTTGCTTTTTTGCTCTTGTTTGCAATCTCTTTGTTTTCTTTGTTTCCTTCGATTTACTATACGTGCTTAAGATTTTTCTAGTATTGTGATGGCTTTCGAAGTTATGTGTTCTAATGTCTTTCTCCTATCTTTTTATTTTTGTTTTATTTTGCTATTTTTGTGGTGTGTGTACATTATGGTGGGTTTGGGTATTTTCTTTAGGTTTATATTGTGTGATATTTTGGATTATGTGTTGGTGATGTCTGTTGCCAGTGTAGATACGTTGTCTTTGAGTGTTGGTGATATTGATAGTGGCTTACTAGTTACGAGGTCTCTAGGAAATGAGCCTGTGATGGTTTTTTATGGCGATGGTGACTCTAGTGATTTGAGGGTATTTTGTGGACTTGGAGTGTACTCTCGCCTTCAGAGTCGTGTCACCACCGTTGCTCAATCTGAGGAAGAGCAACCAGTTAAGGTTAATTTGAAGGTGGTGATTACAGTATATCATTTATGGTGATAGTGTCTTTGTACTTGACTTCTGCTAGGCTTGATAAGATAGAATCAAAGTATGATATCCCCGTTGAGTATAAGCTTTCTGTTCCTTAAGTTTAGGGGTAACTCTATGGTAGGCCATAATCAAATGTTGATTTATGAGGATTCATTGTTGTTCAGTCTCTAATTTCCTTTGGATCCCTTTATTGTGGCATTTTTTTGGATATATGGGATCCCTCCTAATCAGCTAATCCCTAGCGGGTGGATGCTAGTGATTGGTTTTCTATTTTTTTGTTGTGTTGTTAGGGTGGAACTAGATTTACACTTGTTCTAGTATTTTTTTTCATGTTTAGTAAGAAAAAGGAATTATGGCATTTCACTGAACACCTTGGGAGGGCACTTTTTGATGGTTACTTAAGCTTAGAAAGACTTGGATGAAGAAATTTTGTAATAGTGACTAATGCTTCTAGGTGGGTGGATGATACCTTTAGAGGCAATAGTAAAATTGAACTTTCTAAAGGAGAGGAGGATATCATTAATGCCCTTGTGGCTAAGGCTACAGAGTAGTGTATTAGTTGCGTCGCTTTGATTGATCGCTTGAAGGGTCAATTTTTAGGGGAATTGTTATTGGTTATTGTCGTTTATTTTTCTCTCGTTTCTTTTTTATATCACTACTGATTGCAATATTTTGTATTTTTTTAGGGAAAGGTTTAAAGGATATGTTGAAGGCTTGATTAGGGAAAGGAGCAACTCCCCTTTAGAAAAGGTGTGTCTTCTAAGTTTGCTGGGGAACCCCCCCATTGCCCCTGCAACTGCTGTTAGTTATGAGGAGGGGAAACTCCCGGTTGGTATCGACTCTCGTTCTCGGTCTGGGTCACGAGTGCCTGTTTTGATAAAGCACCCTCATCTTGAAGTGGTTCCTTTTCCACCTCTAAAGTTAGAGGATCAGGGGGGAAGTACCCACCCGTGGTCATTAATCTCAAGCGATTCGGGAGTTTCACGCATGCTTGACTAGAAAACACTAGAAGTATAGACTGGTGCCCTTTACTCTGCCAGTGTCAATGCTGATCTGGCTAAGGCATGATAGCTTCCTAGAGATCAGGATCTTCATAATGCCATGGCTAATGATTTAAATCTTGGGCAGTTTGCTTGCATGTCTGCCTTCCAAGTGTGATTTCCTTCCTTTTTTTTAAATGCTCTTGCCATGAGTTTTCCTTGGTTTGTTGGCAGTTGCTTGAACTTTCATTAATAGTAGATGAGAGGTCGGTTGCCTTTTACAATTACATAACCACTTGGCGATCCAGGGCAACCAGTGTAGTTCTGGAGTTGGTGCATCTCAAGGAGAGGCATGGGCAAAATCTCTTTAATGCTGTGAAAAGGGATAAGGAAAGGATCCTTTCCTAGAGGAGCAACTGCTGGAAGAGAAGAATAAAGTTCAGGTGGAGAAGGAGAAGTGCCAGGGGTTGGTCCACAAGAACGAGAAGTTACAGCAGTCTATGACTTAGTCAATAGAGACTAGCCAAAGGACTATAACTGCTCTTAATGATAAAATTCAAACTATTATTGATGAATCTCTGGCTTTGTATGAGGATGCCAAGGGGCATTTTTCTCGAGCTTGAAGCTCACCATCTAGACCTCAATCAATCTTTAATTACTAATTTACAGCCTTGATTGTTTTCATTTCTTTAGGATGTAAGTATATTTGATCTTGCAAACTATTATGCTTTCATTGTCTTGTTGAGGATCCTCTTATTTAGTACGGGTTTGTATTTGAACATATCTGCTCATATTTGTAGTTTTTTCTTGCATTATTAACGCTTTGGATTTTATGCTAATAAACGCCATTGTTTTTCTTTTTTCTTTATGCTAATAAACATCATTGTTTTTCTTTTTTCTTTCATTGGAGAATTTCAATGAGGCTGCAGTATTTTTTTTGAAGCCATTTTTTCATACATAAATTGCTTCCTTGGGGTCATTTGCTATATCGAGGTTTTCTTGTTTGTTTTAGGAAGTTTCTCTAGGCATTTTGCATCGTTAGGTGATGAGTGAGAAAAATTTTATATTTTGAACATTCTTTTCTATGGGAAGAGAATCTAATTAGTTGCATTTTTAATTAATTTAGTTCATTTTTATATCTTTTATTTATTTTTGTTAATTTTGTTTAGTTGTTAGGATTTTTGTTAATTTTTTTTAAAGTTTATTTAGTTAATCATTATTTAATTTTTGAAATAAAGATACATGAAGAAAGTTGGAAGATTTGAACAAGACAAAGATATGATTTGGAGGTTACAAGTCAAAATCTTGAAGAAAAGTGGAGTTTTGAAAGTAGTCTATTCTGACACAGTTGTGTGCCTAGGTGTGCACAGTTATACCTGAGTGTTAGAAAACTGACACACCCTGCGACATAGCCGTGTGTCTGGGTGCGCATAGCTGTGGAAGCTGTTGCAACAACTTTTTAAATTCAAAATTTGAGATGACGATTTGAGGAGATTTTATAGGATTTGAATTGTAACTGTGAAGACCCTGAACTTTTAATTAAATAAAATTATTTCGGGACATGCATTATTAATAATTTTAAATTAATTTCGTATATTGTTATTATTAAATTGTTAATAATATTTACATATTTTATTCTGAGAAATTATTTGTGTAAAAATAATTATTTTACGTGAAGTTATTATTATTATTATTATTTTGTTAATATTATTGTTGTTATTTCATTATTATTATCGTTATTAATATTATTATTGTTACATTATTCTATTATTATTATTATTATTATTATTATTAAATTTGGTTGGCAAGCATTTTGATAATTTCACATTTAATATAAAAAAATATAAAAGTAAAAAGTAAAAAAAAAAAAAAAAGGTTTTCGGGGTTAACATTTTCTTCTTCCCCTTTTTCTTCTGTTTTTTCTTCCACCTTCGACCACTCACAACCGGACCATCGTCGGACCGCCTCAACCACCACTGAGCACCACTACCATCTCTGGCTCACCCCAACAGCACCCATTGCCACCAGCACAGTCTGTCGTCGCGTGCATCACTGAATTTCGTTGAAGATTGAAAGTTGAGCTCTTGGTCGCCGTTGACGAATCCGATCACCTCAGCTCGCATCGTCGGTCTTGTTCATCTCCTGCAGCTCCGATGATCACGATTATAAGCTCCTTTCTAGCTCAATCCTCCTAGTTTGTGAGTTATTTCAATTTTTAGTTTGTGTTTTGGGGTTTTTGAATTTTGTTTGAACTTGATTTAGGTTGATTCTTGAAAACTTTCTTAACAAATGTTGTTTGTTGTAGCTCAAGTTTCTCAAATATATTTTTTGTGAATTTTTTTGAATTAATTTGAATTTTGATCAATTTTTTATTATTTTAATATTAAATATTGAATTATTGATAATTATGTTAATTAATTATTTTTATTGCAAGTTTAGTTAAACTAGTGTTTATTATGTGAGTTATTAATTTTAGAATATTTAAAATGATTTTTGGTGAATTTATATAATTTTTAGGAATATTAACTATATTATGTATATTTTGATTTATTGAGTTAATTGTGTAATTTCGTGAAAATTATAGCCAAATAATATGTTTTAAATGGTTTTAGAATTATTTAAGGTATTAAAATGATTTTTTATAAATTATTTACTATTTTAATTAATTAATACTAATTTTTTAAAATTATATTCTAATAATATATTGTTTATTAATTTGGTGATTAAATGAGTTTTTAATTATTTTTAATACATATTTAGGCTATTTAAGCTATTTGAATATATAAAAGTGAATTTTTACTATTTTTAATTGAATTATTGAAAAATTCGATTTTTAATAATATTATATTATTATTTGTGATTTTTAGTTAATTATTGTGAAAATAATTGTATTTGGTGTTTTAATATTTAAATATATTATATTTGATATTTTGAGAATATTTATGGAATTTATTGATTTTTAATATATTTATTATTTTAAATGTATTTTTGGTGAATTTCTGAATCTCGGTTGGGAATTGTACAGTTCGGGGTCTCAATCCAAGGTGTTGTGCAATCTATGTTAGAAGTGCGTTTTTCTTGCAGTATCGACTTTACTTTTTAGTAGAGAGATGTTCGTTTTACAAAGGATGTTTTGTCGAATTTTTGATAGATTTCTCGTAAAACGTGATATCGGGTCGATCCTAAATTTTCGTGTTTTGTTTGAGTTTCGTAATCCTATATCGAATCTCTTTTAGAAGTACAAGTTAGATTTATTCTGATTGTTATTTTATTTTATTTTCTAGTTGCGTTGAAACCGAGACCTATTGGATCGGACCAGTTAAGCTAGTCTTGTGGAGCGTAACATTGTGAGTTATTATTTTATATATACATCACATTTAGAATGCATGATTTAGAATATTCATGTTTTAATATGTATTTATTCATGAATTTTTTATTAATTATTTTAGTATATGTTTGGTATATTTTTAATATATTTTTTATATATTTCACTATAAATGCATGATATATTTTCAAAATACACTTAATAAATTTTTGGTATATATATGGTTTACATTCGGTATATTTATGGTTGATTTTAAATTTATTTAGCATATATATACTTGAAATATACTTAGTATATTTTAGGTATATTTTAGGTATATTCTGGTATATATATAGTTTATTTCATTATTATGAATGTCATTAGTGATTTAATTATACATTATTTATTTTCCATATGTATGTTTATTTTATTTGAAGGATATCAATAGAACGTGCTACCTAATGGGTAGCAATATGACCATGTACGTACCGGTACGATAGATTTAGGATTGAGTTGTGAATCACTTGAGGTAATATATGATTGATTGATTATCTTGAGATTTGATGTGATTGAATAGTGTGATTGCGGGAGCTCGGTTGACCTAGTGTCTCGGGGCCAATCACTCTGACAGTAAGACTGCTGTAGCTCAGTTGACTTAATGTCTCGGCCAGTCTACTGTCCAAAATGGAATAAGTGAATTAATTTGGAATTAAGTGAGCATGTATGGTTAGAGAGATATTATTGATTGAGGTTGTGATTGAATAGGGTTCTATTTGATCCTTCACTAAAATAAATATTTTCCAGCATTTATTATATATAAAGTGATTTTAGTATTTGTGTGAAATGCCTGTATATATTCTTATATATACTGATGATTGATTGCATATGACATTAAGAGGTGCATGTATATATAATATAATAATTTACTCAATGAGGTCTGACTCTCCTCAGTTGTTATTTTATAGAAGATTATTCTTCCTCAGACCTCAGTAGTAGGCCCATCTGTCAGATTTTTTCAGCTTCGGTTAGTCTATGTAAATTGCTTACTTGAACTTTATTGTACTCTAGAAAAATGTAATAGTAGTTGTACTTTGTATATGTATAATGATTTTTATTTCAAAGACCTTTCTCTGAATATTGTATGAAATATTTTTATTCTATGATATGACATAAGTATTTATTTTTATATTGATTTAAGATTTTTATTCTAGTGTATTTTATATATTTATTGCATGCTTTTTATTTTTAAGGTTTGCTACGGGTTCTGAATTCGAAAGAATTCTCATTCCCTAACGCTGGTCATGACTCCTGATTTTAGTCATGATAGTAACAAACCTCAAAATTGTTGGAGGCTGGAGGCTATAAATAGGAGGCCTTCATAAGAGCAAAAGAGGCTACACTTAGTCTTCTCTACATTTTTACTTTAAAGAATTAAACTTAATTTTCATTCAAGTTCTTGTTCGTGTTAAGTAGAAAATTAGTTCTGAAGTTTTAAAGGAACAAGACATTCTATTGTAGTTGTTTGAAGCAGTAAAGAGAGTTTTCTTATTTAAACTCTTTGGTTATTATTTTCTTTTATTTAATAATGATTGGTTATTTCTTCTCTACTTCATCTTTTTTTCTTTCTCTTAACATGCGTAGCTAAATATATTTTTAGGGTTCTTATTTCATTTCAACCATGTAATTTTTGTTAATTAAAATCTAAGTCTTTAATCTTAATTCTTTGATTGTTGTTGAACCTAATGTCATCTTAGACTTGATCACTTTTAGACTGAATTTATACTTTATAGCTTAATTGAAAGATAGGTTCTATTGATTAAAACAATAACCTACTAGTCACTTACTTAGTTGAGAGACAATTAAATGATTAATATTGATAAAAAAGCTGGACATAAAATTGGGTTTAAGAAACATTTAGTCAGTGAGAGCTAGTAAACTATGTGTTAATTCTACTCAATTAATTATAGGTTTATCTGAGAGGAAAATCTATGGTTTTAAAGATACTTTCAAATTGAATTAAGATTAGTTAAAGACTTAGATGTTTAATTAATTTTTAGAAAAGATTGAAATCATAATAAAAACCCTAACCTTTAATTTGATTATTAAATTTTAATTAAATTTGTTTTATTTATTTTTATTTGATTTTCAAACCAAAATTCGATATTTAAACAAACAAACACTTTTAGTATTTCAATACTCAATTTGCAATCTCTGTAGGATCGATACTTTATTTTACTACTTGAACAAACTTTGTACGCTTGCGGATTTTTCACGTTATGTTTTTGGCATTGTTGTCGGGGATTGCCAAAATTGATATTGCTAAGAAAATTGTGTTTTTTGAGTTAGACATTATTTTTAATTTTGTTTTCATTTGTGGTATTGTAAGGACTTATGTTAGTGTATGCACATAACACGTAGTGCAAGCAAATAAGGAGTTCTACTAATACCAATTGATTTAGAACTTGAAAATGAAGTTAGAAGAAGAAGGAGACAATATAAAATGGAAGAAGAAAGAAATCTGAGACAATAAGCAGCCTAAGATGGACAAAATGAGCAGAATGGGTAAAGGACTATGAGGGACTATGTGAGTCCTAACATCCAAGGTGATCAAAATCCAATCGTGAGGCCGATGGTTGCAGTAAATAATTTCGAGATAAAACCTTCCATGGTCTAGATGATTCAAAATTCACAATTTAGTGGATTGCCACACGAGGATCCAATTGGTCATATGACCCAATTTGTGGAGTATTGCTCAACTTTCAAGATGAATGGAGTACAACCTGAAGTAATTAGGCTTATTCTTTTTCCATTTTCCTTTATGGATAGAGCCAAGACATGGTTTACAAACTTACCATCCAACTCCATTAACACTTTGTAAGAGCTTTATAACGCTTTCTTCAACAAGTACTTCCCACCAGCTAAAGTCTTGAAGATTAGAAATGATATCAATTCTCTCTATCAAAGAGAGGATGAAAGTTTCTATGAGTGCTAGGATAGGTTTAAGGATCTTTAATGGTAATATCCACCTTAATTGATGCCATCATGGGATTTGGTTCAGTCATCTTACAAGGTTGCCAATCCATCGGTTAAGGTGAACATTGATACATCAGCTGGAGCAACCATACAAAAACACTTGAAGAAGCTTTTAAACCTTTTAAAGAAATGGCCAACACACAAAGCCTCTGGTCTAATGAGAGGACTATTCCAAAAAGAGGCGGATCAATGAAGTTGATAGTTTGACCATGCTTAATGCAAAGATGGATGCTTTATCTAAGAGGATGGACAAGATGACTGTTAATGCAATATCTAACTTATCTTCTTTTTGTGAATTTTGCCAAGGTGATCATTTGACTATAGAATGCCAAATGATGTAAAGATTATCAATGGAGAATGTGAACTATGTGAATAACTTCAACAAGGGGCAGCAAAATCAAGTGCATGAAAACACCTACAACCCTAATTAGAGGAATCATCCTAACTTTTCTTGGAGCAATCAAAGGAATAACCAATGGAGACCACAAGCACCATTGGGTTTGGGAGGTCAGAATGCTCAACATCACCAATCTCAAATCTATCAAGGTAAGGGTTCGCCCTCAAAAGTATCTTTAAAGAACAAATTGGAGAAGTTCATGGAAGTAATGACAACAAAGATGAACCAACAGAATGAGGTTACAAATAGATTTAATCAAATGTTCAAAAATTACTCTTCCTTTATTCATAACTTGGAAATGCAAATAGGGCAACTGGAAAACTCTTTATGAATAAGAAACCAAGGTTCATTGGCAAGAAACACTGAGAAAAATCCAAAAGAGCAGTTGAAAGCAATTACCTTAAGAAGTGGAACGGAGATCCAAACCTCAAAAGGAACAGTGGAATATGAGAAGAAAGAAAAGGAATGAGAGAAAGAATAAGAAGATGAGTGGGTAAAAGTTGAAGTGGAGAATAAGCCAGAAGTTTAGAATGAAAAGCAAGAGAAGCCAATATCTCCACCAATTTAACCTTATAAACCTCTAATTCCATATCCTCAGAGGTTGAAAACATAGGAGCATGACTAACAATTTGTAAGATTTTTAGAGAGATTTAAGTCACCCATCTCATCATGCCTCTTGTGGAGTGTCTATCTCAAATGCACAAGTATGCAAAATTCTTAAAGGAGCTGATTTCCAACAAAAAGAAAATGCAGGAGTTTGAGACAGTCACACTTAATAAAGAATGTAGTGCAATAATCTCGAATAAATTCCTTTAAAAAGGAAGCATCCAGGGAGTCTCACCATTGTTGGGTTTCATGATTCAAAAACGCATCGAAAATTAAAAATTTTAATCATAAACCCTAACCCAGATTCAAGTAATTTGTTTAATTGATTTAAAACTAGGTTTTCAAATCATACCACAAACGTAGAAGAGGCAAGACTATTGGAAGGAAAAGAGGAGGTTCACTTTGGTGACACCTTACCTCGAGCTTTTGACTTTGGTAGTTCGGATCAAGACGTCACCAAAAGAATCTGTAATCCACAAGCATCCACACGAACAACCCTTGATTAAAAATGAAAACTTTGTGTGCTAGCACTTCTCTTGAATTCTCACTAATCAAGAACAAAAACACTTTGTGTTTTAGTTTTTCTAAGAGAAGAAAAACGAATTTTGGTGGCTAAATGATTGAGTTAGTGAAACCCTAAAAAATATAATATATTTATAGACCTCTAATTAGGGTTTCACTTACCAAAATAACTTTTTGATAATTTCTCAATTATTATTATTCTAATTTTATTTAAAATTAAATCAGAAATAATATTCTATTTATTTAAGATAACTTTTACCATAAATAAATAAGCTATTTATTTATTTTCATAGAGCATATTTGGGCTTCTCAAACCCATATCCATTTTTGGGCCTGTTTTAAGTATGTGACCATGTAGGTTCACATGGCAGTGGGCCTTAAATCTCTGTTTAGGCTTACAAGTCATAAGTGGCCTTTAGCAAAACATTATAACTATCCAAGTCATGTGAAGTCAATAATCCGACATAATCTAATTTATAATAAATATTGTAATCCCTTTGTCACATGATATCTTGATTGGATATAAGGCATAGTTTTTGTCATCCTTATATAATTCAATCATATTATTTCTTGACTCTAAGTAGACTGAGAATGATAACTCTTTATCAATTCATTTTAGCATGACCATGCATTTTCCTCAGTCTATCTTATCAAGGGGCCCATAGATATCTTACTCATATTAAATGAGGGAAAAATTCCTTCTCAATCACTCACATTCCTCACATAACTCATTTCATATCCAACAACAATCTATTTAATCATCCTGTTAAAGACAATGTTAGATTGTGTCAAAATATATAATAGTTATGTAGAAATCCATAATGATTTCAAGGTCAAAGGACTAAATCAATATTATTATTATGAGAATTACTTATGACAATTATCTATGTAGTATTCTAATGATGGGTCAATCCAGTACATTATTTCCCAAATAAGTACCTATGAGTTGACTTAATATCTCATATTCATGATTAGTAAAACATAATCATCAATCAACATCATACTAGCCATAACATATTGTTATAACTAGGGATCATTTGAATAGAACTCATATTTAATCTAAGAGTTTTACTATCAAGTCACATATTTGATGACTTTAGTAAGAATTGACTATTCAAGTAATTATCATAACACAAAATAATAATGAAAAATGTCTCTTTATTAAATAAAATGATAAAGTCAAAACATGGTCATACATGATTAACCTAGTGCATATCAGTAACAATTATTCCATGTTCTGTTGAAAATTTAAAATTTCAAAAAGCTTTATGTGATTCTGGAGCTTTAATTAATCTTATGCCTATATCGATTTATAGGAAATTGGGATTAGGAGAGGCAAAACCAATAAGCATCCACTTGCAGCTTGCAGATAGAACAATAAAGGAACTAGAAGGCTTAGTGGAAGATGTGTTAGTAAGGGCTAGAAAATTTATTTTTCTAGTTGACTTTATAGTGCTAAATTTTAAAGAGGATGAGTATGTTCCCCTAATCTTTGGTATGCCTTTTCTTTACACTGTAAAAGCCATAATTGATGTCTTTGATAGGACACTCACACTATGAGTAGGAGATGAAAGTTATAAGTTTGATATTTACCAAGGTATGAAATTCCCATCTGATAATGATTTGTGTTTAAGAATTGATGTTGTGGATGAATGTGTAAGTGAAGTCCAACGAAGGAGGTTGGCAAAATTTATGAAATTGAAAATATGGAGAAGTGTTTTCAAGAGCAATCCTCTAAAGATGAAGTACACCTCAAACACTAACCCTACTTACCTTATATACAATTACCAACACCACTTGCAACCTTAAATCTACCAAAGTTGGATTTGAAACTTTTGCCTAATTATTTGAGGTACACTTTTCTAGGAGAAGGTCAAACTTTACTTGTAATTATATCCTCTAAACTTACTTATGATCAAGAGGATGTGCTTGTGGAGATGCTAAAAAGAAGGATAAAAGCAATTGGTTGGCAATCTCCGACATTAGAGGTATAAGCCCTACATACTGTATGCATAAAATCTTGATGGAGGAAAGATATAAGCCAACTATTGAAAGACAAAGAAGACTCAACCCAAACATGCAAAAAGTGGTAAAGAAGGAGGTGGTCAAATTATTAGTTGTAGGAATTATCTACCCAATATCAGGTAGTTCATGGGTGAGCCCAATCCAATGTGTACCAAAGAAGGAGGAATGACCATTGTGGAAAATGAGGAAAAAGAAACAATTCCTATAAGAGTCATAAATGGATGGAGGTATGTATAAATTATAGGAAGTTGAACTCAGCTATAAGAAAAGATCACTTCCTATTACCATTTATCGACTAAATGTTGGAAAGAATAGCAGGACATGCTTTCTATTGTTTCTTGGATGGATATTTAGGATACAATCAAATTGCAATAGCTCCAGAAGATTAGGAGATAATGACTGTTATATGTCCTTATGGCACATTTGCTTATAGACGAATGCCATTTGGATTATGTAATGCTCCTGCAACATTCCAAAGATGCATGATGGCCATATTTTCATATTTAATGGAAGAAATTATAGACATTTTCATGGATAATTTTCAGTCTATGTAAATTATTTTGTTGGATGCTTGGAAAATATTGAGCAAGTACTTGCACGTTGTGAAGAAACCAATTTAGTGCTAAATTGGGAGAAATTCCACTTTATGGTTGATAAAGGAATTTTTCTTGGCCACAAGATTTCAACTAAAGGCATTGAGGTTAATAATGAAAAGGTGGAGATTATCAAAAAATTGCAATATCCAATGAATGTGAAAGGAGTCAGGAGCTTCTTTGGTCATGCAGGCTTCTACAGACGATTTATTAAGGATTTTTCAAAAATCTTTAAACCCCTTTGTAAGTTACTTGAGAAAGATTCACCTTTTGACTTTACTAATAAGTGCAAATTAACTTTTGATAGGTTAAAGGAGGCACTCATTTTCGCTCCTATAGTTATAACACCTAATTGGAACCTTCTACTTGAACTAATGTGTGATGCAAATGACCATGCAATGGAAGCAGTACTTAGCCAAAAGAAGGAGAACAAGCTCTATGTGATTTACTATAGGATGTTGACGAAGGCACAACTCAATTATACAATAACTGAAAAAGAGATGTTACCAGTTATTTTTGCATTTAACAAATTTAGATATTATCTTCTTGGTTCTAAAGTTATTGTGTATACAAATCATGCAACATTGAAGTACCTCATGAAAAAGAAGGATTCTAAACCAAGACTCATTAAATGGGTGCTTTTACTACAAGAATTTGATATTGAGATGAAAGACAAGAAAGGATTAGAAAATGTTATAGCTGATCATCTCTCAAGGTTGGAGTTAGATTCAGAGGAAGGAGAGGAAAAGCCTATCAAAGAGATATTTCCAGAAGAGATGCTCTTGGTAATTGAAAGCTTGAGTACTCCTTGGTTTGTTGATATAGCTAACTTCATCTCAAGTGGCGAATTTCTAAAAGAATTCACTAAGGAGCAAAAGAAAAAGTTAATCCATGACTCCAAATCCTATTTATGGGATGATCCCTTTCTATGGAAATTGTGCAATGATGGCATGATCAAGAGGTGTGTAGTAAGTGGCAAAATCTGGTTACTATTGCAAAATTATCATGGTATGGTAAACGGTGGTCATTTTAGTCCATAAAGAACAACTACTAAAGTTCTTGAAGCAGGTTTCTTTTGGCCTACACTCTTTAAAGATGCTTGAAATTTTGTACTCAATTGTGACGCATGCTAAAGAAGTGGGAACATCTTAAAGAAAGATAAGATACTTCAATCGGGAATTCTAAAAGTTGAGATATTCGATGTTTAAAGCATTGATTTCATGGGACCATTCCCTATGTTGGAAGGAAATAAGTACATACTTGTTTATGCGGATTATATGTCAAAATGGGTAGAAGTTCTAGCTTGTTTTGTAAATGATGCAAGGGTTGTTTGCAAATTTTTAAAGAAGATTTTCTCTCATTTTGGTATGCCTAGAGCTATCATAAGTAATAGAGGAATACATTTTTGCAATAAAAATATGAAAAATTTGTTAGGTAGTTATGGGGTAACGTACAAGGTTACAATACCGTATCACCCCCAAACGAGTGGGCAAGTTGAAGTTAGCCATAGAGAGTTAAAGAAAATTTTGGAAAGAATGGCTAGTAAGTCAAGAAAGGAATGGGTAAGGAAGCTTGATGATACTTTGTGGGCATATAGGACTGCGTACAAAGCACCTATTGGAATGTCCCCATATAGGTTGGTTTATGGAAAAGCTTGTCATCTTCCCATTATGTTCGAGTACAAAGCTTATTGGGCAGTAAAAGCTTTGAATTATGATTTCAAGAAAGCAGCAGATAAAAGAATTTTGCAAATGAGTGAACTTGAAGAAATTAAAGAAGCTATGTATGAGAACTCAAAGATTTACAAGGGGCGTACAAAGAGGTGGAATGATGCAAAAGTCAGGATCAAAAGGATTAAAGAGGGTGATCAAGTGTTGTTATTTAATTCAAGACTCAGATTATTTTCAAGAAAGTTGAAGAGTAGATGGTCAGGTCCATTTATGGTGACTCATGTATATCCTTATGGAGCTGTGGAATTATGGAACAATCATGGAGAAAAATTCAAAGTGAATGGACAAAGATTAAAGTTGCATCACAGAAGCACATTGGAGAATTTTTGCTAAGTTGCCTATTTAAAAGATTCAATTGAATGATAAACATTATGGTATAGCTTATGGACCTTAAAGAACGCTTTATGGGCGCTCAACCAAGCTTATTTTATTTAAATTTAATTTTTATCGTTTTAATTAATTTTAATTTGTCAAGTTTTTAATTCAAGTTTTATTTTGTATTTTCAAGAATCATATAAGAAGAGGAGCTCTAGAAGACATTTTTTATAGCCATAATAAATAACCAAAAACCCATTGCTAAGGAAAAGAAGCTTATTGGAAGAAAAGGTGAGTCACTTGATTTAAAGGATGAGTATGATGCTTTATTTTCCATTTATTTTGAGAAAGAAGGTAAGAGGTTTTGATCCTTAGCTAAAAGACAATTCAGCAAACCTAAATTTTTTTATGATAATGTGTTAGAAAGCATAGGAATGAAGAATTCTATCAATGCATTATGTGAAATAATGGGTTGGATGAAATTAAAGTCAGTTCAATATGATTTATTCTTTGAGCTAACAATTGAGTTTTATACTACATTAAAGATTTCATATGAAAATCAAGGAATTTTTTCTTATAGCTTTTTTGGGCAAGAATACACTTTTGACTATGAACTAATTTATGAAATTTTTGGCTTTCCTAATGGAGCTATTTGTCAACCTCCATCCAATTTTAATATGAGTAAATTTTGGTCTGAAATCACTAGTGGAGATAAATTTGTGATGGATAGATTCTAACTAGGGGATTAAGTTAGAGTCACTCATGTTTGTTAATGTACAAATTCATGTCACACATAATGTTTAGGAAAAAGGATAGCATGAAAGTATCTTCAGATGAATTGTTTTTATTATAATTCTTGCATTCTAACACAAAGGTGTGTAGTGCCTATTTTGTTTTTCGTTCTATATGGCGAGTTGTGCAAGCCAGGAAAGCATTGATATCAATAGGACACATTGTCACAGGTTTAGCCATACATTTTGCTCCATTCAAAATTGCTAGGCATAAGCTTGAGCCATTAGAGCCTGATTTATTTGATGAAGAATACCTCATTAAAGCTGAAATCATTACTGAATGGGGAGGGTTAGATGATGCTGATCTTAGGAGATGCTATGTGATTAGGCAAAATGCATTGAAACTTAGTAAAATCCCTCTACCAAGAGCTGTAGAAGAATATAATGTTGTCAGTAAGGATCAAGAATATCAAGTAGATTGTTCAGGAAAAAGAAAGAGAGCAGATGAACGGGTTGAGAAAATCATTAAGGAAGTAAAAAAGATGATCAACCTTTCTGATCATAGAATTGGGAACTTAATTGTGGACTTGTCATATGAGATGGAGCGTTTTGAAAGGAGGAGTGAAGCAAGAGTAAAGGAGATGCTAACCCAAATCAAAGAGCTTAAAAAGCAAATCTTTCAAGACAAAAGATCTAGAGGACTAAGTGAATCTCCAGTAGAGTTCATATTTACCTCGCCTCCAAGTGCATCCAAATAAGGGAAGTACACTTTCCTTTTCTTTTTGGTTTTTGTTTTTGTAGTTTTTATGTTTATTTTTCTTTCAATAAATTAGAGTCATGCATGTTATTAGATTCATTTGATTTGATTTTTTGAACCTATTCCTATGAAGATTTTATTTCATCAGAGATGATTTTCTTAAGAAAGTGTAATAATCTTCCTTTAATGTTTTGTTTTGACTTTTAAATTAGAAAAATGACTTGTGGTTAGGGATTTTTTATTTTTAATGAATTTAATGCTTACAATTCCATTGAATGATTAAACTTGAATGCTTAATGTTTAAGAAATATGCTTGTAATTATGAATTAATTTTCTTTCTTTAGGATAGTCTAGTTCATATGTATTTAGGCACCCATGAGGTACTTCTTCTCTAAAAAAAAACAACAAGATAGAGTGTAAAACGCACTCGTTTGAAGATGAAATTTTAAATCTAAATTCTTATATGCTTCTTCTACGCTAATGCCCTATTATAGAGTAAGAGTATCCAAAGGGCCCTTTTTGGAGGTATCTATACTGAGTAGTGCAAGAAAGGTGGGGGATATCTAGATTGGGAAAACCTTGATTAAATAAATAAGTTAAGTGCCATATGGTTGCCTGCATATGTGAATTTTTAGACTACTTAAGTATAAAGATAATTCATATTTACTTTCAATTTTCTTAGGTGTTAATTGTTCATTTACATGAATTCAATGGAATAGTTTTCTCTTCACATGGTAAATGCTACATCTTTGACCTCGAGTTATTTTTTTAATCTATAGTCTCTAAACTTTATATTAAAGGAAGATTAGAATGGTTAGTCAAGTTAAAACCAGCTAATGATTTTGATTCTTTATATGAATGGGGTGTTCTTTTGTTTGCTTGAGGACAAGCAAAGACTCAAGTGTGGGGGATTTGATGAGTGAGAAAAATTTTATACTTTGAACACTTTTTTCTATGGGAATAGAATCTAATTAGTTGCATTTTTAATTAATTTAGTTAATTTTTTTATTTTTGTTGATTTTGTTTAGTTGTTAGGATTTTTGTTAATTTTTTTTGTTTTTTAAGTTTATTTACTTAATCTTTATTTAATTTTTTAAATAAGGATGCATGAAGGAAGTTGGAAGATTTGAACAAGTCAAAGATAGGATTTAGAGGTTACAACAAGTCAAAATCTTGAAGAAAAGTGGAGTTTTGAAAGCAACCTATTCTGACATAGCCGTGTGCCTGGATGTGCACAGTTGTGCCTTAGTGTTAGAAAGCTGACACACCTTGCAACATAGCTGTGTACCTGGGTGCGCATAGTTGTTGCAACAACTTCTTAAATTCAAATTTTGAGATGATGATTTGAGGGGATTTTATGGGATTTGAATTGTAACAAACCTCAAAGTTGTTGGAGGCTGTAGGCTATAAATAGGAGGCTTTCATAAGAGCAAAGGAGGCTACACTTAGTCTTCTCTACATTTTTACTTTAAAGAATTAAACTTAATTTTCATTCAAGTTCTTATTCATGTTAAGTAGAAAATTAGTTTTGAAGTTTTGAAGGAACAAGACCTTCTATTGCAGCTGTTTGAAGCAGTAAAAGGGGTTTTCTTATTTAAACTCTTTGGTTATTATTTTCTTTTATTTAATAATGATTGATTATTTCTTCTCTACTTCATCTTCTTCTCTTTCTCTTAACATGTGTAGCTAAGCATATTTTTAGGGTTGTTATTTCATTTTAACCATGTAATTTTTTTAAAAATTAAAATCTACGTCTTTAATCTTAATTCTTTCACTGTTGAACTTAATGTCATCTTAGGCTTGATCACCCTTAGATTGAATTTAGACTTTAGAACTTAATTGAGAGATAGGTTCTATTGGATTAAAACAATAACCTATTAGTCATTCACTTAGTTGAGAGACAATTAAGTGACTAATATTGATTAAAAAGCTAACTTAAAATTGGGTTTAAGAAACATTTAGTCAATGAGAGCTAATAAACTATGTGTTAATTCTACTTAATTAATTATAGGTTTATCTGAGAGGAAAATCTATGGTTTTAAAGATACTTTCAAATTGAATTAAGATTAGTTAAAGACTTAGATGTTTAATTAATTTTTAGAAAAGGTTGAAATGATAATAAGAACCTTAGCCTTTAATTTAATTGTAAAGTTTTAATTAAATTTGTTTTGTTTATTTTTGTTTGATTTTCAAACCAAAATTTGGTGTTTAAACAAACAAACACTTTTAGTATTTCAATACTCAATTTGCAATCTCTGTGGGATTGATACTTTATTTTACTACTTGAACCAACTTCGTACGCTTGCAGATTTTGCACGTCATTAGGTACTTACATAAAATTTAAGAGAGATTTTATGGTCATTTTACCATGCCACGGACTTGCACACATATTCAAGGAGATTCTTTGGGCGTTTTGTGATGCCAGGGAGCTACATAAATTTTTAATAAGGTTCCTTGGGTGTTTTCTCATGCTAAGGAGTTGTATAAATTTTTAATGAGATTTCTTAGCCATTTTAGCATGATGGGTATAAATTTGTTAAGAGACTCCTTTACTGTTTTATTTTACCAGGGAATGCATACATATTCAAGGAGATTCTTCAAGTGCTTTGCTATGCTAGGGACTTGTAAAAATCTTAGGAAGGTTCCCTGGGCGTGTCATCATGCTAGGGACTTACACTAATTTTTAAGGGGATTCCTTGGTCATTTTGATGTGCCAAGGACTTGTGAAAGTTTTAAGGTGATTCCCTAAGAGTTTTAGCATGGTAGGGACTTGTAAAATTCTTAAAGAAATTCCCTCGATGTTTCATCATGCCAAGGACTTGTAAAAATTTCTTTAATTGTTTCACAAATAAAGAGAAAAATGTGGCTCTAGGCCTTGCATTAATAGGTTGACAAAATTAGGGTAGTTTTGATTACATAGAGGAGAAAGATCTTTTTAAGCGCATCATGATAATTATGTATATTGCTCTCTCTATTTCTTAAGTTATTCTTTACTAGCAGAATTTCTTAAGGTTTGCGATGTTCTATTACCTAGGGATGGGTCTGCCATTGGTTTTCGATAATCTATAGGTGGTTGGGCCTACTACTTCTTCCACTTTGTAAAGACCTTGCCAATTAGGTTCCATCTTTTCAACTCTAATATTTCCTTTGAGTATGTCTACTTTAATTAACACCAAGTCTCTTTGCTCATAGTTTCGCGCTTTAACTCGCTTGTTATGGTAATAACTCATCTTATGTTTACAAGCTGCTATTCTCACTTTTACCGATTCTCTGGATTCTTCTATAAGATCAAGGTTTGTCCTGAGGGCTGTATGGTTCACTTCTTCATTGTACATCACCACTTGGTAATTTAAAAGGCCAATTTCTATTGGCACTACTGCTTTTATTCTATACACTAGTTTAAAAGAGGTTTCTTTGGAACTATTTTTAGGAGTAGTCCTATAGGACCATATGACACTGTAAAGCTCTTTCGCCCATTTCCCTTTTCCTTGGTCTAGCCTCTTTTTGATCCTTTTACAGTAGGGTTTGATTCATCACTTTGGTCATGCCATTAATATATGGAAGTGCTATAAAAGTGAATCATAGCTCTATACACAAACCCTAGCAAAACTCTATGAATTCTCTACAATCGAACTATTTTCCATTATCTGTGATAAGTCTCCTTGGTATCCTATACCTACATACAACCTCTCTCCAAAAGAAGTTAATGATTGGTTTTGCCTCTACCTATTTCATGAAGTGATCCATTGCTACTATGAGAAACTTCTTCTATCTTTTTGTTGGGAAAATGGACTTAGGATGTCTATTGCCCATTATGCAAAGGGCCAAGTGATGCCTAGCAGCCTTTAAGGAGCTAAAGGCATGTGGTTGTTTCTTCCATGATACTGGCATTTGTTGCACCTCCTTACTAACTCCTTAGCATTTGCCTCTATTATTGGCAAGAAGTACCCTTGTAGGAGGATTTGTCTAGCTAGTGTATTGGCGGCTTTATAGGCTCTACCAATACCTTTATGGATTTCCCTTAGAATGTACTCCCCTTCTTCTTTTGTTACACATCTTAGCTAGGGATGGGTGGCGAATCTCCTTAACAATACTCCATCTTTGTATGAATACATTATTGCCTTTTATTGGATTTATCTAGCTTCCTCCTTATTTTCTAGGAGAATCCCTAAGTCAAGCCATATGATGATGGGTTTCATCCATCCCATGTCCTATATAATGAGTACTTTAGGCTCACTATGGATTATAGGTTCCATGAGAGTTTCCACCAGCACACCTCGAGGTGGGGTTTCCTCTTTGCATGCTATTTTGGATAATAAGTCAGCCTCATAATTGGATTCCTTGGGTATCTACTCGAGGATGAGTTTGGTCCCTGATTCCTTCAATTGCTCTACTAACCCTTTGGTTACTTGTAAGTACTTAAGCATATCATTGTCTTTTATAGCAAACAACCCTTCCATTTGGTTGAATATTAGTTGGGAATCACTATGCACTACTAATACCCGAAGTCTTAGTTCTTTAGCTAAGTTAAGCCTAGTAATTATAGCCTCATACTCTGCCACATTATTGGAAGCTTTGAAGTGTATGCGCAGGGTGTACTTAATTTTTATTCTGCCGACCTTGTAATCACCACTCCTGCTTTGGGTCCTACTTGTCCAGCTGCTCTATCCATAAATAGGCACTAAGGGGTTTGTTTAGAAGAGACTGCCTTTTCTTTGGTTTTCCTACTTTCTACCATAAAATCCTCGAATACTTGTGCTTTCATGGTCTTTTTAGGTTTATACATGACTTTATATCCCCCTATTGTGGTTGCCCATTCTAATATTCTTCCTAATGTTTCTACTTTCTGGAGAACTTTGTGTAGAGGTTAGTATGTCCTTACCACAATCTAATGTGCTTTAAAGTATTGACTGAGTCATTTGGCGGAGATTACTAAGGTGAACACAAGCTTTTCCATCCTCGAGTATCTCACTTCAGCTCCTTTTAAGGATTTACTGACATAATAAATAGGGAATTGCTCATTCTATTTTTCTCTCACTAACATTGATGCCACAGTCTCCTTTAAAGCAAACAAGTACAAGTAAAGCGATTCCTTAGGCTTGGGTCTGCTAAAGAGTGGTGGGGATCCTATAAAGGTTTTCGATTCGTAGAACACCTCTGGCACTCCTCTATCCATTTGAAGTTTTTGAGACACTTCAATGTTTATAAAATGGGAGACATCTTCTGGCTGATTTTACCATTCAGCCTTTGCACTTCTTGAATAGTCTACCGTTTAGCCTTTGCACTTCTCAAATGGTCTAAGGGGGTTTCATCTCCATCACTACTCTAATCTTCTTAAGGTTTGCCTCTATACCTCGTTGTGAGATCATGAACCTGATAAATTTTCCCACTGTTACCCTGAAAATGCACTTATCTTATTTAATTTCATTTCAAACTCATCCAATATATCGAAGGCTTCCTTCAAACCTTTGGCATGATTCACCACTTTCCCACTTTTGACTATCGTTTCATTTACGTACACTTCCACTATTTTCCTAATCTAATCTTTGAACATTTGGTTGATTAGCCTTTGATATGTGGCTCTAACATTCTTCAAGCCAAAGGGCATAGCTTTGTAGCAGAAAATCCCTCTATCTATCACAAAGGATGTCTTTTTCTCATCCGTCTTCCTCATTTGGATTTAAAAGTACCCCATTTAGGCATCCATGAAGCTATACAACTCATAACCTACTATGGAAGCTACTAGATGGTCGATGTTAAGAAGGGAGTAACTATCTTTTGGGCAAACCTTATTAAGATCTATAAAATCAACACACATTATCCATTTGTCCTTAGCTTTTTCTTTTTTTACCAAAACTACATTAGACAACCATTTAGGATAATACACTTCCATGATGAAGCCTGATTTTAGGAGTTTGTCAATTTCCTCCCATATGGCTTTTTGTCTTTTCAGGTGCATGCCTTCTCCTTTTCTATTTTATATGCTTTACGGATGGATCCACATTCAGTCTATGCATTATCACTTCCAGGCTGATCACTTGGATATCATTGGTGGACTACATGAAGGATTTCTCCTTCTATTTTAACACCCATAAGACATCTTGGCATACTGACTCTTTAATTTTAGCTCCCATTTCACCTTTCTCCCCTCAAATAAAGGCCACTTTGCTACTTCCCCTTCTGGTTCTGGTCAATTCTCCTTTGCTCTCTCAGACTCTAAGGTTTTCATGGGTAAATATTATATTATAGCTTGCAAAGCTATCATGCAAACTTCCCTAGAGGCTCTTTGATTTCCCCTGATGCACAAATCTTCATATTTCATGGGGATTTTCATCATGAGGTACCTGATGCAAGTACTAGCACACATGTCATAAAGGAAAAGTGTTATGGAGCAGCCAACACACTAAGTTCAAAGAATTCAACATGATGAAGATGAGTATGGTCAAGAAGGCAAGGATCAAGTTCAAGAGATTTTGAGTCCAATCAGCATGCCTCAAAGACCTATAATAAGGTCTCAATCTAAGAAGCTTCAAGAAGCCTTAATCCATCATCTACAAGGCTTTGTGAACTTAGCTAGTGAAAGTTTACAAGGACACTAAAGCTTTGTGCCAAGTGCAACTCAAGTTCAATACAACTTAATTCAAGTCCAAGTTATTAATAGGTTTAATTATGTTAAATAAGGGTTGGACGAATTTGTTATTTTAAAAGCCCATCAGTTTTAGTTAGTTTAATTATTCTTAAAATAGGAAGTATGTCAAAATTCCTATTTGAGGTCTGATTAGATTAATTTCCTATTTTTGTGATTAAGGTTATTAGTTTTCCTTACTCACTAAGGAAAACCTTGTAAAGGCTATATATATATGCCTTGGACGAATTTTATTATTCAGAATTGAAGTTTTAAAACCTAAAGGTTGTTTTGCTTTTATCTTTGTGTTCTTGTGTAGAATACATGTTTTAAGGAACATTCAAGTAGATTGATCATCTTTTTGTGGAGTGTTTTGAAATTGGAATTTAGAAATGAGTTTTCTTTATTCTAATTCTTTGATCATCTAAGTAATCTGATTTCTAACCATTCTTAGGGGTTGTTGCTGAATTGACTATTAGGGTTTTCAAGTTAATGCTTCGGGGGTTCGAACACATAAAGGGGTTCTCAAGCTTATTCTTGGAGGTTCCGTATCATTTGGTATCAGAGCTTTGGCTCTAGATCAGGTTTTATCTTTTATAATTTTTATTCTTAATCCTGATTTCTTATGTTTTTCTTATTCTTTTAAAATCATTCTTATTTTTTTTGTTCTTCATTCTTGTGTTTTGTTCTTTGTTCTTATCCATTAGTCTTGATTTTGTTTATTTTTTTTCCTTTAAGTCAATCAATTGTTTTGCATTCTGAAATTTAGATTTGTGTTCATAGTTGAAAGTTTCTTTGAAAAAAAAAATTTGTGCAAAAAAAAAAAAAAAATTTGTGCAAGAAAAAAAAAGAAAAAGAAAGAAATTTGAAAAAAAAAAGCAAAAAAAAAAAAAATTCATGAAAAAAAAAAGAAAGTTATTAGAATAGGAAGAATTAAGATTCTTGAGTGATTTATATCCTAATCAAGTCTGATTTGCATTTCCTTCCATTCCTTGCTCATTAAGGAATATTGTTTGAGTGATTAATATCCCTATCAAGTCTGATTTAAGTTTCCTAAACCTATTTGGTTTATAATTAACATATCTAACTAGATCTTGTCATATCTTGTATTACTTGTCTATTAAGGATTTTGCATATCTTTACAATACTTGCTCATTAAGGAATATTACTTATTGAGGCAGATTTGACTTTTCTTCTTAAAATAACATCTAAATTCGTTTTCTTTGCTATTCTAGAAGATCTTTGTATTTCTTTCACATGTCTTTTGCATCTTTTTGAGTTTTCCTATTTTATTGCTTCTGAATTACTATATTTTTTTTCATTAAACCGAATTGCCTCAAACTTGTTTTGAAAATTTCACTTTTGAAAGTTCTACTTGAATATTGCTTCAATCTAATTGATTTGTTCTAAAAGTGTGATTCACCTAAGAACATAAAAGAATTAGCTTGAGTGGTGAGAGGAAGCCAAGTGAAACATCAAATTGAGTTAAACACGAGTGACCACCCGCATCATTTGAGTGCAAACACGTGAGGGAGTGCTTGTGAGGATTTTAAATTATTATTATTATTATTATTTTATTGTTTCTAACATTCTTTTACAATAATGTCAAACCAAGGTGAAAATAAAGGTGAGGGTAAAGTTGATGAAACTTTGCTCCGTGAGGCTCAACAAAGGCAATTTGCACGTATGAATACAAATTTTGAGACTATAATGGAGAGATTAAACCGCATGGATACAAGGCTAGGAGCGGTTGAAAGGGCAACAACACCAAATCATAATGAGGAAGTAGAAGGCAATGTTGACAATGAGGATGAAGACTATGCAGAAGTAGTACCAAGAGGTGGAGGTAGACAAGGCCGAGGTAGAGGAAGAGGAAGGTTACAACCAGTTCCATACAATGGAAGAAACTGAGGCAATGAAGATGATGAGATCGAAATTTGGGAAGCATCAAACATAAGATACCTAACTTTCAAGGTAAATCAGATCCGGAGTCCTATTTACAATGGGAGAAGCAATTGGAGCTGATATTTGATTGCCATCAATTTAGCGAGGAAAAGAAGGTAAAATTGGCGGTTACTCAATTTTTTGATTATGCTATTGCTTGGTGGGACCATTTGGTGATTAATAGGCGAAGGAATTTGGAGTACCCAATTGATAATTGGCCTGAGCTCAAGGTTGTAATGAGGAAGCGATTTGTGCCAAAACACTATCATAGGGAACTTGTACAAAAACTTCAAGTTCTTAAACAAGGTAGTAAGAGTGTGGATGATTACCATAAAGAGATGGAGATGCTTATGACTAGGGCTGATATAGATGAAGATGTGGAGATCACTATGGCACGCTTCTTGGCTGGTCTAAACAAAGACATATCTGACCGAGTAGATTTACACAAATATGAAGATTTAGAAGAGATGGTGCACATGGCCGTCAAGATAGAAAGGCAACTCCAAGGAAGAGGGGCGATAAGGTACAATTCCAAATCCTATTCTAGTTCTAATTTTAATTGGAAAAAGGATGGAAAGAGTGATTATAGGGGTGGGAATAAGGTTGCTCATGAGGTTGCTAAAGGGAAGGCAGATTTGATCTTTAAGGACAAAATCAAAACCGATGAGCCTAAAGGGAGAAATAGAGATATTAAGTGTTGGAAGTGTCAAGGAGTAGGTCATGTGAGCAAAGATTGCCCTAATAGGAGAACTATGACCATAAGGAATGGGGAAATTGTGACTGATGAATAAGAGGGCAATAATGAAAGTGATGAGGATGAGATGTCTGAATTGGAAAGTTGTAGTGATGGGAGTATAGAGGAGCCAATCAAAGGTGACATGCTGGTTACAAGGCGTGCTCTTAGTACTCAAATAAAGGAAGATTACATTGAAGAGCAACGAGACAACTTATTCCATACAAGGTGTCATGTGCAAGGCAAGGCATGTCTTATGATTGTTGATGGAGGGAGTTGCACCAATGCAGTGAGCTCATTCTTAATTAGTAGATTGGGGCTGTCTACTATACCACACCCACGACCATACAAACTTCAATGGCTTAATGATTGTGGAGAGGTCAAGGTAAATAGACAATCTATTATTTCCTTTTCAATTGGTAAATATCATGATGAGCAATTATGTGATGTAGTTCCTATGCATGCTGGAGATATTTTGCTTGGTAGACCATGGCAATTTGATAGAAAGACCAAGCATGATGGGTACCTCAATCGGTATCACTTTACCAAGGATGGGCGCAAGATCATATTAACACTGCTTTCTTCAAAGGAGGTGTATGAAGACTAATGTAAAATGGAAAGAATGAGAGTGGAGGCTGAAAAGAAAGAAAAAGAGAGTAAGAAAAATTCTTTAGAGAGTGAAAAGAAAGAGGGAAAAATAAAAGAAGAGATTCAGCCTAGAGAGAAAAAAGAAAAGAATTTGAGTTTAATAGCTAGGACAAGTGAGGTTAGACAAGCCTTGTATGCTAATCGGCCTATAGTTGTACTTTTGTACAAAGGGGCTTATTTGGCAACTAATGAACTTAACCCATCTTTGCCTAGTGTGTTTGTTGATCTTTTGCAGGAATTTGAAGATGTGTTTCCCAAAGAGATGCCTAGTGGATTACCCCCAATTAGAGGCATAGAACATCAAATTGACTTCATTCCTGGGGCAGCCATACCCAATCGACCAGCATATAGAGCAAATCCAAGAGAAACAAAGGAGATCCAAACACAAGTGGAGGAGTTGCTAGCTAAAGGGTATATGAGGGAAAGTCTTAGTCCTTGATCGGTTCCTATCATTCTTGTGCCAAAAAAGGATGGAACATGGAGGATGTGTGTGGATTGCATAGCCATCAATAAAATCACTGTAAAGTATCGTCATCCTATTCCTAGATTAGATGATATGCTTGATGAGTTATATGGTTCTTGTTTGTTCACTAAAATAGACTTGAAATCTGGTTATTATCAAATTCGAATGAATATTGGTGATGAATGGAAAACAGATTTTAAGACAAAGTATGGGTTGTATAAGTGGCTTGTTATGCCCTTTGGTCTTACTAATGCACCTAGTACATTCATGAGATTGATGAACCATGTGTTGCGAAATTACTTAGGTAAATTTGTTGTTGTTTACTTTGATGATATTCTGATTTGCTCTAAGTGTTTAGATGATCATGTTATGCATGTGCGAATTGTACTAGAAACACTTAGACAAGAAAAGTTGTATGCAAACCTTAAAAAGTGTAGTTTTTGCATGAATAAGGTTAATTTTCTTGGTTTTGTTGTATCTAGTCAAGGCATAGAGGTTGATGAGGAGAAGGTTATGGGTATTAAAGAGTGGCCAAAACCTAAAAATGCTAGTGAGGTGAGAAGTTTTCATGGGCTTGCTAGTTTCTATAGGAGATTCATTAAAGATTTCAGCACTATAGCCACACCTTTGAATGAATTAGTTAAGAAAAATGTTGGATTTGTTTGGGGTGATGCACAAGAACATGCATTTAATGAACTTAAGGCAAAATTGTGTAATGCACCTTTACTTGCTTTACCTAACTTCGATAAAACTTTTAAGATTGAATGTGATGCTAGTGGCATAGGGATTGGAGCTGTTTTGATACAGGATCAAAGACCACTGATGTATTTTAGTGAAAAGTTAAGTGGGGCAACCTTGAAATATCCAACTTTTGACAAGGAATTATATGCATTGGTTTGAGCTTTACAAACATGGCAACATTATTTGTGGCCTAGGGAGTTTGTGACACACACTGACCATGAAAGTTTAAAGCATTTGAAGGGTCAAGATAAGCTGAACCGTAGGCATGCCAAATGGGTGGAGTTCATAGAAATATTTCCATATGTGATTAAGTACAAGCAAGGTAAAGAGAATGTGGTTGCTGATGCATTATCTAGAAGGTACACCTTACTTAACTCTCTTACTGCTAAATTATTAGGTTTTGAGTTTATAAAGGAGTTGTATCCACATGATGATGATTTTGGTGATATATATGCATCTTGTGCCAATGGGGTTGTTTCAAATGATTTTTACTTGTTTGATGGTTTCTTGTTTAAAAGAAATAGATTGTGCATTCCTAAGTGTTCTATAAGGGAATTATTAATTAAGGAGGCACATGAAGGAGGCTTAATAGGGCATTTTGGGGTAAATAAGACCTATGATATGCTATGAGAACATTTCTTTTGGCCCGGTATGAAACATGATGTGTATAAAGTTTGTGAGCATTGCATTACATGTAGAGAGGCTAAGTCTAGGTTGAAATCGCATGGGTTATACACACCATTACCCATTCCTAGTGAACCTTGGACTGATTCGTCTATGGATTTTGTGCTTGGATTGCCTAGAACTAGGAAAGGTCATGATAGTATCTTTGTTGTGGTTGATAGATTTAGTAAAATGGCTCATTTTATACCATGTCATAAAACTAATGATGCTAAGTTGATTGCTGATTTGTTTTTCAAAGAAGTTGTGCGTTTACATGGCATACCTAGGAGCATTATTAGTGATAGGGATGTTAAGTTTTTGAGTCATTTTTGGCGTGTTTTATGGGGAAAGTTAGGAACTAAGCTATTGTTTTCAACTACTTGTCACCCTCAAACTGATGGGCAAACTGAAGTAGTTAATAGGACTTTGATTACTTTGCTTAGGGCAATCATAGAAAAGAACATTAGGATGTGGAAGGATTGTTTACCATTTGTGGAGTTTGCTTACAATAGGGTTGTTCATAGCACTACTAATTGCTCTCCATTTGAGATTGTTTATGGATTTAATCCACTTACTCCTATTGATTTATTGCCACTGCCACCTAACAATTTTGTGAGTGTTGATGCTAATTCTAAGGCTGATTTGGTGAAGAAGTTACATAAGCAAGTTAAAGAGAGGATTGAGAAGCAAAATGCTAAAGTAGCTTCACGTGTGAACAAGGGAAGGAAGCCAATGATTTTTCAGCCTGGAGATTGGGTTTGGGTGCATTTTCGTAAAAGGTTTCCACTTCAAAGGAAGTCTAAGCTAAACCCAAGAGGAGATGGTCCTTTTCAAATACTTGAAAGGATTAATGACAATGCATACAAAGTGGACCTACCTGGTGAGTATAATGTTAATGCTTCATTCAATGTGGCTGATTTGAGTCCTTTTGATATAGGTGATGCTTTAGATTTGAGGACGAATCCTTTTGAGGAGAGGGGAAATGTTATGGAGCAGCCAACACACCAAGTTCAAAGAATTCAACATGATGAAGATGATCATGGTCAAGAAGGCAAGGATCAAGTTCAAGAGGTTTTGAGTCCAATCAGCATGCCTCAAAGACCTATAATAAGGTCTCAATCTAAAAAGCTTCAAGAAGCCTTAATCCATCATCTACAAGGCTTTGTGAACTTAGCTAGTGAAAGTTTACAAGGAAACCAAAGCTTTGTACTAAGTGCAGCTCAAGTTCAATACAACTTAATTCAAGTCCAAGTTATTAATAGGTTTAATTATGTTAAATAAGGGCTGGACGAATTTGTTATTTTAAAAGCCCATCAGTTTTAGTTAGTTTAATTATTCTTAAAATAGGAAGTATGTCAAAATTCCTATTTGAGGTCTGATTAGATTAATTTCCTATTTTTGTGATTAGGGTTATTAGTTTTCCTTACTCACTAAGGAAAACCTTGTAAAGGCTATATATATATGCCTTGGACGGATTTTATTATTCAGAATTGAAGTTTTAAAACCTAAAGGCTGTTTTGCTTTTATCTTTGTGTTCTTGTGTAGAATACATGTTTTAAGGAACATTCAAGTAGATTGATCATCTTCTTGTGGAGTGTTTCGAAATTGGAATTTAGAAACGAGTTTTCTTTATTCTAATTCTTTGATCATCTAAGTAATCTGATTTCTAACCATTCTTAGGGGTTGTTGCTGAATTGACTATTGGGGTTTTCAAGTTAATACTTCGGGGGTTCGAACACATAAAGGGGTTCTCAAGCTTATTCTTGGAGGTTCCGTATCAAAAAGTCTTCCTAATATAACATTGTATGCAAATGGGGTATCCACCATCATGAAAACCATAGGGAATTCCTTGAAGTTCCCGTCTCCTCCTAGCTACAACATAAACATGGTAGATCCTTAAATAGGGATAGAGGTTCCTCCTAATCCCACTAGGGGGTTTGATACCCCTCTCAAATCAGTAATGAATTTACCTAACACTTTAAATATGCTAAAAGTCATCAAATTTGTAGCATTCCCATCATCCACAAGGATTCTTCTCAGTAAATTGTTGTCTATTTGCCCAATAATTATTAGAGTGTCTTCATATGGTCCATTAAGCCATTCAACGTCCCTTGTTGAGAATGTGACCTACTGTTCATGTTGGCCAATGATTGTTGAGTAAACACCTTTGGCTCTTTTTCTTTTTTTGTATGGGACTCCTTTTTAGGGTAAGCCTCTCAATGTCATATTGATGACTACTTTGGGCTCTTCCTTACGTTTTCTCTCTTCCTTTTCTCTCCCCCTCTCTTTGCCAGCCCTTCCAATGGTGGACTAACCATTTTTCTTGGATTCTCCTATAAATCTTTGGAGTTGTCATGTTTTAATGAGCGTTTGAATTTCATCCTCTAGTTAGAGACACTCCTGTGTGTCTACTCCCCTATGGAACTTATAGTACTTGTCATGATTGTTGGGATTCGTGATTCAAAAACGCAGTGGAAATTAAAAATTTTAACCACAAACCCTAACCCGGATCCAAGTAATTCGATTAATTGATTTAAAACTACCACAAACGCAGAAGAGGCAAGACTGTTGGAAGGCAGAGAGGAGGTTCACTCCGGTGACACCTTGCCTTGAGCTTTTGATTTTGGTAGTTCAGATCAAGATGTCTCCAAAAGAATCCGTCCTCCACAAGCGTCCACACGAACAACCCTTGATTAAAAATGAAAACTTTGTGTGCTAGCACTTCTCTTGATTTCTCATAAATTAAGAACAAAAACACTCTATGTTTTAGTTTTTCTAAGAGGAGAAAAATGAATTACAAGTTGTGGCTAATAATTGAGTTAGTTAAACTCTAGAGAATATAACATATTTATAGACCTCTAATTAAGGTTTCACTTACCAAAATAACTTTTTGGTAATTTCTCAATTATTATTATTTTAATTTTATTTAAAATTAAATCAGATATAATATTCCATTTATTTAAGATAACATTTACCTTAAATAAATAAATAAACTATTTATTTATTTCCACATAGCATATTTGGGCTTCTCAAACCCAAATCCATTTTTGGGCCTGTTCTAAGTGTGTGACCCTGTAGGTTCACAAGACATTGGCAGTAGGCCTTAAATATCTATTTAGGCCTACAAGTCATAAATGGCCTCTAGCAAGACATTATGACTACCCAAGTCATGTGAAGTCAATAATCCGACATAACTTAATTTATAATAAATATTGTAATCCCTTTGTCACATGATATCTTGATTGAATATAAAGCATAGTTTCTGTCATCCTTATATAATTCAATCATATTATTTCTTGAGTCTAAGTAGACTGAGAATGATAACTCTTTATCAATTCACTTTAGCATGGCCATGCATTTTCCACATTAGTATTTCCCTCCTCGAGGTATTAAGAGGGGGTGTAATTGCACTAAGGGTA
Organism: Mallotus nudiflorus; assembly: GCA_947683625.1. Classification (NCBI taxonomy): domain Eukaryota; kingdom Viridiplantae; phylum Streptophyta; class Magnoliopsida; order Malpighiales; family Euphorbiaceae; genus Mallotus; species Mallotus nudiflorus. Next base: position 1,561,158 of record CANTUR010000286.1, on the reverse strand, counting down.
TGGATCCATATAAAATGAGTGATGTCTATTGTGCCTGTTAATTCTTTTGTCTTCTACCCTTTCCCTTGCCTGTCTATAGTTAGGCTTTTTTCTATTCTCTTCCCTTGATTATTTGCCTCTCCCATGGTTTATGTCATAAATAGATACAATAGGTTTATGTCGGTTAGGTAAGTTTCTATAAACTATTGTTGCTTCTTCCAGCTTGATGTGTTAAGAAGCTCTAGCCATTAACTCGGGAAATGTTATTGGGGTAAGCAACATTAACGAATTGTAGAGTGGTTTATAGGTAGTCCCTATCGCAAAGGCTTTGATGGCTATGAGGATATCCAAATCATTAACCTACACAACTTCCTTGTTCAATCTCTCAACGAAATGCCTTAATGACTCTATTTCTTTTTGGAATAGTTTTCATAAATCCATGGAAACCCTTTGAATCGGTATGCAGGTTATATAGCGGGTTGTGAACATTTGGGATAGTTGGGTAAAACTAGAAACATAACCACTCTCCAACCCTTGATAACATTCTTGCATTACCCCTTTCAACATTATAAGGAAAACGTTACAAAAGATGGAGTCCTTGAAGGATTACAAGTGAATAGTCATTTTGTAAGTGTTTACATGACTAATGGGGTTTGTTGATCCATTAAATGAGCCTAAAAAAGGCATCTTGAACTTATCCGGGAAAGGGACATTCAAGATCACATCAAATAAGGGGGCAATGTCCTGATGGAATTTTGGTTTCATCCCTTTAATTATCTATTGAACCATTTGCATAAATTGTGTTGGGTCTATGTATATCCCCACTTGTCCCATGACTTAGTAGAGTCTTCTTCGCCCGCCTGCATTTTATCCTTTACTTTGTTTTTAATTCCTTTGTGAGTATGGTGTTCTGCTTCAGGGGTATCTTTCTTTGCTTGGTCTGCTACTTCTCTACCATCTTCCAAAGGACCCTTATTTGGTGCATCTTCTATTCTCCCACTATGCTTAAAATATGCTTTCCTTTAGGTTCTAGTAACATCTTTAAGGTCATGCACCACAATAGTGAGTTCTTGGAGTGCTATCATGATTGAGATGGCAGTAGATAGGTTCATAGAGTAGAGCTCTTAGGTTAATTGAGTGGAATGTAGGGAGTGAGGTGGGGGTAATATTGTTGTATTTGCTGGGAAGGGTGAGTTAGCGTTAAGGGGGGCGGAGAAGTTAGTGTTGAGTGGTGTTTTAATGGGTTTAGGTCTGGTAAGGGTGCGTTGAGGTGTTTGTTAGCTAAATTGTCCTCTATGTTTCTCTGGTGACATTGTTATAGTTCCACGCTCATCACACCACTGATATTTATTAGTCCTCAAGCTCAAGAGATATTTGCAAGAGAAGAAGAAGAATAGGTAAGAAGACTTGCCAAATAAGTCCCGACGAATCGACTCTAATGGTCAAGTTAAAAGAGCTAACTAGAAAGAGGGGAGATTAGTCTTATGGAGATTAGGTTACTTCCTTGTTATCTGTTTGCTCATCCTTTTATGCATGTTCTTTACAATGCTAGGGTTTATTTGGCATTGTACGTTCTCACATGATCATGTTATCTTTGGATGCTATCCTTGGTTAGGCATAGGTTGAACAAAGACCTTATCGAGGTGACTATTCCATTGCAAGTTCACACATTACTGGTCAGGCATGGCTCTCATTACTTACATCAATGGTTTGTATAAGTTGTATGTTGCTCATGCACGAGTGGCCAAACTTGGGGAATAATGTGCTCTCTTTAGGCCTTTTGGTGGATGGCTTCATTGCCTATGGATGGGGCTCCTTCATTTTGGGCTTTAGAGCAAGGTTTATTGGTTTAGGTATCAATAATGGTAGAATTCAAACCCTACACCTCAACATACTCTTGGAGAGGAGTTAAACTTCTTTTTTCCTCAACATTTTTTTTAGTAAACCTTTTTTTCTTCTTTTAAGGTACTTTTTTTTATGAATATTTTTTTCTCAATATTTTTTATGCTCAACATTTTTTTCTATTTTTAAGGTACTTTTAACATTTTTTTGCTTAATACTTTTTTTTTTAATTTTTTAGCTACTGTCGCCGTTTTTTTTTGCTAAACATTTTTTTCTATTTTTAAGGTTCTTTTTTTTTTCTTAATGATTTTTTTGCTTAACGTTTTTTTACTATTTCATCTTTTTTCTCAATTTTTTTTTTGCTCAACCTTTTTTTTATTGTCTTCATTTTTTTCCCTCAATGTTATACAATTGATACCTCTCATGCATCTCATTGATACAAGCCTGTGCATAGTTCTCACTATAACATTGATACAAGTCTAAGGGAATAAAGTCGAGCTGCATCAAGTTAAGTTATTCTTGCTAGTATAGCTAACTTGGAAGGAAACATATTGCATGATAGAAATTGTAGTTCAATCCTTAGCTAATGTCAGCATCATGTTCAAGTTAGAAAATCTGCATCTAAGTCAGTAGCCCATAAATCTTAATCTATATGGAATGTATCATTTGGCTGCTAGAATGTAGCAATCATGATATGCAAAAAGATAGCCATGCAAACCATAAATTGTGTAAATTGTACCAACAGAAAGCATGATCAGCTAGCCTATATAAGCAAATCATTCTACACATAAAAGGAAAGCCAAAACATTGAAGACTACCGGAAGATGAAGGGTCAAGAAACTCCATATTGGCCACAAAGCAAATGAGAACCTACATGCAAAAGCAATAAGCTATATAATTGGTCATTAAATATTGACAATACAATTGAAGTTTTGAAACAGAGAAAATAAAAGAATTTTATCTTACAAGAAAAAAGAGATGAGTTCCAGCAGGGTAATTAATGGCAAGGCAGAGATACTTGATAGCTCCCATTTTGCATCAAACCTTCTAACACTCCATGCAAACATACTTGTATAAAAGAATAATATGACATTCAAGCTAACACCTATCATCCCAAGGTACAAGGGCAATCTATATGGAAATCTTTCGAAAATTAGAGAAGGAACAAAGATCAAATATTAATTTTGCAATTCAAGTCATCAGAAACATAAACTAATGTGAAAGTACCATGTTGCTTTAACACCGTTGCAAGTATCTTCCAATATCAACCATCATGTATATACATCCATATATTAACTACACCCTACACATATTGATCATAGATTATCATATTTCATAAGACAATCTAAGAATTTGATCAAACTAGAATCTTCCAATGTCCCACAAAGAAAAATGAGAGCCCCTCATGAAGAACAAAGGCTAAGCAAAACAAGTTTGATAACGAGATGACCAAAAACATATGTAAAAAAATTCTATGTTTTTTTATTATGTCAATGTAAAAAAATCTCATAATGTTTTTTTTTTAATTTCTTTTTCTATCAATGTTTTTTCTTAATATTTATTAAAATGTCTAATAAGTTTTAATTTTTTTTAAATTATCTTAAATTTATTGATCATCAATATGTAATATATTTACAATTTTCATGGAGTATTTGTAACATCCACAAAAAAAACCCGAAAATGAAAAAAAATTAACAATACTGAAAAACAAAAAGTAGCAACATTGAAAAAAACAACAACACTAAAAGCAATAAAAAAACAACAATACTGAAAAATAAAAAAGAAGTAAAAGCAATGACATTGAAAAAAAAAAGCAACAATACTGAAAATTAGAAGCAACAATACTAACAAATAGAAACAACAAAATACAAAAAAAAAAAAAAAACAAGATTGAAAAACAAAAGCAACATTGAAAGTTAGAAGCAACGAAAAACAACAATAGTAAAAAAAAATCAACAACATTGAAAAACAGAAGCAATAAAAGAATAAAATACTAAAAAAAAGCAACAACAATGAAAAATAGAAAACAATAAAAAAACAACAATACTGAAAAATAAAATGCAATAAAAAGCAACAACATTAAAAAAAGTAACAACATTGAAAATTAGAAACAACAAAAAGAAATAACACTGAAAAAAGTAACAACACAGAAAAACAAAAATAATAAAAAGCAACACATTGAAAAATAGAGGCAATAAAGAGCAACAAGCAGAAAGTAAAAGTGAACAACAACAGGTAAACAAGAAACAACAAAAATAACAACTGAAAGACAACAAACAACAAAAATATCTTTTCTTTAAGCCAAAATTTGGGAGGAGCAAAAAAGAAAAAAAAAATCTGAAGAAGGAAGAGTTAAATTTATAATTCTCACCATAATACAAAAATAATTTTATAAGACTATAATAGATGATGATGATGATGACAATAATAATAATAATTACTTTTGAGACAAATTATATTCACTATTTATAAAAAATAGATAATTTATATATAATTTTTAAATGAAATGCATTGAAAGAAATATACTTGAATTAGTTCATTTTTTAATCTCATGAAATTCAAATAGTTATTAAATGAATTTTATATATGATGGTTTTTTTAAGTCACTACTAATTCTTAATTTCATAAAACTTCAAACACATAAATATTGTCATCCAACAGATAAGCTAGTGAAAAGCTGATATGGAGCATTTGCATCAAATCAGCAAACAAATGGCTGACTTTTACATTCTTAGCCACTGAACCAGCCTTGTATATTAAACACAGATCTCCAAAAATTATATACAAATGGTATATTCCCTTCTTAATCCTCCAAAAATTTTAATTTTATTATTATTATTATGATACCGAAATGAGTGCTACCATGGAGCTGCTCTAATTCTCTATATACATACGAAACCAAAACAAGCCAGCAACCAATCTTTTGTGATATGAATATTTCATTTTTAGCACCCACTTCCTCACCACTAATCCCTCCCTCCCGCTCCCGCCCATCACCATTTATCTTTTCCTACTCACGACTATCAAAATCAATATTTTTATATGATTATTATTTATATGGTTAATTTAATAATAATAATAATAATAATAATAATAATAATAATAATAAAACACTAGCGAAAATCACAAAATATCGCACCAGAAAGCATGTGATTATCATCGGAGACGTAAACCCCTCCACTGTTGCTCTTCTTCATCATCGTCATCAACGGCTCATAAGCTTGGCTTCTGCTACATACGCAACAAAATCAATCCCTCAAATCATTTTATTTCTTTATCTCAATCAAATTCAAGAACAACAAGAAACAGAATCAAGAACTACAAGAAACAGAATCAAAAACAACAAGAAACAGAATCAAGAACCTTCCAAAATAATTGCACAAACGCATATACTCACACTATTATTCTTAATTAAACAAATCCATAAAAATTTACTAATCTTACTTAAAAGCTTAAAAACGCATCTTTTACTGGCCACTCGCACCGGTAGTAATCCAATATATATACTCATTATCTTGCAGATACTCTAATAAACTCCTTGTACTTCACTAATCTCCTCTCAAATTTCTCCTTCTCCACCTTTTTTTCATTCTCCAATTTCCTCGTCGCCTCTGCCGTCTTTGTTGTCACTTCGACTCTATTTTTTTTTCATCATATCAAGATTTATATCATCGCGATCTTTTCTTTTTCTTTAATGCTTTCAATAACGTATCAAAATAATTAATAGCCAAAAAATAAAACTCATCGTTGGAATTCTAGTTTCGACGAGTAATTCTGGCGATCTATCTGTTTTCTTTTTAGTTAACTTTAGTTGGAGAAAGGAAAAGATTGAAGCTTTTAACAGAGAGTAAAGAAGGTTTAGCAATTGCAAATCCTATGATTTAGTCTCTAAAAAAGGAGCAATTTTTATTGTAAAAGAGAAGAAAACACAAAAAACATGGAAAAAACGCTGGAGAAATCATTTTTGAAAGATAAAAGAAAGGCAGGTAAAAGAAAATGCAAAAGTTAATTTTGAAAAAAATAAAAAAATGCTGGAGTGTAAAAGAAAGAAGTCTGACGAAACAGATTATTTTTTAAAATTTCCTATTATTATTATTATTAAAAAATAAAACTTTTAAAAATAATAACAACATTATTTTTTTATATAATAATTTTATATTAACGTAATATAGTTATAATTTATTATAAATTTTATAAATTTTTATTTAAATAATTATATGTTAATATTTTTTATAATTAATTTTTTTCAATATCAAAACTAATTTCATATAAATAATATTATGATCGTAATTAATCATAAGATAATAAGAAATCATTAATTATTTGTTAATAAAAAATTTAAAAATAATAACAATTACTTTTATAATTATTAATTAATGTTATTTTAACTCTATTTTTATTAAATTTTATAAAAATATCTAAAACCGATGATTATATTATTTTTTTTATAAAAAATATACTTTCAAACAAATTATATGCTTTATTTATTATTATTAATTTATTTATAAAAATATTTACTTTTAAAAAAATTATATACTTTTTCTATTTTCATAAAATTTATTATTTCTGATTTTTATTATTTACTTCTTAAATTTAATATAATAAGACTTATAAATTTATATTATCTAATTTGATTTAATATTAGATAAAATAGAAGTACACCTAATTAAAATAGAAAAATATATATTTTTAATAAAATTATCATTAAAATTTTAATTAATTTTATTTTATTACAGATAAAATATAAATTACGATAATTAAATTAAGAAATATAATTTCAATTAAAATTAGAATATAATTAATTTAATTTTGTGATAGACAAAATAGAAATTAACCTAATTAAAATAGAAAACATACTTTCAATTATATTAAAATTATATTTTAATTAAATTAATTTTTATTAGAGATAAAATAGAAGATAACCTAATTAGAATAGAAAAATTATATTTTAATTAAATTAATTTTTATTAGAGATAAAATAGAAGATAACCTAATTACAATAGAAATATACTTTCAATTAAATTAAAAAATTTCATTAGAGATAAAATCGAAGTTAACCTAATTAAAATAGAAAACATACTTTCAATTGAATTAAAATTATATTTTAGTAAATTTAATTTTTAGCAGAGATAAAATAGAAATTAACCTAATTAAAGTAGAAAATATATTTTCAATCAAATTAAAATTATATTTTAATTAATTTAAATTTATTTTGATTAGTAAATGACTAAATTATTCAATTTTTATATATTAATGACTGAAGACTTTTTTCGTAATTCTCTCTCTATCTCTTTTAATGATAAATAATATCCAAAATAATTTCTTTTAGATAATTTACTATTAAATGTTAACTTAGCATATAATATTTGACATTTTAAATATTAATTAATTGTTTGAAATAAAATAAATACACTAATCAATTGAATCTTTTTATAGTTAATTTTCAATTTATGTTTAAACAATAAAATAAAATTTAAATTTACAAATAGAATTTGTATAATAAAATTTGTACTCATTTTATTTTTTATGTTCAAATTATAAAATTATTAAAATATAAATATTAAAATACAACTTAAAAAGAAAATTTATAAAAATTACTATTATATATATATATATATATATATATATATATATATATATACACATGTATATAATTATACTTTATACTATATTATATATACATATATATATATATATATGCACACATATGAATTGATATGCACTTTTAAACTAATATTTAAGCTAAAATATAATGTTAACACAATTATATTTTTAATATAATGCAAATTAACTATTACTAGTACTAAATAATAATAATTGGCATTTTTGTGTTATTATGTGTTGATATAAATTTTAGGGTAAGGAAGATAATTTTTTTAGAATATTATACAATTTTTTAGGAATTTCTATACTTTATGTCAAAATTAAATAATTAGGCTAATTTTGAAAATTTTGGTTAAAAAGGTTATGAAATTTAATAAATGAGGTTATTAGTGAATAATATAAATTTTAGAACTCAAACTATAATTTTTGAGTTTATGCCAAAAAAATTGATTTTGGGGTAAATCATATTATTGGAAGAAATATTGTTGGTTGATTAAATTTTTTAATAATATTGGGAGGAATTATCTTGAGAAAAATAAGTTTTAGATTATTAGATAATTTTAAGGAAATTTTTTGTATATATAGCACATTTTGTAATTTATATATATGCTAGGGGTAAAAATGTAATTTTACACTAAATATGATAAATATATATTTTAATTAGTTTTATTAATATTTAAAGGGTTTAAATAATTTTTATAAATTAATTGATATAATCACTTAAGTAGAGTAAATTTTAGATATTGAATCTCAAATAATGTATATATATATATATATATATATATATATATATATATATATATATATTACAAAGGTTTTATTTTGGATAATAATTATAATTATAATTGTTGGGGATGAAATACAAATTTAATTGTTTACTTCTGAATAATTGAGTTGTGATTTCGGTCGGGATAAATTGTAGTTTTGGGAGCCCGACTCGAGTATGAATGATTGTGTATATTGGAAGTGCATTTTTTATATAGGTTTGGCTCTACCTCTGGTAGAGAGATATCCGTTTTACAGGGGAGACTCTGCCGAAATTTCGGTAGATTTTTTCGTAAAGCGTGATATCCGTAAAATTCCTACCGTTAGTTAGGTAAAATCCTGTATGTCGAGTCTCGTTCGGTTTTCCTCGAGTCAATCTGGAATTTTATTATTTTGTTGATTTCTGATTTCGATTCCTTAGTTATGTTTTAAAAGTCGATTATTATTATTTCCTTCTAGATCATCTCGGAGCAGAAGCCGTGAGGCCGAGGCAGACGCATGATCGTTAGCCTTCACATTCATCCTGTAAGTCGATAGAATAATCTGTGCGTGTGTTTTAATTAACAAATGTGTGCGCTCCTATTTTAATATTGATTATATGGTATATTTAATTTAATGCTGTTATTTAAGATTTAAACGCATTTTATTTATTTAAAATCGATTTTGAGAAATTTTGGTAGAATGGGCTACCTGGTGGGCTTCATCAGGACTATGTGCACATGGTAGAGATTGAGAGATGAATTCGATAATTGTATGATTGATGAATGTTAAACTGGGACGGGTGCCTCGGTAGAAGCCTTTGCTCTCGGGGACCGCCAGTGATTGGAAAGTCAATAATGGATTGGGATGGGTGCCTCGGTCGATGCCTTTACTCTCGGGGACCGCCAGTACCATATAGTTGGATTAAGTGAATGACTACGGCTTGGTGCCTCGGTTGATGCCCTTGCTCTCGGGGACCGATAGTCTGGTTGGAATAAGTGGGCCCGGTTGGCCATTTAGATTTTGGGTTTAGGGTTCTACCGAGATTTTTCAAAAGCTATAATTATATATTATAAATTATTTTCACTATAACATATATAGTTCTCAAAAAGGTTTTCAAACCGTATAGCTCTTTTTATTGACTTACTCAGTGAGGTCTGATTCCCCTCAATTTATTTTTTTTTCAGGAGCTTGGGAGTTTGACCTCAGACTACCTCAACGCCGGGTTTCTTCTTCACCGGCTATTTTATGTAGGTCATTTTAAGTTGTACTGTGTGTTAATTTAGGATGCTGCAGTAGCCTATGTACTAAGGATTTATATGATTTAAACTTAATTATGTAGTTTGTTGTACGAAATACGTTTATGTATAAGATTTAATTTGATTTATAATATGAGATGTTGAAACACATTATTATTTAAACAGTTGAAATTGTATAATTTGAGAAAAATCAGTTTGATAATGTGTTCTATTTTAAAATAAAGTTTAAAATATGAATGGTTTTATTTTTCTTTTCCTTTAGGCTTACTACGGGTTTCAGGGGCCTTATATCTACCCATTTCCTAATGTCGATCACGTGTCCTCGGGTTCGGGTCGTGATAAAAGTATATACTTCTTTATTGTTATGAATTTGTTAAATATTAATTTAAAAAATATAGAGTAAAAATTAATATAAATTTCCAAATTTGAGTTTTGTTTCGAACCAATTTGAATTCTCAATTTACTTTGACTGTCCTCTCCAAATTGTTCTAAAAATTTGGAGCAATTTAGGATGAAAAATTAAATTTGGAGAGTCGAATTTGGAGAATTTTTTTTTTTAAATTCTCCAATTTTCATATCGAGTCTAGAGAATTTATAGTTTTCAGACTACTCCGACCTTTACATAACCCTAGTCTGACACTTATTTATTATATATATATTAACTCCTTTTACTTTCTAATATGTTAACTAAAATGTGCATGTGATTCATGAGTTATGATTTACCTTATTTCTAGTATTCTTAATTTTAAGGATTGCGCCTCTATTTTTGTTAGATCATTCACCTAAATAATAAAATGTTTTAACGTATTCCTATTATATGGTCTCCCTCTGTGTCTTTTTTTTTTTTTTTTTTTTATGAAACTAGTGGTATACTTCTTTTATTATATACCTATTATATTAACATCTATTTTTGTAGAGTAATTATTATTTCCTTTTCTAAAAAAATTAGTTAATAAGATCTGTAAGTTTTATAGATATGACTGCAGATATAGGTGGATGGGAATTGATAATAGCGGAAATCTAGCATATATTTAGGTTGTGGAGGAGTTTCTTACTTATTCATATGAGCATTCATCAACTGATGTTGTAATTCTTTTTCTGTATATGAGACATAGAAATGTGAATTATAAATATTAATTGTTAAGTGAAAAACTCACATTGTTTGTCCCCAGATACAAATAGTAATAACATCAACAATGAGTTAGATTGCAATACTGAGCCGATATTGGATGATGATATGATTGGATTGGTGAATGATATCTTTATTTCTTCTAATCTCAACAGTAATACAGATAGTAGAGTTATCATTCTTTTAATTCCAATGAAGTATTTACATAATTTTATTTTTTATTTTTGTCATCATATTTTAAAAAATAATTAAAAATCAAATTATGTGATTAAAAAATTATTATAAAAATTCAATAATAATTCATCATATAAAAAGCATTCATAAATTTAATGAATAGAGTTGAAATCAATTTACATATAATTTTGATCAAATATATTAAAAATTGAAAATACAACAATTTTTTATATGATGAATTTTCATTAAATTTTTATAATATATGTTTTTAATAATGTAATTTAATTTTTTATTATTTTTTTTAAAAATATCATAAGAAAAATGAAAATAAAATAATGTGCATATGATATTAAAAAACTGTTCATAAAAAGTGAAAAAAAGATTGTTATTTTTTTAAAATAATTGGTGTAAGTTTTATAATTGTCTAATCAAATTAAAAGGTAAAGTGTGTATGGAAAAAAATAATTGAAAGTGATAAGTTTTCCTAATGAAAAAAAAAATCGTAAGTTTAAGGACAAGTAGTTTTATAATTTTAAAAATTAAATAGTAAGTTAGATAAAAATTAAAAATAAAAAGAATAAAGTTTGAGAATAGTTTTTTTTTTTTTAACGTATCATTCCATCAATTATAACCTCAATAAATTACTGGTTAATTGTGTAATTTAAAATTTTAAAAAAAGTACAAAAATAAATGGACCGAATGCAAAAGTATCCACCTTATATAGTGAATTTATTTTATTCTCTGCAAATATATAGTGTCTTAATTTATTATATTTTGATTATTTATTAGTTATTTTTCGGTGAATTTGCTGATTCACGCGCTTATGTATTGGACACGAAATTTCTAATAGAAAGGATACATAAATATTTATATAAATGGTGAAAGTCAAGCTTTTTCTAGAGAGTGTGGTATCGGGGAGCTGTATCCTGCCCTTCGTCAATGAGAATCTACTCATTTGCTTAAACAACGGACAAGTTGATAATAACAATAATTATTATAAAAAGCATTGATCAAAAAGAAAGAAAAAAAATGCATGTACCATACAGAACTAGTTACGGCCTTCAGTTTTGCTATTAACTTATGTAACATTCATACATTGACTTGACTTTCACAATCTCTTTAGAAAATAGGATATGTAAGCTATTGTGATCTGTTTAAAGTAATTAGGGAAGATCTGGGAAGGTGAGGTTGAGTTTTTGCTTTTAAATTGTTTTGAAAAAATTTAAAATATATATATATATATATATATATATATATAGATTAATCATTTTATATTAAGGCTTGCATGTGATCATGAAAATGCTTATACTAATAAAAACATTTTAAATTACAAATTTTTTTTCTTTAAATTAAATCCATCAATTTTTTAGGCCAAAAAAGAAATATTAAATCCATCAATGTTATTGGGTTGAGAAATGGAAAATTTTGATAAATTTATAGAACTTCTAAATATTATTTTTCTGAATCAAATTTTATTTTTAAATATATCTATTTTACATGTATATAAATATGAGTAATATTTAATTTAAACTAGTTAAAAGGGATCCGGCCAAATGGACTCCATAAGAAGGGGGGAAAAAATTCACAGATGTATGTTTCTTTATGTGCAAGATTTGAACTTGAAAAATTATTTAAGGAATACAAATTTGATATTTAATAATCAATGTAAATTTAGTGTATATTCCAGGGAATATAGAACCATGTTTCCCAAACTTGATGTGTATAAATATAGACTTCGTGCCTTAACTTGAGTTCCCTGCATAGCTCCTTTTTTTTTTCTTGTTTTGTCTGCTAATCTTTGAAGGTTTTTTAAGTTCTTGACATGCTTCCTGCAAACTTGAGTTCCATATTGGTGCCATTGGTGCCGACTGCTAAAGCAAAGGTGCAAGAGGGCTCATCATCTCGATGCACTTATGATGTGTTCTTGAGTTTTAGAGGTGAGGACACTCGCAAGAATTTCACTGATCACCTCTACACGGCTCTATTTCAAGCAGGAATTCACACCTTCAGAGATGATAATGACCTCGAGAGAGGTGAAAACATTGAGTCAGAAATCATGAGAGCAATGCAAGAATCTAGAATTTCGATAGTGGTGCTGTCCAAGAACTATGCGTCTTCAAGATGGTGCCTGGATGAACTTGAGGTGATCATGGAACGCAGGAGAAGTGTTGGGCACATTGTGATGCCAGTTTTCTATGATGTGGATCCATCCCATGTCTCAGAACTCAGTCATACATTTGCTGAAGCTTTTGCTGACCATGAAAGGTGCTTCCAGGAAAAGGTTGAGGGATGGAGAGCAGCTGTTAGAGAAGTTGCAGAACTTGGAGGATTTGTTTTAGAAGACAGGTAACATATTATATATATCCCTTAATTCATTTTTCGATTTCTATTATCAATTGTTTCTTGAATTTCTTTTTTTTTTTTTTTTTAGAAACCCCAATTGTGCGTTAACAATTAAGTTGGGTTAAATATATGGATGGATACCCAACTTTACATTTATTGTATTTTGGGCACTAAATTTTAATCGATTTCTTGTTAAATACCCAATTTTGATTTAAGTATCATCCGTCACTATTTTGGTAGCGAGATAATAACATAGCGGCCGATAAGAGAATATTCCGGAAATATTCACCCTATCATCCATATCTAATTTTCAATTTTTAATACCCAAATCATGGAAAAGTACTTAACTTTATCTTCTTTTTTTTTTTTCAATTTAGTTGCCAAACTTTTAATTTGTATCTTTTTAGATATCAAACTTCAATATAATTTCATAACAATCACTTAAAATTTTTTCTAGTACCTATATAATCCATAATTACTATTTTAATTAAGAATTAAAGTCTGTTTTTGGCAAATAAGTCCAAATTTTATATGTATTTCTAGGACATAAGGAAAAAATTGAAATTTATTTTGATTCTGCTTAGTAAAAGTAAACTCATCCCGAGTGATATCATAGCCTAGAAGAAGTAAACTTTCAAATTTTTTATAATTTTTGGACTAAATTAAAAAGATAAGAAAATTGAGGGATTAAAATGATTTTAAAGAGAAATTCAGAAGACTACAAGTCTTTAAAAATACCCTTTTTGAAACAAAATCAATCTTAAATGACAAAAAAGAAATAAAAGTAAAGTTGGGTGATCATCATTGCAATTAACGTTTAAAAATTGATAAAAATATTCTCTTACCCGTTGCCATGTCATCATCCCACCATCAGATCACTGACAGATGATACTTAAATTAAAATTAGGTACTTAAAAAGAAACTGATTAAAGTTTAGTATCCAAATTGCAATAAGTGTAAAATTGAGTACTCACATGTAAATTTAAATAAAATATTGACGTAAATGTCAAATTCACCCTTTTAATTTGCTAAATTTATAATAATCTATTACCATAAAAAAAAATACAAACATTTGAAAGTTTTGCCAATTTTATCCCAACTTTTTTATTTTAATAAATATTTTAACTTTACCAATTTATTTAATTTTTATACAAATATTATTTATTTAAAATTTAAAAAGAAGCGTAGACAGAATAATAAAAATTAAATGTACTATTGAAAAATTGTTAAATTTATAAATGATTGTGATTATAGTAAGTTAAAAAATAAAATATTTTTTAACATAAAATTAGTGCTTTAAATAATTTTAATTTTTTAATTTTTATTTATTAGAAAGTAATTAAGAATATCTAACTTTAAAATGAAAAAGAAATCTTATCATATTTTACTGGATATATTCGTATACACACAAACACATATATGTATATATAATTTTTAAATATTTATTAAAACAATAGTCATTAACAGATTTAAAATTTATTCATATGTGATCAATTTAATTTTTTAAATATTATGTCAACATTTTTTATTTAATTTTAAATTAAAAAATTTTTAAAATTAAAAAAAGATAAAATTATTACATTTATGAATGTTTAATATATATATATATATATATATATATATATATATATATATATATATATATAAAGCTTTTATATATTTTACAATATAAAGAGTAATTTTGATATAGAAAAAATTTAGCATAATAGTGCCAACTCTATCTTTTTTTTTGAAAGTAAAGGATTGAATTCATTAACTCTTTCTAGCAATTACATGATAAAGAAAATTTGGGATTGAATCCTATTCTGGGAGATCAAGCATAGACTGAGCAACTCTTGCACAGATATGAGCTGCCTCAATCACAAATTTCTTATAACTCTAATAGACGGTTAAAATGTGATAACAAAGAACAACAATCATCAATGATAATACCAACACTGGATACATCTTCAGGATTATGAATACTGTGAACAACTTGAAGAGAACCAACTTGTCATAGTTTTGTGCTTTGAGCCACGAAAGTGCTTCTCTGATTGAGAAAGCCTCTACTTCTTTTGGAGTATAAGTGCCAGTAAACCTCTTTGAGAAAAGCTTTCACTAGCTGCCCAAACTCATGTCGAACTATATAGCCAACGCTTGCAGAATAAGCGCTAAAAATTGCTACATCGATATTCACTTTAAAAAACCTGCATTTGGCTTTGTCTAGACAATATCCCCACCAACATCATCCATGGACTAATCAACCTGCTGGATTCGATGCCTAGATTGAGAAGCATAATGCCATTGACACAACTGAGTTCAATAATCTATGAGCATTTCCATCTTTTCTTTATCCATAGCCAACTGTTCCTATGATTCCATAACTGCCAACAAATTACCCCAAACAAAGATTTGTCTTCCATTAACAATCTTGACAAAACACAGAAAATCCAATCTTCCACAGTATTATGTGAATGGCAAAAAACAGTTAAAGATCATGATTTGCTCAAGACCTCCTTAGCATAAGAACAAGTAAACAACAAACGTAAATTATTCTCCCATTGGAGTTACAGACCTGGCATGTGTGACCAGTTGGAATATGGCGTGCTCTAAGAGCGATGTTGGTTGGTAAACAATTCTAACAAACCCTCCATATAAAGTTCTTGACTTTGGCAGGGACCTGTAACTTCCAAATATGCATAAAGTTTTACCCTGTTCCATTTCCAATTCTCCACGAATGGCCCTATAACAACTCCAAATAGAAAAGACACCATCGTTTGGGTAATTCTAGAACTAAGAGTCCAATATAGGTCTAGAAGTTAGCAGGATTTGTAGAATTTGAGCACTGTTAGACTCATTGAAGATATCCATCACCATTTCCTTATTCCATTCCTTTCTATTTACATTAAAGAGAGTGGATACTCTAGTTTGGCGAGATTACTATGCAGAGAGGTGGTAAAAATGCCCGTTTCAGTCATTGGCAACCATGGATCTTTCCAAATGATAGTGTTTTTGCCATTTCCAATTCGAACTCTTGCCCCTTTTTTTTCAGAATATCCTATGTTGACCAAAGGCTTCGCCACACATAACTAGGACTCCCACCCAGTTTAGCTTCCAGAAACGAACCTTGTTTGTAATAACGAGCCTCAATTAAACGCCCAACAAGAGAGTTTGACTCTATGACTAATCTCCAGGATTGTCTGCTTAAGATCGTCAGGTTGAAGTCCCTCAACTTCTTGAAACCCAGTACATTGAATTTCTTAAGTGTGCATAATGATGAATCCCATTTTTTCCATCTTATTCCTTTCTTTAAAGATTTATCGCTACCACACCAAAAACTGTTCATAATCTTCTCTAAGTCATCGTAGAGACCTAATAAAATAATTTTAATTTGTTAAAATATTTTTACTTCTATGTATTTTTTTTATTATTTTTGTTTTTGCTTTAAAATAATTACTTATTCATAAAATTTGTGTAATAATATATTTATTATTTTCAGTAATTAGATTTAGATTTTTTAATATAGGTTAAATAAATTTCTTGACAAAATTAATTAATGGGTTGAATATGTTGATGGTCATTAAACTTTGCAGATTGCACTTATTTCATTTTGGATATTAAACTTCAATTTATTTCCTTTCAATCATCAGTCTAGGTTAGCATTTGACTTTAATGCTTATGTGGCGATTATTTTTTGAATATTTCAAATCTAGTTGCCACATGAACAAACACTATCAAATAACTAGTCAAATGATATTTAGATTAAAGTTTAGTTAGTAAAAAGAAACCAATTGAAATTTAGTATTGACGTAGCGGAAGCCTAGGAAATTAGATAAATACTACTAGATGTTAAATCACACATGATTACTGTCTAACAATTTTTTATAACCTGTTGATTTGTGCACAAATGTCAGGAAATAGACATCAATAATCGTTGATTTATATAAAGGAATACTGAACATTGGAAAAAAAATATAAATTTGATTTATTAATTCAATAAAAGCCGTCCTCAAACAAACTCAAAAAGAAAAATAAATAGAGTTTAGGGAAAAACCCTAAAAATAAAAAAAAGATTAAAAAATTAAAAAATTTCAAAAAATGAACATAAACTTTTAAGCCAAATTTAAAGGTCTAAACAAAAGAATTTGGGTCCGAAATTAGGTTGTTACAGACAAAGTGTATAGGACCCGTTATAGAACTCTGAGTTAACTTCGATTTGATATATTATGAGTCATGTAGTTCAATCGGGGTCGCCACGACCATGCATTTGAAATCCCAATGTGTACGCTCACTTTATCAAATTTATTCATAAATGACAATATAACCTCATCCAAGCATCCGAAATAAAAGTAGTGTAAAGTTGGGTCACCAAAACATTTAACCCATAATGGCGATGTAGAAATCCCTGATCTCCCCAAAGAAAAAAAAAAAAAAAGTTGGCTGTTTAATGATTTGTGCAAAGCACTCATTTGCCTTGTTTTCTTTGGTTTTTATGACTTTGGTTTGTTTCTAGGTATGAGGCTCAGTTCATTCAAAATATTGTGAAAGAGGTTAGAATCAAACTGAATCGCAGGGTTTTGAGTGTGCCCTTCTGTTTGGTTGGAATTGATTTTGATGTCATAAGGATTAATATGTGGTTACAAGACGAGTCCATCAACTCGAGGATCATGATCATTTATGGCATTGGGGGGATTGGGAAAACAACCATTGCCAAGACAGTTTACAACTTGAACTGCGAGAATTTTGCAGGAAGAAGCTTTCTTGCAAACATTAGAGAAACTTCAGAACAACCCAATGGCCTGCTTGACATACAAAGACAGCTTCTATCAGACATTCTAAAACAGCAACCCATCAAGGTGCATAATGTCGATGAAGGAATTAATAAGATCAGGGAAGCTATATGTTGCAGGAAAGTTCTTATTGTTCTTGATGATGTGGATCAAATTGATCAACTCAGTGCCATTATTGGATTGCAGAAATGGTTGTTTCCAGGAAGTAAAATCATCATAACCACCAGATATGCAAGTTTGCTTAATGTTAACTATGATGGGTCATTGATTCTCAAAATTTCAGAGCTGGATGATGATTCATCAGTTCAGTTGTTTAGTTGGCATGCATTTGGCCAATACGAACCTCCTGAACGTTTTGGGGAGCTCACTAAAAGTGCAGTAAATTGCTGTAACGGACTGCCTTTGGCTCTTCAGGTTCTGGGCTCCTTGCTGCGTGGAAAAAGTGCAGAGATGTGGGAGAGCGAGTTAAGAAAATTGGAAGCAATCCCTGATGGTAACATTCAGAGAATTCTAAGAATAAGTTATGACTCTCTTAAAGACGATCATGACAAAAATTTGTTCCTTGACATAGCTTGCTTTTTCGAGGGGAAGGATAAGGATTATGTTATCAAAATATTAGACGACTGTGGTTTCTATACAATCATTGGACTTCAGAATCTCATCGATAGATGTTTAATAACAATTGATGAACACAAGCAGATGGTGATGAATCAGTTAGTTAGAGACATGGGAAGAGAAATTGTTCGCCTCGAATCACCTGATGATCCCGGAAAACGCAGTAGACTATGGCATCACAAGGATGTTCTTACTGTCTTGAAAGAAAATACTGTAAGAGATATACAACGTACTAACAAGCATATACACACACGACCACACTTACTTGTGTGCTTGATCATATTCTTTAAAAACCTGCTAACGTTTTTGCCAAAGCAGGGCACAGGAACAGTTAAGGGTCTTTCATTTAACCCATTTACATCAGCAGACGAGCATGCTAGAATGACTTATTCTAGATCGAAGGAGGTAGGCCTGAAAACAGAAGCATTTGCAGAGTTGCAGAGACTGAAATTGCTCCAACTCAGCAATGTGAAACTCGAAGGAGGCTACGAATATTTCCCTAAAAACTTGATGTGGTTGAGTTGGTATGGATTTTCTTTGAATTTTATGCCAACCTGTGTTTACTTAGACAAGCTAGCAGTCCTCGACATGCGCTATAGCAGCCTCAAATATCTTTGGAAAAAAAGCAGGGTATGGTGCTTAACTTCCTTTTTAACATTCAATAGAAAACTGATTTATTTAATGCTTGATTGGTTCATTCATTGCTTCATTTCAGTCCCTTCCAAGCTTGAAGATCCTTAATCTCAGCCATTCACATTCTCTTGTTATGACTCCCAACTTTGAAGGACTCCCCAATCTCGAGAGATTGATACTTGTAGATTGCATAAACTTAACTGAGATTGATGAATCCATTGAAGTCCTTGAGAGAATAGCTGTACTGAATCTGAGTGACTGCAAGAATCTCAAGAAGCTTCCAAGGAAGATTTCAAGGTTGAAATCACTTGATGAACTGGTTTTGTCTGGTTGCTTAGAGCTGGATGAACTACCTAAAGAGGTAGCAGAAATGAATTTGAAAGTGCTCGTTGTCGATGGTGCTTCACTTAATCAAGTAGATGCTACGAAAACCAACGTGTTAACTGCATCATGGGATTCAACCTTCCATTCTTGGTTGTCACCAAGAAAAGTTGCAAAATCCATGAAATTTTCGTTCACGTTTTTACCAAGGTCTTTGATAAGTCTAAGCCTCGCTAATTGCAATCTATCTGATGATCACATTCCCAAAGATCTCAGCATACTACCATCACTGCAACATTTGAACCTAAGTGGTAACCCGGTTTGCGCCATACCAGAAAGCATTAACAGCCTTACTTTGCTGCGCTCCCTAGTGTTGAACAGCTGTGAAAGGCTACAGTTTCTTCCACAGCTTCCACAAAGTGTAAAGGAATTGAATGTGAACTTTTGTACAGCACTTGAAAGGATCACATATTTACCTAACTTGCACAGAAGATTGGTTTTCAGGTCTGATGGTTGTGAAAAGCTAGTTGAGATAGAAGGTGCGTTCAAATTGCAACCAATAAGAGACATTGATGTCGAAATGATCAACGCGCTGCGTTTATTTAATTTGGAATCAGTGGAAAGCATTCAGGGGAAAATGGTCAATTGCCTCACAGGAACTTCAAGAACAACTTCAGTTCAGGTTCTGTCCATCCTCTGATATCAGTTTCATTTTCTTGCATTTTAAATCTTTATGCTGGAAACTTTTTATAATTGTATCTATTTCGACATATGTGACCCTGTACAGGTCTTGCATG
Organism: Mallotus nudiflorus; assembly: GCA_947683625.1. Taxonomy (NCBI): domain Eukaryota; kingdom Viridiplantae; phylum Streptophyta; class Magnoliopsida; order Malpighiales; family Euphorbiaceae; genus Mallotus; species Mallotus nudiflorus. Next base: position 1,540,949 of record CANTUR010000286.1, on the reverse strand, counting down.
AATGTGGCATATTCAGTATTTATCTTCCAGGAAGTGAAATTCCAGAATGGTACGACCATCAAGGGACAGGGCTTTCATTTTCTTTCAACGTGCACAACGTCCAAGACCACAAGATTATTGGGTTGAATTTATGCGTCGTATACGCATCTAAGGGATCTGGAAGTATGCATTCGAAGGACAAGCTTTTCTTTGACACTACTTTTGCTCTTATCAAGAATGAAAATAATGGTCTGTCCTGGAACTACAGCCCAACATTCTTTGAGATTCCAGGAGAGAATACATGTAATCTGTGGTTAAGCCATTGGACTGCGGATAATTTCAAGGACGGAGATGAAGTGTTTGTAGGAGTAAGTGTGCCCTCTGGCATCCAAATTAAACGGGTTGGTGTTCATTTTGTCTACGACGACAAAAATAATGATTATAGGAGCCAAAGCCAATCAATCACATGCTTCCCTTCCTATCAAGTTCTGAGCAATGCAGATGTGTCAGTGTTCCGGCATCAGACAGGATATGTTCTTAACCATAATAATCGCAACTGTGACCTACGGAGACTCCGTTGGGAAACGCGTTGTAACAATCTTAGGTCTTACGGCCCTCAGTTCACTTCCCTGGTCAATACTCTTGATAAGTTATACCAGCATATATCCAACTCATTGTGACACCGATTTTTTTTTTTTTTTTTTTAAACTTGCAGTTTATGCATCTCAGTATTATGAATTTCTATTTGAAGGACCAGTCTAGGCCTCCATCTGTTTTTTAAGGGAGAAAAAAAAAAAAGTTAGAACACATGCTTAATGCATGTATCCAATTTGCCCCGTTAGATCCTGTTAACATTTGAATGCTTGTGTTTCAGAAATGTCTCAAATAAAACAGTGTGAAATATGCAAAAGAGGATACACAGAAAGATTGAAAGGCCTTGTGTTATTTTACATTACTTGGTTCACATGAACGCAACTAAACACCATTTTTAAACTCTGACTGCATTATAACCTACAACATATGACGTACATACATAAGGAACATCTAACAGGAAATCACAAATGGGAAAAACCTATTTGTGACCCTCCCCAAAGGTAAATGGCCCCCAGTATTCAGAGGCAAAAAAGGAAAATAAAAAAATTTATAGGGACTAAATAGGTTATTTTTTAAGGACTAAAATGGTTATTTACCAATACTTACATATTATAATTTGTGACATGTATTATTACCCCATAATGTCCATGTAACTGCTATTGGGCTGCTAACTTTGTGTCGATCATTGCTCCAAACAATTGAACCAAACGTAGCTCCATTAGTTGGCTTCTAATCATTTTTCGTACTCACAAATGTCACTCCGTATTTTTGCTTCTCGCATTTCCAAATACAAGCTTCGTTGTTGCCACTGTAGATGGTGCAGTCATTGCCACTTTGTACGTAGCTCTAGGGACACCCACATTTGTCAATTCACGAGTGTATCTTACAGCTTTCTTGCTGCCAAACAAAACTAAAAAGGATGAATAATTGAGCTCACCAAGGTCACTAAATTTTTTCGAACAATTAAAATTAAGTTTAATAATTTCTCACACATTTGTATGGGGATGCTTTAATGAACATAAGAATTTTACATAGTGCTCCGGGTAGATATCATAAAAGAGTCCAGGAGAAAGGGCTTTTTTTGGATCTACGTGCCCAGCACCATAAGCCCATGGATTTGAAGATTAAGCTATTACAGAATCTTGTATAGGAGAGTTAGTGTTGTCAACTGTAAAGGCAATAGTCATTAGAGCTTATTTGATTGCACTTGGACTCCATGTTGGATGCAATGCTTTTATCAATGCTACTATCTCACTTACATGCAGACATGCCATAGATGTTCTTGAGAAAATTAGCATTTAGATGATAGTTCTTTTAAGTTGGTTGAAGAAGCGGTTTAATTTCCAATCACAAGAGAAAAAAAAAGTGAATATCCGAACTTTGCTCACATGTTGTGTCACTTGAGTTGTTGATAAATTTTAGCATTTTGTATTCCTTAAAAATATAAGAAAAGGACAAATATAGATCCACATCGCAATTCATGAGTAACTAGAAGACAAAAGATAACTAAATATAACTAACAAAAGAGCATAATAACTAGTAAAAGAATACTCTAGTGGTTAGGTATCATAAGATATAAGCTTGAATATTGTGCATCCTATTAATATTTAATTAAGGTCTATAATCTTTCTACTAATTAAAAAAATTATACTAGTTAAATAGTAAAGTCTCTCCAAGAGCATCCTATTGTATAGTTGATAAATATTTTAGTCATATGATCTCTCTGTTAATATATATATATATATATATATATATATATATATATATATATAAATAAGGAAAGGATTGTCCATTTTTAAGTTAATTTATATTTAAATTGTCTACTGACACTGTTGAAATGTCATAATTTGTATTCTATCGATTGTGGTGGAATTAAAAACTTTGCTACAACGAGTAGTAAACAATCTTCTAAAAGAAGAATTGAAGTGTTTATTTCTCAAATTGAATTCTAAATAAAAATTGAAATACTTACAAACCCATTTATAGGTATTAACACAATATTAGCACTAATTAAATAATACAATTTTAAGCTGGAATATTAAACTAGGCTGGCACACAATTGGAAAGAAATGAATTATTTGCACATAACTGGAAAAATGAATTATTGTAGACAAATGATGATGGAGATAGGCTAGCTGGAAGGTAGGTTGGTTTGTAAATCAACTCACTAGGACACTCTTGTGTCATGGCTGGAATATTAAAACTAGGCTGGCACACAAATGGCAAACAACTAGAAAGAAATGAATTATTTGCACACAACTAGAAAAATGAATTATTGTAGACAAATGCTGATGGAGATAGGCTGTGTAATATCCCGTGTTTTTAAAAATATTTTTACACTGTACCGGGATATACAGTGTCAATAATTTTTATGCATTATACGATATTTTTATGAGTTAATATGTATTTTAAACCTATTTTAATTACTGTCTATTATTTTCAGTATTTTACGTAAAATTTTCCCGGGACTTGCATTTTCGGGGAAATTTTCACGTAAACAATTTATTATTAATTATTTTAAATGTATTTACGGACTTGCATGAACTCATACATATTTTTAAATTATTAAATAAATCCTGTGTGTGTATATGTATTTAATTAGGGTTTATTATACCCTAATATTTTATTAAGTATTTAATTGTTTTAATTGTTATTTAATTAATTTTATTTAGTATAAATTATTAAAATATTAATATTTTTATGTGTGTGGTGTATATTTGATGTGTGTAATTTAGTATTATTTTAATATATAGTATAAAGTATATATATATACATATATGCATCAAAATCAAAAAAATTTGCAAAATTACCAAACTGCCCCCGACATCTCCTTCTTCTTCTCTGATCGTTTCTTCACCGTCCGAGCGTCTGTCACGCCGTTCCTTCACCGTGGGTGTGCCTTCCAGTGTGCCACCGTCTTCCCCGACCTGTTTCGCCGCCTGAGGAGGCCGTTTCCGGCGTCGGGAGAGTGATTTTGGCCGGAGAAGCCGAAAATCAACCCACCGTCGATCACGCCGATTCCGGGCACCGTTTTCGACACCGCCGGTCTCTTTCTTCTCCTTGAGCTCCGGTGAGTGTGATTCTAGCTTTGGTTTGAGCTAAAATGGTGTAGAATTGCTTAGGTTTCGATTTGTAAATTTCGGCCTATTAGGGTTTTTGATTTTTTTGAGCTTCGAATTGGATGATTCATGGAAACTTCCTTCACAAATGTTGTTCCTAGTAGCTTAATCTTCATGTGTGAATTTTTGTAGAATTTTTGGAGATTGTTTGGATTTTTGGGTATTTTTGAATATTTTAATATTATTTTCTAATTTTCGGAAATTAATTATTTAAATTATGAAATTGGAGTTTATGGTTGAATTAGGTGTTGAAATGAATTATAGGAATTTATTTGGAATTTTTATGAATTTCTAAGTATTTATTTTTAATTATTGAAGTTTAGGTGATTTTGGAAAATTAGGTTAATTTTGTTTTAAATTGAATTTAATTGGTTAATTGAGTTTAAATATTTATATTAATGATAAATATGTTGATAAAATTAATTTTGGATAATTGTATGATTTTTGGTGAATTTTTGAAGTAATTTAAGTATATTTATATATATAGGGGTATTTTGGTAATTTTACCCTAAATTATCTAAAAATGTAATTTAATTGGTTTTAATATTTATTTAAGGTATAAAAATGATTTCTACAAAATATTTGGTATTTTTAACTAATTAAAACTATTTTTCGTAAATTATTTTCAATTATATATATAATATACGGTTTTTCTAATAAAATGAGTTTTATCAGTTTTTACAGTGTTTTAAAGGTTAATTATGTAATTTCTACCTATGAAATGAGTTTCTATGTTGTGAGGATATTTTTGGTATATCCGGAATATTTTCTGTGTTTGTGGACCCCGGTCGGTGGACTGTAGTTTGGAGTCCGACCGTGGGATTTTGATTGTGTTGAGCTTGTAATTCGAAGTGTATTTCTTTGCAGGGTCGGCTTTACTCTTTTGAGTAGAGAGATGTCCGTTTTACAGGGGAGGTTCTGCCGAATTTTCGGTAGAATTCTCGTAAAACGTGATATCCAGTCGAACCCTAATTTTTGATTCTGTGTTTAATACTCTAGATTGAATTCTAGGATTTCTATTAGGGTTACTCTGATATCGGTTAATTATTTCTTGTTTAGTTGCGCCGAGACCGAGGGTTAGTGGACCAGGCCCGTCGGACCTGTCTCGTGGAGCGCATTAGGTGAGTTACTATACTATATATATATATATATATACTTAGGATGCATGATTTAGAAATGCATGTTTTATGTTGTTTAAATATGCATAAATAATTTGATTATTTCTTAAGTTTACATTAAGTATATTTTTGGTTTATTTTTGGTATATAATCAATTATATGCATGTTTTGTTAATAAAATATATTTAAAATGTTTTTAAATATATTTTTAATTTAATTTATGATTTGATTAGATTTAGTTGACATATATATACTCAAAATATATCTGGTTTCCTTTTGGTATATTTTTGGTATATGTATGGATTATATTGTTATTTCATTTATATTCATGCATCATTTATTTTGTGAATGAATGTTTTATATTTAATGATGAAGGATATCAATAGAACGTGCTACCTAGTGGGCAGCACTAAGACCGAGTACGTATCGGTACGCCTATAGTATTTAGGCTATATTACTAACTATTTGTGGATATTGATTTGATTATGATTATTGATATGTGAGATGTGGTTTGGGTGTGATTGCTGGAGCTCGGTTGACCAAGTGTCTCGGGGCCAATCACACTGGCAGTCAGACTGCTGGAGCTCGGTTGACTTAGTGTCTCGGGGCCAGTCTACTGTCCAAATGGATTAAGTGGATATATTTGGAATAAGTGAGCCTGTATGGCTTGAGTGTTGTTTAACACTATTTTCTGAGGTTGCGATATTCTAGGGTTCTATGTGATCCTTCATAAAAGTTGATTTTCAGACAAAATATATAAAAATGATTTTTCTGCATCTGTATGAATTTGCCTGTATATATACATATTACACATATACTGTTGACTGTATGCATTATCACTTAGTGTGTATGTATATATATTATAGTAATTCACTCAGTGAGGTCTGACTCCCCTCCGTTGACTATTTTTTAGGAGAGTCAACTTCCTCAGACCTCAGTAGCAGGTCGATACGCCGGATTTCTTCCGCCCCGGCTTCTTTATGTAAATTGTCTACTTGAGTCTTAATTATTTTATCTAGACATTGCAGTAGTTGTGAATTACAGTATTGGATTTCATGTATTTTATTTTAAAGAGATGTATTATATATAAACTGGATTTGTATTAAAGATTTTATACATCTATGTGATGAGATGAGATTTAGTTTAAATCCAGTTGATATGGAAAAATGATATTATGATTTTATTTTCGCTGCATATTATATTTTTATGGTTATTATTGCATATTTATTTTATTTTTAGGCTTGCTACGGGTTCCGGATTCGAAAGAATTCCCGTTCCCTAGCGCCGATCATGGCCCCTGTTTTGGGTCGTGACAAAGTTGGTATCAGAGCGAAGTTCGTATCAGAGTGGAGTTCTGTGTCAGGGCTTAGTTATGTGAGTTGTGGCCCTAGTTTTTAAAGTTGTGTTTTCTGTTGGACTACTGCAGTGTATTAGGTTCGAGTATGTCTTGATGAGTATTCCTTGTTGTAGTTTTTAGCGTTATTCCTCCGTTGTCTGTTTTGTCTGAATCTTTTCGTTTGTCTTTTCAGAATGAGGAGGCGAGCGCGTGTCGCTCCACTGGTCGTTGAGGCCGAGGTTGATGAGTCTTTTTAGGACGAGGTTTTACCTCCTGAGCAGCCAGTTAGACGTAGAGGTCGTGGCAGAGGTAGACCTCGAGGAGCGGCAGGTCACCGTAGGCAGAGAGAGTTACAGGACGAGGAGCCTGTTGAGCCTGAGTTTGATGTTCCTGTTCCTCCAGTTGTTCAGCCTGTTCAGCCTGCCTATCAGCAGGGTATGTCTGACCCTGAGGCAGCTTTGTTCTATGCCAGAGTTGGCAAGATTGCTTTTGATGGTACTTCCGATCCTTTAGATTTTCTGCATGCGATTGAGACTAGGACTCGGACTGCTCATACCGAGTACCAGCGGATCATGATCGTTGAGTTGTCTGTTGAGGGACCAGCTCTAGATTGGTTCATTCAGATGATCCAACCCTACATGATGACGATGATGTGGGCTCAGTTCCGAGAGCGATTCATGAGGAGATTTTGTCCAGAGCCTCTTTGTTTGAGCTATCGTCTTCGTTTGACTAGTATTTCCCGTGGAGATCGATCTGTAGAGGAGTATACCCGAGAGTTTCTTCGATTGGGTAGATATGCTGAGGATCTGATGCGAGATCAGTATTTCGCTGTTACTACGTACATTACTGGTTTGGGTTCAGCTTTTGCTGGCATGCCTACAGCAGGTCTTACTCTCGAGTCTGTGATTGAGTTGGCTAAGGAGATTGAGCTGAGGTTAGTTAGGCAGGGAGCGATGCCTGATTATTACCAGTTGGGAGTTCAGTCGAGTGGATTGCAGGCTACTCCGTATTCGAGTTTTCATGTTGGATCGAGTAGTCAGCAGCGAGGTTCGACTCAGCAGAGTCAGAGACAGCAGCAGCGAGTGCATCAGAGCAGTAGACATGGCCGTGGAGGTCAGCGTAGATCATTCAAATTTGGGTCAGGTGCTTCGAGCAGCAGCAATGGTCGTAGTTCTGGATCAGTGGCCAGTGTTTGTCAGACTTGTGGTAGAGTCCATCAGGGACCGTGTTATCTGACACCGCTGACATGTTTCAGATGCGGGCAGACAGGACATTTTGCCAGATCGTGTCCTTATTCCGGGTATCAGCAGTAGCAGATTCCACGATTCCCGCAGCAGTCGATTGCTAGTGCAGCACCCGTGCCATTTCAGTTGCCACCAGCCCAGCATCAGAGTTCTACTCAGTTTATTCCACAGCAGAGTCGTGGTAGAGGTACGAGAGGAGGTACCAGAGGTGTTGGCCAGGCTTCTACCAGTCAGCAGGGAGGTCGAGGTCAGGCCAGAGTTTTTCATCTGACTCAGCAGGATGCTCAGGCATCTAATGCAGTCATGGCAGGTATTCTTTTTGTTTGTTACTTGGATGCTTTGGTTTTGTTTGATCCGGGTGCCACGCATTCGTTTGTTTCTCCCATTTTTGCTTCTAAATCTTGTTGGCAAGCTTCGAGGATGGCTTTTCCTTTGTCTATTGCCACTCCTCTGAGCGATTCCTTGGACGTCGATATTGTTCTTTCTGGTTGTCTAGTTATCGTGGGAGATAGAGAATTACCCGCTGATTTGATTTTGTTGGATGTGATGGAGTTTGATGTTATTTTGGGAATGGATTGGTTATCTCAGCACTTCGCCGTGGTTGATTGCAGGAATAAGGAGGTGATTTTCAGAATTCCTGGTGAAGTAGAATTTAAGTTTGTTGGTGATAGGAGTTCAGCACTTCAGAATTTTATTTCTGCTATTTCAGCTAGGAAGTTGTTGAGGAAGGGTTGTCAGGGGTTTTTGGCATTGGTTAGGGATACGTCAGTGGAGAAGTTGTCACTCACAGATGTTCCTGTTGCTTGTGAGTTTCCTGATGTTTTTCCCGAGGAGTTGACAGGTTTACCACCTCACAGAGAGATTGAGTTCTGTATAGATGTGGTTCCAGGTATTACTCCTATATCTGTGCCACCCTATCGTATGGCTCCTGCAGAGTTGAGAGAGTTGAAGGAGCAGTTGCAAGAGTTGTTGGATAAAGATTTTATCAGACCTAGTGTTTCTCCTTGGGGTGCACCAGTCTTGTTTGTGAAGAAGAAGGATGGTACCCTGAGACTGTGCATTGACTACAGAGAGTTGAATAAGGTGACAGTGAAGAACAAGTATCCTCTCCCGAGGATAGATGACTTGTTTGATCAGCTCCAGGGTGCACAGTTCTTTTCTAAGGTTGACTTGAGGTCGGGTTATCATCAGCTGCGTATCAGTGAAGCTGATATTCCTAAGACAGCGTTCCGCACTCGATACGGTCATTATGAGTTTCTGGTGATGTCTTTTGGTTTGACTAATGCACCAGCAGCTTTTATGGACCTGATGAACAGAGTATTCAGACCGTATGTGGATCAGTTTGTAGTAGTCTTCATTGATGATATACTAGTATATTCGAGGAGTATGGAAGAGCATGTATATCATTCGAGGATTGTACTATAGACACTAAGAGATCATCAGCTTTATGCTAAATTCTCGAAGTGTGATTTCTGGATGGAGAGTGTTTCTTTTCTTGGACACGTAGTGTCTAAAGAAGGTATTCAGGTTGATCCACAGAAGGTTGAGGCAGTATCTGAGTGGCCTAGACCTACTTAAGTTACTGAGATTCGGAGTTTTCTGGGTTTAGCCGGGTATTATAGGCGGTTTGTGCAGGATTTTTCCAGGATTGCAGCCCCTATGACTCGCTTGACTCAGAAGAATGTTAGATTCGAGTGGTCAGAAGCTTGTGAGAATAGTTTTCAGTTGTTGAAGGAGAAGTTGACCATAGCGCCAGTATTGGCTTTGCCTAATAGTGTGGATAAGTTCACAGTTTACTGTGATGCCTCTAGAATTGGTCTTGGTTGTGTGTTGATGCAGAATGGAAGGGTGATAGCCTATGCTTCGAGGCAGTTGAAGAAGCATGAGCAGAACTATCCTACACATGACCTAGAGATGGCTGCAGTGATCTTTGCTTTGAAGATTTGGAGACATTATTTGTACGGGGTGACTTGTGAGATATTTACTGATCACAAGAGCCTTAAGTACATTTTTCAGCAACGAGATTTGAATCTGAGGCAGAGAAGATGGTTGGAACTGTTGAAGGATTATGATTGTGAGATTCTTTACCATCCGGGTAAAGCTAATGTGGTAGCAGATGCCTTGAGTAGGAAGTCCTCAGGTAGTCTTGCTCACATCGGTGTTGAGAGGAGACCATTGATCCAGGAATTGCATCTGATGGTGGATCAAGGTCTGATGATGAAGATTAGTAGATCAGGTGGACTGTTAGCTCAGTTTAAAGTACGATCTGTACTAAGGGATAGGATTAAAGCAGCTCAGAGTCGAGATCCTATTCTGGAAGAGCTTGCAGAGAATGTCAGAGCAGGGAAGTTCACTGATTTCACACTTGATGATGATGGTGTGTTGTGGATCAGTGGTAGGTTGTGTATTCCTGATGTGGATGATTTGAGAGAAGAGATCCTAGAGGAAGCACATTCTACAGCTTACAGCGTTCATCCGGGTGTTACTAAGATGTACCACAGTATTAGAGATTTATACTGGTGGGACGGATTGAAGAAGGATGTCACTGATTATGTTGCTAAGTGCTTGATGTGTCAACAAGTGAAAGCCGAATATCAGAAGCCTTCTGGGAAGCTTCAGCCTCTTCCTATTCCCGAGTGGAAATGGGAAAGGATAGCTATGGATTTTGTGGTCGGTTTACCTCGTTCGAAGGATGGATACGATTCCATCTGGGTGATTGTAGACAGATTGACGAAGTCTGCACATTTCTTGCCTGTGAAAGCCACATATTCAGTTGCTAGATTGGCGAAGTTGTACGTGAAGCATATTGTGTGCCTTCATGGAATACCTGTGTCCATTGTGTCAGATAGAGGTTTGGTGTTTACTTCTCGTTTTTGGCAGAAGTTGCAGGAAGCGATGGGCACTAGGTTGGATTTCAGTACTGCTTTTCATCCTCAGACAGATGGTCAGTCTGAGAGGACGATCCAGACACTGGAAGATATGTTGAGGATGTGTGTCTTGGATTTGGGAGGTAGCTGGGATGATCATTTGCCGCTTGTTGAGTTTGCATATAATAACAACTACCATAGCAGTATTGGTATGGCACCATACGAGGCATTGTATGGAAGGAAGTGTAGATCCCCGTTGAGTTGGGATGAGATTGGTGAGAGAGTTTTGACTGGACCAGAGATGGTTCAGGATGCTGCAGAGAAAGTTGCCGTGATCAAGCGTAGATTAGAGACCGCAGTTAGCAGACAGAAGAGTTATGCGGATCCTAGGCGCAGAGATGTGGAGTTTCAGGTTGGAGATTTCGTTTTTCTGAAGGTATCTCCGATGAAGGGTGTGATGAGATTTGGTAGGAAGGGTAAGTTAGCACCGAGATATATTGGACCGTTTGAGATTCTGGAGAGAGTTGGCACTGTTGCATATCGGTTGGATTTGCCTCCGAGTATGTCACAAGTGCATCCAGTATTTCATATCTCGATGTTGAGGAAGTATATCTCAGATCCTTCACACGTGTTGCAACTTGACAGTGTGGAAGTGAGTGAAGATTTGACTTTTGTGGAAGAACCTGTGGCGGTCGTTGATTTTCAAGTTCGACAGTTGAGATCGAAGCAGATTCCGATGGTCAAGGTTTTGTGGCGTAGCGACAGAGTTGAAGAGCATACGTGGGAGACTGAAGCTGAGATGCGAGCTTCTTACCCGTATCTCTTTCCTTCTTGATCTTATCTTTTAGAATTCGGGGACGAATTCTTGTAAGGAGGGAAGACTGTAATATCCCGTGTTTTTAAAAATATTTTTACACTGTACCGGGATATACAGTGTCAATAATTTTTATGCATTATACGATATTTTTATGAGTTAATATGTATTTTAAACCTATTTTAATTATTGTCTATTATTTTCAGTATTTTACGTAAAATTTTCCCGGGACTTGCATTTTCGGGGAAATTTTCACGTAAACAATTTATTATTAATTATTTTAAATGTATTTACGGACTTGCATGAACTCATACATATTTTTAAATTATTAAATAAAGCCTGTGTGTGTATATGTATTTAATTAGGGTTTATTATACCCTAATATTTTATTAAGTATTTAATTGTTTTAATTGTTATTTAATTAATTTTATTTAGTATAAATTATTAAAATATTAATATTTTTATGTGTGTGGTGTATATTTGATGTGTGTAATTTAGTATTATTTTAATATATAGTATAAAGTATATATATATACATATATGCATCAAAATCAAAAAAATTTGCAAAATTACCAAACTGCCCCCGACATCTCCTTCTTCTTCTCCGATCGTTTCTTCACCGTCCGAGCGTCTGTCATGCCGTTCCTTCACCGTGGGTGTGCCGTCCGGTGTGCCACCGTCTTCCCCGACCTGTTTCGCCGCCTGAGGAGGCCGTTTCCGGCGTCGGGAGAGTGATTTTGGCCGGAGAAGCCGAAAATCAACCCACCGTCGATCACGCCGATTCCGGGCACCGTTTTCGACACCGCCGGTCTCTTTCTTCTCCTTGAGCTCCGGTGAGTGTGATTCTAGCTTTGGTTTGAGCTAAAATGGTGTAGAATTGCTTAGGTTTCGATTTGTAAATTTCGGCCTATTAGGGTTTTCGATTTTTTTGAGCTTCGAATTGGATGATTCATGGAAATTTCCTTCACAAATGTTGTTCCTAGTAGCTTAATCTTCATGTGTGAATTTTTGTAGAATTTTTGGAGATTGTTTGGATTTTTGGGTATTTTTGAATATTTTAATATTATTTTCTAATTTTCGGAAATTAATTATTTAAATTATGAAATTGGAGTTTATGGTTGAATTAGGTGTTGAAATGAATTATAGGAATTTATTTGGAATTTTTATGAATTTCTAAGTATTTATTTTTAATTATTGAAGTTTAGGTGATTTTGGAAAATTAGGTTAATTGTGTTTTAAATTGAATTTAATTGGTTAATTAAGTTTAAATATTTATATTAATGATAAATATGTTGATAAAATTAATTTTGGATAATTGTATGATTTTTGGTGAATTTTTGAAGTAATTTAAGTATATTTATATATATAGGGGTATTTTGGTAATTTTACCCTAAATTGTTTAAAAATGTAATTTAATTGGTTTTAATATTTATTTAAGGTATAAAAATGATTTCTAAAAAATATTTGGTATTTTTAACTAATTAAAACTATTTTTCGTAAATTATTTTCAATTATATATATAATATACGGTTTTTCTAATAAAATGAGTTTTATCAGTTTTTACAGTGTTTTAAAGGTTAATTATGTAATTTCTACCTATGAAATGAGTTTCTATGTTGTGAGGATATTTTTGGTATATCCGGAATATTTTCTGTGTTTGTGGACCCCGGTCGGTGGACTGTAGTTTGGAGTCCGACCGTGGGATTTTGATTGTGTTGAGCTTGTAATTCGAAGTGTATTTCTTTGCAGGGTCGGCTCTACTCTTTTGAGTAGAGAGATGTCCATTTTACAGGGGAGGTTCTACCGAATTTTTGGTAGAATTCTCGTAAAACGTGATATCCAGTCGAACCTTAATTTTTGATTCTGTGTTTAATACTCTAGATTGAATTCTAGGATTTCTATTAGGGTTACTCTGATATCGGTTAATTATTTCTTGTTTAGTTACACCGAGACCGAGGGTTAGTGGACTAGGCCCGTCGGACTTGTCTCGTGGAGCGCATTAGGTGAGTTACTATACTATATATATATACTTAGGATGCATGATTTAGAAATGCATGTTTTATGTTGTTTAAATATGCATAAATAATTTGATTATTTCTTAAGTTTACATTAAGTATATTTTTGGTTTATTTTTGGTTTATAATCAATTATATGCATGTTTTGTTAATAAAATATATTTAAAATGTTTTTAAATATATTTTTAATTTAATTTATGATTTGATTAGATTTAGTTGACATATATATACTCAAAATATATCTGGTTTCCTTTTGGTATATTTTTGGTATATGTATGGATTATATTGTTATTTCATTTATATTCATGCATCATTTATTTTGTGAATGAATGTTTTATATTTAATGATGAAGGATATCAATAGAACGTGCTACCTAGTGGGCAGCACTAGGACCGAGTACGTACCGGTACGCCTATAGTATTTAGGCTATATTACTAACTATTTATGGATATTGATTTGATTATGATTATTGATATGTGAGATGTGGTTTGGGTGTGATTGCTGGAGCTCGGTTGACCAAGTGTCTCGGGGCCAATCACACTGGCAGTCAGACTGCTGGAGCTCGGTTGACTTAGTGTCTCGGGGCCAGTCTACTGTCCAAATGGATTAAGTGGATATATTTGGAATAAGTGAGCCTGTATGGCTTGAGTGTTGTTTAACACTATTTTCTGAGGTTGCGATATTCTAGGGTTCTATGTGATCCTTCATAAAAGTTGATTTTCAGACAAAATATATAAAAATGGTTTTTCTGCATCTGTATGAATTTGCCTGTATATATACATATTACACATATACTGTTGACTGTATGCATTATCACTTAGTGTGTATGTATATATATTATAGTAATTCACTCAGTGAGGTCTGACTCCCCTCCGTTGACTATTTTTCAGGAGAGTCAACTTCCTCAGACCTCAGTAGCAGGTCGATACGCCGGATTTGTTTCGCCCCGGCTTCTTTATGTAAATTGTCTACTTGAGTCTTAATTATTTTATCTAGACACTGCAGTAGTTGTGAATTACAGTATTGGATTTCATGTATTTTATTTTAAAGAGATGTATTATATATAAACTAGATTTGTATTAAAGATTTTATACATCTATGTGATGAGATGAGATTTAGTTTAAATCCAGTTGATATGGAAAAATGATATTATGATTTTATTTGCGCTGCATATTATATTTTTATGGTTATTATTGCATATTTATTTTATTTTTAGGCTTGCTATGGGTTCCGGATTCGAAAGAATTCCCGTTCCCTAGCGCCGGTCATGGCCCCTGTTTTGGGTCGTGACAGGCTGGCTGGAAGGTGGGTTTGTTTGTAAATCAACTCACTAGGACACTCCTGTGTCATGCTGCCCCAGTTGAAAAGACTCACCTTTGAGTTTGACTTTTTCCTCATCCATAAAATCCAAGACAATGTTAAACCATTGTAATAAATCATTTTGATTTAACTATTAAATCACCACCTTAGAGAAGCCAATCCAAGGACATAAGTATAAATTTAAGAGTAGTAAATAATCTTCTAAAAGAAGAATTAAAGTGTTTTATTTCTCAAATTGAATTTTGAATGAAAATTGAAATACTTACAAGCATATTTATAAGCATTAACACAACATTAGCACTAATTAAATATTACAATTTTGAGCTGGAATATTAAAACTAGGCTGGCACACAATTGGCACATAGCTGGAAAGAAATGAATTATTTGCACACAGTTGGAAAAATAAATTATTGCAGACAAATGTTGATGGAGATATGCTGGTTGGAGGATGGGTTGGTGTAGACACCCAATTTCGGGATGACATGTTTTGGATGCAGCAAAGGACTCCAATGATGAAAATGTCTTCGATGCTTAATCTTTAAAAATTCTAAGGGCTTTTAAAGGAAGAATTTAATTTTTTTAGGGACTAAATTGCAAAGTTCTTTTTAGGACCTAATTGTAAAATTTAAATTTTTTCGGGGGCCTTTTTGTAATTAAATGTTAAAAAAAGTGCGCATCAGAATTCCATAATCCTGATCGGAATTACAATAATTCTGATCGGGATTGTACAATTCTGATTGGAATTGCACAATCCCGGTCGGAATTAAACTCTTTCGTTTTCCTATTTCTAATTATTCCAATTTAGTGTTTTAGGTGGTTTAAATTTCCTAATTAATTCAATCCTAAATTGGTTTAAACTTCCTAATTAATTCAATCCTATTTAGTTCAAAATTCCTAAATACACTTTAGGAATGAGAATTACATTAGGATTAGGGTTATGATTCCTAGTTCCACTATAAAAGGGGAGCTAGGGGAGGAGAAAAGAGGAGAGAAAAAAAGGAAAAGGGGGGGGGGGGGAGGCAGAGCGTAGGAAAGAAAGAGAGGATAAGAGAGAAAATTGTGATTCTATTCTTCTTATATTTATTTTTATCAAAAAATTCTTTTGATTCATCAATTAATTCAAGACTTGTGAAGAATTTTTGAAGAAAAGATTCAAAAATTTAACAAAAATGGTGAACCACAAATATGAGGAGTACCCTAAATCATCCATAAGCATACCATATTCTTCTATTCTTCTTTTATTTATTTATTTTATTTATTATTCTTATTATTTTATCATAATTTATTCATTAATTATTATTTTATTTTATGTTTTATGGTGATTATGGAGAAAAACGCATGGTGATCATGTGAGGAAGATGAATTTCATTAGGAGTCCATAGAAGACTATGGATAAAGCCCCATAAAGACTTAGATTCTAGGGTTTTATTTTTTTATTTTTATTGTCTTTATTTTTATTTTTTTCATTAATTATTTTATGAATTAATGTAATAGCCCCAATAGTGGAAATAATAATAAAATTATGTATGTAGTTGTATATTTATTTTGATTGAATCAGTTAGTAAAATTATGTTTCAATTTGGTAATCATTTAAAATCAATGGAGAAAGTAGATTAATTTAGGTTGCATGTTAATAAAAATTAGGATTTTAGTAAGGATTAATTTAGTTATTTATTTGATCTTATTTAATTGTTTTTTATGTTTTTTATTTATTTTTGAGTTTATTTATTATTTTTGTGTGTTTTGGGACTTAAGCCCATTTTAGATTTAGATTTGTTTATTTTTAGCCTATATCATTTAATAATTAATTAGGTTTCATTAATTAAAATATATTTTTAGGTCTATAATTAATTAGATTTTAGGTTAGAAATATCTTTAGGCCCATTTAGTTAATTAGACATAGACACACTTAATTTAATTTAATTAATTTAGACTTAGCTCACTTAATTAAAGTCTTCTTTCATAATTTGTAGAATTAAGCCCACTAATTTAAATAACTTCATAACATGTAGAATTAGGCCCATTTTTAGAATTAAAATTAGTAGACTTAGGTTCATTTAATTAAAATTAGAAGGAATAAGGTCTTTTGATTCACTTATAATTTAAAACATGTAGACTTAACTCCTTTATTTAAAATCCATGTATATTAGACTAACTTAGGGGATATATGATTTATTGAATGCATTATTTACTTGTATATTTCATGACTAGTTTGCCTTGGAGTTTATTGTTTTGGGTTTATATGAAATTAAATGTAAATAGAGGTTAAGATAGTAATTCATAAAGTAATTCTAAATGAACACAAGACTGAAAGAAGTTTGTATTCCGTATCCAGAATCCTGGTTATGGTGCTGGCTTTCTTTTAGGGAATTCAGTACCACTTTTTCGATTTGTCCTAGTTATTACCCTGGGTGGTGACTCCTCATCTTCATGCCATGTCTGTATGATAATGGTTAGTGTGTTCTCTAGAGCCCTGAGCTCAAACAGTGATGTGGTTACTAAAATCTTAGACGCACACTAAACCCCGTCGTCTATAGTGGTGACTCCACTGGGGATAAGAGATATTGATTCTACTTGTGTTCTTTAGAATTATTTTATTAATTATTATTTTATTCTTGCATTCATTCTGCATGTCCCTATTAACCGATGGCGTTGGTTTATAATTACATGATTCCACTAGCTTCATGGGGTTGTAGATCGGCTAACCATCACTCTTAGCCTTAACTCGGTCCAAGAGAGATTACCGGGCTCATCTGACCAGAGCCTGTAACCCAAGTCCTTAAGGGGGGTAGTCTTCTCTCAAGTTTGCAAAGGATGTTGGGCCCCTCTGACCTTGGCTTATAATCCAAAGTCCATAATGGAGAGCATCTTGCTAAGGGAACCTTGACCTTGTTATCGGACCCTAACCATATATAATGGCTTAGTTATTTCCCCTAGGATCTACTCACATTGCTTGTGAATGTTTCCATGAGGTATTTTTATCTATAAAGGTCCAAGCCCATACTTTAGAAGCCTGTTAAGGTTAATAAAAATTGGGCTAATCTTTTACACCTAGAAATGTTGTTTCTATGCTTCTGTTTGCTTTGAGAGATTTGGCATGTGCTTCGGTCCCTGATATCCCCTGTTAATATTAAGACCAAGACCAAAAATCCTAGGAAAAGAGACTCACCATTGAATACCTGTGTTAGAGGAATAAGGTTGGAAGGATGTATGTATACCTAACTTGTTACTTGTTACTTATTACATAGCACGTGCATCATGCATAAATGCATCTCATGCATCATACTAACCATTTATCTTGTAGCCATCATAGATTTGTCTGGGTCTTCCTATGTTTAGAGTCAGAAAGGTGGCAGACTGGTGAGAACTGATTCAAGCCCCCAATCGATTACGAAAGAGATCTTTAGTAGATTGGAAAAGAGCCCTATTAATTTGCTTTATTTAGAAGCTATGCAACCTGAATGAACTGAAAAAATGGAACAATAAGAGGGAGGAAATTGGACCCTAGAAGATGTCAAAGGAGCACTAATGGATGATATGAGAGCAATGATGCAAGACGAGTTAAGACAAGCTCTAACGGGACTAATGCCACCACCTGCTGCTACTGCACCACCCGCCACGACCAACCCACCGGCCATGGGTCCACTACCTGTTAACAATTGCAATGTTGGAGAAATGAAACTTGAGGATGTTGAGAGTTACATGGTTGAAAAAGCAAAAAAGGAATCACTTGAGCAAGTTCAAAAGCTAGAATCAAGACAGATGAAGGCATTAACTCAGAAGATGTCTGAGATGGAGGAGTTGATGAGAGGACAAGGCCTAGGATACCCTTTTGACTTTGATGATATGATGCAATTTGAGGAAGACAGGCTACCTGACAAATTCAAAATGTCACAGCTGCAGAAGTTTAATGGTACTGAGGACTTGAGGATTCATCTCAGTCAATATACAACTACTATGAGTACCTCTAAGGCTCTTTTGGCCATAGTTACTAAGTTTTTTGTGTTGTCCTTGGAAGGTATGGCCATTAACTGGTATCATGGGTTAGAGAAGTCTATCCGAGCAAATTAGAGGGAGTTGTGTACTGCTTTTTTAAAGCAATATGACTATAATACTAGGCTTGAGGTGTCCATAAGAGATCTAGAACTAACCAAGCAAAAACCCAATGAATCATTCTCAGATTTTCTAACTAGGTTCATGAATAAGGCGGGAATGATGAAGAACAAACTGGCAAAGAAGGACCAGGTTAGAATGATAGTCCAAAATGTGTCACCTAACCTAGTGGAAAGGTTATAAATGATGAACCCCAAGACATTTATAGACCTTTATAATGATGGGTTACAGGCTGAAGAGATCAAAAATAAGAAAAAAAAGGCTACTGGGAACACCGAAGCAAGAAACTACCCAACTGGGGGCGTACAACAAGGAAGCACTAGCCGGGTTGTAAGAGTCCATGTTGTTCAACAACCAAGGAGGTTCTCAAATTTTAACCAACCTTTGTTAAAAGTCCTAGAGCACCTAATGGAAAAGGGCTTACTTCAACCTTTACCTACTTTAAACGCACCAAATCCAAATATCCTAGGCTATGACCCGAATAAACACTGTAAATTCCACCAAAACCTGTAAAAATGCACAGATAACTGCATCCGCCTCAAACATGAAATCCAAAACCTCATAGACTCTGGAAAAATCATAGATCCTGAAAACCCAAGCACCAGAAGCAATCTTTTCCCAAACTACTAAAACATGCTATCTCCAACAACTATGATGATCAACTCAGGAGTAAGTGAGAAAGAAGTGCTAAACTCCTTTGAGGACTTAGACCTTGAAATCAATGAGAAATCTCATAATGCCCCTAAAGATGTGGAAAGAGTTGAAGATTTGTTGGGTCAGCCCTCAAGCAAGTTCTACTATAAGGTGTTTTACACTAAACCACCTTCTTTTGACATACCCTTCGAGTTCATTGTGCCTACAAGATGGGATAATGAGTTTGATGATGAGAAACTGTAAGACAAGGAAGAAACATGCACAGTAGAGGTACATAAAGATGAAGTCATGGAGACAGTTTGTAAGAAAATGCAATAATAACTATTATGCCAGCCACCTGAAGGACAACCGCCATAAGACTTAGCATCCTTAGCATCTAGAATAGGAAATACACATTGTCTTTTTTTGAATAAAATTTTAGTTTCTGTTTTTTTAGTGATCGATGATATAAATTCTGATTATGCTTACTTATGTGATATGCATCTTGATGGTCCTATGCATTGTGATATTAATTGCATCTACATGTTTGACAATTCAATTAGATTCATTCAGTATGGGCACAAATGTAAACTTAAAGAATAGTCTTATATCACATGACATAACTTCTAAAGAGAGTAAAATTCAAGGAAAAATAAGAAGAATGATAAAAAAGAGAAGAAAATAAAGAGAGAGAAAAAGAAAAAGAACAGTAAGGTGAAAAATTAGAGTGAAAAATTCAGGATTAATTATAGGAGTTGTGTCATGTGATGTAATGAATGTTCTCATTTTTGCCCTAACGAATGAGTAAAACTGAATTAGGGACTTTTGTCAAATATCGCATATTCATCCTTATCATATGGCATAAGTATCTGAATGGAAAGACATTACATAATGAAAGCTAAAATCATAGCTATGAGATCACTATTTTAGTTATATTCCCTTTGTAATTTTCCTTATAAGCCTAAGGTCCCCTTATACCTTGAGAATTCAAATGGCTTAATAATGTGCATTGCAAGTCTTGTCCTACAACTATCATCAATCATTGCATCAATATCAAGCTTTATATTATGCTCAAGACTTCTTCAAAGTGCAAGTCCAATTGATTTCATCATTAAGAACTCACTTCGGTCAGTTTGCCCATTCCTCTATATCTCCAATGCATGAGATTGCAACTAATAAGGTTAATAAGTCAAAGGATCAACAACAACAGTGAATGAATTGGGTCTCTTGCACATAAAAATGAAAATTGGGGGCAAAATACAACTCAGGGGGCAAATGGTATCGACATTCAAAAAGCAAAGATGGATGCTGAAGTGTAAGAGCTAATACCTCAATCATTAACAGTAACAAAGGAAAAGTTCAATAGTGCATCGATCAATCACAAGCTCTATTGTAAAGCCATGGACCCTACTTGTTAACCTAGTAATTAGTCTGATGAATCGTATCGGAAGCTTCAACATCATAAGTACCAACAGCGAATCATTCAATGCTCAAACTAACAAGCTATTGATGAGTGGCTCTATTCCAAACAGGAGACCCAATAGGATCATGCACATCATATATAGCATGCATACACTTGCATACATATTTTATGAAACACTTGTTTTGTATAATAAAAGTCTTTAAGCCTAGACAAGATTGTGCAAATACTCTACTACTAATATTTAAAATTAGTGTTGGAAGAATAGGAAAGTAGTCAGAGTATTCGCATGTGAAACATCTGAAAGAATGAAAATAAGAGAAGTGACACCACTAAGAAACATTATCCTTGAAACTTCAAGAGGCTAGATAGGATGCTCAAGCTCCTTAGATTTAATATGCTAGTGATACATGCGCTTGGCCCTAAAAAAGGAAAGAATGCACTCAAAACTTGAGATGAACGCACTCTAAAAACTTCTTTAATTATGAAATAAAAACCTCTAACTCCTAAATCTTTTCTTTTTTAGGAAATGTTGGGAAGAGAAATGAAGCTCTCTACCATAACATCAATGGGATAAAGCCATAACTTCGATGGTGGAGCATCACGACCCTGTGATCGAAGACATCATCATAATAATGAAAGGGAACAATGCAAAAGAATAACATTGCATTCTGATCAATTTTTTACTAGCAAATAGACCATACTAACTTATGGTATTTTGTGCAGGGAAAATAAAATAGAATAAAAAAGGGAAAAGGAACTGATACATTAATAAGAATGGGCAAGATAGAAAATGCCAATCGCTCATCAAAACCTCACCCTGTACAACAAAACACCCTAACAAATACCAAATGGAAGTAATTCAACTCTATCTACTTTGATTCTACAATAAAATAAATCCTCAATAAGAAAATTCATAAATTGAAAGGAAATTCATCCACTTCATGAGATCATGTGTGATAATTTATCTCATGACCTTTGATTTTAATGGCTTTCTTTTATTAGTCTTGCGGAATTTAGATGTCTTATTGACAGTTCTATGCTGAGAATTTCTAAACTCTAATCAATTTAATGCTTGGTTTGCACCCAAATGAGGGGAAAAACATGCAAAGGCAAAATTTATGGACTTGTGGTATAAATTGATTAAATTTTAGGGTATCATTTCAATCTTGGGAATGATAAATGTGCATGTAATCCACTCCAATGCTCAAAAACGAGTATGAGTACAAAATCCCTTGACGGTATCAACGTTGAGTAATGCGAGAAAGGCAGGGGAATACTAAGAGGAGAATAGAAAAAAGAACAAGCATGATTTATCCAATCCTCAGAAATGAGTAAGATTATCAACATAAAACCTCTGGCGGTATCCATGATAAGTAATACAAAAAAGGCAGAGAATACTAAAAGAGGACCATGCCAAAAATCGCTCTATTTACTCCAATGCTCTACATGAGTATGAGAATCCAAAGGACCTTTCCAATAATATCCACACTGAGTAATATAAGAAAGGTGGGGAATACTCGGATAAGGAAGGAAAGCATAAAAATAATTCAAAGACTGTTTTGGTACTTAGAATCTGATCCATTTATGCTGAAATACCATAAGTTTTGTCTAATAGATTCTTCCTGAATTTAGGTGTGAAAGTAAGCTGTTCACTTAGTAAAAAATATGCTCTTAGCATAAAATGGGTAATAATGCCTCTGTCCTTTGCGAATGATAAACAAATGATAGTCATGAGGATCAAAATTAAGGAGATTGGTTAAGTACCTGTTATTCCGTGCAAAGTGATGAATTTTCTTATAAATTTTCAAAATAATAATATACTTTTGTACATTCATTTGGTTAAAACTAACTTTAGCAATTCTGTAGGAATTTGAAATCCAGAAGGGGGTATACTCAACTTGCAAAGCCAATCAATTTAGCAAAATTTAAAGTTAGTCAATAAAAGTGCTAATTAGTCAACACAAAGAATTTAAAGCACTCGACTCAAACAACTAAAGATAAAAATCAGCGAACAATTATGGGCTGTAGCATCATCAAAGGCGAGCAATGAAAGGATTGCTGTCAATTTGCAAGTAGTTTTAGATTGCAGTATCATCAAAGAATTATCAGTGAGCAATGAAAGGGTTACAACTAATTGTGAGCAATTTTGGATTGCAGCATCATCAATGAGCAATGAAAGGGTTGCACCTAATCGCGAGCAATTATGGATTGCAACATCGTCAGTGAGCAATGAAAGGGTTGCAGCTAATCATGAGCAATTTTGGATTGCAACATCATCAATGAGCAATGAAAGGTTGCAGCTAATCTCGAGCAATTATGGATTGCAGCATCATCAGTGAGCAATGAAAGGGTTGCAGCTAATCGCAAGCAGTTTTGGACTGCAGCATCATTAGTGAGCAATAAAAGGGTTGCAGGTAATCGCAAGCAGTTATGGACTATAACATCAAAAATGAGCAAGGGAAGGGTTGCAGCTAATAGTGAGCAATTATGGATTGCAGCATAATCATATAATCAATTAGCATCATACGACCGAGTATGATGTTTCTTCTCAAAACAGACTATACGACCGAGTGTAGTCAACATTGTACAATCAAGTGTAATGTATCCTCAATCGACTATACGACTAAGTATAATTAGCATCATACAACCGAGTATGATGTTTCTCATTAAAACAAACTATACAACTGAGTGTAGTCAGCATTGTATAACCGAGTGTGATGTATCTTCAGTCGATTATACGATCGAGTATAATCAATATCATACGACCGAGTATGATATGTCATTTAAAATGTTGTACATCCGAGTATAGCAAATTCACCAGCAGAAGCCTCATGGAGTACAGGTAAGTATCCTAACTATCAATTTAGAAATTGGGTGTTATTTTACTTTATAGTAAATTTTCAAGCAAACAGCAACAAAGGGGGGCAACTATAAACACCCAATTTCGGGATGACATGTTATGGATACAACAAAGGACTCCAATGATGAAAATGTGTTTGATGCTTAATCTTTAAACATTTTAAGGGCTTTTAAAGGAAGAATTTAATGTTTTCAGGGACTAAATTGCAAAGTTCTTTTTAGGACCTAATTGCAAAATTTAAATTTTTTCAGGGGCCTTTTTGTAATTAAATGTTAAAAAAAGTGCACATCGAAATTCCATAATTCCGACCAAAATTATGTAATTCTAATCGGAATTACAATAATTTTGATTGGGATTGTACAATTTCGATCGGAATTGCATAATCCTGGTTGGAATTGAACTCTTCCGTTTTCTTATTTCTAATTATTCCAATTTTTAGTGTTTTAGGTGGTTTAAGTTTCCTAATTAATTCAATCCTATATTGGTTTAAACTTCCTAATTAATTCAATCCTATTTGGCTCAAAATTCCTAAATACACTTTAGGAATGAGAATCACATTAGGATTAGGGTTATGCTTCCTAATTCCACTATAAAAGGGGAGCTAGGGGAGGAGAAAAGAGGGGAGAAAAAAAGGAAAAAGGGGGAGGAAGAGCGTAGGAAAGAAAGAGAGGAGAAGAGAGAAAATTATGATTCTATTCTTCTTATATTTATTTTTATTAAGAAATTCTTTTGATTCATCAATTAATTCAAGACTTGTGAAGAATTTTTTAAGAAAAGATTCGAAGATTTAATAAGAATGATGACCCACAAATATGAGGAGCACCCTATATCATCCATAAGCATATCATATTCTTCTATTCTTCTTTTATTTATTTATTGATTTTATTTTATTTATTATTCTTATTATTTTATCATAATTTATTCATTAATTATTATTTTATTTTATGTTTTATGGCGATTATGGAGAAAAATGCATGGTGATCATATGAGGAAGATGAATTTCATTAGGAGTCCACGGAAGACTATGGATAAAGCTCCGTAGAGACTTAGTTTTTAGGATTTTATTTTTTTATTTTTATTGTCTTTATTTTTATTTGTTTATTAATTATTTTATGAATTACTGTAATAACTCCAATAGTGCGAATAGTAATAAAATTATGTGTGGGGTTGTATGTTTATTTTGATTGAATTGGTTAGTTAAATTAGGTTTCAATTTCGTAATCATTTAAAATCAATGGAGGAAGTAAATTAATTTATGTTGCATGTTAATAAAAATTAGGATTTTAGTAAGGATTAATTTAGTTATTTATTTGATCTTATTTAATTATTTTTTATGTTTTTTATTTATTTTTGAGTTTATTTATTATTTCTGTGTGTTTTGGGACTTAAGCCCATTTTAGATTTTGATTTGTTTATTTTTAGCCCATATCATTTAATAATTAATTAGGTTTAATTAATTAAAATATATTTTAGGTCCATAATTAATTAGATTTTAGGTTAGAAATACCTTTAGGCCTATTTAGTTAATTAGATATAGGCCCATTTAATTTAATTTAAATAATTTAAACTTAGCTCACTTAATTAAAGCCTTCTTTCATAATTTGTAGAATTAAGCCCACTAATTTAAATACCTTCATAAAATGTAGAATTAGGCCCATTTTTAGAATTAAAATTAGTAGACTTAGGTTCATTTTATTAAAATTAAAAGGAATTAGGTCTTTTGGTTTACTTATAATTTAAAACATGTAGACTTAACTCCTTTATTTAAAATCCATGTATATTAGACTAACTTAGGGAATATGTGATTTATTGAATGATTTATTTACTTGTATATTTCATGACTAGTTTGCCTTGGAGTTTATTGTTTTGGGTTTATATGAAATTGCATGTAAATAGAGGATAAGATAGTAATTCATAAAGTAATTCTAAATGAACACAAGACTGAAAGAAGTTGGTATTCCGTATCCAGAATCTCCTGGTTGTGGTGCTGGCTTTCTTTTAGGGAATCGAGTACCACTTTTCGATTTGTCCCAGTTATTACCTTGGGTGGCGACTCCTAATCTCCATGCCATGTCTTTATGACAATGGTTAGTGTGTTTTCTAAAGCCCTAAGCTCAAAAGGTGACGCAGTTGCTAAAATCTTGAACGTGCACTAAACCCCACCGTCTACAGTTGGTTTGCAAATCAACTCACTGGGACACTCCTAATCCACAGGAAGATCGGGATTACTTTGATACTAAGTTAACTTGGATGATCTTCAATAGGCAACTTTAGCCAATCCACCATTTTTCTTGACACCACATTTTCATAGCTACCACTATCAATGATGACATCATAAACCTTACCATAGGAAGTACATCGTGTGTGAAAAATGTTATGGCATAGCCATTCTTCTTATCTGGCAATAGTAGTGTTTAACACACGACGTAAAACTAGCATGTCACCTTCATTTGCATGGATGATCATATTTTCTTCAACTTCTTGTAATGTTTCATGCTCGTCTTCTTCCTCATATGATGCTTCCTCCACAAATGATACTACCCTTTGATTTGGACAGTTATATGCAATATGGCCAATCCATGACACTTAAAGCATTTTTTAGAATTATTGCTAGAAGTTGTGCCACGTACTTTACTGATTGCTTCAGTATCCTTCTTGGTGGTGGTTATGGATAATGATAGCTTTATTGAAGTACTCTCTTGGCTGGAAGTATTGGTCTTGGCTACACTCCTTGTTCCACTCCATTTGAAAGTCTTCTACTGGCGTTCTACCTTTAATGCTAGCTTGATCACACCATTAAGTGTCCAATAAGGTTGAATTTGAACAACATTGGAAATTTTAATCTTCAATCCTTTGAGGAATTTAGCAATAGTGTGTTCTTCTAGTTCATTGGGGTCACACTTCATCATTAGTTGCTCAAATTATTCGGTATATTTCTCAACTAACAGATCATGTTGTTGAAGGTTGTGAGGATTGATGAAGATATCTTGCCAATAGTAATTAGGCAGATACTTGCGTCGAAGTTCTCTTTTCATCTTCTCCCAGGTTGTGATCTTACTTTTTCCTTCAGGTTCTCGCTTGTGCTTAAGATTCTCACATTATATTTGTAATATCCCGAGTTTTTAAATATTTTAAATACTGCATCGGGATATGCATTGTTAATAATTTTATATATAATTATGATATTTTTACGAGTTGATATGTATTTAAAAGTTATTTTAATTATTGTATATTATTTTAAGTGCTTTACGTAAAATTTTCCCGAGAATTCTATTTTCGGGAAAATTTTCACGTAAATAATTTACTATTAATTATATTAAATAGGTTTCCGGACTTGCATGAACTCATATATATTTTTGAAGTACTAAATAATATATATATGTGTACTTATTTATTTAATTAGGGTTTAATTAATTACCCTAATATTTTATTATTTATTAATTAGTTTTAATATTATTTAATTATTTTTATGTGTATTAAATTTTAAAATATTAAATTATATGCGTGTGGTATATATTTAATGTGTGTGATTTTATATTATTTTAATAAATAGTGTAAAGTATATATATATACATATTATAGTGTTAAAAATCAAAATTTTTGGCAAATTACCATTTCGCCCCCGACTCCTCCTCCTTCTTCCTCGATCACCTCTCATCGCCAACCACCGTCTGTCATGCTGTTCTCTTACCGTTGATGTGCCTCCCGGCTGCCACCTCCTTCCCCAGCCTTCCCCGCCACTTGCTGCAACTGTTTTCGGCGTCGGGAAGCCCGTTTTTGGCCGGAAAGCCAAAAGTGGAAGCTAACGTCGATCGACATGATTCCGGCCACCGTTTTCGACACCACCGGTCTCTTTCTTCTACTTGAGCTCCGGTGAGTGTGATTCCAAGTTTTGTTTCACTTAAAATGGTCTAGATTTGCTTAGGTTTCGATTTTGGTAATTCGGCCATTTTAGGGTTCTTGATTTTTTTAAAATTTTAATTGATCGATTCATGAAAAATTCCTTCACAAATATTGTTCCCCTTAGCGTAGTCTACATTTTTGAATTTTTTTAGAATTTTTGGGAATTATTTTGATTTTTGGGTATTTTTGAATATTTTAATATTATTTTATAATTTTTGAAAATTAATTAATTAAATTATGAAATTGTGTTTTATGATAAATATAGGTGTTAAAATGAATTATAGGAATTTATTTGGAATTTTTATGAATTTCTATGTATTTATTTTGAATTTAATTAGTTTATGTAATTTTGGAAAATTAGGTTAATTGTGTTTTTAATTGAAATTAATTAGTTAATTGAGTTTAATTATTGATATTATTGATAAATATATTTATAAAATTAATTTTGTGCAATTATATTATTTTTAGTGAATTTTTGGAGTAATTTTGGTATATTTATATATGTAGGGGTATTTTGGTAATTTTACCCTAAATTGACTAAAAATGTAATTAAATTGGTTTTAATAGTTATTTAAGGTATAAAAATGATTTCTACAAATTATTTAGTATTTTTAACTAATTAAAACTATTTTTCGTGAATTATTTTCAAATTATATATATAATAAATGATTTTTCTAAATAAATGAGTTTTTATTGGTTTTTAATGTGTTTTAGGGTTAATTATGTAATTTATACTTATAAAATGTATTTCTATGATATAAGGGTATTTTTGGTATTTCTATATTATTTTGTGAATTGTGGACCCCGGTCGGTAGACTGTAGTTTGGAGTCCGACCGAGGGGTTGTGGATGTGTTTATGTGTCTGTTTTTTGAAGTGTGTTTCTTTGCAGGGCCAGCTCTACTCTTTGAGTAGAGAGATGTCCATTTTACAGGGGAGGTTCTGCCGGATTTTTGGTAGAATTCTCGTAAAACGTGATGTCTGGTCGAACCCTAATTCTGATTCTGTATCTAAAATTCTAGATCAAGTTTCTAGGATTTTCTCTTAGGTTTATTCTGATGTATGTTATTTATTGTTTGTTTAGTTGCGCCGAGACCGAGGCCTAGTGGACCAGGCCCGTCGGACCTATCTCGAGGAGCGCACTAAGTGTGAGTTACTATTCTATATATATATGCTTAAGGTGCATGATTTAGAAATGTATATTTTATTTGATTAAATATGCATAATGATTTAATTAATACTTAAGTTGATTTTTAGTTTAATTTTGGTATATTTTAAATTATATGCATGTTTTATTAATGAATAATGTTCAAAATGTTTTTGAATATATTTCTAGCTTATTTTGTAATTATATTGGATTTATTTGACGTATATATACTCGAAATATACCTGGTTTATTTTTGGATATTTCTAGTATATATATGGTTTATGTTGCTACTTATTTCAAATTCATGCATCATTTATTTTTTTATAAATGTATGTTTTATATTTAAAATGAAGGATATCAATAGAACGTGCTACCTAGGGGGCAGCACTAGGACCGAGTACGTACCGGTACGCTTATAGCATTTAGGCTATATTACTAACCTGCTTGAGGATATTGATTGGATCTGATTATTTGATATATGAGAAATGATTTGGGAGTGTGATTGCTGGAGCTCGGTTGACCAAGTGTCTCGGGGCCAATCACACTGATAGTCAGACTGTTGGAGCTCGATTGACTTAGTGTCTCGGGGCCATTCTACTATCCAAATGGATCAAGTGATTATATTGGAATAAGTGAGCTTGTATGGCTAGAGTGTTGTCTAACACTATTTTCGAGGTTACAATATTCTAGGGTTCTATTTGATCCTTCATAACCAGTGGTTTTCAAATAAAATATATAAAAATGATTTTTATTGCATCTGTGTGTATTTGCCTGTATATATATTTATATATATACTATTGACTGTATGCATTGTCATTTAGTATGCATGTATATATATTATAGTAATTCACTCAGTGAGGTCTGACTCCTCTCTGTTGACCATTTTTCAGGAGAGTCTTCTTCCTCAGACCTCAGTAGCAGGCCTGTACGTCGAATTTTTTTCGCCCCAGCTTGTTTATGTAAACTGCTTATCTGAGTCTTGAGTTTTATTTTTATAATCTAGACACTGCAGTAGTTGTAAATAAATTGAGGGTTTTATGTATTATATTTGTGTGAGTTATGTATTTTAAGAATTTGAACTAAAACTTGTACCAAAGGATTTATATATATGAGATGAGGATTTGATATAAATTCATTTGGTGTAAATGTTATTTTTGATATTTATGATCTTATTTCCGCTACATTAAATACTGTTATTATTACTATTGTATGTTTTATTTTTTTTTTAGGCTTGCTATGGGTTTCGGATTCGAAAGAATTCCCATTCCCTAGCGCCAGTCATGGCCCCTGTTTTGGGTCGTGACAATATTGAAGCATTTTTCTTAAGCTTCATGGTGACAATCTTAACTTTATGGTGGTTTGAAATGTCTTTATAGTCAAATACTCGTTCAACAGTATGCATCCATTCGATAAAATCGTCTGGATTTACAAAATCCTCCAACTATGCCAATCAACCAGCATTTACACTTCAAAAAAAACTTCCATTCCCTAGTTATCAAACTAAACTTCACCCATTCGAAAGCCTTTTCAATTTATAAAAAAAAATCAGCAAACTCAAACCGTACAAAACCACTCTCATTGAACTTTTCCTTATTCATTCATCCATGTTTCTTTAAGAATTGATAAAAAAAATTTCAGTAAGCAAAAAAAAGGAGTTATAGTAAGAAGAAAAGAAGTGAACGTTTATAAAAAGGAAGATAAGACAGTTATAAAGGAGCAAGAGATAAGGGGGGCACGTGAAAAACCCAATAAGCTAAAGTGATGGGTTAAAGATATATATATATATATATATATATATATATATATATATATATATATATATATATAAACCTAAGAAAGTGGTCCTGCAAGCACTTATATTCATGTGAATCATATTGCAAAAGAGGACAAATTCACGCAAAAGTATCTTCTAACTTCTATTAAAAAAAAAGTCTGCTCTTATAGAAAAAAAGGTGCTAAAATAAAATAAGTGGGATCTTTAGTTCTAAAAGAAGAATTGAAGTGTAAATGCTGTAAATGATGGTTAATTGGCATAATTAGAGGATTTTTGTTCGATTAATTCAAGTTTACAAATTTAGGGATGAATATTTTTTAAATAGGTAATGTAGTAAATATATTTTTTTAAATAATCCAAATGATAGATAATGGATAGATTGATACCTTGCAACTCTAATCCATAGGAAGATAAGATAGTTATAGAGGAATAAGAGATAAAGGGGGCACGTGAAGTAGTAAATTCAAGAAGTGAGAAACCCAATATGCTAAAGTGATGGGTTAAATATATATATATATATATATATATATATATATTGAAGCCAGACGATAGGTCAAAGCCCATTTGAAGTAGTGTATGGGAAAAATCCTATCACTCCCATTGAACTCACTCCTAAAGTAACTCAACAACAATTCAGTGCAGATGCAGATGAAAGAGCTAAGAAAATAAAGAATTTGCAATCCATGCTAACATCCTCCCAAGGAGCTTCTGGGATAGGTAGAGGTGTGTAAAGCCCTATATTCTAACCTTGAGTTTTGGCAATATGATAGACCCTACACCTTTTAATGTGTCGCTATATGTCTCCGGCCAAGCATGGCCAGTAAAACCTTCCTTGTACAAATGCTAATGTCTTGTCATGACCAAAATGACCAGTAAGATTCTCAGTATTGCATTCGATCAGTATGGCTTCACGTAACAAACATTAAGGAATGCATAATTGATTACTTAAAAATAAGTAACCATCTTGCAAATGAAATTGGCGATAGGGACTTTCACAACATTGCTTCCAAATATCTTTAAAATATGGATAATCTTTATACAAGTCTTTTATAACTTCAAACCTAATTACTTGAACTTGAAGTGTTGAAAGCAATATGTAACAACTACATAAAGCATCAACAACTTTATTTTATGTACCTTACTTATACTTTAAGACATATTTATATGCAGAGAGGAATTCACTTCATGTGGCATGGCATCCTTTAAGTTTATTTTGATTGTTAAGCTATTTAAGTGCTTTATGATTATAATAAAGCACAAATTCCTTTGTTAATAAATAGTGTCTCCAATGATCTAGAGCTCAAATAATGGCATAGAACTCTTTGTCATATGTTGAATATTTCCTTCGAGTCTTATTGAGCTTCTAACTGAAAAAAGCAATTGGACGATTCTCTTGGCTAAGAACAGCACCAATGCCTATATTAGGGGCATCACAATCGACTTAGAAGACTTTATTGAAGTTTAGAAGTGCTAAAACTGGCTCTATAACCTTCTGCATCAATGTCTCAAAACTTTTTTGAGTGGTTGGTGTCCACTAATTGTTGAAAGATGCCATCGAGATGAAATCACCAAAGACCTATTCAAGATGTCACTATAGAAGAATTACAATGATAGATCCAACAACTCTAACAATGACTTGAACAGCACGAGTAAAGAGAAGAACAAGTTCGTGAATCAAATAATGATCAAGAAGCTAGGATTAATCCTTTCCATAACCTAGTAAGTGAATCATCTAGAGAAGAAGAAGAGCCATAATTGCGAGTACATTAAAGGAGAAACCAAGACCTAGATCATAGAGTGAAGGTGGACATACCAAATTTTGAAGGACAGTTAAATCTAGACAATTTTATTGAATGGATGCATACTATTGAAGGAGTCTTTGACTATAAAGACATTTTAGACCACCGTAAAGTCAAGATTATTGCCATCAAGCTTAAGAAAAATGCTTTAATATAGTGGGAGAATCTTAATCACAAGTGAGAACGTGAAGGGAAAAGTAAGATCACAACCTGGAAGAAGATGAAAATAGAACTTCGGCGCAAGTATCTGCCTTATTACTATTGGCAAGATATCTTCATCAAGCTTCACAACCTTCAACAACATGATCTGTCAATTGAGAAATATATTAGAGAATTTGACCAACTCATAATGAAGTGTGACCTCAATGAACTAGAAGAATACACTATTGCTAGATTCCTTAAAGGATGAAAGATTGAAATTTCCAATGTTGTTCAACTTCAACCTTATTAAACACTCAAAGATGTGGTCAAGCTAGCATTAAAGGTAGAATAGAAGACTTTCAATTGGAGTGGAACAAGGAGTGTAGCCAAGACCAATACTTCTAGCTATGAGAGTACTTCAATAAAGCCATCATCATCCACAACCACCACCAAGAAGGATACTAAAGCAATCAGTAAAGCACGTGGCACAAATTCTTGCAATAATTATAGAAAATGCTTTAAGTGTCATTGATTTGAACATATTACATTTGATTTTCCAAATTGAAGGGTAGTATCATTTGTGGAGGAAGCATCATATGAGGAAGAAGACGAGAATGAAACACTATAAGAAGATGAAGAAAATGAGATCATCCATGTAGACGAAGGTGAGATGTTGGTCTTACATCATGCCTTAAACACTACTATTGCCAGAGAAGAAGAATGGCTATGCTACAACATTTTTCACACCCGATGTACTTCCCATGGCAAGGTTTGTGACGTCATCATCGACAGTGGTAGCTGTGAAAATGTGGTGTTAATATTTATGGTGGACAAGCTAAAGTTGGCTACTAAAAATCATCTAAGTCTATACAAATTAACTTGTTTAAGGAAGGGTAACGAGATCAAAGTCACAAAGAGATGTTTGATTGAGTTCTCCATTAGCAAGAAGTACTAAGACAAGGTATGGTGTGATTTTATTCCTATGGATACTTGTCACATGTTGTTAGATTGACCTTGGCAATATGATTGTCATGCTATACATGATGGTTATAAGAATACTTATTCTTTTACCAAGGATGACCAAAAGATCATATTAGCACCACTAAAGAAAGAATGTGCTAGTGATTTAAAGGAAGAGAGCTGTAGTCTAATTTCTAAAACAATGATTGCAAAAGTTATAAAGGAAACTAAAGTTGCTTGCACCCTCATCATCTTAGAAGAGAATGAAGAAAGAAGCATCATATTAAAAACCATCTAGCTACTTATTCAAGAATTTGCAAATTTAGTTCCAAAAGAAATTCCATCAGGATTGCCACCTATATGAGATATTCAACATTGCATTGATTTCATTCCAAGAGCTATAATTCCAAATAAAGCATCTTATCAAATGAGTCCGAAGGAATATGAAGAGTTACAATGTCAAGTGATGAAACTCATGGCTAAAGGATTGATAAAAGAGAGTGCAAGTCCTTATGTTGTTCCAGCCTTAATTATTCCAAAGAAAGATGGATCATAGTGTATTTGTATTAATAGCCGAGCT
Source organism: Mallotus nudiflorus (assembly GCA_947683625.1). Lineage (NCBI taxonomy): Eukaryota > Viridiplantae > Streptophyta > Magnoliopsida > Malpighiales > Euphorbiaceae > Mallotus > Mallotus nudiflorus. The sequence goes on along the minus strand of CANTUR010000286.1, from coordinate 1,507,212 downwards.
ATGAATAAGATTACCATCAAGTATAATTTTCCTATTCGATAACTTGATGATTTGCTCAATCAACTACATTGTTTGATGGTCTTTTCAAAGATTGATTTGAGAAGTGGATACCATCAAATTCATATAAGACCTGGTGATGACTAGAAAACTGCCTTTAAAACAAGAGATGGTTTATACGAGTGGATGATTATGCCATTTGGACTTTCCAATGCACCAAGCACTTTTATGATGCTTGTGAATCAGGTATTTTGACCATTTATTAGAAAGTTTGTAGTGGTTTATTTTGATGACATCTTAGTGTGTAGTTAAGATAAGAAGGAGCATTTGGTACATCTTAGGCAGATCTTTAGGGCATTGAGGGAGAAAAAATTGTATTCCAATCTTAAGAAATGTCACTTTTTAATTGATAAAGGGATCTTTCTTGGCTATGTTGTCTCAAGTAAAGGCATTAAGATGGATGAAAGCAAGATAAAAGTCATTGTCAATTGGCCAACACCACAATGTCTTTATGATGTTCAAAGTTTTCATGGCCTAACATATTTTTACCGATGATTCACTAAGAATTTTAGTACTATAACTGCCCCAATCACATAATTATTGAAGAAAGATAAATTTGAGTGGACACCAATTGCTAAAAAAAATTTTAAGACATTGAAGTATAAGGTTATAGAAGACCCAATTTTAGCACTTCCAAACTTCAATAAAGTCTTTAAAGTCAACTGTGATGCCTCTAATATAGGCATTGGTGCTATTATTAGCTAAGAGAATTGTCCAATTGCCTTTTTTAGTGAGAAGCTCAACGAGACTCGAAGGAAATATTCAGCATATGATAAAGAGTTCTATGCCAATGCTCGAGCTCTAGATCATTGGAGACACTATTTGTTGACAAAGGAATTTGTGCTTTATTCTGATCATGAAGCACTCAAATACCTCAATAGTCAAAACAAAATTAAAGGACGCCATGCCACATGGAGTGAATTCCTCTCTACATATGAATATGTCTTAAAGCCTAAGCCAAGTACACAAAATAAAGTTGTTGATGCTTTAATTCGTTATTACATATTGCTTTTAACACTTTAAGTTTAAGTAAATGGGTTTGAAGTTATAAAAGACTTGTATGAAGATGATCCATATTTTAAAGATATCTAAAAGAAGTGTTATGAAAGTCCCTATGGCCAAATTCATTTGCAAAATGGTTACTTATTTTTAAGTAATCAATTATGCATTCCTTAATGTTCGTTATATAAAGCCATACTGATTGAATGCCATAATAGGAATCTTGCTGGTCATTTTGGTCATGACAAGACATTAGCACTTGTACAAGGAAGCTTTTATTGCCCACGCTTGGTCCAAGACATAGAGCAACACATCAAAAGGTGTACGGTCTATCATATTACCAAAACTCAAGGTCATAAAACAAGGCTTTACACAACTCTACCTATCATAGAAGCTCCTTGGGAGGATGTTAGCATGATTTTGTTGTTGGTCTACCCTGTATATAAGAGGTAAAGATTTAGTTATGGTTGTTGTGGATAGATTTTCTAAAATGGCTCACTTTGTACCATGTAGCAAGACCTATGATGCTACACATATTGCTAATCTCTATCTTTAAGAGATTGTGCGACTTTATGGGATTCCACGTTGAACTCACTCCTAAAGTAACTCAATAACAATTTAGTGCAGATGTGGATGAAAGAGCTAGGCAAATAAAGAATTTGCATGAAAAGTGAAGAACCGCATCTTAAAGCAAAATGAGCAATACCAAAAACAAGCAAACAAGTTTCATAAACCTGTTGTATTCAAAGAAGGTGATTTAGGTGAATTTACTTGAGAAAGGAAAGGTTTCCACTAAGACCGTATGTAAAGTTAAAACCTATAGTGGATGGACCTTTTAAAATAATTAAGAGAATTGATGAAAATGCATACAAAGTTGAACTTCCTAGAAATTACAATGTGTCTGCTACATTCAATGTTGCTAATTTATCACCATATTTTATGGATAAGAAAAAAGTCAAACTCAAAGGTGAGTCTTTTCAACTGGGGGAGCATGACACAAAAGTGTCCTAGTGAGTTGATTTACAAACCAACCCACCTTTCAACTAGCCTATCTCCATCAACATTTGTTTGCAATAATTCATTTTTCCAGCTATGTACAAATAATTCATTTCTTTCTAGTTGTGTGCCAGCCTAGTTTTAATATTCCAGATCAAAATTGTATTATTTAATTAGTGCTAATGTTGTGTTAATGCCTATAAAAAGGCTTGTAACTATTTCAATTTTCATTCAAAATTCAATTTGAGAAATAAACACTTTAATTCTTTTTTTAGAAGATTATTTCTACTCTTAAATTTATTTTTTAAATTCTAAGAGTACTTATATCCTTGGATTGGCTTCTCCAAGGTAGTAATTTAACCAAATATTTGCCGTAACAGAGTTTTTAAATCAACTCACTAGGACACTCCTATGTTATCTACTTTTTCTATTAATTAAATAAATATATATGATGAATGTGAAGAACTGTCTACTGTCACGAGTACATTAATATTTATAAGTGATGTGCAATTCCTAATATGTGTGTGTGTAATGGCAATGTATCAGACATTATGCTGAACTTAGAGACCCATTTATCCTCCTTTAGTTCAGTTGGACTTGTAGCTTCAGGGGTTATTTATGAAATTATGGTAAAAAAACTAAACAAATGCCCTTTTATGGCACTATCTAAACTATTTTTTTTTGGGTATATTATGAAACAATTTTTCATTTTATAGTATTTTTGGGTGAAGTGTAGAGAAGGAAAATTTTTTTCACTCAAACCGCCATTGCTAGTGACTTTATCATCATACCGCCACCAATAGTAGCAGTATGAATGTGATTAATTTTTTTTCTTATCCATCCCATTGAATGGAAGAAATTGTTTCCTCCCTAGTTGCGGTATGAATGTGATTTTTTTTTTCTTATCTATCCCATTGAATGGAAGAAATTGTTTCCTCCTTGGTTGCGGTATGAATGTTATTAATTTTTTTTTTATCCATCCCACTGAATGGAAGAAAATGTTCCCCCATCCCCCCAATTTGACACTTTTGTCATGGTGTCCTAATAATTGTTAAATGATTATTCATACTTTTCTAAAATTATAATTATATAAGTAATTATTTGGTTATGATTATATTATTTTTTAATAGTTAATTAGTAACTATAATAATAATAATAATAATAATAATAATAATAATAATAATTTCAATGTTTAATATAAAATAGGTAATTTTAAAAATAAAATTTGCATTAATTTTTAATCTACAAAATGTCTTATTGGTCAGTCAACACGCAAGGCTTCTTTCATCATGTATATATATTTATGGGTACGGATATTTATACATTGAAAAATCATTATTTATCGATTAATGTTATATACATAACATGTCTTAATCTTGGATTTTTTTTTTTCCGAATTTATATATTTTCACATGTCTTATTTAAGAATTGAAAATGAAATTAATTTGTTTTATAGGGACATTCAATTGCACTTGCACCCCATAATGGTTTAACTCAATTATCTTTCTTTATATTTATTTTTATGTGATATTGAAAATTTTCTTATCTATTAATATTGTTATAAATTATCACTTGTTTTTATAGGTAGTAACTTAGTAGTATTTATTTTAATAATTTTAACAAAAACTATTTAAAATTTAAACAATTTTTTAAAAAATTAAATAAACATGAGCAATATTTATCATTGGCCCTTATGCAAGGCAATATTTCATGGTTGATCACCCTCTTGACCCAAAAAAGAAAAGCAAAATAATATTGTACTAATATTAATAATAAAATTAATAGCAAGTAGCAACCATCACTAGTATAAATTTTTATATAAATTACGAAAATTTATAATTAAAATATAGTATTTTATATGTGTCCCAATTTGTTAATAATAAACTACTCATTTTACTATTTAAAGTTTACTTCATTATGATAAGAATACATATTAATTAAAAGTTTGTTCATAAATTAATGAATTAATTATCTTTTTTTAAAAAAAATAAATTGGATTGACTAAAAAAATAATGAACCTATTTTCAATTTTATAATCTCTTATTAATTATAAACTTAATTTTTCAGTCATAGATTATAAAATACTGAAAACATATGTAACCTTTTATTAATTTGATTAAAAAAATTAATAATAACTAAACCTTGTAATGCAATTAAACATTATTAATACTATTTTTTTTAGACTTTGAAAACAATATTATTCTAAAGCCTAATAGACACACATTTGCAAAGTGAGAAATTCCTTACCATGCATTAATGTGGTCCTAAGGATTTGACTACACATTTGCCTTGTTTTTTATCCAAATTATTGCATTAGTGTCAAACGATTTTTATCGTTTTCTAGTATGAAATAAAAATTCATCATCAAAATTTAAATCTTTTTTTTTCGAACAAAAAGGTTTTTTGTTCACATGCACTTAAACAATTGTTGACTGAGTGAGACACGTGAACCCTTAACCACAACTAATCGATGTAGGATCCCAAAGGTTCTAGCCTGTTTCGAGGCACCTACGCCTTCATAATAAAAATTTAAATCTGAGGATTATATATATATGGAGTGGTCCAATGAAAAAATGCATGCCTTCATAATAAGAAAGATGTTGAAAGTATGGTATGTTCAATATGTTTCAAAATAATATTTCAAAAAAAAAATGTTCAAAACAAGAGCTTCCAAAAGTATGCATAGAACACTTCCATACCGCCACTATCACAGGCAATATGAGAACATAATATTACACAGTAGCATACCACCACTATCACAAGTAGTATACAATAAAGCTGTTGGTCTTGCTCATCTTATTTCTTGCCTATTATAGGTTAACTATATAGCCTCTAGTAGTGGCGATAGGATGTCTTTCTATAGAGCACCACCATATTCACTAGCGGTTTGATTGTAGCCAAACATGTCCTCTGGTGATATCATTATTAACAATGGCATTTTTGCTTTTTAAATCAAACTTTTTTTAAAAAAAGTACCCTAAAATGGCCACTAGTTTAGATAGTACCATAAAATGGAAATTTATTTAGTTTTTTACCATAATTTGGTAAATAACCCTAGCTTCAGACCATGTAGCCATAATACTTACTCTTGGAGCCATAATATTCGACTTTAAGATTTGTGGAGTCACGGGATTTAGTCCTCTTGAATTTAAACTCGCCACCATTGGCAACGGCCGGTAACCCATCACAGACCCACCAAACTAAATAGTATTGTATGATTGGGGTCAATTTTAACATACTTTTTAATAGATGCTCCATTTATCTTCCCTACTACCATAATAAGAATCAAGTGGCTATAATCCACCAACTCCTTCACAACTCTATTGTCCACTAGTATCATCTCAAAACCTCCTACCTTATGCATAACTATACCTTTCTCTACACGACCAATTGTCCCTTTATCGCAGACCACCACTTTACGTACCATTATCAGATCAAGTGTTCCATGTAGACATAAATTGTTTGAACTATTGGTTCCTTTATGATACACTTATCAATGAATTAAGAAGAGAAGAGTTTTTTTATATATATTGTGTTTCATTGAATGAGAGATACAAAAATATATATTGTTGGTTTGTTACAAGTAGTTACAAGATGATAAATATAAATAAATGAATTTACAAAAGAGAGTTTATCTCTTAACACCCCCCCCCCCTCAAACTAAAGGTACATGTTCAAGAAGCTGAAGTTTGCTACAATGATGTTCAAAGGAAGCTTAACCAAAAGGTTTTATAAGGATGTCAGCAATCTAATCCTCACTTGAAATGAACCAAAAAATGATTTTACCTTGCTAAATTTTCTCTTTAACAAAGTGGTAATCCAGTTCAATGTGCTTGGCATGAGCATGAAAGACTGGATTAGCACTAAGGTATATTGTTCATACATTATCACACCAAAGACTAGCCGAAGAAGATGTTTGATTACTAAGCTCTCTCAATAAAGATTGCATCCATATAATTTCAGTAGTTGCATTAGCCATGGATTTTTACTCACTTTTAGTAGAGGATTAAGCAATGGTAAGTTACTTCTTGGCAATCTAAGAGACAAGGTTGGTTCCTAAATAGATCACATAACCATTAGTGGATTGCCCATCATCAGGACAACCACCCCAATGACTGTCCGAGAAGCATTGAATGTCAAATGAAGATGTTTTAGATAAGAAGAGTCCATAATGCTTCGAATGCTAAAGGTAGTGCAAAATGCATTTTAAGACTTGCCAATGTGATGTGGTTAGAGAATGCATATATTAACATAGTTTATTAACATTATAAGCAATGTCAGGCCTTGTGATTATAACATATTGCAATCCACCAATTAATTGCCAATAAGTTTCTCCTTCCATGAAAGGTTAACCATAGTGTTTATTGATAGTAGGAGAAGTGGCCATGGGAGTGAGGCTTACAATCAGCCATCTAAAACTTATTGAGAATATCATTAATGTATTTAGATTAGGAGAGCAACATGCCATTCGGTAAATGTAAGACTTCCGTGCCAAGAAAATAACTTAATTTTTACAAGTCATAAATGGGAAAGGTGGATCAAATTTAAAGCATAAACTAATCAACAAGTTTAGAGGAAGTACCAGTTACCAATATGTCATCAACATAGATAAGAACAAATATTTTAGAAGAGCCATTATGCCGAATGAAAAGGGAGGTATCAGCCTTTGAGTAATGAAAGCCCAATTGAAGTAAAAATTCAGATAAACAATGAAACTAGGCACATGGTGCTTGCTTCAACATGTACAATGACATGTGTAATCAATAAACATAATCAGGAAAATTAGAATTAAGAAAACCTAAAGGTTGTTCCATGTATATTTCATCCTATAATGTGCCATGAAGAAAGGTATTAGATATGTCTAGTTACCAAATACACCATCTAAATGTGACTGCCAAAGAGAAGAGAGTCTAAATGGTTGTGTATCTGATAATCGGACTAAAGGTTTCTAAGTAATCAACACTGAGTTCCTGAGTGTATCCTTTGGCTACAAGGTGAGCCTTATAGCATTCCACACTACCATCGGCTTTGCATTTGATGTGAAAGACCCAGTTATTGCCAATTATATTTTTTATGAAGAGGGTGAGGAACCAAAGTCTAGGTGTTTATAGACATGAGGGCAAAAATTTCTTAAGACATATTATCTCGCTATTTTGCTTGATTATATGTGTTAGGTTCATAAATAAAAAAAAATTTTAGTTCATGATTTTGCTTAGTTATATGTGTTAGGTTCATGAGTTAAAAAATTTATTATTGTTCAGTGAGTGAAGAAGGCTTAGCATTTGGTTTTGAGTGAAGGAGTAGAGAGTCATATGATGTGTGCGTTGAGGCTATTTAGATGGATGGGTTTCGAGTTGGTTGTATAAATTAGTAAGAGTTTTGGTTTTGGTAGGAGATAGTGATGGGGGGGTTGAGGTTCAGTTTGTAGAAGATAAGTCTTGGTTTAAATTTGATGAAAAGGTAAATGAGGGAGAGGAGATATGGATAAAATTACGATAAGGTGAAGATGGATTTGTATTGGAATGTGGATATGAGAGAGGAGTTATAGACCGATAAGGTTATTGTGTAGGTTAGGATAAAGAAGAGGTAGATGAGGGTGAAGAAGGAGAAGAAGTAGGATGATAATCAAGTAGCACACTTAAAGAATTTCCAGAGTCCTAGCAAGATATAGCACTTGTAACTTGAAGCCATAGAGCATGACCAGTTGAGCAGGAGGTGGTTAGAGCATTTTTATATGGAAAGAGTGACTCAATAAATTTTGCATGTCTTGCCAAGTAAATGCAGCCTATGGTAAAAGCTAGACAATGATAAGCACAAGGAGTGGGACTTTGACCAAGGTAAACATAAGGGGTGGAATAAAAAGCAAACTTATATTTATTATATGGTCTAAGAAATGGAAAAATTGCACAACTAAATGGTTTTATATGCAAGAAATTTGGATCTTTACCATGTAGAAGTTGGAATGGTGATTTATGATGAAGTATGGGACTTGGGGTTTGGTTAATAGACATAATACTTATAGTAATAGCAAAATTCCAATATTTTAAAGGTAAATTGCCATGAGCTAGGAGTGTTAAACTATTATCAACCAAGTGACAAATTGTATGTTATGAAATTTCATTTTGTTCATGTGTATATGGACATGCTATACAATGAATAATTCCAACATAATGAAAATATTTGTTTAGTTTTTTATACTTACCACCCCAATAGGGGTGAAAAGATTTAATTTGAGCATGAAATTAGTCTCTAACAATAGCTTGAAAATTAAGAAAACTAGAATAGACTTCACTTTTATTTTTAAGAAAATAAACCCAAGTGAATCGGGTACAATCATCAACAAACAAAACAACATAATGATGACCTAAATTAGAAAAAATAATACTAAGGCCCCAAACATTAAGAAAATTATTTTAGAAGGAATAGTGCTTTTATTATCAACATGAGCTAAAGGTAAACAAGATATCTTGCCTAAATAATAAGAAGGATAAGATTTTGAATTAAAAAAGGGATAAGGTAATTGAAAATGTTTAATAATTTGAGAAACAGTGTGCATGTTTTGGTGTCCAAGTCATTTAAGCCATTATTGGAGAGAGGGGACTTCAAAACTGAAAGCATACTTCATGGATGGGCGAAGAAGATACAAGCCATTCTCATTGAGCCCTTTGAGGAGCACCTTATGGGTGTACTGATTCTTGATAAAAAAATGGGTTGGGTGAAATTCAAAGAAGCAATGGTTGTCAGTAATGAATTTATGAATAGACAATAAATTTTTTACTATTTTAGGAACATGTAACACATTTTTTAAAACAAGATTACCAGTAGTAGAAAGGAAAGAAGTAGTACCCATTTTGACAATTGGAAGTTCTTAGCCATTACCAACATGGAGATAATCACTACCTTTGTAGGCATCAGTTATTTAGAAGTTGGAAAGGTCATGAATGATGTGGTTTGTCGCACCTATGTCAAGGACCCAAGTCGGTTATTAAAAACTATCATAGATAGGATTGCCATTAGACCAATTGTATGAGGGATCAGTATAGGAATAGTGGGCTTGTGGAGTGTACGTCAATTGAGTAGAAGAATTTTACCTTAAGTATCTTTAACGACACCTATCGGTAGTATGGTTACACTATCCATAAACCTGACAAAGAGTACAGGGATGGTGAGGTCAATAGCCATTGTTTGGAAAAGGGTGTGGTGGATGTTGAGGAGTGGGCAGTAAAGGTGCAGAGGGTCCTTGAACTGCAACATAAGCAAAAAGAGGTTTCTAAGATGCTTTAAGCAAGATTTTGTGAGTCACAAGTTAGCTATAAAGTTCATAAAAGGGCATAGGATTAGGTCTGAGATTTAATGTCATAATAATTTTGTGAAAATCACTCCTAATATTGCGATATATTATGGCATTAAATTCAGTTGAGGTGAGTTATCTTCCAGCAGAGCCAAGTTCATTAGATAAAGCCTTGGCTTTTTGCAAATATTCAAAAATAGAGAGGTAATTTTTCTTGAATTCCTACAGCTTAATATGAAGTTGGAGCTATCTATTTTATAAAAGGAGCTAAAGGCTCAAGATAAGGCATCTTATACAACATAAAAAGAAGAAAGATTAATGATGTAAGCAAACATAGGTTTAATGAGAGAGGATAAAATCCAAGAGAGAAGGACCTAGTCTTTTTTTAACCATAGATCATAATCTAGATTTGGTATTTAAACAAGAGGATTAGTAGTGGTGGGAATACTTTTTGGAGGTGCAGTAGAGGTTCCATCAATAAAGCCATGTAAATCTTGGAAGTGAAAGAGAGGAATATATTAGGTAATTCTTATTATTGAGTTTGATAGCCAATGTGTGAGTAGAGGAGGAAGAGAGAGTTGGTGTTGATTCAGTAGTGATGGGAACAAGCTGTTGATTGGCCATTATAAAAGATGTGGATGCTGATGATTTTTTTTTTTTGAAAAAAAATGATGTTTAAGAGCTAAGCTCTAATACCATATCAAGGAATTGAGAAGAGAAGAATTTTTTTTTTGTATATATTACATTTCATTGAATGAGAGATACAATGATGTATATGTTGTTGTTTTGTTACAAGTAGTTACAAGACAATAAATCAATTTATAAAAGAGAGTTTATCTCTTAATGTTTGTGTGAAATTTATATTATTAGTAAGGCATTTTATTTTGTTTTTATGTCTTAAGTGATTTTATTTTATGAGTTTCTTAGTTTTAATTTTAACGTATGTGTTTTTAGGTTGGTTGGACTATTGGTGAAAGAATTTGAATGAAAAATTGCATTTTGGGTGAAAAGAATCGGCTTTGGTCGCAAGAAAGTAAAGACTGCAACATTTAAAAGTGGGATTAGCGTGAAGTCAAGACTGCCATCGCAGCCCATTCTATGGTCATAGCCTAGAGAAGTAGCCAAAATTATCACCAATGGTGTTATGGTCACAGCCCAAGCTATGACCACAACTAAGAAGGAGCTAAAAAGGGTTATGAGGGCTGCTGCCATCACAACTTTTCTATGGTCACAACCCTCTAATAAATTAATTGTAATGACTTGGCATTAGCTTGTTTTAAGGGCAACATGTCTACCCTTCAAAGGGCTTTAAATATACCACTTTAAGGTTAATTTTGGGAGAAGAAAAAACACCAGAAAGGTGCAAGAATTAGAGAAGAACTCAAGAGATATCAAGAGTCAAAGAATTAAAGAATAAGAATTCCTAGTTTTATTTTCTTCTCTCTTCTCTATTCATGTAATTGTTGTGGAATATTTTTTTGATTATGGAGGATATTTTTACATTATGATAGGCTAAGTTTCTTTTAGTTAGGAATTGATGACTTGATCATGAATTAGTTTTTCTTTAATTAATGAAGTTTATTAGTTAATTGCAAGCTATAGTTATTGTGCTTATTTTGTGTTGTTGTTTGACCACCATTAACATAAATTAAAATTAGGGTTTTAGGTTAAGAGATCAAAACCTTAGTGGATCTATAAACATAGGTTTAAATTGCTTAGAGGTAGAGATATTATAAGTAATTAGATTCCAATTGGAGTGGGCAAATAAATTTATGGTTTGATTTAAGGAATTAAATTTACAATGAGAATTGGGGCTTGGTGTTCTTAATTGAGAATTAAGAATTAAAATTGGTTAATACTTGAGAGAGATTAATCAAAAATTTAGAAAGACTCAGGACTTGCAAGATTAAGAGATTCATTAATTAAAGAGAGCTAGGGATTGTGAAAGAAAATCAATTCCTAACCGTTGTATTCATCGTTTGTTTAATCTTTTTCTCTAGAATTTAATTTTATTTAAAAAATTCATTTATTTGCTATTTTAATTTTCTTCTTAATTCTCATTATCAAAAGCCTTGGATAATAAAAAATTAGGTTAATAAGTGGTTAGAATTAGTCTTTGAGGGAACGAATTTTTACTACTTGTCTAACACCATGCGCTTGTGGATTTTTTACAAACACTAAACAACACTAATTTCATTAGCTTCACCCATATTCATCTTCCACTATAAAGAGAGACACTATAGGTGGTAGGGTTTAGCGAGCGCCCAATATTTTAGCAATCGTAACACTATTTAGGCTAAGGACCTTAGGGAACACACTATTATGCCACAAAGTCATAGCGTGGAGATGAGGAGTCACCACCCAGGGTAATAACTGGGACAATTCGGTTGGTGGTACTTGATTCTCTAAAAGCAAGTTAGAACCACAACCAGGAGATTCTAGGAATGGAATACTAACTTTTCTTATTCTCCTGTTCATTTAGAATTACTTTATAAATCATTACTTCATTCTCTAATTACATGCAATTTTATTAAACCCTATTTGAACATCCATCTAACCCTAAGGCATCTAGTCAATAAAATTACACATAAAAAATGCATTTAAGTGCATCATCCCTAAGTCTAAACTAGGTTAATTTTACTGAAAGTTAGCTAAATTTATGCTTTTATTTACAAATGAAATGGACTAATGGTGGGCCTATATTTTAATTAGTGAGCTTAAGTCTACTTGTTTCAATTATCTACAAATGGGCCTAAATCTACAAGTTTTTAAAGAAATTGGATTTTATAAGTGGGCCTAAGACTATTTGTTTTATTTAAAATGAGAAGTGGGCCTAAGTCTATTTATTTTAAAGGAAATAAAATTAAATGGGTTGAGCTAAGTCTAGGTTGATTTTATTAATTAAAAAGGTGGTCCTAAGTCTATTTAACCTAAAATGGACCTAAATTGATTTTGAGTTAAATTAAATTTTAGACCAATTTTAAGGCTATTAATTGAGTGGGTTAGACCTAACTTGGGCTTAGGGCCCAAAAGTATAAAAACCCAAAAACACAATTAATCAAATAATAACATGCCAAAGCATATCAAACATTCATCCACACGTGATTTCCTAAAACCTTAATTCAATTCCATGCAACCTTAATTTACTACTGCCATTATTGATTTTAAAGTTTTACCCAATTTTCCTGATTACTAATTCATTTTAAATGCATAAAAGTAAAATATTACTATTCCCACTACTGGGGTTATTACAATGTTCTAGATATTGGAAAAAAATTAAGTACAAATCCAAATGAATTAACATAGCAAAACACAGAAAATAATGGTCACAGAAATGGTAAAACCTAGATCTGATCATAGTTTAAAACCCATGGGATTCCATGGATCTTTCATTTAATTTTTGGATATCATGCAATATCCTCCTTAATCCCCCATCGAATCTCAAAAAGAAAACACAGAAACAAACAAATTACGTTAGTGAAATTAAATAGCCAAAATAATAACAAAACAATAATAAAAAAATCATAAAAGAAAGAGAAGAATAAAAAATGAATGTTGTGCAGATGATATTAGATGGCGCTTCATAATGGATTTTCACCATATATGGAATTGACTCAATGTGTGTTTTGGATCTTAGGACTGAATCACATAAAAAACATAATACAGACTCTTAGTTTTTTTTTTTTTTTGAAAATACAAGGAAAAAAAATGAAGTTTTGTGTTTTGTGGTTTTTTTTGCAGAGTCTATGATTTTTCTAGGGTTTTCTTTGCGCAGTCAGGCCCTCCTAAAATTTTTCTTCTCTTGACTTTTTAAAGGAAAAAAATAACTTCCAGCCCCTGTGATTGCACAAAGAGGTTGCATGATCCTGGGAGCTAGAGAGCAGTTGCTCTTTCTATTTTCAAAAATCAATGCCCGAGATAAAGTGATAAGGGTTAAAAAAATTAGAGATTTATGCATGTGTCTGTGTAGAACCAATAAAAATTTAACCACACACCCAAAATTAGATTTTTTATGAAAAAATATTAAAACAGTGAAGGAAAATATAGGTCGGCATTGCATATTATGTAATGTCGATTGGCATTATGCCTATATTTGTCAAAATTTCATTAAAACCCCAAAAATTCACTTTTCTACAAGTTAGACCTTAAAACATTTTAACTCTTATAATTAAATCCTAAAAAGGCTACAATTTAGTCCTTCAAATCATGAAACTCAACACTAAAGATCAATTCTTGATTAATTTTCATCATAAGGGCTTTTGTCTCAAGCATGCACAATTGCATTCTGAAATTAGGTGCTTACAATTGCCCCCCTTTGTTTATGTTTGCTTGATAAATTGTGGCAAAGCAGCAGTAGCACACAATTTTGATAAAAAGAATTAGGACACTGAATTGCATCCTAATTTATAGATCGATGCTTAAATTGTTGTGCAATTTTAAGCAAGATGTAATGTTTGACAAGTCTCACTATATTTCCTGTGGAACGTCTAGTGAACTTTATGCAAATGAGTTTTGCTATATTTCTTGTGGAACATTTAGTGATGATGAATTGAAAATCTGCTATAGTTTTTATGGAACGTCTAGTGATAATACCATAACTATTGTGTAGTGTCTGGTGAACTACACTATACTCCCTGTGGGACGTCTAGTGACAATAAATTTTGTTATATCCCATGTGGGACATCTAACGATACACACTATATTCCCTATAGGATGTCTAGTGAGAATGAGTTTCATTATATTCCCTATCAGATGTCTAACGATGAACATTATATTTCCTATAGGACATCTAATGAGAATGAGTTTTGTTATATTCCCTATGGGATGTCTAACAAAATATATGTAATGATTCTCGCAATATTCCTTGTGGGACATTTAGTGATTTATGAAAAACATGTTATAGTTCTTGTGGAATGTCTAGCAATATGTGATTTAAAATTTTGCTATATTCCCTGTGAGATGTTTAATGATTCGTGATTTGGAAAATGTGTTATAGTTCCTATGGAACGTCCAGCAATAATATTGTAACTAATGTGTAGTGTCTAGTAAACTGCATTATATTCCCTTTGGGACATCTAGTGATAATGAATTTAATTGTATTCCCTTTGGGGCATTCAATGAAATGAATATGATGACCCTCATTTGCAAGACCAGTCATAAGGTCAGTGTTGCTCTGCTTGATCCACTTCGTGACTTGGATCAGGTTGCCACACTTGACTAGGGATCTGCTGAACTCACTTACCTTTACTATAAACTGGACACTGTCTGTAAAGGTACTTTCACGATGTGTGGCTTTTAGCATGTCTTGCATGTACGTTCTCCTTTTCTTTAATCTTTATTGTCTTAGTTTCCTTTGCCTTTCACTAATATGCTCTCTTCCTTTCAGATATGGAGTATAAAGATCAAGTTGATTCGAGGCTACAATGCTATTAGCTCTGATATGAGCTTTCTTTTGATGATGAGATAGGGTTCTTCTCACCTTACTAGTAGTAGGAACACTTTGCAGATGTATCATGATCAGCTGAACACCATTGAATGGCACCTGATAAGAAAAATAAAATTATTAGTATCTTGTAATTTAATATGAGTTAAACTTAATTAACCTAAATTTTAGATAAACTATGATTGTCTGGAGGGTGCTCATGACATCTAGCTATATGAGTTCATGGTTGCTGCAGTACGCCTTGAGCCCATGAGGGTTTTGCTCTTTGGATATGGCTATTTGATGTGGTTTTTAGGGGAGTGAGTGTATCGCTAGTCTTCTGGGCCTTCTCAATGCTGCATTCCATCTGATGTCCCTTCCTCTATGCTCTGCAGCTTGCATCTGATAGGTTCACAGTTAAGAGATGCACTATAGGGATACACTGCCTCGGATTTTCTTAAGTGATCTTGACATTATCAACAGTTCATTCATGAAAGCCTCTTAGAGCATATTCCTATTAATGATGCTGAGGTAATTTCTTGTTGTCTCAATTACTTCCCTTAGAAGCTATGAATCACTCTATTTTTTTTAGTTTGAGGAGGTTCACTCTCCTACTATTGAGGTGATGGAATAGGAGACCAATATTGCTTTGGAGACTGAGATTGTTCCCAATATTGAGAGGTTTGAGCCTAGACCTAGCCTTGTACATCATACTCAGCATGTCGAGACTAGTCGAGATGGTGCTTTTGCAAGTGTTACCTTTAGTGATATTTCTCTATTGGATAGGTTTATATTTACTGGGCTCCTACTGTTCAGACTCCAATTAAGCAGCTAGTGATGTTCAACTTCCTATCTTTTCTCCAGTAGATGCTTCTCATGTGAGTCTTTCAGACTTATTCCTTGTATGATCTATACATTTGACACTAATTTTAGTAAATTTATAGAACAGGTTCCTCAGACACAGGTGGAGTACTTGTATGGACTTGCTTAATCTCAGAGGTTATTCACTATGATGTCATAAATAGTTAGAGGGTAAGTATATACACTGGAAGTGCAAATGTATGCATGAAATGCATATGACATGTTATTTCTTATATGTACAAAGCTACTATAGTGATCTAGAACGCAAGATCGAGATGTTTCACTGACAACTTGTAGATTTAGGCATTGATCCTCATAGTGTTGGGACTTCATCTATTAGACCTGTATACACCTTTCATCGGGATGATCCTACTAGAGGATGGAGCCCATGGCCGAATTATGGAGCTCAGGATGACTGATCTATGCTATCTTTGTTTCTGACTTCTATTTGTATCAAACTATTTCTATCATACTATTGTGTTCTGAATCATGTATTGTTTGTATGCACTATGTTGAATTGATCTCAGACTTAGATACATGGACTTAAGTTGAGTAAAGGTTTTTTTACCTTAACTTTTGCCTAAGCCACCCTCTCGGGTTTTTGACTTAATAGGCTTGCCCTAACTTTTGCCTAAGTCGCCCCTTTAGGTTTTTAACTTAGTGGGCTTTCATATTATTTTATTTATTTTTATATTTTTCAGATCTAGTTACAGGAGAAGCTAAGCTTGCTTATTATTCTTACTAACTCTTTATCTTATTAGCCTCATCAATTGCAATCTTGCCCATTGAAGGTGGAGGTCAGGCACACTATAGACCAGTGGGTGAACTGGTTACAGGGCATTACAGACGTTGAGATTACATGGATCTATCCCTGGTGGAAGCTAAAGTTTATGACCCTTGACTTATATGATCACTATGTTCCCATCTTAGGGTTGCATTTCTTGACTTTCTTTTCTCCTTCCCACCTTTGTTGTCAGTATGGCCACCCATAAATCATAGTTACTATTTTGACTGACTTTGGAGGCTTCCCCCTCACACAAAATTTTTTTTTTGGATAAGGTCAAGAACTTATGGCCTCGCGGGACTCTTGAGCAGAATATAAACTTGGATGCTGATAGAGCTACTGATGATAATTCCAAGACCTGGGTTATGATATAAGCTACGAAGCCACCATGATTCTCTAGATACAAGAGGACTCAAGCTTTGCATGATGAGTCATAAAAGAAGAAACAAAGACACCACTAAGAAATGATCTCATAAAGCTGATTTTAAGCTTTCATCTTCTGTTTTCCTTTCACGCACTTATGCATTATAAATAAGATAGAACATGCAATGTTAAAACAAAAATTCAATTTCAAAATGATTCATTAATTAGGGCCAAAATGAGTACATTTATTACATCACCTGATATAACTCTTGTTATTAACTAGTCCTTTTGGATTTTCTAGCTGAATATTTTTCTCTCTCATTTATTTACCCTAATTTTTTCCTAACTAGCCCTTTGAGAGTTTTCTAGCTAGTGGGACCATTTCTTTTATTTTTATTCCCTAATTTTTGCCTGTCAGCCCTATATGGGTTTTCTAAATAGTAGGATTGTCCTAACTTTTGCTTTACTAGCCTTTTTCAGGTTTTCTAATCAACGGAATTTATTTTCTTTATATTACTTTTATTCATTTTTACAGGTAGTATTTTTTAAGGTGATCCAAATTAATAGGTTCTACAAACTCATTCCCTTCCAGATCTGATATCTTCACAGCTCCTTTAGGTAGAATCGATTTGACTAAATATGGTCCTTCCCAATTTAGTCTAAATTTTCCTCTCAAATCAAATACCACTGCTCTGGATTGTTTTAACACTATGTCCCCAGCTTTTATCTTTCCAGGCTTAACCTTCTTGTTGAATGATCTCACTATCCTTTTTCGATATATCTGAGTATGGGACAAAGCATCCATCCTTTTCTCATCCAGAGATACCAGGTGATCATATCTCTTTTATGCCCACTCACTCACAAGAGCTTTAGCTTTCACTTTATCTTGATCTACTTCAATTCCTCTACTACTAACTATATGCCTTAGTAATTTTCCTAAAGTAACCCTAAAAATGCATTGCTTTAAGTCGATCCTCAGATTATACCTCTTAATTTGAGCTAAGAACTTATCCAGAGCTTCAAAATGTCCCTCTCTTGTTTTTGACTTGACCAAAATATCATCCACATACACCTCGACCTCCTTATGCATCATGTCATGGAAAAGAGTGGTGGGTGCCCTTTGATATAATATAGTTGCATTCTTTAACCCAAAAGGCATAACCATATAGCAATATGTCCCCTATTCCATGATGAAAGTTGTCTTGATCTTATCCATAACTACCATCATTATCTGATTATACCCTAAGAATCCATCCATAAAGGAATACATTGCACTAGATGCCATACTATCCACTATTATATTGATGTGAGGTAAAGGGAAGTCATCCTTCCGACATGCTTTATTTAAATCCCTAAAATCTACACACATACATACCTTACCATCTTTCTTGGGTACCGAAACTATACTTGCTAACCATTGAAGATAATCTACCACTTATAAATTTGTTTAAAAAATTTCTCTCTTATCTTTTCATTCCATTCTGGTCTCATCCTGCGCAATTTCTATTTAACTAGTTTTATTTACGAATGAGTTAAACCTAGCATGTCTTCTTAGGTCCAAGCAAATACTATCTTTCTTTTTATTAATATTCTCTTAAAATTTTTCCTCTCCTTAGGAGTTACTGCATGTGATATAAAAATGTTCTTAGGATTATTATTTTTTTCCATGTTAAATGAATCAAATTGAATTGAATTAATGTTAAACATGTATGAACAATCAAAATTATAATGCACATAACTATCAGGATGCACATCACACAAGTAAGCAAAATCAGCATTCATATAATTGACCATGGAAAAAATAGAGTTTTCATCCTCAAATAGACCGGATGTTATTACATCAGTTTCCTCATAAAAAACATCAATAAAGCTATCATTAATGACAGTAGCTAAATCCTGGGGTGGCTCCTCTTCAGGTGGTAAACACAACAGCTCCTCAACAATAGCATTGCCCATCCTCTTAGCTGCCAGCTTCATCACTTCCTCTTTATTGTCTTTCACCAAGTTCTCCACAATCTGTTCCTTGAAAATCTCAAACCCAAGAACATCTCTTCTAGCAACATTGACTGATTCCTTAGCTCCCAAATACTATTTGCCTTCCTCTAGCCTGACAAAATTCTCACTCAGTGGCCTATTTTTCTTTGAGAACTTCCTTTATTTGGCATTAAACCTCTTCCTTGCTCTTTTGCGTATCAGGTTTGTTTCTTTAACATAACTCAAAGCAGTTGTGTTATCTTAGCTTTTGAACTATAGGAGACTAGGGCTCCCTTGCTCATTCTTCCCCAGCCCATGTCTAGGCCAGTAATTCATACTCTTCATCATTTTTGCTACTCTTGGGTCCATTTTAGTTCCATCAAATATCCTAGGAATTTGAAAACCAAGGGGTTCACACATTTGCTTCTATTTGTCTAATATGGCTGCCATAACAACATTAGTCCCAGCTTTTATAGTCACAAACTCTCCTTCATAAGGGAATTTTATCTTTTGATGCATAGTTAAGGGCACCCCTCCTAAGCATGGAACCATGGCCTTCCCAACAACAAGGCATAAGTGACGGGTATATCTAACACAATGAATTCAACGGTAGAGTCTATGGGTCTTGTGTTAACTAGAGCTTGGAATGTCCCCTCCACATTCCTGGTGTTGTTATCATAAGCTCGGATTATAAGATTTGAACTTGTCAAGTCATTGGTCTTCAATCCCAATTTGGTTAGGATCTTCAATGGACACACATTGATAGCAGAACCATCATCCATAATAACAAAATCAGTTCTTTTTCCCCTCATCTCAGTTGGGATAAATAGTGCTTTGTTATGGTTTCTTCCTTCCAAAGGCAAGTCATCATCTGAGAACGTTATAAGCTTGTGTTTCTTTTCTGTAACCTTTGCTGCTATAACCTCAGGTGTGGCCATTGTTTTAATGTTCATGTTTGATAAAGCTTTGACAAGAGCTCTTCTATGGCTACCTGAATGCATTAGTAGTTCCTAAATGCTCACATGTGCCTTAACTTTCTTCAGCTGTTCCAAAATCAGGTCTTCTTTCTGTTCTTCCTCTACTTATGTATATTTTATTTCTTCTCTTTCTATGACTCTCTTGGTTTTCTTTTTAGCTACTTTATAATTCTTTCCGCTCTTAGTGACATGATTCACCTTAGGATCATCACTTCACACATAAAGACCACTCAGGTTTTCATCATTAGGGTCATACTAGATGTCAATAACTCTAATGATTCGATCTCTTTTCCCATCTTTCCATACTTTTACTATGCATGTTTCTTTCTCCTTTAATTTTTTTATATTAAGCTTTCCTAAGTGTTGATTCAATAGATCTTTAACTTCCTCTCGATACTGTTTGGGAACTAAAGGTCTTTTATCATCTTCAAACTCATCACCTTATCTTGTAGGCACAATCCCTTTGATTAGTATATCAGTTGAAGTAAACTTAGAGTAGAATACTCTATAAATAAACTTGCCTAAAGGTTGTCCTAATAAATCTCCTCTATGTGGCTATTTAGGAGTTTCAGGTTCTTGTCTTCCTTCATTGGCTCATCATAAAATTCATCGCCCCAACCTGAGGGCTCAATTAATTCAATGGGAATATCAATAGATGGTGGTTTAGAATAGAACACTTTGTAATCAAATTTGAATGAGGGCTGTCCCAGTAAATCCTTTACTCCTCTAGAGGTATAAAGAGATTCTCCATTGGCTATAGGGTTTAGACTTTCAAAGGAGTTTAGCACTTCTTTTTTGCTAACTCCTGAGTTAATCATCATGGTGGCTAGGGTTGGACATTTCGGTAGTCTAGGAAAGGGTTAGTTATGGTGTTTGGGTTAGAATTGGACTTTTTAGGGTCTATAATTTTTTTTTAAAGTATATAAGGTTTTTGATTTCATGTTTTAGGTGGATATAGTTGTCTTTGGAATGGCCAGCAACTTAATGGACTTTGCAGTAATTTTTAGGGTCATAGCTAGGGACATTTGGGTTCGGTGGTTTGGAAAAGGTTAAAGGTCGAAGCTGGCCCTTCTGTATTAGCCTTTGTAGGACTTTGGAGAGTGGTTGGTTGAAGTTAGAGAATCTTTGGGGTTGCTGAACTATGCGCACCTCTACAGAGCGACTGGTACTTCCCTATTGTATGCCCCCAGTTGGGCAATTTTGGTTTTCAATGCTTTTAGCATTTCTCTTCTTCTCAGTCTCAATCTCTACTGCTTGCAAACCATCATCATACAGGTCTATGAATGTTTGGGGTTCATCATCTATAATCTCTCAACCAGATTAGGTGATACGTTACAGACTATCATCCTAACTTAATCCTTCTCAGTTAGCTTGTTCTTTATCAATCATGCCTTGTTCATGAACCTGGTAAGGAAATCAAAGAAGGATTCATTAGGTTTTTGCTTTGTCAATTCTAAGTCTCTGATAGACACTTCCACTCTAGTGTTATAATTAAATTGTTTTAAAAAAGCAATGCATAATTCTTTCCAGTTAGCCCGGATAGATTTTTCTAACCCATAATATTAGTTTACAACCATCCTTTATAAAGATAATATAAACAACCTAGTGACTATAGCTAATGGTGCCTTAATATTACTCATGGTCATTGTATATTGGCTCAAATGAATCTTAAGGTCTCCAGTTCTATTAAAATTTTATAGCTAAGGCATCTTGAATTTTTCAGGGAGCTTATCACCCTCCATTTGCAGAATGTCATCAAAGTCAAATAAGTACCCCCATTGCTTGTCCTTTTATAAGCTCTTCTAGCCTAGACATTTTCTAAGTTAGGGCTTACATCTATTTGGACTCATGATCATGGACCAATTCAACTACTCCCTCTTTGCCTTTTCTACTATGTAGTTCTCGACGTCTTCAAGTCTCACATCATTAGCAGGTACATTTCTAGCAATAGGTTGCCCCCCAACATTATTAGCAGTAGGTGGAGCACCTATAGTAAATGGTTGTTCAATAGCAACAGTAGATGGTTTTTTAACAGCGGGTAGTTGTATGACAATAGGTTACATTATGGCAACATGTTGCACTAGTCCAGCTAAAGCTTACCTCAGTTCATCTTACATCATGACTCTCATGTCATCCATCAAAGCTCCCTTAATGTCTTCTAAGGTCCATATCTCTAGTTGTTGTTCCATTTCTATCTATTCAATCTGAGTTGGTTCAGCTTCTAGGTAAAGCAGGTTAATAGGACTTTTCTCTAGTTCTTGAAGGATCTCTTAAGCTATCAATTTAGGACTTAGGTTTATTCTGACTAATATGCCACCTTTTCACCCCCTGATTCGAGAAGACCCATATGAATCTATGATGGCTGTAAAACAAGGTGTCAGTATAATGCGTGGAATGCATGTATGTATACATGATGCATGTGCTATGCAATAAGTAGCAAGTATCATAAAAAGTGCACAATATTTATAGCCTTCCAACCTTATTCCTCCTATACAAGTGTTTAATGGTAAGTCTCTTTTCTTAGGATTTTTAGTCTTGGCCTTTATATTAGCAGGGGATATTAAAAGTTGACACGCATGCCAAATCTTTCTTAAAACAAAAACACATAAATAATATTTCTAAATATAAAGGTCTAGGCCAATCCTTATTAGCCTAAATGGGCCTTAAAGTTATGGGCTTGGGCTTTTATAAATGAAAATACCTCATGGTAATTCAAACAAACAAGTAATTTTAGGTAAAAACATCCTAAGGGAAGTAACTAAGCCATTATATGTGTTTAAGGTCTAGTGAAAAGTTAAGGTTCCCTTAGTAAGATGCCCTCCATTATGGATGTTGAGTTATAGGCCGAGGTCAAAGGGGCTCGACATCCTTTACCATCTCAAAAGAATATTACCTCCCTTAAGGACTTGGGTTACAAACTCTGGTCAGATGAGCCAAGTAATCTCTCTTGAACCGAGTTAAGGCTAAGAGTGATGGTTAGCCAATTTACAACTCCATGAAGCTAATGGAATCATGGAATCATAAACCAATGTCATCAGTTTATAGGGACATACAGAATGAATTCAAGAATGAAATAATAATCAATAAAATAATTCTAAAGAACACAAGTAGAATTAGTATCTTTTATCCCCAATGGAGTCGCCAATGTAGACAACAGGGTTTAGTGCAGACCTAAGATTTTAGCAACTGCGATACTGTTTAAGCTTAGGGCCTTAGGGAACACACTACTATGCCACAAAGTCATAGCATGGAGATGAGGAGTCACTACCCAGGGTAATAACTGGGACAATTCAGTTGGTGGTACTCAATTCTCTAAAAGAAAGTTAGCACCACAACCAGGAGATTCTAGAAACGGAATACTAACTTCTCTTAATCTCATGTTCATTTAGAATTACTTTATAAATCATTACTTCATTCTCTAATTACATGCAATCTTATTAAACCCTATTTGAACATCCATTTAACCCTAAGGCATCTAGTCAATAAAATCACATATAAAAAATGCATTTAAGTGCATTGTCCCTAAGTCTAAACTAGGTTAATTTTACTGAAAGTTAGCTAAATTTTTTATTTTATTTATAAATGAAATGGACTAAAGGTGGGCCTATATTTTAATTAGTGAGCTTAAGTCTACTTGTTTCAATTATCTACAAATGGGCCTAAATCTATAAGTTTTTAAAGAAATTGGATTTTATAAGTGGGCCTAAAACTATTTATTTTATTTAAAATGGGAAGTGGGCCTAAGTCTATTGATTTTAAAAGAAAATGAAATTAAATGGGTTGAGCCAAGTTTAGGTTAATTTTATTAATTAAAAAGGTGGTCCTAAGTCTATTTAACTTAAAATGGGCCTAAATTGATTTTAAGTTAAATTAAACTTTAGACTAATTTTAAGGCTATTGATTGAGTGGGTTAGACGTAATGTGGGCTTGGGGCCTAAAATAATAAAAACCCAAAAATGCAACTAATCAAATAATAACATGCCAAAGCATATCAAACATACATCCACATGTGATTTCCTAAAACCCAAATTCAATTCCATGCAAACCATAATTTACTACTGCCATCATTGATTTTAAGGTTTTACCTAGTGATCTTGATTACTAATCCATTTTAAATGCATAAAAGTAAAATTTTACTATTCCTATTACTAGGGTTATTACAATGTTCTACGTATTGAAAATTAAAATTAACTACAAACCCAAATGAATTAACATAGAAAAACACATAAAATAATGATCACGGAAAAGGTAAAACCTAGATCTAGTCACAATTAAAAACCCATGGCATTCCATGGATCTTCCATTCAATTTTTGGATATCATGTAGTATCCTCCTTAACCCCCATCGGATCTTAAAAAGAAAAAACAGAAACAAACAAATTACATTGGTGAAAACAATAATAAAAAATCACAAAAGAAAGACAAGAATAAAAAAGGAATATTGTGCAGATGATATTAGATGGCCCTTCAGAATGGATTTTCATCGTATATGAAATTGACTCAATGTGTGTTTTGGATCTTGGGACTGAATCACAAAAAAAATGTAATACAGACTCTTAGTTTTTTTTTTAATACAAGGAAAAAGAACCAGGTTTTGTGTTCTGTGGTTTTTTCGCAGAGTTTATAATTTTTCTAGGGTTTTATTTGCATAGTCAGGCCCTCCCAAAATTTTTCTTCTCTCGGATTTTTAAAGCCAAAAAATAACTTCCAGCCCCTGTGATCGCGTAGAGAGGCTACATGATCCTGGGAGCTAAAGAATAGCTGCACTTTCCATTTTTAAAAATTAATCCCTGAGATAAAGAAAGTGATAAAGGTTAAAAAAATTAGAAATTCAAGCACGTGTCTATGTAGAACCAATAAAAATTTGACAAAACGCCCAAAATTAGATTTTTTAAGAAAAAATATAGAAAAATACGGGTTAGCATTTGGCATTGCATAATGTCAATTAGCATTATGCAATGCCGATTGACATTATGCTGGTATTTGTCAAAATTTCATTAAAACCCCAAATTCACTTTTCTGCAATGTAGACCTTAAAACATTTAACTCTTGTAATTAAATCCTAAAAATTGTAATTTAGTCCTTTAAATCGCAAAACTCAACACTAGAGATCAATTCTTAATTAATTTTCATCATAAGGGCTTTCGTCTCAAGCATGCACAATTGCATTCCAAAATTGGGTGCTTACAAACACAGGTGAACCTTTTTTTATTACCCAGCAAAGCATATGCCGAAAAGTCTTTGTCTATGCTTCCGACAACCATAGTCATTATCCATGGAGCTACATTTTCTACCAAGGATTTTGAAGGACCAGAGTTACCTGTTGCACAAGACACCAAAATGCCAGCTTGCCTTATAAAAAATGCACCTATCAATGTAACACCTCCATAATATACATTGGGTTTATACTTTTCAGGGCCAATCGATCTAGATAGCACATCAATAGGTTATTTACCAAATTATGGTAAAAAAAAATTATTTCCTAAATTATGGTAGTTTTAAAAGTAATTCCTTTTTTATGGTGATTTATGAAACTATTTTTCAATTTATGGTATTGTTGTCTCAGGTGGAGGGAAGAGAAAATTTTGTGGCTCGTACAGCCTATGCCACTGGTGGCATGGCCGCTTTTTTTTTTCTTTTGGGGTCATATTAACATTAGCGGTATTGCCCCTTTTCCCTTTGTTTTTTTTATTTTCACCGATTTTTTAATAATTTTTAATTTTTAATTTTTAATTTTAATTTTTTATTGGATAATAATAATAATAATAATAATAATAATAATAATAATAATAATAATAATAATGTTAAAATTTTAAAACAAAAAATCATAATATTATTATAATTATGATTTTTTTAACATTATTATAATTAATTAATTATAATCATTATAAAATAAAAATAAAAAACTAGGTCATAATGGCCATTTCAATACATTTTAATGCATAAAAATCATAAAAGCCAATGATAATACATGCAAATTCATGCATGTTAAAATTAAAAAAATATATATAAAATATTATTATAATTATGATATATTATTTTTGATATTATTATAATTAATTAATCATAATTATTATAAAATTATAATAAAAAATTAGGACATAATGGCCATTTTAATGCATTAAAACCATAAAAGCCAATGACAATACATGCAAATTCATGCACACATATGAAATAATAATAATAATAATAATAATAATAATAATAATAATAATAATAATAATAATAATAATAATAATAATAATAATAAAGATAAATTCAGCAAAAAAAAAAAGAAAATTAGTCATACTACTACTGCTAGTGGCAGTATGGCCCCAAAAGAAAAAAAAAAGAGTGGCCATACTGCCATTGGCACAAGCGATATGCCCTACAAAATTTTGATAAAATATTATATTCCGCCTAACTCACCCAAAAGTGCTATAAATTGAAAAATAGTTTCACAAATCACCGCAAAAAATGGAATTACTTTTAAAACTACCATAATTTGGAAAATAATTTTTTTTTACCACATCAACACCGTCTAATAGAGCCTTGTCTATTCTTGCAAGAATATCATATTCGGGAGAGCCGTCACCTAAGCACACTTTATAGCTTGCCACTCGGGCATGAACTACCATTCCTTAAGCAGTGCATTTTGCATAAAAGAACATACTTACATTCGCCATAGGTGAACCAACGATAGTGCTAGTAGTATGTCTTCCATGCCGATTATAGTCCCTAGCATATCCTTCGACCCAATTGCCTTTGCTTATCCTTTAATAAAATAACGTGATCCGATTAACTTTCTATTGCATAGTTTGTAAGGAAAATCTTTAGTTGACATGCATCTTCCCTTCTAACGTTTTAGGAGAGGCGGCATGCCTATGTCATCAAAACTTTTTGATTCAGGCCACACGCTTGTGTCAGGAACTCCAACAACAACATCCTTAGAGGCTTGCTCAACTATTTGAAACTTACCTCCTTGACGATTGAAGCCCATGTTGGTGTTAAGACCAAGGAACTGTGGGGTGTGAGTTTTGTGCAGAGGGTAGATTCTCTCTTTAAAAACATTTAGAACAGAATCCATCTTTCCTAGAGATTCAACTTCTTGAGGTTTGAGATGAGCAATGAAGCCATGAAATGTTATGGTGTAGGTGTATAGAAAGGACTCTGAAGCATTGGAAGTGAATAATCGATACCAGTCATGGTAAGTTCGATATGAATTGGGCTTTAAGTAATGATTCATGTAAATTATATAAGTCTTTTTAGCAGGAGCTAACAGTGAAAATAAAGAAAGGACGAGAACAGTAAGCTAGAACCAAATGTTTATAGTAGCCATGGAGGCCATTGTTGCTATTGTCATGTTAAGGCTTGTGTTTTGCAGGTGTACATGCAGGAGCTATTGAGAGATAAACTTGTTTTAACCAAAGCAAGCTTCTAAGTTAGGTGATTAACTATTATTAGTTGGTATGAGATATTATTAAGATTAATTGGAGTAAGTGGCATTACTTTTAAGTGTATGGTTAGGATTTAATTGTAGTTATTTATGTTAATGGTTTGGATTAATTCTTTGTTTATATAAATAGGGCCTTTTACATAGAGATTTATGCATCAAAGAAAAAGAGTGAAGAAGAAGTGTAAGGAAGCAAAACTTCTAAGTGTGTACAAGTGTTTTGAGAGAGTTTAATAAAGATTGTTTGAGTGTTTAGTATTTAACAAAGTGGTATCAAAGCCAAATATTGGCATATAATATACCAAATTGAAGATCTTGGAAAGACAAATCCAATATTGCCAGAATCAGCCCAATCGGAGGTCAAATCAGCCTAAGTTTGTTGCCATAAACTCAATTAACTCACTGAGTTAAAGCCAAGTCATGAAGTCAACTAGAGTTTATTCCAGTCAAGCCATTGGTCGAGCCTCTAAAGCCATTGACTAAGCCGTTGAACTGTTTGACCAAGCCATTAACTAAAGTTGACTTTTTGATCGGAGTCCATCTTAAAGTTTATCGGCATTCTAGATCCATTCGTTAAGTTAAATTTTGTAAATTATTATTAGGTTAAGTAATATGGCAAATAGTGTGGCATCCTTCCAAGTTCCAACACTCAACAATAATAATTAAGACAATTGGAGTATCAAAATGAAGGCTCTCCTTAGTACAAATGATGTTTGGGATATTATAGAGAAAGGCTACAATGAACCATAAAATGAGACATCACTATCCTAGTATGAGAAGGATAGTTTAAAATATTCAAGAAAGAAGGATAAGAAGGCTCTCTTTCTAATCTATCAAGCCCTTAATGATGATAATTTTGAGAAAATTTCAGATACAACTTTTGCTAAACAAGCATAAGAGAAGCTACAATATAAAGGAGAAGAAAAAGTGAACAAGCTGCATCTTCAAACCTTAAGAGGGGAGTTTGAATCTTTGCACATGAAAGGAAGTGAGATAATTGCTGATTATTTTTCCAAAGTTTTAGTTGTTTTTAAATAACTAAAAAGAAATAGTGAAAAGTTAAACGATGTGAGAATAACGGAAAAGATACTTCGCTCATTAGACCTGAAGTTTGAGCATATTATTGTAACTATACAAAAGACAAAAGACTTAGAGGAAATGAAGATTGAGAAGCTTCTAGGCTCATTATAAGCCTATTAAGAGAAGCATAAGAAGCATCAAGAAGAGCGATATGTTCTAATTCCACTGGTAGATGACAAGATTTTCCATAGAGGATTCTAAATGGAGAAGCACCAATGGGGGTCTTAAATGCAGTTCTATAAGCTCATAGAGCATCATTTAACTTAGAAGACCAGTTTTTTCTTGATGCTAATACTGTCTTCTCCATAATGGACTTAATGACTTTATTAGAAATCTCAACCTGTCCATTAGTCTGAGGGTGGTAGGGAGTAGCAACTTTGTGTGTCACACCATATTTCTTTAATAAGCTCTCAAATTAGTGGTTACAGAAGCGTGTACCTCCATCATTGATAATTGTCCTTGGTGTCCCAAAACTGGAAAATATATTCTTTTTAAGAAATCTGGTTACTATCTTAGCATCATTAGTTGGGGATGTTAAAGCTTCTACCCACTTAGATACATAGTCCACCCCAACTAATATATATTTGTTCCTTAGTGAGCTTGGAAAGGGCCGCATAAAATCCAATCCACAAACATCAAAAATTTCAATTTCTAGTATTTTAGTCAAAAGCATTTCATTCTTTTTTCCTATGTTCCCTGTTCTCTAGCATTTGTAATAATTCACCACAAACCATCTGGCATCTTGGAAAAGAGTTGGCTAATAAAAACCACTCTTGAGGACTTTGGCTGCGGTCTTAGTGGAGCTAAAATGTCCTCCATATTTAAGGGAATGACAATGTGTTAAGACAACCTAAATCTCATCCTCTGGAAGGCATCTCCTAATTAATCCATCTACACATCTCTTGTATATAAGAGGTTCCTCTCAATAATAATATTTAACATCAGAGAAAAACTTTTTCTTTTGTTGGTAGGTAAAATCAGGTGGTAATACTCCACATACTAGGAAATTGATAAAATCAGCATACCAGGGTATTGAAACTTGCATTTGCATCAACTATTTTCCTTTGAAATAGTCATCAATTAGTAACTTAAAACCTTTCCCTAGCAGTTCCAACCTAGACAGGTGTTCAGCTACAACATTTTGTACTCCACTCTTATCCTTAATCTCCAAGTCAAATTCTTATAAGAGCAGTATCCACCTTATCAAACGAGGTTTGGCATCTTTTTTTGAGAGGAGGTACTTCAAAGCTGCATGATCAGTGAATACAATCACTTTGCTACCTATTAAATAAGAGTGAAATTTGTTAATGGTGAAGAGAACAACAAGAAGCTCTTTCTCAGTGGTGGCATAATTTAATTGAGCTTCATCTAGTGTGTGGCTGGCATAGTAAATGGCATATGCCTGCCTGTCTCTCCTCTGCCCTAAAATAACACCAATAACATAGTCACTGGCATCACATGTTACTTTAAAGGGGAGGTTTTAGTTAAGCGGTTGTAGAATTGGAGCAAATATTAGAGCCTCCTTTAGCCTGCAAAATGCATCCAAAAAATATTTATTAAAAAAAATAGGGCATTTGTAGTAAGCATATTAGTAAGGGGTTTTGCAATCTTTGAGAAATCCTTGATGAATCTTCTGTAAAACCCTACATGTCCTAGGAAACTGCAGATTCCTTTAATACTAGTTGAAGGTGGAAGCTTTTCAATGACTTCAACTTTTGCTCTATCCATCTCTATGCCCTTGTCAAATACTAAGTGTCTCCTTTTGTGACCATGAAGTGGCATTACTCCCAGTTCAGAACCAAATTAACCTATTCACTTGTCTATAAAACTTTAAATAGATTATTAAGGCAATTATCAAATGAAGAACCATATACAGAGAAGTCATCCATGAACACTTCCATAATATTTTCAAAAAAATTCAGAAAAGATTGTTGTCATGCACCTCTAAAAGGTTGCAAGGGCATTGCATAACCTAAAGGGCATGCGTCTATAAGCAAAAGTGTCATAGGGGCATGTGAATGTGGTCTTTTCTTGGTCCTCAAGGTGTATAGGAATCTAGAAAAATCCAGAGTATCCATCTAGATAATAGAAAAATTAGTGTTGTGCAAGTCTCTCTAAAAGTTTATCAATGAAAGGGAGAGGAAAGTGGTCTTTCCTAACACCCTTGTTCAATTTCCTGTAATCTATACACATCCTCCATTTTGTAAGTGTCCTAGTAGGGATCAATTCATTATTTTCATTTTTAATCACAGTCATACCACCTTTCTTCAAGACCATATGGATAGGGCTAACCCAATTACTATCAGAGATTAGGTAAATTATACCGCCATCTAACAATTTCATTATTTCATTTTTAACCACTTCCTTCATGTTAGGATTAAGTCTTTTTTTATGCTCAATGGAGGGTGAACAACCTTCCTCTAAATGGATCCTATGCATTCAAAAAGAAAGGTTAATCCCTTTAAGGTCATCGATGGTATACCCTATAATCTTCCTATGGTCTTTGACTATTCTAAGCAACTTATCCACTTATTCACCATTTAACTTTGCATTAATAATAATCAGATAAGTAGAATTAGGTCCTAGAAAAGCATACCTTAAATCAGGAGGAAGTTGTTTAAGTTTAAATTTTAGTGTGTCTTCCTCTTTTAAAGTACAAATAGTATAGAAATCACGAGGGGGTAAGGGGTCATACCTTGCTGACTTACCTTTAGGCAGTTTAAAAGAAGTATTCAGGGTGTTTATGAAAGCTACTACCTTGGGATCTTCTTCATTAGAATCTATATATTGGGTGAGCCTTGCTTCAAGTAGATCTTCAGGGTATAGTATAGAAATCACGAGGGGGTAAGGGGTCATACCTTGCTGACTTACCTTTAGGCAGTTTAAGAGAAGTATTCAGGGTGTTTATGAAAGCTACTACCTTAGGATCTTCTTCATTAGAATCTATATCTCGGGTGAGCCTTGCTTCTAGTAGATCTTCAGGGTATTTCTTTCTGAATATTTTCTCTACACAACTTTGGATAACATCTACTATAAAGCAGGTCTTTGTTAATGAAGGATCTTTCATCATTTGGAATATATCAAACTCAACTATTTCTTCTTCAATTTTGAGTTTGATTTTACCCCGCTTCACATCAATTATAGCACCAACAATGGCTAGAATGGTCTTCCCAAAATTATGGAATTTAAGAATCTTCCTCCATCTCTAATACCACAATGTCATAGGGCATATAAAATTCTCCAACCTTGACTGGTATTTCTTCCAAAATCCCTTCAGAGTGTTAGCTAGCTGCAAGGAAATATTTATTGATTTGGGTTCACTTATGTTCAATTTCCTGCAGAGAGATAAAGGCATTATAGTCCTAGATCACAAAAAGCTTTATTAATAGAAAATTTACCAACAACACAAGGTATAGTGATACTCCCTGGATCCTTAAGCTTTTGAGGATGCTTATTTCTAATCACTACATTGCACTCCTCATTTATTGGAATAGTATCATAATTATCCCAATTCCTTTTGTTGGACGTGATGTCTTTCAAAAATTTGGCGTACTTGGGCGTTTGAGTAATTGCTTCTAAGAAAGGAATGGTGATGTCTAGTTGCTTAAACACCTTCAAGACTTTCTAGAATTATTTATCCAGAGCAGAGTTGTGCATCCTCTGAGGGAATGGTAAGCAAGGAGTCTTGACTGTCTTTGGCTCCTGTGCTTCTGCCTATGGTTGCTAAGTAGTCTTTGGCTTAACTTCTTATTCTTTATTCTTAGATTTAACCTTTAGTACATTCTTCCCACTTTGTAGAGTTACTGCTTGGGCTTACTCTCTCAAGTTTTGGAGGCTAACTTGGAAAGTGACCTGGTTGGTGAAAATTGGAGGAACTTACTTAAAAAGCAACTTGATTCTCTAGTAATTTAACATGTGTGGTCAACTGTTCCATCCTAGCATCGTACCACTTGAAATTTTCCTCATGATATTTGAGGCTGTCCTGAACCATTTGCATTTCCTTATTTTATGCTTGGATGAAATTTTCCATCATTCATTCCATATTGGATTTAGGTTCTAATTGAGAAGCCAAGTTATTCTATTGAAAACCTAGTGGGAGTGGAGGCTTGTATCCCTATTGTAAATTTGGAACTTGGTGTCCACCTTGATTTAACCATGAAAAATTCGGGTGATTTCTCCATCCTGAGTTATAAGTGTTAGAGTAAGGGTTCCCTTGGGGTCTGCCATTATAATTGTTTAAAGCATTGAGTTACTCAATTAAGCAACTCTAAAAGTAAGGATCGCCTTGCAGGAAGTCTACTGTAGCATGCCTTGCTCTACATACCTCACAATAAAGTATTGGAGATGGATGTCCTACAAAATTTAGCTTCTCTAATTTTTTTATAAGTGAGTCCAAGTTGGAATTCACCATGCTTAAACCATCAACCTCATAAAGTCTAGCAACTTTCCTTGGTTGGTTTTTCTCTCCACACCATTGGTAGTTATTGGATGCCATCTTCTCCAAACGTGCATATACATCTGTTGGTGTTTTACTCATAAAAGAACCTTGAGCAGTGGCATCTATTGTAATCAGTAGAGATTCTGACAGTCCCTGGTAAAAGGTTTGCATCAACAACCAGTCTGGAATTCCATGGTGAGGAAAATTTCTCTATAAATATTTGAATCTCTCTCAAGCTTCATACAGTGATTCACCATGTTGCTACTTGAATCCAGCCAAATCCTAATGATACTTAGCCATCTTTCTAGGTGGATAATACTTTTTTAAGAAAGCTTTAGAGAGAAGGTTCGATAAAGTGATTGAATTTGGGGTTAATGAACTCAACTATAGCTTGGCTTTATCCTTTAAGGGAAATGGAAACAATCTGAGTCTAATTACGTATGGACTAACTCCATTTATCCTGAAGGTATCATAGATATCTAATAATGAAGCTAGGTGGGCATTAGGGTCCTCTGAAGGTAGTCCTATGAACTGGTATTGTGAAACCATCTGGATGTAGGCTGGTTTGATTTTGAAGGTGTTGGCTTTGATACTAGGTTTCACTATGCAATTCTGACTTCCCGTCAAACTAGGTACACCATATTCTTCCAGAGCTCTAGATGGACTGCCATTGCTCTGAGTCTTTGTCTCCTCTTATTCTTTTTACAAGTTTTTTCAATCTTTGGATTAGGCTCTTCTAATTCAGGATTCTAGGACCTTGTTTGCATAAATAAAAATTAGGTTCCTGAAAATAAAATGTTAAACATAATTAATAAAACAAGAATAAAAACTATTAGTCTTGTAGAAGCAAAAGTTTATCAGATTACAAAATGTGAATACCTACATTATCAGATTACATTACCTAATGTAGGTATTCACAGATCTGTGAATACCTACAAAAGTTTATCAGATTACAAAATGTGAATACCTAGAAGCAAAAGTGTAATGTAGGTATTCACAGATCTCCCCAGCAACGACGCCAAAAACATCCATTCGTTAAGTTGAATTTTGCAAATTCTTAGCAGATAAAGTAATATGGCAAATAGTGTGGCATCCTTCCAAGTTCCAACACTCAACAACAATAGTTATGACAATTGGAGTATTAAAATAAAGGCTCTTTTTGATACACATGATGTTTGGGATATCATAGAGAAAGGCTACAATGAACCATAAAATGAGACATCACTATCCTAGTATGAGAAGGATAGTTTAAAACATTCACAAAAGAAGGATAAAAAGACTCTCTTTCTGATCTATCAAGCCCTTGATAATGATAATTTTGAGAAAATTTTAGATACAACCTCTACTAAACAAGCATATGAGAAGCTACAAACATCATATAAAGGAGAAGAAAAAGTGAACAAGGTGCATCTTCAAACCTCAAGAGGGAGTTTGAATCTCTATATATGAAAGGGGGTGATGTGCCATATTTGTATATAATTTTTATAGCATTCTTTTCTATAATTATTATTGTTTTCAGTCTAATTATATTTAATCATGATGCATTTTTATTTTAATATAGTAGTATTTCCTTTTTGTTGCATGATTGGGTTTATTTATCATGCTAATGCAGGTTTATAAGGATTTGGAGTCCAAAAGCCCTCGATTGTTTGGGCTTGTGTGGTCTCCTAGTCCAACAGTTGAAAGCATGGTCATCAAACTCTCAGCACAGGTGGAAATGAAGAAACACGGCCCGTGCAAGAGACCCATGTGTGGACTCATCAGGAAGTACGGGCTTGAACACGGGACATGCTTTGATCACGAGAAGCACAAGTTTGAACACAGGGTGTGCTTTGGTTGTTCTGCGATCATGGATGGAGCAACACAACCCATGTCATCTTTATTATCAACACGATAAAGCACAGCCCATGTCCAAAAGGCGTGTTAAGTCAAAATTAAGTTCCTATTTTATTGGAGTATTTGATTGGGAAAGTTTTATCTCTCGAGTAGCAAAATTGGAAGGATTTCTAGAAAAGCACAAGACACATATAAAAAGAAAAAAAAGAACCTTAATTAAGGGGGAGGTGGCAAACAGAGGGCAGGAAATAGGATTGAAGAAACAAAGACTATTTTCCCAGACATTTTCTTATATTCATTTATTCCTATATTTAATAATTTACATTATATGTAACTAAACTCTTTTAGAGTTTGGATTCATACAGCCAGGATTACTTCTTGTCTGGATATTATTTTATTATATTTAATTATCATCAGTTAATTTCTCAAGTTTTTCTTTATTAATCTTGTGTTTAATTTAGGCCTGATTAAATGCATTCCTGTGGATAAATTTATAACAATGAAAGTTTCATGATTTGTTAGCTCATAAAACCTGTGATTCTTAAGACTCTTGATCATAAAAGTAGACAAGACCTTAAAGGATTAATAAACTATTAAGGAACTTAATAAACTTAAGTAATTCATTAGACCATGAGAATAGGTTGTGTTTTCTTTAGGTATGCCCGAGTGACTTTGAAAAAAGCCTTAGGAATTTATGAACAACCTACCCTTGATTGAGATTTATTAACTAAATTAACAAAATTTTGTAATTCAAGCAAGTGCCTAGTGAATGAATCCAAGCTTTAGTTTTTAAATCCTGAATTTCTTTAGATATAATCTGTTTACATTAGTATTCTATTTTTTTATTAATTTAATTTTCCAGTTTAAAAATCATTCATTCTATTAGCTTGTAGAAGGCAAGATCACACTTAGTGCTAGGATTTTTCATCTCCTTGTGGGAACAATACTCACTCATTATATATTACTTGTAACGAGTTATGCACTTACGAGAATCGCTCAACAGGAGGTGAGACTATTGCTGATTATTTTTCCAAAGTTTTAGTTGTTTCTAAACAAGTAAAAAGAAATGGTGAAAATAGATGATATAAGAATAATGGAAAAGATACTCCGCTCATTAAACCCGAAGTTTGGGCATATTATTATAACTATACAAGAGACAAAAGACTTAGAGGAAATGAAGATTGAGTAGCTTCTAAGCTCATTACAAGCCTATTAAGAGAAGCACAAGAAGCATCAAGGAATCTCTAAACAACTTCCCAAACTACAGCTCAAAGATATGCATGAAAGTTGAGGTAATGAAAGATATCAATGTGGCCGAGGTAGAAGTAGAAGTCACGAACGAGGTGAAAGCCATGGTAGTGGACGAAATTAGAGTTCTTACAATAGCAACTTTAACAACTATGAGAAAGTTGAAAGTTCTACAAGAAGTTATGAGAGAGCCAATCCAAACTCAAGGTATAATAAATCTCAAGTTTAATGTTATAATTGTCAGAAATATGAGCATTATGCATCAGAATGTAAAGCTCCCAACTGTAAAGTTGAAGAAAAGACCAATTATATATAAGCAAAAATCAAGGAGAAGATAGTGCTACTATTTTACAGAACCATGTTGAAGATCAAAGAAGTACTTGGTATCTTAATACTAGTGCAAGCAACCATTTATATGGAAAAAGAAGTATGTTCGTGGAACTCAATGAATCAATGGCTAGCAATGTTTCTTTTAGTGATGATTCAAAAGTATCAGTAATAGAAAAAGGTAACATCTTTATTCATACTAAAGATAACAGTCATCAGTTAATTTCTAATATATATTATGTGCCTGATATAACATGCAACATTTTGAGTATGGGTCAACTCTTAAAAATAGGCTATAAGTTTTACTCAAATGATTTTTGTCTTCTTATAAAAAATGGCAAAGAAGATTTAATCGCCAAAGCAAAAATGTCAAAGAATAAACTGTTTCCTTTGAATATTCAAAATGATGTTGTAAAGTGTTTGAAAGCTTGTTATAAAGATGCATTTTGGTTATGGCATCTTCGATTTAGGCACCTTAACTTTGGAAGCTTAGAACTATTATCAAAGAAGAGAATGATGAGAGGACTACCTTGCATTAAACATCCAAATCAATTTTATGAAGGGTGTTTACTTGGAAAGTAGTTCATAAATAGTTTTCCCAAGGAATCATACTCAAGAGCCAAGAAGCCATTGGAGGTCATTCATACTGATGCATGTGAGCCAATTACTCTAAGCTCTCTCGATAAAAATAACTACTTCCTTCTTTTTATTGATGGCTTTTTAAGAAAAACTTGGGTATATTTCTTGAAGTAGAAATTAGAAGTCTTTAAAACATTCAAGACATTTAAAGCTGCTGTGGAGAATGAGAGTGGTCAGAAGATTAAAGCATTGAGATTAGATCCATGAGGAGAATTCATTTTAAAGGAAATCCAAGAGTTCTGTGAATAAGTGGAATTTGGTGTTTTCCCACTGTTTTGAGATCTCCACAATAAAATCATGTTACAAAAAGAAAAAATATAGCCATCCTTAATATGGCACAAAGCACGCTCAAAAGCAAACATTTGCATAAAGAATTTTAGGCTAAAGTAGTAGCTACAGCAGTATACTTGTCTAACCGATCTCCAATAAGAAGTGTTTGGGGAAAGACACTGTAAGAAGCCTGGAATGGAAGAAAGCCCAAAATTTCTCAACTTAAAGTATTTGGAAGCTTAGCCCATGTTCATGTACCAGATGAAAGAAGAACCAAACTTGATGACAAAATTGAAAGATACATCTTCATCGGCTATTTTACTCATTCAAAAGGGTACAAACTATACAATCCAAACAATAAAAAGTTTGTGATCAGCTGAGATGTTATGTTTGATGAAGAAGGTGAATGAGACTTCACTCTTCTATAGATGAATTCAACTTCTTTCCTCAGATTAATGGAATAGAACAAACATTAGTGGAGCAATTAGGTGAACATCAACAAGAGCACACAACACAACCTGCCTCACCAATGCAAAGTGATGAACGAAACTCAACGCCATCTTTCCTGGCTAAAAGGAATGAAAAATGCACAAGAAGTCTTGAAGATCTCTATGAGGTGATTGATTAACTAGAGAATCTCACTTTTTTTATCTTTTTGCTAATTGTGAACCAATGAACTTTCAAAAATTTGCACAAGATGAAAAATGGAGCAATGCAATGAATAATGAAATCAAAGCCATTAAAAAGAATAACACATGGGAACTCACTGCTCTTCTAAAAGGACGCAAGCCAATTAGTGTTCAATGGGTCTACAAAACAAAGAAGAATGCAAAAGGAGAGGTCGAAAAGCACAAAGCAAGGCTAATTGCTAAAGGCTATAGTCAAAAAGTTGGAATTGACTACGATGAGGTATTTGCTCTTGTTGCATGCTTAGAAGTTATGAGACTGATTAGTTGTTTAGCAGCTCAAAATAAGTGGAAGATTCACCATATGGATGTAAAGTCTGTCTTTCTAAATGGAGTTCTTAAAAAGGAAGTCTACATTTAACAACCACTAGGCTATGAAGTCAAAGGACAAGAATCCAAAGTCCTAAAATTGAAAAAGACTCTTTATGGATTGAAGCAAGCTCCTAGAGCATGGAATAGTAGAATTGACAATTATTTTCAACATAGTGGTTTCATCAAATATCCATATGAACATGCCCTCTATTTCAAAATCAAAGATAGAGATGTCTTGATCGTGTGCCTATATGTGGATGATTTAATCTTCACCGAGAGGAACCCCAGCATGATCAAAGATTTCAAAAAAGAAATGACAATGGAGTTCAAGATGATGGATATTGGATTGATGGCATACTACCTCAGTATTAAAGTCAAACAAAAGGAAGATGAAATTTTCATTTCACAAGAAAACTACATAAAGGAGATCCTCAAGAAATTCAAGATGGATGATTGCAACCCAATAAACATACCGATGGAGTATGGAATCAAGTAGTTCAAAGACGATGAAGCAAAAAGGTTGATCCAACACTTTTTAAAAGTCTAGTTGGATGTTTATGATATCTAATTGTACAAGGCCTGATATTCTCTACGTAACAGGACTTGTGAGTTGTTACATGGAGACTCCAATAACCACTCATTTCAAGGTTGTAAAGAGAATTCTTCACTACCTCAAAGGTACACTAGATTTTGGCTTATATTTTTCAGTTCTGATAACTACAAGCTCATTGGTTATAGTGATAATGATTGGGCCAGAGATATTGATGATCGAAAAAGCACAATTGGTTTTGTGTTTTTTTAGGAGATATTGCTTTCACTTAGATGTCAAAGAAGTAACCAATTGTCACTTTGTCAATATGTGAAGCTGAGTATGTTGTTGCTACAACATGTGTCAATCATGCAATCTGGCTCCGAAATTTATTAAAGGAATTGAACATGTTACAAGTAGAACTAACAGAAATTCGTGTTGACAACAAGTCAGCAATAGCTTTAGCCAAGAATCCAATGTATCATGATTGGAGCAAACATATCAATACTCAATATCATTACATAAGCGAATGCATTAAAAACAAGATGTGAAATTAGAATATGTGAAGTCTCAATATCAAATTGCAAACATCTTCACTAAGCCATTAAAGCAAAAAGACTTTGTCAGATTGAGAAATATATTTGGTATTATAAAACAAGTTTAAGGAGGAATATTAAAAAATAAACTTGTTTTAACCGAAAGAAACTTATAAGTTAGGTGAATAATTATTATTAGTTTGTGTGAGAAATTATTAAAATTAGTTGGAGTGAGTTATATTATTTTTAAGTATATAGTTAATATTTAATTGTATTTGTTTATTTGAATAGTTTAGATTAATTCTTTGTTAATATAAATAGAGCCTATTACATAGAGGTTTATGAATAAAAAAAAAAGGAGTGAAGAAAAAATATAAGGAAATAAAACTTTTAAGTATATAAAAATATTTTAGGAAAGTTTAAAAAAAATTATTTGAGTGTTTAGTGTTTGATGTGAGGTGGAGTTAATTATAGCGACTCTGCACCGAAACAAGGTTCGCAGTTCAGTTTTGTTACACGTACAGATCGAGTAGGACATATATAGGACAAAAGCAATTTCCACTGGTCATCATATACGGCCATGGCCACCTTGTGATTATTTTGAAGCAAGACACCTGCAATGGACGCTGTCTACTGGGACTCTACAAATATTTCTGAAATTTTAACATGACAGGTGTTTCCATTTGGCTAATATACAACATATAGAACGTTGGCGATAGATATCGCAATCGCTGCAGGACAAATTTTTTCTTCGATAATTTTTTTATACAAATCATGGAACTCAAAATTATTGTGTCAATTTTTTATATTATCGTTAATTAATAAAATAAAATAAAATAATTTAACTTTTTTAAAATCTCTCATGTAGATAAAAAAATAATAATAATCTTTATACATTATCTTATTATCCTTTATATTTTTTTAATTTTATTTTCTTTTAAAATTTTAATTTTTTAATTTTTGTAGCAATTTAAAATCTAAATTATATATATATGAATCCGTCATATAAAAATTTAAATATCCAAAATTTATAAAAAAAAACTTTAACGATCAAATAAAAAACTAAAGATATAAGGGTAATACGTCGCGGTTCATGACGTATTGTAACTTTACGTGTCATGACGTTACCATTTTTTTATATAATATCATAATGTAGTTATAATTTCATTTGTTTAATGTATAAATATTATTTTAATTTTTTATTTATATAAGAAATTTTTAAAAAGTTTAATTATTTTTTTCATTAATTAGTGATAGTTTAAAAAATTGACATGTTAATAGGGAGGCGAAATTGATGCACCCATGAGTTGTATAAAAATTTGTCCTTTTTTTCTTTAAGATACTTTTTTACCTTCCAAGTACAACAAATGAAAGAAATAATTTTTTGAAAAATGACTACCACTAATTGTACTATTTACCGTCACTAGTATACAAAATATTATTATGTATCAAAAATTACAATTTTTTTATTTTTTAAATTTATGTCAAATTTTAAAATTTGAAAAATTTAACTCAATTAATAAATTATTTGTAATTTTATTACAATTGTAATATGAGGTACCTAATTTTTATTTTTATAAATTTCACATTTACATCATTGAAATATTAATTATAATAGTTAGTTAAACTTTAATATTAATAATTTAAAAAAATATAAAAATAAAAATGAAAATTTTATTTAGTTTGTAAAGACCATATTCATTCATCTCCTTTTTCTTTTTCTTTTTACTTATTTTACATATTCATATAAATATGAGACTATAATAATAAATATTATCAAATTCACTTTAAACGCCATGTATGTATTTTATTTCTTAATTTATGATTAAATCATAATTATGTTAAATTTGCAAATAATTTATTAAATTATATTAAAATTACACATAATATATTAAATTAAGCTAATTCTATCAAATTTTAAAGTTTAGTA
This sequence comes from Mallotus nudiflorus, assembly GCA_947683625.1. Classification (NCBI taxonomy): domain Eukaryota; kingdom Viridiplantae; phylum Streptophyta; class Magnoliopsida; order Malpighiales; family Euphorbiaceae; genus Mallotus; species Mallotus nudiflorus. The sequence goes on along the minus strand of CANTUR010000286.1, from coordinate 1,466,226 downwards.
TAAATATATAAAAGATAGAAAAAGTTGTGATTTTTATTACCAATAAACCTATCCTAATACATATTATCATAGATAGATAATGATGAACGTCCATTATCACTAAAGCAGAAAAATGTGTTTTGTCAAATTACTGTTCTATTTGTTAATAATAATAAGAAAAAGGTTATATAATAATCCAAAGACATTCATTTTAATTGTAAAATTAATTAATTTAGTACAATCTAAAAAGTTTAAAAGAAAATAGGTGAAGTTATCATGAAAAAATTTATATTTTATATCTTATAATTTATTTATTATTTTTATAATTTTAATATTTAATACGAGTTATAATTTATTTATTATTTTTATAATTTTTAATATGAGTTAGGAGGATTGTTGTAATATATCTATATACATTGTACATGTCTATCTACAATATATAACTTTATCCTTATCTCATATGCTTATTCAAGCTATACACATACCTCATATTGCATGGTTTGAATAAAAATATTTAACTTTATGTTATTTAAATTTGAATTTAATTGGTGAAATTAATTAATTTAACTTTAACGAACTCATAACTAAATTTTGTTAATAATTTAGTTATGGGATCAAACCAACTTTAATTACGAAATAATTAAAACTCATATTTCTATACAAATAGAAAATAGAAATTTCTTATATTGATAGTACATTTTAACTAAAACTTAAATAGCATTAAGCTGCACCTGTCCTGGTAACTGATGTGATGCACTTTCTTTTTTTATTTTTTATCTTTTAAGATAAGTATCTTCTGATTTAAAGCAAATTATTTAAATTGTAAAAATTTATCAAATTTTACGAAAAATGTAAAAATTTTACTTTACTTTTTGAAAAATAATTTAATTTTTTATAAATATAAAAAATTAATATATCTTTTCTGATAACTTGATAGATTTTTTTTGTTAAATTATTATTTTGTATAAAATTAAATTATTTTTATGAAATTAATTGTTATAATTATTGAATCTTTTAAGTGTTTATTGTCACTTTATCAATTTAAAATGTATTTTGGATTGGAATTTTTTAAAGAAAAAAATCTTAATTTAAAAAATTTATTTTATTCATAAAAATGTGAAAAGATTTTTTTTTTTTAAATAATTTTATATTTCCTAAATGTAAGAATTAATATTTTTTATTACAACTTGATATTTTTTTATAAATTCTACCCCAAATCATTAATCAGATCCAAAACTAGGAAGTCCAGCATTCCATGACCCGAATGAAGCTCAGAATCCTGTAAAGGAAGAGTCAAGTTAGGAAGAATAAAATACTTTTATTTGGGGTAAAAAAATTCATATTCCATAAGGTAAAGTGATCTTATAAATACTCTTTATTCCTTTCACTTCAGGATTCTATTCTTTTCCCTAGCAATTTTATTCTTTACCATTCTTTATTCAGTGATTTAGCTTAAGCAATGGAGTCTCTATGCAAGAAATCTCACAAGTCACCTAAATTCTTTGGTGCTTACAGGAGAACCAGTTTTCAGTAAATTATCGCTATTTTTCATTCATTTAAAATAATTTTATGTAAAATTTGTTAAAATAATTTTGATTTATATAAAAATACTTTTAAAAATTAATTTTAAAAAAATTGTTAAAATACTTTCTCCTCCAGTTTATATATATATATATATATATATATAATCAATTTATATAATTATAAAAATTATAAAAAAATTCATAAAAAGTGATTAATTTTATTTTTTTATATTGCAACAATTTAATATAAAATATATCAAAGTTATGATGAAAAATACTTTAATTTTTATATTCACAGAAAATGATGTTATTTAAAAAAAATACAATACTTTTCACATTTTTGTAAATTTAAATAAATCTTTTTAAATAAAATATACTACTTTGTTTTTACAATAAAATAACAATATAACAATAGAAAGCACTCTAAGACATAATAATAATAATAATAATAATAATAATAATAATAATATTTTGTTCATAACATGGCACACAATATTTGACAAATGTGACTGTCGTAGATGCAGACAAAATTTGATTAATGGTTTTCTTAAAAAAATCAAAATAATTTTATATTTTAATAATTTGTAGCATATAAGTTTTTAATAAATTAAAATATATGATTTAGTTATTAATAATTTCATATATATTACATTAGTATTGTCAGAATTATTAAAATAGCACCTCTCATATACTATAGTACTAACATGAAAATAACAAGTTATTGATGAGGCATTGGACATATCGTTCATCTATTATATTATATTAATTAATGATAGTTAAGTTAATATAGAGGAAATTATTAATGAAAAAAGTATATATATATTAATTTTTATATACAAAATTTTGAACAGTAAAAATTGATAGTATATTTTTTATTTCTCTATTATTTTTTAATATTTTATATGTACTTAAAATCTATACTAGAGTTAAATTTAAAAAGTGTTACATCCATTTATTATGCAAGTGATACATTTATTGAATTTTGTAGATTTCAATAATAAATTAGTGAAAATGTTAATTTCTTTTCTAGAGTATATCGGAGCGGAAGTTGTTGGATCAAAGCAGACGCGTAGTCGTCAGCCTTCTCGTTCATCTTGTAAGTTGATAAAATGATATGTGCATGTGTTTTATTTAAAGAATGTGTGCGCTTATATTTTTAATATTTATTATATGATTTATTGAACTTAATGCTGTTATTTATGGTTTAAACGCATTTTCTTTATTTAAAAATCGGTTTTGAGAAATTTTGGTAGAACGGACTACTTGGTGGGTTTCACCAGGACCATGTGCACATGGTAGAAATTGAGAGATGGATTCAATTTATGTATGACTGGTGGATATTAAACTGGGATGAGTGCCTCGATGGAAGCCTTTGCTCTCGGGGACCGCAAGTGGTTGGAGAGTTGATAATGGACTGGGATGGGTGCCTCGGTTGATGCCTTAGCTCTCGGGTACCGCCAGTGCCATGTATTTGGATTAAGTGGATGACTGTGGCTTGGTGCCTCGGTTGATACCTTTGCTCTCGGGGACCGACAGTCTAGTTGGAATAAGTGGGCCCAGTTGGCCATTTAGAAATTTAGGTTTAGGGTTCTATTGAGATTTTTCAAAAGTTATATCTATACGTTATAAATTATTTTCACTATAACTATATAGTTTTCAAAAAGGTTTTCAAACCGTACAGCTCTTTTTATTGACATACTCAATGAGGTCTAATTCCCCTAAATTTATTTTTTTAAGAGCTTGGGAGTTCGACCTTAGACTGCCTCCATGTCGGATTTCTTCATCACCGGTCATATTATGTAGGTCATTGTAAGTTGTATAGTAGTAGTAACTCTAGAAAGCTACAGTAGTAACCATATTAAGAATTTGTATGATTTAAGTATACTTATGTATTCAAATTTAATGAACCGTGCTTATGTACAATGATTTATGATATGTGACGCTGGAGAATATTTTATTTATGTATTCAATTATGTTTTAATTTCAGAAAAATCAGTTTGATAATGTGTTCTGTTATAAAATAAAGTTTTAAATTGGAAGGTTTTATTTTTCTTTTCTTTAAGGCTTATTACGGGTTTCGGGGGCCTTATGCATATCCATTCCCTAGTGCCGGTCACGTGCCCTCGGGTTCGGGTCGTGACAAGTTGGTATCAGAGCTTAAGTTCGATTAATTATCTATGTTTGTCTTTCTGTATAACTATTGCAATAATAAGGTTGATAATTGTCTTTGAGATGTTCTTGTTTCTAATTCCGCGTTGCGATAAATACTCTTACCTTGTTTTTGAATTCAATTTTCTTTGTCTTTTTTAGAATAAGGCATGTGCGAACCAATCCCGATGTCAATCTAACTCTCAGACTTGATGAGCAATCTGTGCACGATGAGGATCCCCCTCCTGCTCCACATCGTAGGGGCAGGGGTAGAGGTAGAGGTCGAGCTAGGGCAGCTGTAACTGAGATTCCTGTTCAGCAACCAGTTGAGACTGAAGCCCCAACCGTAAACCCCACAGCCTTTGCAGCTGGACTGGTAGGGATTAATCAGGGTCTTGCAGCATTTAATAAGGCAATACCCCTTATGCAGCAGATGCTACAGTAGAGGAATCAGGGGATGTCAAATACTGATGCAGCACTTCTCTACTTCCGGATCGGTAGAGTTTCTTTTGATGGTACTGGTGACGCCTTAGATTTCATTAATGCAATTGAGGCACGTACCAGGACGGGACACATGGACTATTAGTGGATAATGATTGTGGAGTTGTCAGTTCAAGTGGCAGCTCAAGACTAGTTCATACAGTCGATTCAGCCGTCCATGCATGAGTTAACTTGGCCAGAGTTTAAGGATCGCTTTTTGAGATTCTTTTATCCTCCAGCCACTAGAGATGCCTACAGGTGGCAGTTGCTCCACATTACTAGAGGGGATAGGTCAGTGGAGGATTACACTAGGGAGTTCAATAGGCTATCCCGGAATACAAAGGCTATCAAGAGAGACCCTTACAGAGCAGTAGAGCTGTACATCACTGATTTGGGACCTATTTTTGTTAGTATACGTACCGAGGACCGCACCCTGGAGAGTGTGATTGAGGAGGCCCATTTGATTGAGAGGCGACATATCCGCCAGGGCACCATGGTAAATCCCTATATGGTTGGGGGTAGTGGATATGGTGTAGCTCCCGAGTATCAATAGCCAGCATTTCATATTGGTAGTTCGAGTCAGCAGGCTGCGAGTACTTCACAGCAGGGTGGTAGGAGGTCCAAGACTCACCAAGTTAGTCGACATGGTTATGCCACGAATAGGAGAAGTGGTAGAGGTTATAGATTTAGTACTGGAGTCAGCAGCAATAGTAATGGGCAGAGCTCCAGACAAAATAGTTTTGGGTCCAGGATAGTGCATGTGTGAGTTATGGACGATTACATCAGGGCTCGTGTCATTTGTTGTCAGGCGCTTGCTTCAGATGTGGACAGTTTAGTCATCTTGCCAGAGCTTGTCCTCACTCCAAATACCAGCCACAGTACGCTCAGGGTTCATTTTCATCAGTGGCTCAGCCCTACTATCCGATGCCCCAGCAGTATAGAGCACCAGTACAGCCATAGTAGAGATCGCCATAGCTTATGGGCCAACAAGGTCGAGGTTCAGTTAGTAGGCCTAGTGGTCGTGGGTTTGTGCAGCCTTCAACATCTCAGCAGGCAGGTCGTGGCCAGGCTCGAGTTTTACTTTAACACCGCAGGATGCACAAACTTCTAATACAGTGATAGTAAGTATTCTCTCAGTCTGTGCATGTGATGCTAGAGTATTATGCATTCATTAATTTCTCCTGTGTTTGCTTCGAGAATCGAGTGGCAGCCTTCCAGGTTGTCCTCTCCTCTATCTGTATCGACTCCTCTTAGTGACAAGTTGAAGACAGATATTTTCTTTCCTTAATGTCCGGTGTTAGTTGATGGTAAAGAATTATTAGCGGACTTGGTGTTGCTTGATGTGCTAGAATTTGACATCATTTTGGGTATGGATTGGTTGTTGAGGTATTATGCTTTAGTGAATTATCGAGAGAAAGAAGTGGTTTTCAGAATTCCAAATGAAGAAGAGTTCTATTTTAAAGGTGAAAAGAGCTCTATGCCACGTAATCTTATTTTTGCCATTACAGCCCGGAAGATACTTAGAAGGGGTTGTCAAGGTTACTTGGCAGTAGTAAGAGATGTTGAGATAGAGAAGGGGGCAATTGAACATGTGCTAGTGGTGTGTGAATTTCTAGATGTTTTTCCTGAAGAATTACCAGGATTACCACCAGACAGAGAGATAGAGTTCTATATCGATGTCATACCTGGTACAGATCTTATTTCTATGCCACCCTACAGAATGGCACTAGTTGAATTATAGGAGTTAAAGGAACAGTTACAGGAGTTGCTTGATAAGGGTTTCATAAGACCCAGTACATCGCCTTGGGGTGCTCCGATGTTGTTTATTAAGAAGAATGATGGTAGCCTTTGACTCTGTATTGATTACAAGCAGTTAAACAAGGCCACCATCAAGAACAAGTATCCACTTCCAAGGATTGATGACCTGTTTGATCAGCTTCAAGGTGCTACATGCTTCTCTAAGATAGACTTGAGATCTGGGTATCACCAGTTGAGGATCAGAAGTGGTGATGAGCCCAAGACAGTATTTCAGATGAGATATGGCCATTATGAGTTCTTAGTAATGTCTTTTGGGTTGACTAATGCTCCAGCAACCTTTATGGACTTGATGAATCAGACCGATTTGTAATAGTCTTCATTGATGATATCTTGGTTTATTCCAAGAGTGAAGCTGAGCCTGATATGCATTTGAGAAGGGTGCTTCAGACTTTAAAGGAGCATAGGTTGTATGCCAAGTTTTCAAAGTGCAAGTTATAGTTGAATTAAGTGGCATTTTTAGGCCACGTGTTTTCTAAAGATGGCATACAAGTGGACCCTAAGAAGATAGAAGCTATCATAGAATGGCCGAGGCCCACTACAGTCAGAGAAGTACGGAGTTTCCTAGGTCTAGCAGGCTACTACAGGAGATTTGTGAAGGACTTCTCTAAAATTGCCGCACCTTTGACAAGGTTGACCCAGAAGAATGCTAAGTTATATGGACAGACAGATGCGAAGAGCACTTCTAGTTATTGAAGGATTTGTTGATGTCAACCCCGATTCTGACCTTGCCTTCTGAAAATGAAGGGTATACGGTGTATTGTGCTGCTTCCAGAGTAGGATTGGGCTGTGTGTTGATGCAAAATGGCCAAGTAATTGCTTATGCTTCAAGGCAGTTGAAGAAGCACAAGCAAAACTATCCTACTCATGACTTGGAGATGGCAGCCGTTGTGTTTGCTTTGAAAATATGGAGGCATTACTTGTGTAGGGTGACATGTGAGATATACACTGATCATAAGAGCTTGAAATATATTTTCCAGCAGAGGGACTTGAACCTGAGGCAGAGAAGATGGATGGAACTTCTTAAGGATTATGATTGTTCCATTTTATACCATCCAGGCAAGGCAAATGTTGTTACTAATGCCTTGAGTAGGAAGTGAGCAGGCAATCTTACCCATATCAATACAGAAAGGAAGCCCATTATCAAGGAGTTGCACGGGTTGATTGATCAAGGGTTGCAGTTGAAAGTTACCCGTAAGTGCCTTTTAGCTCAATTCAGGGTACGATCAGTGTACTTGGATCAAGTTAAGGCAGCTCAGAATAGAGACCCATAGTTGTAAAGGATTATGTATGAAGTGCAACAAGGGCAGTCAAGAGACTTTGTGGTTAACAGACAAGGTGTATTGCGGTTGGGCACTAGGATTTGTGTGCCAGATGTTGATAACTTGAAGAAGGAAATTATGGAAGAGGCATATTTTTCTGCTTATAGTATTCATCCAGGTTCTACCAAGATGTATCATGACTTGAAAGATACATATTGGTGGAATGGAATGAAGAAGGATATTGTAGAGTTTGTGTCTAGATGTCTAACTTGTCAACAAGTGAAGCTTGAACATCAAAGACCCTCAAGATTGTTGCAACCTATGCTAATTCCTGAATGGAAATGGGACATGATAGCTATGGACTTTGTGACTGGACTACCTCAGACTACAGGAGGTTATGATGCTATTTGGGTGATTGTTGACAGGCTAACTAAGTCAGCACATTTTCTACCAATAAAGAAGACGTACTCTACTGATAGACTGGCGAGAATTTATGTCAATATAATTATTTGTCTAGATGGAGTACCAGTGAGTATAGTGTCAGACAGAGGAGCCACATTCACCTCAGTCTTTTGGCAAGAATTACAAAAGGCCTTGGGCACCAGATTGGATTTCAGTACGGCCTTCTATCCTCAGACAGATGGTTAGTCAGAGAGGACCATCCATATGTTAGAAGATATGCTGAGGATGTGTGTGATGGACTTTGGAGGACAGTGGGATTTGCACTTTCCATTGATTGAGTTTGCTTATAATAATAGCTATCATGCTAGCATTGAGATGGCTTCGTATAAAGCACTGTACGGTAGGAAGTGTAGATCACCATTGTGTTAGGAGATTGGTGAAAGGCAGTTAACAAGTCCAGAGTTGGTGTAGGTGACTTCAGAGAAAGTCCCCATCATACAGCAGAGATTAAAGACAGCCTTTAGCAGACAGAAGAGCTATACTGACCCTAGGAGGAAGGATGTATCCTTTATGGTTGGAGACATGGTGTTCCTGAAGGTGTCTCCAATGAAAGGAGTAATGAGATTTGGTAAGAAGGGTAAGCTAGCTCCCAGATACATTGGACCATTTGAAATTCAGTCTAGAGTGGGTAAACTGGCATATAGGCTGGTGTTACCACCAAAACTGTCAAGAATCCATCATGTATTCCATGTGTTTATGCTGAGAAAATACATTCCTGATCCATCTCATGTTTTGCAACCTCAAGCCATAGAGCTTAGCGATGATCTGACCTATGAAGAGTACCCAGTGGCGATTGTGGATCGTCAAATCCGACAGTTGCAGACTAAAGATATATCGATGGTGAAGGTGCTATGGAGTAACCATTCTACTGAAGATTGCACCTGGGAAACTGAAGCAGAGATGCGAGTTTCTTTCCCGTATCTCTTTCCTTCTTAAGCTTTGTAAACTTTTCTTTTCTTGAATTCGAGGACGAATTCTTATAAGGAGGGGAGACTGTAACACCCTACGTTTTCATTTAATTAAAGTAATTATCGGATTTTGTTAGTGATAAATAAATTTAAAATTAGGTTACACAATTTTAATTATCTAGCTATTTAATTGATATGTAATTATGTTAATACTATTTTAAGACTTTGTTATTTTAAAACTCTATTATTATATATATGGATATAAGTGTGATTGTGTGTATATATATATATATATATATATATATGTATGTATGTATACAAGCATGTGTATATACATATATATTATATAATATATGTGCCATACAAAGTAAGATTTTATATATATATATATATATATATATATATATATATATATATATATATATATATATATATATATATATATATATATATATATATATATATATATATGTATGTATGTATGTATGTTTGTATGTATACATAGAGAAGGAAAAGAGAACCCATCACCCGAACCAACACCAACCTCACTGCCTCTCCTCCCCGTCTACAACCATCACTGTCAATCCTCTCCCTCCGATGTGTCTCAACCTCCCGGAGCAGCCATCATCGCCGCCAGCCTCTCCTTCCTCCCTCCTTTCTTCCTTTTTCCAATGCCCTGCTTCCTCTCTCTCTCAGTTTGAAGCTGCCTCATCACTGTCGGAGCTAGATCGACGCCGCCGTTGCTCCCTCAACCTTCCTCACCTTCTCAAACTTCAGTGGTCGCCGAGCCCCACCGTTGTAACTCATCTGTGGCGTCGGCATTAAAGGTTGAAGGTGATTTGCTGCAGGTTGATTTTAGGTTGTCTTAAGGTTGTTTTCTAGTTGTCTAAGTTGATTTATGTGTTAATCTTCATTTATTCTAAGCTAGATGATGAATTATGCTAATTTAATTGTTCAAATCCGATTTTTTGTACATTATTTTGATTTTTATTGATTTACAGAATTTTATTTGATTTTTATTTGAGTTCAATTAGTAATTAGGGTAATTAATGTTAATTATTTTTAGTGTATTGATTTTATTTAAGATTATAGAAATTATTGTGTTAATTGTGAATTTTGTGAATTTTGGATATTTAATTAATATTTTGTTAATTTCAAAAATTAATTGTTAAAAATTATGAAATTTTGATAATTGGTATTATTATTAAATGTTATTAATTTTAGAACTTAATTTATGGTTTTTGTGATTTTTATACTATTTTCATAATTATTTTTAAGTTTATGTCAAATGTGAATAATTAGGTTAAATTTATATTTTTGGAAGAAATTATTAGTTAATTTTAATTTTATATTTTTATTGATATTAAGAAATTTGATGTTGATAAAATAATTTTTAGATATTTGTATAATTTTCAAGGAATTTTTTTTAAGTATTAATAGTGTATTATATAAGTTTGTATATTATAGGGGTAGAAACGTAATTTTTGTTAAATATAGTTAAATAATAAATTGTTTTTGGTTTTAATAATAATTAAGGAATTTAAAAGGATTTTTTTTATATAAATTAATGGGTAATTTTAATAAAGTAATGTTAATTTTGAATATTGTTTCCAAATATTATATATATATATGTTTGTGAAATTTTGTTTTTAAGCTTTAATGAGAGATGATTTTCTGAACTATGGATATTTATATATGTGATGTGTATTTTTGGGGAAATAAATGATTTAATTTTGTGATGTTTTGTTGAGTTGCGATATCGGTCGGGGCTAAGTGTAGTTCTAGAAGCCCGACTCGAGTGTGAATGTCTATGATTATTAGAAGTGCGTCTTTATGTAGGAATGGCTCTACCTATGGTAGAGAGATGTCCGTTTTACAAAGGAGACTCTGCCGAAATTTCGATAGATTTTCTCGTAAAACGTAATATCTTTAATAAATTTCTACCGTTAATTATGCTTTTTCCTTTCTATCGAATCTTATCCGGTCTTTCTCAAGTCAGTCTAGAATTTTGTTATTTCTGACAAATTTTTTATTTTTATTACATAGACGTATTTTAAAATCGGTGTGTTAATTTCTTTTCTAGAGCATATCAGAGTGGAAGCTGTTGGATTAAGGCAAATGCGCAGTCGTCAGCCTTCTCATTCATTTTGTAAGTTGACAAAATGATCTGTGCGTGTGTTTTATTTAAAGAATGTGTGCGCTCATATTTTTAATATTTATTATATGATTTATTGAACTTAATGTTGTTATTTATGGTTTAAACGCATTTTCTTTATTTAAAAATCAGTTTTGAGAAATTTTGGTAGAACGGGCTACCTGGTGGGTTTCACCAGGACCGTGTGCCCATGGTAAAGATTGAGAGATTGATCTGATTTATGTATGACTGGTAGACGAGTGCCTCGGTGGAAGCCTTTGCTCTCGGGGACCGCCAGTGGTTGGAGAGTTGATAATGGACTGGGATAGGTACCTCGGTTGATGCCTTAGCTCTCGGGGACCGCCAGTGCCATGTATTTGGATTAAGTGGATGACTGCGGCTTGGTGCCTCGGTTGATGCCTTTGCTCTCGGGGATCGACAGTCTAGTTGGAATAAATGGGCCCAGTTGGCCATTTAAAAATTTGGATTTAGGGTTCTACCGAGATTTTTCAAAAGTTATATCTATACATTATAAATTATTTTCACTATAACTATATAGTTTTCAAAAAGGTTTTCAAACCGTACAAATCTTTTTATTGACATACTCAGTGAGGTCTGATTCCCCTCAATTTATTTTTTTCAGGATCTTGGGAGTTCGACCTTAGACTGCCTCCACGCCGAATTTCTTCATCACCAGCCATATTATGTAGGTCATTGTAAGCTGTACTGTAGTAGTAACTCTAGAAAGCTACAGTAGTAACCATACTAAGAATTTGTATGATTTAAGTATACTTGTGTATTCAAATTTAATGAACCGTGCTTATGTACAATGATTTATGATATGTGACGCTGGAGAATATTTTATTTATGTATTCAATTATGTTTTAATTTCAGAAAAATCAGTTTGATAATGTGTTCTGTTATAAAATAAAGTTTTAAATTGGAAGGTTTTATTTTTCTTTTCTTTAAGGCTTACTACGGGTTTCGGGGGCCTTATGCCTACCCATTCCCTAGTGCCGATTACATGCCCTCGAGTTTGGGTCGTGACAATTATTTTAAGTAAATTATTGTTAATTATTATGTTTTAGACAGATTTTGAATAATAATAGTATTTAAATAATTTTTATAATTTATTTCCTATTTTTAACTAATTTATATTAATTTTCATAAAACAATAAGAATAATAAACTTAATTATTGTTTTTAAGCTAAAATAAGTTATTTGTTAATTTTTTAATATATTTAAGTAATTTAAATGGTTATTTGCAATTAATGTTAATTTAATTGTAAGATTTGAATTATGTATGTGTATTTATGAAAATTTAAGAATAAACTAGAATTTTAGTATTTATTGGAAAATAAATATGTTTTATGATTCATTATTGAAATAAATTAATTTGTGGTATTTAAATGAGACTTTTTGATTTTTGGTGATTTTAAAGAATATTATATTATATTATGTTTATTGTGACTTGTGGCTCTTGATTGGGCATTTAGTGTAGTTCGGGGGCCCAACTTGAGATTTAGTGTTGTGAGAATATTCAAAGTGTATTTTCATGCAAGAACAACTCTACTTTTAGTAGAGAGATATCCGTTTTACATAGAAGAATCTGCTGAATTTTAGGTAGATTTTTCCTAAAACGTGACATCAGCCTATGTCGAATTTCTAGTTTTGGTTGAGTCAATTTTGTCAATCCTATAGTTTTCATAATTCTGAGAATTTTCATGAATTTATTTAATTTATTTTACGAGCATATTTTAAATAAATATTATTTATTTTAGAAAACTCTGGGATTCGAGCTGTAGCACCAGAGCAGCAGAGAACATGTCGCCCAACATGCTCAACCTGTGAGTTAATTTTATGAAATGTGTGTTGCGCATGTTTTCATTATATTTTCAAGCAATTAAAAATAATAAAGAAATGATTATATAACTGATTTATGAATATATTTATATTGTCATATGTGTGATAATTTCTTTTACATTTTTGAATAGTAATTGAAAGCATGCTTAAAGGAAAATTATTTAGTCATATGTATTCAATTATTATTTAATCATTTAATTATTCATTACTTAATGATTTACTTATTTTATTTATAATTTAAATTGATTTGAGATAATGGTAGAATGTGCTACCTTGTGGGTGTCACTAGAACCACGTGCGCACGAGTAAGATCTCAGTGTATGTGTAAAATGTGAAATGGGCTCGGTGGAGCACGTGCTCTTGGGCAAGAGTGAATGGTTAGAACTCAGTGGAGCTAGTGCTCTTGAGCCGAAAAAAGGGATGTAACTCGGTTAACTTTGCTCTTGAGACATTAATATGCGATAAGTAAAATGATTGTAGCAGCAACTCAATTAAGCTTGCTCTCGGGACGACAATTACTTAGATTAAACAGAGCTGAAAGACTATTTGAATAATAGTTTAGGTGTTCTACCAAGTTTTCCGCTAAATTAATTATTTTATATATTTTCATGCAGGGATTTCATATTAAATTGATTTAAGGGTTATAAAGAAATTTTATATAAATATTATTGAGAAAAGTAAATGATTTTAATAATTATAATTACTTTATTCTAATTTATTTTAAAAAGGGTTTTAATAAATGGTTTTAAAACCAGTATGCATTTTATAAAAATTGATTCGCTTAGTGAGATCTGATTCTCCTCAACTTATATTTCCAAGACCTTATAGTCAGCTTTCTAATGTTCTTCATTTGCACTGGGTTCATTCTTCATCGGCTATACTATATATGTTGAATTGAAATATGTATTGTATAACTAAATTTTAGATACCACAGTAGTTAATTAAAGAAGTTGTATTATTTGTATTCTAAACTCACTTGAGATGTTGTTGTAGTTGGAGAATATTTGTTTTATGTGTTTAGTATTGTGTACTTATTATTATTTTATTGTTAAGAATATTGTTTTTATTTCACAAAGAAAAAAAATTTAAGGCTTACTATGGGTTTTAGTTACTTTATGTATCCTCATTCTCTAGTGTTGGTCATGTACCTTTTTGTTCGGGTTGTAACACTCAATGAACATGCAGGTCAATGGTCTTGCATAGTCTTAATGCAAAAAAAAAAAGGTGTTTGATGCAAAAAAAAAGACGTTTGACATGAAAAAAAAAACAAGAAAGATGAACATTTTCATCTCGCAAATGTGTGGTCCATATTTTAATATACATAAGGGTGCATGATATAACAATGGTTGTAAGGTACCAATATATATCAAATCCCCCCTTTAAAGTGACTAGAGCTGAAGGGATAGGCCTCATGACTTAGGCCCTACTCAAAAAAAAAAAAAAAAAGCCTTTAGTTATTAACAAATGTAGAATTTTATTTTGTTGAGCTATTCAAGTTATTTAATAATTAATTTAAAATAAATTAACTAATTAATTAAATAAAGATAAAAATATTAAGGAAAATGTTTTTGATATGTTAATAATATATTATTTTCAAATAAATATGCAAAGAATATATTGCTCTCTATATATGGTGTGTGTGTGTGTGTATATTCTGTCCCTACAAAAAAATACATATTATAAATGCAACTCGTCAAATTCTTTATAAATAGGAGTGCTTGTGTTTCATCTGAAGAGAGAGAATAAAAAAAAGAAAGAAAGTAAAGATGTCAAATTTCTACTACCATAGGACTAAAGAAGCTTTGCAGATTTCTCTCCAAGCACAAGACTTTAGCAAATTCAAAATCAATTCAAGGATCTTCACAAGGCTACTTCAAAGCTCATGATTAATTCAGCGTGCCTTCTTCACCAAATCAAAAGAGTCTTCTTTAACAAATTCAAGAACAAGTCTTTTCGCGCTCTTGATTAGTTAGTCAATGAAGGAAAGCGTCAAAGGATTTAATTTCTACACTTGTAGAGATTTACATTAAAGATTATACTCTCTTTTATTTAGTAAATTTTTGATATTTTTTATTACTTTTCTTGTTAATTTCTCCATTTTTTGACACAAAATTTGTGTTAATAAATTTTTAACACACCCAGTAGGACCATCTCTACCTTTCACCTTTTTCATTCACAAATCATCTTAAATTTAAACAATCAAGATCCATGGCCTTGAGAAACAACAATCATCAATCTAAGACTGTAATATCTCGAGTTTTAAATATTTTTATATTGCATCGAGATATGCAGTGTTAATAATTTTTGTATATATTTATGATATTTTAAGAGTTGTTATTTGTTTAAAGCTAATTTTAATTATTTTATATTATTTTAAGTACTTTACGTAAAATTTTTCCGGGAATTGTATTTTTGGGAAAATTGACATGTAAATAATTTAATACTATTTATTTTGACTAGTTTTATGAATTTGCATGAACTCATATATAATTTTAAAGTGCTAAAATAAATTGTATATATGTGTACTTATTTAACTTAATTAGAGCATAATTAATTTCCTTAATTTTATTATTTAATTTTTGTATTAATTAATTAATTAATTTTAAGTGTATAAATTATTAAATATAATAAAATATTTATGTGGTGAATATCATTTGTGTGTGGGATTATATTATTATAATATATATAAGGTGGATATATATATATATATATATATATATATATATATATATATATATACATGTTTTTTTTTAATAAAAAAATCAAAGTTGCCTTAATTACAGTTTTGCCCCTCCTTCATCTTCTTTCTCCCAAAACGTTTTCAGCCATTTCAAGCTGGTTTTCTTTGCTGTCACTGTGCTTTCCGGTATGCCACCATCCCTTCCAGCCATTCCCGACGTCCCAAGCTCCCATTTCCAACGTTGTTTGGCTAGATTTTCATCAAGAAGTCAAAAATCGATTTAACTCAGACCAAGTACTTTCCGGCCACCAAATTTGATGCTGTCAATCTCTATCTTCTCCTTGAGCTCTGGTGAGTGTGATTCCAAGCTTTGTTTCACTTGATTTGGTCTAGAATTGCTTAGGTTTCAATTTCTTCAAATCAGCCATTTTGGGTTTCAAATTTTTTTTCAGCTTTAATTTGATTGATTCATGAAAAATTCCTTCATAAACTTTGTTCCTGGAAGATTAATCTACATGCTGTAATTTTTTTAGAATTTTTAGAATTTATTTTAATTTTTGTGAATTTTTTATTATTTTATTATTATTTTCTAATTTTCGAAAATTAATTAATTAAATTATGAAATTGTGTTTTATGGTGATTATAGGAGTTGAAATGAATTATAGAAATTTATTTGTAATTTTTGTGAATTTTTATGTATGTATTTGGAATTTATTAAGTTTATGTAATTTTGAAAAATAGGGTTAATTATGTGTTTAATTGAAATAAATTGGTAAATTGAGTATATTTATTGATATTATTGAATTATATGTTGAGAAATTAATTTTTGAGTAATTATATAGGTTTTGGTGAATTTTTGAACATTTATAGTGAATATATATATAGGGGTATTTTGGTAATGTTATAGTAAATTGGCTAAAAATATAATTAAATTGGTTTTAATAATTATTTGAGCTATAAAAATGATTTCTGCAAATTTTTAGTATTTTTAACTAATTAAAAATATTTTTCGTAAATTATTTTCAAATTATATATAATATACTATTTTTCTAAATAAATGGGTTTTTATTGATTTTTAGTATGTTTTAGGGTTAATTACGTAATTTGGATTTATAAAATGTATTTTTATTATATAAGGGAATTTTCGGTATTTTATAATTATTCTGTAAATTGTGAACCTCGGTCGGTGAATTGTAGTTTGGAGTCCAACCAAGGGATTGTGATTGTAATTCTGTGTTTATTCCGAAGTGTATTTCTTTGCAGGACCAGCTCTACTATTTGAGTAGAGAGATGTCCATTTTACAAGGGAGGTTCTGCCGGATTTTCGATAGAATTCTCGTAAAACATGATGTCCGGTCAAATTCCTATTATAATTATGTGTCTAAAATTTTAGATCGAGTATTTAGAATTTTTGTTAACTTTATTATGATTTCATGTTGTCATTTGTTTATCTAGCTGCGCCGAGACCGAGGCCTAACGGATAAGGTCCGCCGAGTTTGTCTCGTGGAGCGCTAACATGTGAGTTATTATACTATATATATATGCACTGCATATAGGGTGCATTATTTAGAATTTTTCATTTTTATTGTATGTTTTAAAAAGAGATTTAAATTATAATATTTTTGGTATATCTAGGGTTGCATTTTTATATATATGCATATTAAATAATTATGCATGTTAGTTTGATATATGCACATTAAACAATTAGGTTTAGGTTTAATACATTTGAGTAATATACACATGTTTTAAAATGTACACTTAGACATAATTATTTTATTAAATGATTAGTATACTTTAGGTATAGTTTCAGTAGATTTTAGGTTTATTCTTAAATAATTGCATGTTAAATTATAAACCTACACTTAAATTATTTTTAAGTTTATTTTTGGTATATTTTTTATTTATTTCCAAATAAATAAATGTTTTATTATTAAATTAAACCTAGCACATTAGTGGTATATTTAGGGTTTATTTTTGATATATGCATGCTAGATAATTAGGTTTATTTTTAGTATATTTTGTGAATATATGTTAAACACAAACACGTATTTAAATTAATATTTATACATAAATGTTTTATTAAATGATTTGTGTACTTAGGGTATATCTTTTGCATATTTAAGTATATTTTTAAGATAATGCATGTTATATTATTGTTACTCATTTAAATTGTTTTTAACTATATTAATGATTTATCTTTAGTTTATTTCATATTTTATTTGACATATATATATATATATATATATATATATATATATATATATATATATATATATATATGGTTGGTTTTACTATTATAAATATTGTTCTACATTAATTATTTTCTGAATGAATGATTTATTCTAAATGAAGGATATCAATAGAACGTGCTACCTAGTGGGCAACACTAGGACCGTGTACGTACCGGTACGATAGATAAGGATTGAGTGAGAGTTAAAATTGGGTGATTATAATTGATTTAATTGATTTGACTAAGATTAACGATATGTTAGATAGTGTGATTGCGGGGCCAATCACACTGACAGTCAGACTGCTGGAGCTCGATTGACTTAGTGTCTCGGGGCCAATGTACTTTCCATAAGTGAATTGAATGATCTATTGGGTTGATTGAGATGTGAGGTGATAGATAGTGTGATTGCTGGAGCTCGGTTGACCAAGTCTGCTGTCCAGATTGGAATAAGTGTTCTATTTGGAATCAAGTGAGCCTGCATGGCTAGAGTGATGATGGGGTTGTTAAGGTTGTTATTATTAGGGTTCTATGGATCCTTCATGAATTTAATTAAATATTTTCCTACATTCTGTATATTTATAAAAGCAGAGTTTGGCATTCGTGTGAAATGTGTGTATATGCATATATATATATATATATAAGAATGCCTAATTGTTATGGTTTAGTTTGCATGTATATATAGTATAATAATTCACTCAGTGAGGTCTGACCCCCCCCTCAATAATTTTTTTCCAGGAGATCCCACATCGTCAGACCTTAGTTGTAGAGTTCCTCACCAATGTTCTTCAGTCCCGGCTATTTTATGTAAATGTATATTCTGAACTTTGAATTTTATTCTAGAAACTGCAGTAGTAGTGTTATTATATTGGAAGTGTATTACTTTGTTTGGATATTAAATACTCTGAGAATTTGTATTTGAACATTGTACGAATATGTATTCATTTATAAAAGGATTTTGAGTATTTATTTTATATATTGATTCAGAAAAATTTTAATTTAATCGTACTTTTATTTATTTATTGTATGATTTTATTTTTTTAGGCTTGCTACGGGTTCCGGATTCGAAAGAATTCCTGTTCCCTATTACCGGCCATGACTCTTAGTTTGGGTTGTGACAAAGACACTCACTCACTTTACCTTGTGAGATACTATTGATGCTAGACCAAAGACTATCATCAAAGAAAAACTGATCGAGGACATCAGTGTGTGCACTCTTCCTCTACTTCAAAGTGTGTTCATCTCTCCATCATTAATTAAAGAAGTGGTGTATCATGCTCAATCTTTACCAAAATGAAGGAGAGTCTTAATTTATCCTTGAACAAGTGTCACTCATGATGATTGTACACTAATCTCTCCCCATATGCCTTTATCTATAAATGACTCTCTTCTGATGTCATGAGTATTATAATGATGAACACTAACTCTTTCGAGGAGCAAGTTTCCAAGATGAGTAAGATTTTGAAAGCCCTTGTTAACTCAATGAAAGAAAAGGATGAGCAAATCACCTCTTTGATGAAAAATGTTAATGGTTTAACTAACAAAGGAGTTGTGGTTATAATCGTAGGCCAACTAAAGGATCTTGTCAAGGAAGTTGTCAAAGATCAAGTGTAAAGTATTAATTAACGCTTATACATATATGTCAAGCCATATTCTCTAAAGATTGATCTTATAAAAATGCTTGCCAATTATCAACTCCTAAAGTTTCAACAATTTGATGGCAAAGGTAATCCTAGGCAACATGTGGCTCATTTTGTAGAAACTTGAAATAATGTCAGCATCTATAGTGATTTGATGGTCAAATAATTCATTTGATCCTTGAAGGCAAATGCTTTTTATGGTATACTGATTAAAAGCTAGGTTCTATTAATAGTTGAGAACCATTGAAACGTAAGTTTATCAATTTCTTCTAGAGCACTCACTGCATTGTTAGCATTTAATAGCTGACAAGTACACATCCATAGAAGGATAAACCTATTATTGACTACATTAACCAATGGAGGAATTTGAGCCTTAATTACAATTATCATCTTTCTGAAGCTTATGCTTTGGAGATGTACATTGAAGGTATGCATTGGGGACTATGCTATAATTTTCAATGTATCAAGCCTAAAACCTTTAAAGAGTTAACTACTCATGCTCTTAACATAGAACTTCACATTGTTGATGTTAGAGTGCTAACTTTCCCGGTGGACGATCCAAAGAAAGGGAAAGAAAAATAATATTAGAAACAAGCCAAATAAGGACATATTTAATCCATTTCTAGTTAATGATAGATAACAAAAATTGAATAAATGCAAAGTAATTAGCGACTGATTCAATGACGGTTGTATAAAATCATCGCAAAGTTTTAACAGCTATTTAGTGAAAATGTGTTAATCACCAATTAACGATGGATTGATTTTTTTTGTCTCTAATCAGTGACAAATAATTCAATCCATTGCAAATTAGTTTTTTTGTAGGAAACCTTAAAATTCGATGATAGATTAGCAACATATATATATGTCACTGAATTTTTTTCTCTCTAAACATTTTGAAACTGAAACTAAAAAGAATTACTCTCAGCCACTCCCACCATTGACGTTGACCTCCACCAGTGTCGACCTCCAACCACATTTAGCTATTAGTGTAGACCATTGCAACACCACCATTGGATAACCTCATTCTCCATGGCAACACTAGTACCACCGCATATATATTGGTTAATTCGTTAATTGTGATTTGTGAATTTGTATTTTTTTTTTGTAATTTGTTTATTTTTGGTAATTGTTTGTTGAATTTAAAAAATAATTATTTATTTATTTTTAGGGAATTTAGTTATTTTAGTTTAAATTTTGTATTCATTTTAAAGTTAATTTAGTTCATTTTTATAAAATTAGATAGCAAATTAATTTTTTATTTAGTTAAATAGGCAAAATATACATAATTAGATAAAATATTTAGAGAAATTTTTGTGTCATTAATTTAGTTAATAATGTGAGGTATATTTAGAGAAATATATTTAGCGACAATTAAATTAGTTAATTTTATTTAATATTGTGAATTTATCATTAAGTTTTCATGAAGTTAAGTATTACAAGGAAAATTTGTGTGTTTTGAAAAATGATGTATGTAGTTTTGACTCCATCAATTAGCTCAAAAGCACACACATCGACAATAATTTTTGGTTGGAAATATCTACACAAGAATCATGACAAGTCTAAGTGATATTGTGTAATTATTTCTTATCAAGTTTACCAATGTTCTATATATTTTTTAAGTTGATTGATCATGTCAAACATACATATATAATCACCATTTTCCATAACATGAAAATAGGCTTGAGGCTATTTTTCTATTATGGAAAATGGTGACTTTAAATGTAGTTTTAGCTCCCTCAATCAATTCAAAAGCATATATATCAAAAAAACATTTTGGTAGAAAATATATACATGAGAATCATGAAAAGTTTGAGTGATATAGTGTAATTATTTCTTACCAAAATTTACTAATAATTTTTGTATTTTTGAGTTGATTGATCATGTCAAACTTATATATAAAGTTACCATTACCCAAAACACACATAACTTCGATGTATCATAAACTTAAAAATTTTATTTAAATTTATTTAGTAAAATTATTTGGTTTAGTTGATATTTATATTATGTATAATACTATATGTAATATCCCGAGTTTTTAAATATTTTAATACTGCATCGGGATATGCAGTGTTAATAATTTTGTATATATTTATGATATTTTTACGAGTTAATATGTATTTAAAATTTATTTTAATTATTGTATATTATTTTAAGTGCTTTACATAAAATTTTCCCGAGAATACTATTTTCGGAGAAATTTTCACGTAAATTATTTATTATTAATTATATTAAATAGATTTCCGAACTTGCATGAACTCATATATATTTTTGAAGTACTAAATAACGTATATATGTGTACTTATTTATTTAATTATGGTTTAATTAATTACCCTAATATTTTATTATTTGTTAATTAGTTTTAATATTTTTTTTATTATTATTTTTATGTGTATTAAATTTTTTAAAAAATATTAAATTATATGTGTGTGGTGTATAATTAATGTGTGTGATTTTATATTATTTTAATATATAGTGTAAAGTATATATATATATATACATATACATTTAATATTAAAACAAAAAATAAAGTTTGAGTTATTTACGAAATTGCCACCCATCCTTCTCCTCCTTCCCCGATCACTCCCATCACCGATCCGACCACTGTCATGCTGTTTTCTCATCGTCGGTGTGCCACCTCCTTCCTCCAACCGTTCCGTCGCCTGCAGAGCCCCTTTCCGGCATCGAGAAGCTCGTTTTGGCCGGAGAAGCCGAATTCTTTCTCACCGTCGTTCACGACGTTTTCGACCACCATTTTTGACACCGCCGGTCTCTTTATTCTCCTTGAGCTCCGGTAAGTGTGATTCCTAGCTTTGTTTCACTTAAAATGGTCTTGATTTGCTTAGGTTTCAATTTTGGTAATTCGGCCATTTTAGGGTTCTTGATTTTTTTGAACTTTTAATTGACTGATTCATGAAAAATTCATTCACAAATGTTGTTCCCCTTAGCTTAATCTACATGTGTGAATTTTTGTAGAATTTTTGGGAATTATTTTGATTTTTGGGTATTTTTGAATATTTTATTATTATTTTCTAATTTTCGAAAATTAATTAATTAAATTATGAAATTTTGTTTAATGATAAATATAGGTGTTGAAATGAATTATAGAAATTTATTGGAATTTTTATGAATTTCTATGTATTTATTTTGAATTTAATTAATTTATGTAATTTTGGAAAATTAGGTTAATTGTGTTTTTAATTGAAATTAATTAGTTAATTGAGTTTAATTATTGATATTATTGATAAATATGTTGAGGAAATTAATTTTGTGCAATTATATTATTTTTGGTGAATTTTTGGAGTAATTTTAGTATATTTATATATATAGGGGTATTTTGGTAATTTTACCCTAAATTGACTAAAAATGTAATTAAATTGGTTTTAATAGCTATTTAAGGTATAAAAATGATTTCTAAAAATTATTTAGTATTTTTAATTAATTAAAACTATTTTTCATGAATTATTTTCAAATTATATATATAATATACGATTTTTCTAAATAAATGAGTTTTTACTGTGTTTTAGGGTTAATAATGTAATTTCTACTTATAAAATGTATTTCTATGATATAAGGGTATTTTTGGTATTTCTATATTGTTTTGTGAATTGTGGACCCCGGTCGGTAGACTGTAGTTTGGAGTTCGACCGAGGGATTTTGGTTGTGTTTCTGTGTCTGTTTTTCAAAGTGTGTTTCTTTGCAGGGTCGTCTCTACTCTTTGAGTAGAGAGATGTCTGTTTTATAGGGGAAGTTCTGCCGGATTTTCAGTAGAATTCTCGTAAAACGTGATGTCCGGTCGAACCCAAATTCTGATTCTGTGTCTAATATTCTAGATCGAGTTTCTAGGATTTTCTGTTAGGTTTATTCTGATGTCTGTTATTTATTGTTTGTTTAGTTGTGCCGAGACCGAGGCCTAATGGACCAGGCCCATCGGACTCATCTCGAGGAGCGCACTAAGTGTGAGTTACTATTTTATATATATGTGCTCTAGGGTGCATGATTCTAGAAATATACGCTCTATTTTGATTAAATATGCATAAATGGTTTAATTATTACTTAAGTTTATTTTTAGTTTATTTTTGGTTTATTTTTTGTATATTTTAAACTATATGCATGTCTTATTAATGAATTATGCTTAAAATGTTTTTGAATATATTTCTAGCTTATTTTGTAATTATATTGGATTTATTTGACGTATATATACTCGAAATATACCTGGTTTATTTTTGGTATATTTCTAGTATATATATGGTTTATGTTGCTATTTTATTTAAATTCATGCATCATTTATTTTTAAGAACGTATGTTTTATATTTCAATGAAGGATATCGATAGAACATGCTACCTAGTGGGCAGCACTAGGACCGAGTACGTAACGGTACGCTTATAGCATTTAGGCTATATTACTAACCACTTGTGGATATTGATTAGATTTGATTATTTGATTATTTGATGTGTGAGATATGATTTGGGAGTGTGATTGCTGGAGCTCAATTGACTAAGTGTCTCGGGGCTAATCACACTGACAGTCAGACTGCTGGAGCTCGGTTGACTTAGTGTCTCGGGGTCAGTCTACTGTCCAAATGGAACAAGTGAATATATTGGAATAAGTGAGCCTGTATGGCTAGAGTGTTGTTTAACACTGTTTTGAGGTTGCGATATTCTAGGGTTCTATTTGATCCTTCATGAACTGTGATTTTCAATAAAAATATATAAAATGATTTTATTGCATTTGTGTGTATTTGCTTGTATATATGCTTATTATATATATACTGTTGACTGTGTGCATCAACATTTAGTATGCATGTATATATATTATAGTAATTCACTCAGTGAAGTCTGACTCCCCTCTGTTGACCATTTTTTAGGAGAGTCTTCTTCCTCAGACCTCAGTAGTAGGCATGTACGCCGGATTTCTTCCGCCTCGGCTTCTTTATGTAAATTGCTCACTTGAGTTTTATTTTTTTTTATAATTAGACATTGCAGTAGTTGTAAATAAGTTTGTGGGTTTTATGTATTATATTTGTGTGAGTTATGTATTTTAAGAATTTGAACTGAAACTTGTATCACAGGATTTATCTATATATGAGATATGAATTTTTATTTTGATAATTATGATTTTATTTCCGCTGCATAAGTGTGGTTATTATTATTACTGTATGTTTTATTTTATTTTTAGGCTTACTACGGGTTCCGGATTTGAAAGAATTCCCATTTCCTAGCGCCGGTCAT
This sequence comes from Mallotus nudiflorus, assembly GCA_947683625.1. Classification (NCBI taxonomy): domain Eukaryota; kingdom Viridiplantae; phylum Streptophyta; class Magnoliopsida; order Malpighiales; family Euphorbiaceae; genus Mallotus; species Mallotus nudiflorus. The sequence continues at coordinate 1,441,876 of CANTUR010000286.1, read as the reverse complement.
GACCCCTGTTTTGGATCGTGACACTATAGAAGTGCAATGTGATCAAATGTGAATTGTATGACGTAATTGGTGGTATAAGGTAGAATATTTATGAGTATTGTTTCTTTGCAGATTTAAATAATTGATTTTAGAATTTTTAGACTCTAAGTGCAGTTATAGCTGAAACTTTGCCAAAATTTCATTAGAAATTTACTCTTAGAAAAAGGCTTTTTAGCGACCATCTTTTCGCCAAGGACACTTAAAATGGTCGCAATAAGAGCATCAGTAATGACCATATTAACATCTGGTCGCTTAGTTTCAAAAAATCAAGTAGTTTTTATGGTTACAAATATATATCCCTTCACTAGAACATTTTAATTACAGTCGCAAATGTCCAAACTTAGGCATATGTACATTTGGCGGGAAGTAATTGCAGGATTCGGTAATGAAAAAATTTAGTTACAATAAAATAAACATCTCTTTTTTTTTTTACTCTCTTTTACTTCATATCTAGGGTTGCAAAAAAAACATGAGCAAATATGCGGGGCTATCATTAATCGTAATTTGTAGGTCGCGAACCCGGTAATTTGCAGGTTGCGGATCCCGTCGAACCGGGAGTGGATTTAGGCAGGAGAGTTTTGCGTTACATACAGGTTTTGTATTATTTTGTTATCGTTAGACTTGAAGAGGTCATTGATGGATTTAAAGATTGATTTGAAGGCCGTGAAGATGAGTGGTTCAGCGTCAAATTTCAGCTTGATAACGCAATCGATGGTGACAAGGAGAGATTCGGTCCGAGGAATGACAGAGTTCAAGCATTTGGAGACAGAATGGCAGCGTATTAAGGTCTTCTAATCAATTGTTCAAAGTAGAGATCCTCTGTCAAAAGATAATAAAAATTAGAAATCTGTGGAAATCCATATGATTAAAGTGAGCTAAGTTTACCAAAATTTTCTTATCAGATTTTGATTTTTTTTTTTTTCTAATTTCCATCCATCAAAAATCTCTTTAGCTTTCTCAACCAACTTCTGGTCTAGTTTCAGTCCTTGCTTGCTTGCTTGATTTGATGCTTGAATCTTTTGAAAATTAACTCTGATTTTTTTCATCTCAAATTTTATGCTTTATTTCAAAAAAAAAAAAAGTTTAATTATGGTGTTTGGCTCTAATGCTTCGCTGTAGAAATGGCTTCTACTTCTTTGTTTCCAGGCATTTATCTCCTCTTATTTTAATTAAATGAACCAACTTCTCTTATTACTTTGCATTTTGTTTTTAAGGGTTTGCTGTTTGAAATAAAGAAAAAAAATACTACTTTTTGCTTCATCTGATGTTCATAGAGCAGTAAAATCTTCACAATTTAATTAGATTCATATAATTTACATTTAGCATATTAACTTTTGTAGTTATTGGTAAAAAAAACTAATTGTTTAGTAATTAGACTGTTGTTGTGGAATTAGGGTTAATTTCTACCAACAATAACAAATTCACCTTGAGAACTATTGCACATGTGACTAGAGTGTAAACGATTGTACTAAAAATGATCCCAAGGTAGATTCCCAGGAAATAGTGGTGAGGTTACAACGGTCCCACTTAAAAACCACACTTTTTAAACAGAATTTTACAAAAATAAGAAATTTTAATAGTATAATAATTAACAATAACTATACTCGATAATAGTTATTAAATAGACATAAAAGAGAATACTAAAATTTAACGAGGTTCGGCCAATTATGCCTACGTTCTTGGATACTACCAAAATAATATTTCACTAATTGAGAAAATATCACAAAAGAGAGTGAAAGAATATAATTGTCTAAATATAGAAGAGAGGCAATTTTAGGATATCTTTAACTAAAGGGGGAGGAGTCCTTTTATAGCCTAATAACTCCTCCATTTCTTTTAATCTTCCCGATGTGAGATGTTTAATTTTGCTAAAACCAAAAATCTCCACCTTGGAAAAAATTTCATACAATTCTCTCTCAAATCCAATATTCAGTAATGTCTGCAAATTTCATCATTCAATTTGTAATAATATTGATTAAGTCCAAACAATATTTAAACTTAACCACAATTACCACTGTTGTCATCATATTAGCAGGATTCTTAGTAGTCCGAATCTTCTGGATTATGACTCCGTCTTCTTCCAGAATCTCTCGTACAAAGTGATATCGAACATTGATATGATTTGTCCTTACATGATAAACCTGGTTCTTTGCTAAATGAATAGCACTCTGATTGTCACAATGCACTTTGATGTGCTTCTGCTCCATTCCCAGTTCACCGAGCAACCCTTGAAGCCAAATTGCCTGCTTTACAACCTTTGTAATTGCCATATACTTGCCTCTGTAGTAGACAAAGCAATTGTTGACTGTAAGGTGGACTTCCAATTGACTGGTGACTTTGCAAAAGTAAACACATAACTAGTAGTTGATTGACACTTGTCTAAATCACAAGCATAGTCAGAATCACAATACCTAACTACATACTAACCATCTTGCCTATCCTATTGAAATACCAAACCAATATTTATGGTGTTCAGAAAATACCATAGAATCCATTTCATAACTTGATAATGCTCCTTTCTAGGATCATGTATATACTTGCTCACAACCCCAACTGCCTGTGAAATATCGGGCCTCGTACATACCATTGCATACATCAAGCTACCAACAATACTTGTATACGATACTTTTAATATGTGTTCTCATTCTGCATCATTCTTAGGTGACATGGATGCACTAAGCTTGAAATTAGGAGCAAATGGTGTACTAACTGGTTTTGACTTTTCATTCATGCCAAAACATTTTAGTACCTTCCTTAAATATTCTTTCTGAGACAAATAAAGCCTCCCCAATTTCCTATCTCTGGATATTTCCATGCCAAGAATCTTTTTTGCTTTATTAAGATTCTTTATCTTAAACTTCCTATTCAATTGAGTCTTTAATTCTTAATCTCTGTCTGACTCCTGGAAGCTATCAACATATCATCAACATAAAGAAGAAGATATATAGGATCCATCTTGTAGCTTGAGCAAATACACACAATGATCATATTTTCTTCTCGTGTACTTTTGCCCCATCATGAACTTGTCAAATTGCTTGTACCACTGCCTTGGAGATTGCTTCAATCCATACAATGATTTTTTCAATTTACAAACCATCTTCTCTCTACCAGCAACTTTGAATCCATCTGGCTAAGTCATCTAGATTTCCTCATCCATCTCCATGTAAAAATGCAGTTTTTACATCTATCTAAACAAATTCCAAATCCAATTGTGATACCAAAGCTAATAAAATTCTAATGGAGGAATGTTTTACAACTAGAGAAAATACTTCATTATAATCAATTCCCTCCATTTGTATGTAGCCTTTAGCCACCAATCTTACTTTATAGTGAACATTTTCCTTGTTAGGAAATCCATCTTTCTTTGCATATACCCATTTGCATCCAATTACCTTCTTTCCCTTCGGAAGACTAGCTAGTTTCCATGTCTAATTCTTTTCAAGGGATTGCATTTCTGCATTCATAGTGATCCTCCACTTTTCGTGTTCTAAACTTTAGACTACTTCATTATAAGTGGCAGGAACATCATTAATAGCAATTGGTGATGCAGAAAAGACTATATCAGCATAACAAGTAGGTTGTCTAATGGTCCGTTTTCCCTTCCTTAGTGCAATTGATTCATATTGCTGTGGAGGTTCTTAGGTCTGAACCACTTCTTCATTTGACTCTTCTTCTACCATAAGAGAGTCATCATCAGTTTCTATATTGGTTGAGACAATTCTATTGCCATCAAACTCCATCTGTTTGGGAGTACCATCTTTTTGCTCTATATTTTCAAAAGTTACCTTTCTCAGTATGGTAGATTCATCAAAGGTAACATCCCTGTTGAAGATTACTTCTTTATTTCTAGACACCAAAGATGATAGCCTTTCATACCATAAGTGATCCCTATAAAGATTTCCTTTTTTGCTCTTGGATCCAACTTTGACTCCTTAATATGGTAATATATGGTGGAACTAAACACATGTAAGGAATTAAAATTTATAGCAGGTTTTCCAAACCATTTCTCTAATGGTGTTTTACCACTAATAGCAGCTAATGGTAAGCGATTGACAATGTTACAAGTATAGACTATAGCCTCAGCCCAAATTTCTTTGCCCAACCCATCATTGGACAACGTACATTGAACCTTCTCTAGTAATGCCCGGTTCATTTACTCTGCCACCACATTTTTTTGTGGTGTATATCTGATAGTGAAGTTCCTGATGATACCTTCATATTCACAAAATTTTAAAAATGGATTATTTTTTAACTATCCATCATTATCTGTGCGGAGACACTTGACTTTCTTGCCTATTTGAATCTCCACCATCTTTTTCCATTTAAGGAAAATTCGTAGCACCTCATCCTTCATCTTCATTGCATACACCTAAACTCTTTAGGAAAAATCATCAACAAAGGAAACATAATAGTGTTTTTCTCTCGATGAAACATTCTTGAAAGGCCCCCACACATCTGAATGAATATAATCTAGAATACCCTTAATATTATGGATGGTTTTTCCAAATTTCACCCTTGTCTTCTTCCTTTTGATGCAATGCTCATAAAAATCCAATTTACAAGACTGAGCTCCTTTCAATAATCCTTGATCTATTAACAATTTCAAGGATTTTTCTTTAGCATGGCCCAAGCGCATATGCCATAACCTGGTTGCTTCTAACTCATGATCATCAGTAAAAGCTACCACTATTATAGTCCTAATAATTGTACTACCCAAGAAGTAATACACATTATTTCTTTTTTGAACCCCTTTCATTATCATAAGTGCACCAGAGATGATTCTCATTATCCTATCTTTTGCCCTTACTTTGATACCTTTTAATTCTAAGGTTCCCATATAAATGAGATTCCTTATTAAATCTGGCACATAATGAACACTTGTTAAGGTTCTAATTGATCCATCCTTATTGCTCAAGCGAATTGAACCATTCCCATATGTGTTAAGAGGGGCATTATTTATTGTATAGATAACTCTATCTTTTAGTTCTTTAAAGTCAAAGAAGCATTCTCAATTGGGAGTTATATGGTGATTACAAGCTGAATCTAGCAGCCATGAACTCGAACAACTGGTTGATGGTGTAGTACCAATTGAAAGATCTAAATCTGTATCATCACACTCAGCTACATTTGAATTTAATACAACATTTCCCTTTCTAGGTTTGCCTTTGTCCTTTAGCTTGGGATAATCTTGCTTCCAGTGCCTTTTTTCTTGACAAAAGGCACATTAATCTTTGCTCAGTTTGGACTTTGACTTTGATCTCCCCCTCCCTCTTTAATTATGGCTCTACAAACAGCCTTTGACAACAAGAGCTTCTGCTTCAACACTTGTATTTTCTTACTTTTCTTTTTTTTGTAATTCATAACTATACAAGGCTACAGTTACTTCACTAAGAGACACAGTAGCCTTCCCATGAAGTAGAGTAGTTTCAAGATACTCAAACTCATCAGGAAGCAATCCCACCAACATCAAATTCAGATCTTTATCATTAAAAGCCATGTTCATATTCATCAAATTAGTTACTGGTTGATTAAAGCTAGTACTATAATCATTCATCGTGGTACCTAGAACATAGTTGCAGCGAAATAATCTCTTTTTCATGTAGAATTTATTCAGACTGCTTTTCTTCAAGAATTTCTCCTCTAGTGCCTTACATAATTTACTTGCAAAAGTTTCTTTAGCAAATGCATACTTCTGCTCTTTAGAAAGACATTATCAAATTGTGCCACATGCCAAACTATTGATCACCTTCTATTCTTTCTCCTCAACATCATTTAGTTTCTCTCCTTCAACAATAAGGTCTAGAGTTTGTTGAAAAAGGACATTTAGAACCTCACTTTGCCATATGCCAAAATGTCCAATGCCATAAAAAATCTCCATCATAAATCTAGCATTTGTCACAGCACTTCTTGCCAAAATTAAAGATGAAGATGCTATTGACACTGATGTGGATACTTTTGTGTCGTCTACCATTTTTGCTATAAAATTCTATTTAATAACTATTAATGTGGAATGCCAATTAGCCCAAGGAAATTTTTTCTGATGTGAAAGATCAGCCTAAGTCGTAACCACAGAGCATACTAAAATAAACCAACAGCTCTAATACCAATTATTGTGGAATTTGGGTTAATTTCCACCAATAATAACAAATTCACCTTGAAAATTATTGCACAGGTGACTATAATGTAAACGATTGTACTAAAAATAACCCCAAGGTAGGTTCTTAAGAAAGAGTGGTGAGGTTATAATGGTTCCACTTAAAAACCACACTCTTTAAACAAAAGTTTACCAAGTAATTTTAATAGTACAATAATTAACAACTACTATACCTAACAATAGCTATTAAATAGACATAAAAGATAACATCAAAATTTAATGAGGTTCGGTCAACTATGCTTACGTCCTTAAACACTATCAAAATAATATTTCACTTATTAAGAAAATATTATAAAAGAGAGAGAAAGAATATAATTGCCTAAATATAAGAGAGATGCAATTTTAGGTTATCTTTAACTAAAGGGGGAGAAGTCCTTTTATAGCCTAAGGACTCCTCCATTTCTTTTAAACTTCCCGATGTGGGATGTTTAATTTTTCCAAAACCAAAAACTATTAGATTACCACTATATTGAACTATTGGCTTAATAATCAAATAGTTGTATTACAATATAACTGTAAAGAGTTTAATCTGTTGCTTTATCTCTTGCATCTCATTCAACTGGAAAAAAGAAAATGAAAAGATGAGGACCTTTTTTATTGGATTATGGAGATAAGATGATGAGATTTGGGTTGAGCATCACATCAATTTCTTTTAACAAAATCTATTTGAGAATATTGAACTAAAATTTATGTTATATTGGTGAAATAATCCATTTTGCTAATTTCTTACATAACTAAAATTTCAATTTCAGTTGTTTTGTACTATTGTCATTCAATTTCTTTTTCTTTTCATTTCTATTTTGAAAATGTTGTCTATTAAGGAAGGCATTAGAAATTTTAAATGGTCATCTTTTCTCATTCTGTTGCTCACTTTCAATTCTAGTATTGGGTTATGATTTAGTTTATGGGTATATGTGATTTTAATGGAATTGGGTTCTTGTTGCAGTTCTATAGTTATGTAATTATAGTGTAAACAGTAATCCTAATGGATGCCAAAAATTGGCCCAATTCACATGGCAGTGAACTTACTGTTGATGTAGGTGATTAGAGAGAAAATTTGCAGCCTGATTCGTAGTAGAAAATTATCAACCAAATGTTAGTTTTTAAGCTTTTTTATTCAAAATTAAATTCTAAACTAATGTATACACAAACAACACAAATTTAGCTACAATGGTTCTGACAATCTTATAGAAGTTACTATTTATTATGATACAAAAAATGAATTTGTTTCTTACCTTAAAAAAAGGCTTTTATTTTTTAAAAACTTCAGGCATAAAGCTTTAGAATGGAAGTTTATAAATAAAAGCTAAGTGCAACTTTGATACTTTGGTCTAATTGACAAGACATGTGGCCTACTCATGTTATGGTGGTTTCATAATTACCATTCCTAATAATATATCATGTTTTTCAATTAATGGCTCTATTCTCTTGTTGGGTACTTTTTTTCCCTTATATTAGTGATGTCATTGACAAATAAAATTTTTTGAAAACATAGAAGGGAGATATTAAAAAGACATATTTGATTTTCTAGTTAAGAGGAACTGAAGAAAATTATTGTATGGTTTGAGGAAAGGATTTATACTGCTACTATAAGCCATGTACATTAAGGCTAGATTTTGAATCTTTTTGTTACTATTATTCCTCTAATATGCATTTATTATTATGAAACAAACATATTTATATTATGCATTGTCTTAGGATCTAATTTGTATTTTCTTTTCTAATGATCTCTTGCCTCACTCTAACTATTTATAGAAAGTATATCTAAAGATGCTTACAATTAAGTCCAAGTTGTCTTAAAGAATATATCTTGTTATTTCTTAGAATGGCTTTGATAAAATATCATAGTCATTTTTTCAACTATCATATGTTTCCTTGCACCTTATTAAAAGACTTTTCCCTTCTTTCGAAATTTATCCTTGAATTCTATCAATCAACCATAACAACAATCTGCTACTTATGTTCAATTTATTGCTAGAAGGATGCAAATATCAATCAAATGCTCTCAAGAACTTGATAGATGAAAATGAAGCAATGAAAGATTTCAAGGGCAGTGCTTCATTTCTTAACAATTTTGCATAAGGACTTGGGCATAATTTCTTTTATTATCATTGAATTTTGCATTTTCATTCACTTTGATATCTGAAATGAGTCTTAACTTTCATTTACTATCTATAATATAGACTAGTTTGGACATATTAGTAGTGAAATGGGCCAACATTATTGTTGAAGTGTGCTTCTTTGATTCTACTATTGTTTGCTTTTGTCTTGCTTATTTTGTTCAGCAACAGATTATTCTGTTGTAGCTTTCTATTATTGCAACTGTTATATTTAAGTTCTTAATCAGGTACCATTTTGCTATTTCTAATGGTTATTGCTGCTACTAGTTGCTGTAATTTTCTATTGGTTTTGCAACTTGCTATATTTTGTTGATGTTCTCTATTTTTTGCTACTATTTCTATTTTTTATTGTTGTAAATAAAATTCTTTTTATGCTCTACTTGATGTACAAATTTCTATTGTGGTTCATTGGGAAACAATATGGTAGACCTGTATTTTTCCTTACTGAATCTTAATTATTAGTAAATTTTTACTCTTTATTTAATTAAGTGTTGACAACTATAGAATCTTCTAAATTATAGGACATAAAATTGTAAATCACTCAAATTAGGGTTGAGTTATTGTTTCTTATTTTTAGCCTTTATTTTATATTTCCTATTTTAGGAATATTATATAAATTCATAGTTTGAGGGTTAAATAAACATACAAAATTTTTTCTTATTCTCTCTTTTACATTATGGTATCAGAGCGGCTTTGCCCTAGTTTCTTAAATTTCCCAGTTGTCCATTTAAATGTCTAGTTCCAACAGCCCAGTCTGGTGTAGCTGCTGCCTTTCAATTTAAAAAGTATGAGTTTTAAGTGACAACTACCAAATCCCAGTTGCACTTAAGGGGGAGTGTTGGAGAATATATCCCATATCGAGAATGTACAAAGTAATAAAGAACCTATAATTGGTGTAGATTGGACCTTAACACAAGCCCATTAGTTTTGTGTTCTATGGCATCAACCCCATTTATAAATCCATATGTGTATGTGTGAACTAACACTCTCGAGGCCGATAGACTTGTTGATATGGTATCTCAAAGGTTTAGGTCACCGCCAACCTAATTCTGCAGAAGTTTTTCTTAATAATAGACACCTTTTTCTTTTTGCCTTTTTCCTTCAAGTATGGTGGATGGAAAAAAATTTATTACCAAGAACAAGGTTGGTTTTTTATGTAATAATCCCTCTTTGCAAATCAGCCCTATGAAGCTGGATGGTACAAATTACCTTTCTTGGTTAAGGTCATGTTTATTGTTCATCCAAGCCCGTGGCTTGAAGGCCTATGTTATAAAGGAGAAATCAAAGTCCAAAATTACATATTCAACCTACAACCAATGGGAGGCTGAAAATTCTTTTATTATGTCATGACTTATAAATTCCATATAGCCCTATATTTCTAAAGGGTATTTATTGTTTAATACTGGTCATAAAATTTGGAGTGCAGTATCTTTGACCTATTCTCAAGTGGACAACGATGCTCAAATTTATGAATTACGGAATAAGGTACATGGAACTAAACAAGGTGAGATGACTATTGCTCAATATTTTGTTGAATTAAGTGGTTTATAGTAAGAACTTGATTACTACCAAGATTTTCAAGTTGTTTCCCCTAAAGATGCGACCAAATTTCAAAAATTAGTAGAAATGGAATGCATATATGATTTCCTTGCTAGTTTGAATATAGAATATGATCATATTCGGATTTGAGTACTCAATAAGGACTCTTTACCTTTATTAAGGAAAACATATTCCTCTGTATAATCAGAGGAAAGCAAAAGAAGTGCTATAGTACACACAATTTCAGTGGAGAAAGATGGCCTGATGTTTAAAACCACTCATGAACAAACAAAAGCTAGTGATTCAAGCACATCAAATAAAGATCTGGGCATACTAAAGATAGGTGTTGGAAGCTTCATGGTTGATCAAAAAATAATTAAGGAGGAAAGAATATAAGGTCATCAAGACTATAAGTAAACATTGCTAAAATTATTGAAACACCAGTGCACAACGAGATTACCAGTAGAGGCTTTTCCAATGAAGAGGTACAAATCCTAAGGCATTTTTTATCCTGGTTAGATTCTAACTCAACCATTGTTGCTTTTACTTCTTCTAATTTTGTCAATTCAGTTACTTTGTTTCTTGCTAATTTCTCTATAAAAAATAATAATCCTTGGGTCATAGATTTTGGAGTCTCAGATCACATGACTGGTTGCCCCAATAATTTTCTAACCTACTCTCCATGTTGAGATAAATTCTGTATTGCATACCCTTTATCTTCTATTTTTGGAAAAGGTTCTATTAAGTGTAGTCCATCACTCAAATTGCCTTCAGTTTTTCATATTCCAAGTTTTCCAAATAATCTTTTATCTATTAGTAAACTTATAAAAGATTTCAACTGTAAATCTGAATTCTATCCTTCTTATTATTTCTTTCAGGAATTGAAAATAAGGGAAACGATTTACTATAGTAGAGAGCAAAATGGCTTATATATGCTAATGGAAAATAATGATCCTTTGAATTTAGTTTAAAATTAAGCTTTTTTAGGAGATTCAATGTCTACTAATCAATAATTAATTTAGTGGCATAGATGATTATGGCACCCATCTTATTCTATTTTGGAGAAATTATATCCTAGTTTGTTTAAACAATGTAATTTGGATTCATTAGTTTGTGATGCTTGTGAGTATGCTAAACATATAAGAACTTTTTATCCTTTAGTTAATATCAAAATTTCTACTCCTTTCATGATAATCCATTATGATGTATATAGTCCTACGCATATTGTTTCATTGTCCTGTTATAGATGGTTTATTACCTTCATTGAGTGTTGTACTAAAATGACATGGGTTTACTTAATAAAAGCAAATAATTAAGTTTTTTCTTGTTTTCAACCATTTCATAACATGATTTGTACACAATTTAATGCTAGGGTTTAGATTTTGAGAACTCATAATGGTACAAAATAAATGAACAATGCCTTTCATAACTATCTCAAATCTCATGGGATATTGCATCAAACCAGTTGTGCTTATACAAGTTCACAAAATGGAGTCTTTGAAGGGAAAAATAGATATTTATTAGAAGTGGCTAGGTCTCTCATGTTCAATATGAATGTTCCAAAAACTTATTAGGGGGATGCAGTGCTCTTAATTGCATATCTTATTAATATAATGCCCTTAAGAACATTGAATTTTAAAAGTCCTTTAGAAGTTGTACAGGGTACTAACTCCTATATTGTTCCTCCTAAGGTTTTTGGATGTGTGTGCTTTGTCCATAGGAGGAATGTGGGAAAATTAGATCTGGCCCTTAAATGTGTGTTTATTGGGTACTCTTCTAGTCAAAAAGGTTATAAGTGTTATCATCCTCCAAGTAGAAAATATCTTATAAGTATGGATGTTACTTTTCAGGAATTTGACCCTTGTTTTCCTTCACTCCAGTCACCTCTTCAAAGGGAGGATAAGAAAGAATAGGTGATATCACCGTTGCCAATTCATTTTTCTAACCTAATCATCAATAGTAGTGGTGAAAATGATAAATAACCTTATGTTGGAAGACTAGATAGGCAGATTTGAGGACTTACACATATAAGGACAAAGCAGATAAAGTTAGTGAGCATGATCTACCTAGTCAAACACCTCCTTTAAATTCAGTTCCTTAAGATTTATGTTATGAATCTTATTTAACCCTTATTGCTCTTAATTCTAATTCTAGTGTCAATGATCTTAATGTACTAATTGCTTTTAGAAAAGGGGTTAGAAATTATACTAAACATCCTATTTTTAATTTTGTTTCTTATGATTCATTATCTCCTTCCTATAGAGCCTTTGTATCATCTGTGTCTTCTATTCTTATTCCTCAAGGTTGGAAAGAAGTATATAAGGATCCTAAATGGAAAGAAGCTATAATTGATGAGATGAAGGCCTTGGCAAAAAATGAAACATGGGAACTTGTTCCTCTACCATTGGAAAAGAAACTAGTTTGATGCAAATGGGTGTTCATTATTAAACACAAGGCTAATAGAACAATAGAAAGGTGCAAAGCTCGATTGGTGGCAAAAGGATTCTCTCAAACCTATGGAGTGGACTTTCAAGAGACCTTTGCTCTAATTGTAAAAATGAATACTATCAGAATCCTATTGTCATGTGCAACTAACATTAATTGGGATCTATAATAGTTAGATGTTAAGAATTCTTTCCTTCACAGAGATTTGGAAGAAGAGGTATATATGGAAATTCTTCTTGGCTTTGACTGTGAGAAAACTAAAGGAAAGGCTTATCATTTAAAGAAAACTTTGTATGGCTAAAAGCAGTCACTTAGAGCATGGTTTAATAGGTTTAGTAAAGCCATAATCTCATTTGGATATTGACAAAGCAATGCCAACCATACCTTATTCTTAAAACATCATAATGGTAAAATTATAATGCTCATTGTTTATGTTGATGATATTGTTGTTATAGGGGATGATATAAAAGAAATTAGTAGACTATATAAATTATTAACTTAGAAGTTTGATATCAACGATTTTTTGGAGGCTATAATATTTCCTTGGAGTAGAGGTCGCTAGATCAAACAAAGGAATTTTCATTTCTTAAAAGAAATATATTTTAGATCTTCTTGAGGAAACTAGCATATTAGGGTGTAAGCCTATTGATTCTCCTGTTGAAGCTAATCACAAATTACAAGTTAGTCATGGTAAACCTATTAATATGGGTTGATATCAAAGATTAGTTGGAAAATTGATTTATGTCTCTCATACTAGGCCATATATAGTCTATATTGTAGGTGTATGGAGTCAATATATGCATAATCCGAGGGATTCACTACTAGATGCTATTTTTAGAGTACTAAGATATCTAAAATTTGCACTTGGAAAAGGATTACTTTTTTCAAAGCATGGTCATTTGAAAATAGATGGATTTACAGATACAGATTGGGCTAGATGTCTTAATGATAGAAGGTCTATATCTAGTTATTACACATTTATAGGTGGAAATTTAGTCACTTAGAGAAGTAAGAAACAAACTATAGTAGCTCGATCAACTATAAAGGCATAATATAAAGCTATGGCAATGGGTGTTTATGAATTATTGTGGCTTTAAAAATTAATGGAAGAACTATAACTGTTAGAAGGGAAATATTTATCTTTACATTATGATAATAAAACTGCCATCAGTATTGCTCATAATCCGATTCAACATGATCAAACAAAGCACATAAAGATTGATCGACATTTTATCAAGGAGAAAATATCTTATAGAGTTTTGGATATTTCTCATATGATTTTTGAGAATCAGCTGGCTGATGTTTTCATTAAGGGACTTAGTAGTATATTATTTCATACTCTAGTTTGCAAGATGGGCATGTGCAATATCTATGCACCATCTTGATAAGGAGTGTTGACAGTTATAGAATCTCCTAAATTATAAGATATAAAATTGTAAATCACTCAAATTAGGGTTGAGTTTATTTTGTAGTTTCTTATTTTTAGACTTTCTTTTATATATCCTATTGTAGTAATATTGTATAAATTCATAGTTTAAGGGTGAAAATTAAACATACATAATTTTTTTCTTATTCTCTCTTTTACATCATTAAGTCAAATTAGAATAAGTTACAGCTCAACTAGGTATGAGTTGTAAGTTTCCTATAGTATTTTTATTTTCTTAAAATGGTTATATATCTTAAATAGGAAATTTGAAGTCCTAAGGTTTTAGGATTCTAGGGTTTTTTAGGATTTTTGTACTCAAACCCTTCATTATATAAGGCGTAATCAATATTGAATAAAGCATAGAAAATTTCAATCAAAAAGTTTAAAAAGAGTTTAGTTTTTTCTTAAGAACAAACACCATTTTATTTTCAAAATAAGTTCCTTAAAGAAAAACAAGAACATGAACAAGAAGTCTAAGGAGGATTTTATAGTTCATTGACATGTGATGAGATCCTATTCATAGGGCCATAACAGCTTGGTATTAAAGCCATTCATCATGGGAGATTCCAATTGATTTGTGGAGAGAGTGCACGTCTTAAAGCAGAAGGTGAAAAAATCTAATCAACGAGTGAGTTAAGAGATTAGAGAATTACGTGACAATATTAAGGTGATGCAGCTGATGATGGAGTTGTAATTTCGTAGAAAGGAGAAAATTTATGAAGAGGCTCTGTCAGGAAGCAACAACCAGCACCGGTTTGAAAGTTCTATTAAGCAACAAGGAGGAAGTATTGGATCAATAGTGGTACTAAAATATTCCAGGTTAGAATTCCCATCTTATAACATGATAAGAGATCCTTTGGGGTGGATATATTGTTGTGAGTAATTCTTTCTCAACCAAAGGACTAGTGAAGGGGACAAAGTTGGGTTAGTTGCATTCCACATGACAGGTGAGGCTCAACTATGGTTTTATGGACTCAAGTAAGAAGAGACATGCCTTTTATGGAAGCAGTTCAAATCATATTGTCTTTTGAGGTTTGAACCCCCATTAAGTAGTAACCTTCTAGGCTCAAATAAATGGGAACTATGAAAGATTATTAATGCTAATTCCAAACCCTTACCATTAGAGCATCTTTAATTAAACAAGACCAACAAGTGGATATGTTCATTGCCGGATTAATAGATGATCTTCGAGTAGATGTGGAAATGAAAAACCCGCTAAATTTAGTGACATCCATGAATTTAGCATGGGCCTTTGCGAGGAAAATGCCAATTAATAAAGGGGTAGGAGTGCATTACTCTCTCTATATGGGCAACCTACAACTATAACTGTGGGTTCCAATCCTCCAAACTTGAATTACATTCAGCCAACTCCTAACAACTAAGAACAAAAATTAGGAGGGCTAGTAACTACAACTCCAAGCACTGAAAGTACATTAGCACCCTTTATTAAAAAGCTCTCTTAAGCAGAAATGACAAAAAGGCAAACAAAGGGTTTGTGTTATAATTTTGATAAGTATTATTTAATAGGACATTATTGCAAAAAAATATTCTGTTTAATGATGGAAGATTCAAATGATGAGATAGAACAAATAGCTAATATAGATCCAAAAATATCCCTCCATGCAATTACAGGGGTTTAAATTTAATCCAAGAAGCTTACTCTAATTTTGAGCTCGAGGACAAGCTCAATTTTCAAGGGGGAGTAGTGTTGTGGTTCATTGGGAAACAATATAGCAGACATGTATTTGTCCTTACTGAATATTAATTATTAGCAAATTTTTACCATTTATTTAATTAAATCAAATTAGAATAAGTTATAGCCCAACTAGGTATGAGCTGTAAGTTTCCTTTATTTTTTAAATATTTTCTTAAAGTGGTTGTCTTAAATAGAAAATTTGAAGTCCTAAGATTTTTGGATTCCTGAGATTTTAGGATTCTAGCATTTTTTAGTATTCTTGTATTCAAACCCTTCATTATATATTTTAGTTAAAAAGTTCTTGCCTAAAATTTCTTGAAATTTTTTGCTAACAAAAGTTCAATATTGAACTTTTTGATTGAAATTTTCAATAAAAAAAGTAGGAACTTTTTTTTTTTTACTTTGAATAAAACATATATATATATATATATATATATATATATATATATATATATATATATATATATATAATTTATGTAGAGGGCATATTGTTAGCTTGAATTCAAGGAGGGATGCATCGACGCACCATTGATAGTATATGCTTCCCTCCTCGAATTCAAGCTAACAATGTGCCTTCTACATAAATAATTAACACATATATATAATTCGAGGAGGGACACATCTATTATCAATGGTGGAGCGTCTATGGAACTCAGTACAAACATGCTTTACTATTGGAGAAAGAAGGGGGTCAAGTTAGACGGTGTCTAGCAGGATACTAGGATAAGTGGCGGGCCCATTGGCAGACTCTTAAGTGGAAAGAGAAGTCTACTAAGGCCAAAGCTAACCACTTGAGTGAGACCAGAGGACTAGATACCAATGTCATGAGTTATATTGGTGGCTCCCATAGCATAGTCGACCATATTAGAGCATTAATAAGTTAATTTAATATAGTTATTATAATTTTTTATTAATAACATTTATTAGTGAATTTTATAATATTTTTATATTATTTAGTAGTTACTAAATATGTTAACTCTTTTATTTTTTAGACTAAAGAGTTAAAGTGGAAGCCCATAGCTTGGAGATCTTCAGGGAGACCCATACGAATAATGATAGATATTTCATTATTTAAGTAATAAAAGTTTAAAATTTAACTTTTTTTTATCTAATAAATACTTTATAAATACAATATTATTTTTATAGTACAACCTAATAGAGGGCAGTCGTACTTGTTTAATTTATCTCTTTTTACTTGGATTCCATGAGGCGGCCCTTGGAAAGTTTTAATATAAACAGTAGCAATTCATAAATCTTCCAAATGTAAGGCATGTAAGGCTTTGAACCTAAATACATTACACATAATAGAATTAAACATGTTAGTAACAAAGTTTCTTCAAAAAGGTCTAAGGGGTAACCTATATAAGCAATATATTGATTTTTCTCTCCAGCAATGGGTTCAATGTGGTAGCATCACCCTTTATAATGATCAAAGTTCATAAGCCTATCGGCCCACATAGTTATGTACCGGTAAAAAGACTCAGCAGCAACTACAAAAGCTTTTGGTCCAATAGGCCCGTAAATTCAATAGTATAAGCGGTATTATTGAACCAGGTAAAGCAACAAGTACCGAATAAAAAATGGATAAAACACCTAAACTCTAAAACAAATAGGCCTCTCTAGACCACATAAGTGCACGACAAACCCATGCAAAGAGTTTGGTTAAGACATGTCATAGTCGACCTAATAAACAAATGGAACCTAACCATACATGTCCTTCAATTATATCTTCCAAATTGTACAAACTAACAATCTACCCTTCTCCTCCAAAGGATGATTTTATCCCTTTTACAAAAGGTGACTGAATGTGTATTTGTTGAAACTTCAAATTATGAATATGAAAAAAAGTTAGAGTAATTAAATCTCTGCATTACAAATCAAGAACAATAAAAGGACCCCTTTTTTTAGTACTTCTATATACATTGTTGGTTTTTGTATATTTCTTTATATATTATTGACATTTAAAAAAAAATCAGAATATTTACATGATCCATCTCATTTAGTGACTTCAGTAGATTTTGTTGCATTTTTCATATTTATCCTTTATTTCAATCTTAATTTAGGTTTTTGATTTTAAAAATTTGAAAATTCAATAAAATTAAGTTTTTATATCACGTTACCAAGGACCTTAGACCTTGTTTCAAAAAAAATACATCGCCTGAGGCTATATATATATGTGTACGTATGTATGTACGTATGGGGTACAAATTTTAAACATTATTGTAATAATTAAAAAATTAAAAATAAAAATTCATTTGTTTATAATGTAAAGTTAAAACTTATCAATATGTTTTTTTTGTTTCACAAAAAAAAAAAAAAAAAGACTTTTATAATTATTGTCTCCTACAAATGTGATACTAAAGAGTAAAGAACAATATCTAATTCCCTTTTCGAAGAGTAATGAGAGTTTATCTTCAATTTTAATCTCAGATTGAAAATATTGAAAAATGTATTTATACATATGAAAATTATTGGTCAAGAATTAACAGGTAAAATATTTTCCCTTTTTTCATGTGGCTTTTAATTTTAATATAAAATTTGAAATTTACATTTTGCATTAATCAACTTGAGAATTAAAATTAATTTTTTTAATATGTTGTGAATAATGTTTTTAATTATATTGAAAGGTTATGTGTATTTGTTTTAAAATTTTTCGTATTATAATAATTTTTAAATATTTAACAATTTACAAACTAAATGTATATAAAAAGGTATATTATATTTATAATTTATTTATTTGATGAAAAAAGCAACCAGCTAGAAAAACTAGCAAAATCTGTACTTATCATGGCCATAACCACAAGATAAGAAACCTTTACAAAATTGAGGAGCATCCTGCCACCAACTTTCTACATCAACAAGAGTGCCTTCATGAGCTAATCTATGACCTGCTGAAATAACTTGTGATTGAATAGTAAAAAAGTGTCAAAGGTCACAATTTTTTTAAAAAAATAGCTAAAAATGAGCATCTTGATGTGGTTTTTATACGGACCAAGTTAGACAATTCCGGTCACCACACTGTATGGGATTTCTAGCCCATATATCAAATTGTAAAAAATTAAAAAATTGTGGATTAATTTACCAAACTTAAAAAGGTGCAATCAAATTGTAAAAATTGCTAAGTTTGTGTTTCTTTTTGCAATTAACCTAACTTTTACAAGTAAGGCAAAATTATTAATTTGTTATCTTTTCGGTGCAAAAAAAGTATTCATTACGTAATATACACAAAAACAACGTCAACAAATATATATTTCTTAATCAAATATAATATATCAGTCCAAAAGATCATATGCACACCCTGACACGTTCATCGATGCGATTAATTATCAAGATCATACTGCTCGCACACTGCATTCACAGGAATAAATTATTTCTGTTACTGAATTATAACGGATTTATAACAGACTTCTAACAAAATAATAAATTAGTAATAAAATTTTTACAACAGTAAAAAATCTGTAATAAAATAAACATTGTAATAAATTTGTAACTAAATTTGTAACGGATTTTTAGTAATAGAATTTTTTCGTTACTAAATTTGATATAAAAAAGAGACTAATTCAGCGTCAAATATTTTTAACATATTTATAACTGATATAACAGTTATAAATTTGTAACGGATATACGCTGTTACAAACTTGTAACAGATTTCTTAATCCGTTACAAATTATGTTAAGCTAAAATATTTTTCGTTGTAAATTTATAATGGATTGGACATCCGTTACAAATTTGTAACGGATTACTAATTTGTTACAAATTATATTAGGCTTTAAAAAAAAATATCTGACTTTTAATAGACTTTTTTTATTTTTTTTTTCAATTTCAAAGCTCTAACATTTTTTAATTAAAAATTTTATTTAATTTATATAATTTATCATTTTCACTTTTATTTTATGATATTTTTAAAATTATTTCTATAAAATTTATTTTTTCTTCAACTTAAAAATAATAAAAATGATATTTTTTACAATTTATTAAAATCAGCTTAACAAATTTATAATTAATTTTATATTTTAAACATATTCAATTTTAAAATTTTAATTAATTAATTAGATACATTTTATTCAAATATGTCTCTAATTTTTGGTCTTGTAAATTTGTAACGGATTGTAATCCGTTACAAAATAATGCTAGGATTTAAAAAAATTTAGTCTTGCAAATTTGTGATGGATTTCCAATCCGTTACAAAATATGTTAGGCTTATAAAAAAAATTATTTGGCTTTTATAGACTTTTATTTTAAATTTTTTTAATTTAAAAACCTCTAACATTTTTTAATTAAAAATTTATTTTATTTTATTTTATTTATTATTTTCCTTTTCTATTTTATGATATTTTTAAAATTATTTCTATAAAATTTATTTTTTCTTCAATTTAAAAATAATAAAAATGATATTTTTTACGATTTATTAAAATCTGTTTAAAAAATTTATCATTAATTTTATATTTTAAATATATTCAAATTTAAAATTTTAATTAATTAATTAATTACATTTTATTCAAATATGTCTCTAATATTTGGTCTTGCAAAATTGTAACAGATTATAATCCATTACAAAATAATGCTAGGATTTAAAAAAATTTGGCCTTGCAAATTTGTAACGGATTGTCAATCCGTTACAAAATATGCTAGGTTTTTTTTTAAAAAAAATATTTGACTTTTATAGACTTTTATTCTTATTTTTATTTTTCAATTTAAAAAACTCTAGCATTTTTTAATTCAAAATTTATTTTATTTATCATTTTCAATTTTTATTTTATGATATTTTTAAAATTATTTCAATAAAATTTATTTTTTTATTCAATTTAAACATAATAAAAATGATAATTTTTTCAATTTTATTAAAATAAGCTTAACAAATTTATCATTAATTTTACATGTTAAATATATTCAAATTTAAAATATTAATTAATTAATTAGAGACATTTTATTCAAATATGTCTCTAATATTTGGCCTTGTAAATTTGTAATGGATTGTAATCCGTTACAAAATAATGCTAGGATTTAAAAAAATTTGATCTTGACTTTTATAGACTTCTATTTTTATTTTTTTCAATTTAAAAAGATCTATCATTTTTTAATTAAAAAATTATTTTATTTTATTTTATTTATCATTTTCACCTTTTATTTTAAGATATTTTTAAAATTATTTCTATAAAATTTATTTTTTCTTCAATTTAAAAATAATATTTTTTACAGTTTATTAAAATCAGCTTAAAAAATTTATCATTAATTTTATATTTTAAATTTATTCAAATTTAATATTTTAATTAATTAATTAGAGACATTTTATTCAAATATGTCTCTAATATTAGGCCTTACAAATTTGTAACGAAATGTAATCAGTTACAAAATAATGTAAGGATTTAAAAAAATTCACCATCAAATATTTGTAACAGATATAACAGTTATAACTTTGTAACGGATATACGTTATTACAAACTTGTAACGGATTTCTCAAACCGTTACAAATTATGCTAAGCTAAAATATTTGTCCTTGCAAATTTGTAACGGATTGGTAATCCGTTACAAATAATGTTAGGCTTTAAAAAAAATATTTGGCTTTTAATAGACTTTTTTTATTTTTTTTCAATTTAAAAGCTCTAACATTTTTTAATTAAAAATTTTATTTAATTTATCATTTTCACTTTTATTTTATGATATTTTTAAAATTATTTTTTCTTCAATTTAAAAATAATAAAAATGATATTTTTTACAATTTGTTAGAACCAGCTTAACAAATTTATCATTAATTTTATATTTTAAACATATTCAATTTTAAAATTTTAATCAATTAATTACAGACATTTTAGTTATATATGTCTCTAATCTTTGGCCTTATAAATTTGTAACGGATTGTAATCCATTACAAAATAATGTTAGGATTTAAAAAAATTTGGTTTTGTAAATTTGTAACAGATTTCCAATCCGTTACAAAATATGTTACGCTTACAAAAAAAATTATTTGGCTTTTATAGACTTCTATTTTTATTTTTTTAATTTAAAAAGCTCTAACATTTTTGTCATGACCCAAACCCGAAGGCACATGACCGACACTAGAGAATGGATATGCATAAGGCCCTCGAAACCCGTAGTAAGCCTTAATGAAAAGAAAAATTAAACCTTACAATTTAAAACTTTATTTTATAACAGAACACATTATAAAACTGATTTTTCTAAAATTAAAACAGATTTAAATACATAAATAAAATATTCCCAGCGTCACATATCATAAATCAAACTTAAATCATTATACATAAACGTGGTTCATATAAATAAAATACACAAATAAACTTAAGTCATAAAAGTCATAGTACAGTTACTACTGCAGCTTTCTAGAGTATTACAATAGTACAACTTACAATGACCTACATAAAATGGCCGGTGATGAAGAAATCAGACATGGAGGCAGTCTGAGGTCGAACTCCCAAGCTCCTGAAAAAAAGTAAATTGAGGGGAATCAGACATCACTGAGTAAGTCAATAAAAGAGTTGTACGGTTTGAAAACCTTTTTGAAAACCATATAGTTATAGTGAAAATAATTTATATTATATAGATATAGTTTTTGAAAAATATCGGTAGAACCCTAAACCCAAAGTTCTAAATGACCAACCGGGCCACTTATTCCAACTAGACTGTCGGTCCCCGAAAGCAAAGGCATCAACTGAGGCATCAAGTCGCAGTCATTCACTTAATCCTATATATAATACCCTAAAAAAACATAACACCTACATAAAATAATAAACCCTATATAATATATAGTTTATATGATACATATCATAAGTTTGAAATTAACAAAGGGGATATAGAATAATCACACTTTAAAAAAAAAAAAGCTATCTAATAATTAAATTTTATTATAGAAAATGTATTTCCTTAATAATAATAATAATAATAATAATAATATAACTCTATCTAAATAAAATAGCTAGGAAAATTAACAATGGTATAATATAAATTAAAATTATTTATTAATAATACAAATTCAAAAATTACTTTATTTAAATAAAATGTAGGGTATTACAATTTTTGAATTAAAATTTTATTTTATTTTATTTATAATTTTCAATTTTTATTTTATGATATTTTTAAAATTATTTTTATAAAATTTATTTTTTCTTCAATTTGAAAATAATAAAAATGATATTTTTTAAAATTTATTAAAATCCACTTAAAAAATTTATCATTAATTTTATATTTTAAATATATTCAAATTTAAAATTTTAATTAATTAATTAGAGACATTTTATTCAAATATGTCTCTAATATTTGACCTTATAAAATTATAAAGGATTGTAATCCATTACAAAATAATGCTAGGATTTAAAAAATTTTGCCTTGGAAATTTGTAATAGATTACCAATCCGTTATAAATTATGTTAGGCTTTAAAAAAATATTTGGCTTTTAATAGACTTTTTTTTTTTTTTTTTCAATTTAAAAGCTCTAACATTTTTTAATTAAAATTTTAATTTAATTTATCATTTTTATTTTATGATATTTTTAAAATTATTTCTATAAAATTTATTTTTTCTTCAATTTAAAATTAATAAAAATGATATTTTTTACAATTTGTTAAAATCAACTTAACAAAGTTATCATTAATTTTATATTTTAAACATATTCAATTTTAAAATTTTAATTAATTAATTAGAGACATTTTAATCAAATATGTCCATAATTTTTGGCCTTATAAATTTATAACAGATTGTAATCCGTTACAAAATAATGCTAGGATTTAAAAAAATTTGGTCTTGCAAATTTGTAACAGATTTCCAATCCGTTACAAAATATGTTACGCTTACAAAAAAAATTATTTGACTTTTATAGATTTCAATTTTTATTTTTTTAATTTAAAAAGCTCTAACATTTTTGAATTAAAAATTTATTTTATTTTATTTTATTTATAATTTTCACTTTTTATTTTATGATATTTTTAAAATTGTTTCTATAAAATTTATTTTTTCTTCAATTTGAAAATAATAAAAATGATATTTTTTACAATTTATTAAAATTCACTTAAAAATTTATCATTAATTTTATATTTTAAATATATTCAAATTTAAATTTTTAATTAATTAATTAAAGACATTTTATTCAAATATGTGTCTAATATTTGGCCTTACAAAATTATAACGGATTGTAATCAATATGGTTATTGTTGCTATTATATTCAATTCATGCATCATTTACTTTTATGAATGTATGCTTTATATTTTAATGAAGGATATCAATAAAACGTGCTACCTAGTGGGCAGCACTAGGACCGAGTACGTACTGGTACGCCGATAGTATTTAGGCTATATTACTAACCAGTTTGAGGATATTGATTGGATTTGATTTGTCTGATGTGTGATATGATTTGGGAGTGTGATTGCTGGAGCTCGGTTGACCAAGTGTCTCGGGGCCAATCATACTGACAGTCAGACTGCTAGAGCTCGGTTGACTTAGTGTCTCGGGGCCAGCCACACTGACAGTCAGATTGCTGGAGTTCAGTTGACTTAGTGTCTCGGGGCCAGTCTACTGTCCAAATAAATCAAGTGAATATATTTGGAATAAGTGAGCCTGTATGACTAGAGTGTTATCTAACACTGTTTTGAGGTTGCGATATTCTAGGGTTCTATTTGATCCTTCATAAATAGTGATTTTCAATAAAATATATAAATGATTTTATTGCATCTGTGTGTATTTGCTTGTATATATACATATTATATATACTTTTGATTGTGTGGATTGACATTTAGTATGCATGTATATATATTATAGTAATTCACTTAGTGAGGTCTGACTCCCCTCTGTTGACTATTTTTCAGGAGAGTCATCTTCGTCAGACCTCAGTAGCAGGTCTGTACGCCGGATTTCTTTTGCCCCGGCTTTACTATGTAAACTGCTCACTTGAGTTTTATTTTATGATCTAGACACTGCAGTAGTTATGGTCAATTATGAGATTGTTCTATTGTATTTATATGAGATATGTACTTTAAATATTTGAACTGAAACTTGTATTAAAGGATTAATTTATACATGAGTTGAGGACTTGATTTAATTTCAATTTGGTGGAAATGTTATTTTGATATTTATGATTTTATTTCCACTGCATAATATTTTACTTAATTATGTTATTATTATTATTGCATGTTTTATTTTATTTTTAGGCTTGCTACGGGTTCCGGATTCGAAAGAATTCCCGTTCCCTAGCGCTGGTCATAGCCCCTGTTTTGGGTCGTGACAAAAACTTTATTTCATAACAGAACACATTATCAAACTGATTTTTCTAAAAATAAATATAATCAAGTGCATAATAAAAATATTCTCCAACGTCACATATCATAAATAAATCTTAAATCATTTTAGATAAGCATGGTTAAGTAAAATAAAATACATAAGTATACTTACGTCATACAAATTCTTAGTACAATTACTACTGCAGTTTTCTAAAGTTACTACAACAGTACAGCTTGCAATGACCTACATAGTATAGCCGGTGATGAAGAAATCCGGCATGGAGGCGGTCTGAGGTCGAACTCCCAAGCTCCTGCAAAAAATAAATTGAGGGGAATCAGACCTCATTGAGTAAGTCAATAAAAAGAGTTGTACGACTTGAAAACCTTTTTGAAAACCATATAGTTATAATGAAAATAATTTATAATGTATAGATATAGCTTTTGAAAAATCTCGATAGAACCCTAAACCCAAGTTTCTAACTGGCCAACTCGGCCCACTTATTCCAACTAGACTACCGGTCCTCGAGAGCAAAGGCATCAACCAAGGCACCAAGCTGCAGTCATCCACTTAATCTAAATACATGGCACTGGCGATCCCCAAGAGCTAAGGCATAAACTGAGGCACCCATCCCAGCCCATTATTAACTTTCTAATCACTGGCGGTCCCCAAGAGCATAGGCTTCCACCGAGGCACCCGTCCCAATTTACTATCCACCAGTTATACATAAATCGAATCCATCCCTCAATCTCTACCACGTGCACAGGTCTTGGTGAAACCCACCAGGTAGCCCGTTCTACCACAATTTCTCAAAATCAATTTTTAAATAAAGAAAATGTGTTTAAACCATAAATAACAACATTAAGTTCAATAAATCATATAATAAATATTAAAAATATGAATGCACACATTCTTTAAATAAAACACATGCACAGATCATTTTATCAACTTACAAGATGAACGAGAAGGCTGAAGACCCGCGTCTGCCTTGATCCAACAGCTTCCGCTTCGATATGCTCTAGAAAAATAAATAACAGACCTCTTTTAAAAACATGTCTATGGAATTGAAATTGAAAATTAACAAAAATAGTGAAATTCTAGGCTGACTCGAGGAAGACCGGATAAGACTCTATAGACAGGAAGAAGCCTAATTAATGGTAGAAATTTACTAAAGATATCATGTTTTATGAGAAAATCTACCAAAATTTTGGTATAGTCTTCTCTGTAAAACGAACATATCTCTACCATAGGTAGAGCCATACCTGCATAAAAACACACTTCTAATAATTGCAGACATTCACACTCGAGTTGGGCTTCCAGAACTACACTTAGTTCCAACCGAGATCACAACTCAACAAAACATCACAAAATTAAATCATTTCTTTCCCCAAAAATGCACATCACATATATAAATATCCATAGTTCAGAAAATCATCTCTCATTAAAGCTTAAAAAAAAATTTCACAAATATATATATATATATATATATATATATATATATATATATATATAAAATATTTGGAAACAATATTAAAAAAAATTTAATATTACTTAATTAAAATGCTTATAAATTTAAAAAAAAAAATTCTCTAACCACCTAAATTTTAATAAAACCAATTAAAATATATATACTTAACTATAATAAGCATAATTTACATACTTACCCATATAAAAATAGTATAAAAATCACAAAAACCATAAATTAAGTTTTAAAATTGATAACATTTAATAATAATACCAATTGTCAAAATTTCTTAATTTTTAACAATTAATTTTTGAAATTAACAAAATATTAATTAAATATCCAAAATTCACAATTAATACAATAATTTTATATAATCTTAAATAAAATCAATACACTAAAAATAATTAACATTAATTACCCTAATTACTAATTGAACTCAAATAAAAATCAAATAAAATCAAATAAATATCAAATAATTTCAACATAATTATGTAAAAATTTAATAATTTACCAAAATTCCCAAGAAAAATCAAAACTAACATCATCAAACAATAAACAACTACAATAAGTCCTAGGATCTACCGAAAACATCAAAAAAAATTTAAGAGGAAAAAAAGAGAATGAATGAGTGTTACTCAATGTCCGACAAAGCAAATTGGAGGAGGAAGAAGAAGACTTTCTGCCACCGAAAATGGGGGACAATGGAGGCAGCTTGACATAGCACGGAAGCAGCACTGACAGAGGAGAACCGAAGTTGGGCAGGACTGGAGGTGCAAAGCTATTGCGTGGGGAAGAGAGGATGCTGCCTGGTGAGCAAGAAGAAGGGCAGCAGCAGCAACCTGGGAGCTCAGTCCACGATGGAAATGGTGGTTTTTAGGTGGTGAGGGAGGCGGCACAGTGAGAGGAGAGGCAGTGTTGGTGACAGATGAAGTGAGGAGGGGGCAGATGGGTAGGTTTCGGTGGGTTCCTTCTCTCTTTCTATATATATATATATATATATATATATATATATATATATATACATATAGTATTCTCAAGTACATACACACACACACACACACACATATATATATATAAAATCACATTTATATCTATATATAATAATAAAATTTTAAAATAACAAAGTCTTAAAATAATTTAACATAAATACATATCAATTAAATAGCTAGATAATTAAAATTGTGTAACCTAATTTAAATTTATTTATCACTAAAAAAATCCGATAATTATTTTAGTCAAATGAAAACGTAGGGTGTTACAACTGGCCCCGAGACACTGAGTCAACCAAGCTCGGGCAGTCTAACTATCAGTGTGATTGACCCCGAGACACTTGGTCAACCGAGCTCCAGCAATCACACTCTCAATCATATCACATGTCAATCAAATCAATATATCACTTATTTCATTGTGGATAATAAACTGGCCCCGAGACCCTAAGTCAACTGAGCTCTAGCACTCTGACTGTCAGTGTGATTGGCCCCGAGACACTATCAATCATACCATCAATCTTAATCAAATCAATCAAATCAACTATAATCACCACAATTAATTCTCACTCAACCCTGATATATCGCACCGGTACGTACACGGTCTTAGTGCTGCCCACTAGGTAGCACGTTCTATTAATATCTTTCATTTATAATAAATCATTCATACGGAAAATAAATAATGAAGAATATCATTCATAATAGTAAAATAAACCAGAAATATACTTAAAATAAACCAAGTATATTTCGGGTATATTTATGTCAAATACAACATGAAATATACTAAAGATAAACCATTGTTATAATTTAAAACAATTTAAGTGTGTTTCAATAATATAACGTGCATTTACTTAAAAATATACCTAAATATACTAAAGATATACCCTAAGTACACAAATCATTTAATAAAAAAAATTATGAATAAGTATTCATTTAAAACATGTATATGTACTAAAACATGCATTTAGGTTTGACATATATCCAAAAAAATATACCAAAAATAACCTAATTATCTAGCATGCATAGATAAAAAATAAACCCTAAATATACCAATAACATGTTAGGTTTAAATCAATAATAAAACATGCATTTATTTGAAAATATATAAAAAATATACCAAAAATATACTTAAAAATAATTTAAGTATAAATCAATAATATAGCATGCAATTATTTAGAAATAAACCTAAAATATATTAAAAATATACCTAAAGGATACTAATCATTTAAATAAACAATTATGAATGAATATACATTTAAAACATGTATATAAACTAAAATATACTAAACATAAACCTAATCATATTATAAATTAAATTACTTTTAAAAATATATAATGAAAATGAAGAATCCTAAGTCATGCATCCTAAATGCAATACATATATATATAGTATAACAACTCACTAATTAGCGCTCCACGAGACAGACTTGGCAGGCATGCTCCGTTAGGCCTCGATCTTGACGCAGCTAAACAATAAAAACGATCACGAAATCAGAATAAATCTAACTTAGATTTCTAGAGACTCGATATAAAATTACTAAACACAAGCAGACACAGAATAAGAATTGGATCCGATGTCACATTTTACGAGAATTCTATCGAAAAATTCGACAGAACTTCTTCTGTAAAACGGACATCTCTCTACTTAAAAAGTAGAGTCGGTCCTGCAAGGAAAAATATACTTCGAATACAAAATTCTCACAACCCTTGGTTGGGATTTTGAACTACTAAAATTTTCCAACCGAGGTCCACAATTCAAATAATACAATAAAATATATCAAAAATCAATAAATACCATAAATACCCTCAAAATATCAAAATATAACATATTTAACATTAAAACACCAAAAATAATTATTTTTTCAATAATTACTTAAAAACCCTAATTAATAATATAATATTATTAAAAATTCATTTTTCTAATAATTACACAATTATAATAAAAATTCATTTTATAAATCCAAATAATTTAATTAACCCAATAATATAAAAAAAGTTATAAAAACCCATTATTTTATCAAAATAATATATAATATATTATTTGAAAATAATTTTAAAAAATTAGTTTTTAATTAGTTAAAAATAGTAAATAATTTGTAAAAATCATTTTAGTACCTTAAATAATTATAAAACCAACTAAAACCTAATATTTAACTATAATCTTAACAAAGTTATGTATTTACCCTTATAATTCAAAAATACACATAATATATTAATATTACTCCAAAATTCTATAAAAATTATATAAATGGATAAAAATTATTTTCTCAACATATACATTACTACTATTAACTAAAACACATTATTAAACAATAATTTCAACAAAAACCCAACTATAAGCTAATTATCCCATATTGACATAATATAAAAATATTTATAAAAATTACATAAAAATCAAAAAAATTATAATCTCAACACTATAATTAATAATAACCCATAAAAACACTAAATCAATAAAATTTTATAATTAAATAAATTAATTTATGAAAATTAATAAAATAATAATAAAATATTTAAAAATTCACAAAAATTAAAATAAATTCCAAAAATTCAAAAAAAAAATTATAGAGGTAGATTAAGCTTCCAAAAATCACTTTTGTAAAGGGAGTTTGCAAGATTCAAGCAATATCATGCTAAAAAAATTCAAAACCCTAAAGCTTCAAAAACAAAAATTCAACAAAACTCAATAAATGAACGTTTAGAGCTTAAACGAAGCTTGGATTCATGTTCACCGGAGTCTAGAGAGTCGATAGAGACCGGAAACTCAAGAAATGATGGCTGAAAGTGATGGAGGCACAGTAATGGGTAGAGAATGGGACGGTGCAAGGAAGGAAGTAGATGATTAATATTAGCTTATGTGTGAATGTATATATGTTTATGTGTTTGTTGAATGTATTTGCTGTATGTTTGTTTTTTTTTTCGGTTACATATGGCCCGCTTTTATATGTATATATATATATTACTTTATGTTAAAAGTATATATATATATATATATATATATTATAATATTATAATATACTAACTCATTTCTCACCACACATACACACTCACTCATATATATATATATATATATATTCATACATATAATAATAATAAACACACACACATGCAAATTAAACTCACATAAAATAAAATTTAATAATAATGATAATTCTAATAAAATAAATAATAGAATTTGATAAAATGATAATAGAATTAACAATACTCTAAATTAATTATTATTAAAAGAGTTTTATCCAAAATAATAATTATAAATAATGAAAATTAAATGTCCAAAATAATAAGTTTCAAAACAAAATATTTACGTAGAAAAATATAATTAAATATAAAATAATAATAATTAATTATTAAATAATTAAATATAACTTTTAAATTTTATTAACACTACATATCTCATTATATAATAAAATAATTTAAAAACCAGGGTTATTACAAATAAGATGCTACTAGTACAACAATTTTTAAATTTGATATTGGTATTGAAGATTTTATTTTTAAAATTTCCAAAATTTAGTATGATTCTAGAAATTTTAAATTCCCGAAGTTTCCTAAACTGTGCTCACTCCTAGTTGCCAACGACATCAATGGGTTAACACATTTAATAAAAATTCCCAATTGATATGCCGCAGTATCATGAGCCAAAAAAAAACTAAGAGTAACAAAGTGTAAATTTAAACAAATTTTTTTTTTTTATAATAACCCGAGTTTTTAAATTATTTTGTTTTAAAATAGGATATGCAGTGTTAATAATTTAAAATAATATTTGATTATTTTGTTATCTTGTGAAAATATTATCGTTATTATTTTACATTTAATTAATATTTACTACGTAAATACATGTCTTTAATTTATTATTTCGGGAAATAGTATTTTATTAATCTTTAATTTGATGCCTTAGCATTTTAAATATTAATATTTTAATAAATTACATTGTTTAAATGTAATTTCATGAGTTAATATATATACATGCTCATATATTATTAATTAGGGTTTAATAGTTATTTAAATATGTATATTGTTAATATTAGTGTGGAATATGTTAATGTATGTGTGTGTGTGTGTATATATATATATATATATATGTGTGTGTGTGTGTGTGTGTGTGTGTGTATTTTAATGTGTGGTGTGTGAATTCTGTTGAATAAAATAATGTATTATATACTATATAGTTTATTAATTTTTTATTATAAAGTTTTATTATATATATATATATATATATATATATATATATATATATATATATATATATATATATATATATATATATATATATATATATATATATATATATATATATATATATCCTCCCTCACCATTTTTCATGAACACCCCCCTTCCCTCACGTCTGCTGTCCATTTCTTCCTCTGTCAGTTTGCCTCCGTGCCTCCCGCCGCCAGTCAGCCAGCTCCACCATCTTCTTCCATCTTCTTCAGTGTCATTTGATCCCTGTGGAAGCCGAAAACCCCAAAATCTTCTCCTCCATTCAAAGAAATTTCAATCACCCAATTGGTTGATTCTGGTGTCGTTGGACTCCTGGAACTTCATATATATATATATATATATATCCTCCCTCACCATTTTTCATGAACACCCCCCTTCCCTCACGTCTGCTGTCCATTTCTTCCTCCGTCAGTTTGCCTCCGTGCCTCCCACCGCCAGTCAGCCAGCTCCACCGTCTTCTTCCATCTTCTTCAGTGTCGTTTGGTCCCTATGGAAACCGGAAACCCAAAATCTTCTCCTCCGTTCAAAGCAATTTCGATCACCCAATTGGTTGATTCTAGTGTCGTTGGACTCCTGGAACTTCATAGAGGAGGATTCCAAGCTTCTTTCAGCATGAAAACGTGATTTGGTAGGGTTTCTAGCTTGATTTCATTTTCGGCCATTCTTGAGTTTTTAATTTTTTTTTTCAATTATTTTGCTTGATTCTTGAGAAGTTCCTTAACAAATATTATTCCCCTT
The DNA here is from genome assembly GCA_947683625.1 of Mallotus nudiflorus. NCBI lineage: Eukaryota > Viridiplantae > Streptophyta > Magnoliopsida > Malpighiales > Euphorbiaceae > Mallotus > Mallotus nudiflorus. The sequence continues at coordinate 1,409,827 of CANTUR010000286.1, read as the reverse complement.
AGCTTAATCTTCATCTTAGAATTTTTGTGTAATTTTTGGGAATTATTTTAATTTTTATGAATTTTTTATTATTTTATTATTATTGTAAAATTAATTAAATAAATTATGAAATTATGATTTTTGGTGCTATTTGTGGTTAATATTAATTTTAGAATTTAATTTATAATTTTGTGTATTTTTTTTAATTTTTATAATTTTTTTTAGTTTATGTTAGTTTTGAAAATATAAGTTAAATATATGTTTAATTAGAAATAATTCATTAATTAAGTGTATTTGTTTATTTTAATAAATAATATGTTGAGAAAATAATTTTTGAGTAATTATATAATTTTTATTGAATTTTGAATGTTTTTAGTATTTTATGTGTATTTTTATATATTACGGGTATTTTGGTAATTTAGTAGTGATTTTAGTTAAATATTAAATTTAATTGATTTTAATAATTATTTGAGGTATAAAAATGATTTTTATGAATTATTTATTAATTTTAACTAATTAATACTATTTTTTGAATATTATTTTCAAATTTTATATAATATACTATTTTTGTAAATAAATGGATTTTTAGTAATTTTTAATATGTTTTTGGACTAATTAAGCAATTTGGATTTATAAAATGATTTTTATTAATATTTGTGGAATTATCGAGAAATATCAATTTTAATAATATTATATTAGTGTTTTTAAGTAATTATTGGTAAAATAATTACTCTTGGTGTTAAATTTCTATATTTTGATACTTAAAGGGTATTTTTGGTATTTATTGATTTTTTATATGTTTTATTGTATTTTTTTTTTGTGAATTGTGAACCTCGATCGGGGGAATTTGTAGTTTGGGATCCTGACCGAGGAGTTGTGAGAATTCTGATTTGAAGTGTACTTTTCTTGTAGGACCAACTCTACTTTTTATGTAGTGAGATGTCCATTTTACAGAGGAGGATTTGCCGAATTTTTGGTAGAATTCTCATAAAATGTAACTGTAATAACCCGATGTTGTTAAATGTTTTTATACTGTATTGGGATATGTAGTATTAATAATTTTAATATATATATTTTACTATTTAATTATTTTGTTAATAATTTCAAAATTTATATTTGAGTATTTTAATATTTGTGAAATAGTATCATTATTTTATGTTTAATTAACATATTTTACGTAAACATGTCTTTAAATTATTTTTATTTCGGGAAGTAGTGTATTGATAAATCTTTAACTTAAAGCGTTAATATTTTAATACTACTATTTTAATGGAATATATTATTTTGCATGGATATATATATATATATATATATATATATATATATATATGAGAACACGTGGTTTATATTTGAGTATACATTATTTTATTATTAAATAATGATTTTATACTATAGTTTTATGTATGTAAAATATACATATTGAAAAAAAAAAAGAAAAAATGCAGCTCCTTCTTCCCTCATGCCATCCTGCACCCTACCCTCAACATGCCTCTCGATTCAGCACGCCGAACTGCCCTTCGCTGCCACCAGTCACCGCCAACCTCCTCCCCCTTCTTCCCTCTCCCCTCCCCGACTTGGTCAGATCGTCAGAAGCCCGCCGAAGCGCCTAAAATCGCAGCGGCAGCATGTGGGGCTCTTTGCCGTCAATCGCTTTTTTAGCCACCATTTCATGCACCGTCGGTCTCCATCAACTCCTTGAGTTCCGGTGGTTCCTATTTAAAGCTCCTTTTGGTTGGAAAATGAGTGGTGGTGAAGGTTTGAGCTCATTTTTATTTTGGCCATTCTTGAGTTTTTGATTTTTTTTTCAATAATTCTTGTTAGATTTAAGTTTAATTCCTTTACAAAAATTGATTCTGCTAGCTTAATCTACATCCTAGAATTTTTGGAATTTATTTTGATTTTTGTGAATTTTTTATTATTTTATTATTATTTTCTAATTGTCATAAATTAATTAAATAAATTGTGAAATTATGATTTTTAGTGTTTATGGTGGTTAAAAATAATTATAGAATTTAATTTATAATTTTTTTATTTTTGTGTAATTAATATAATTTTATTTAGTCTATGTGAATTTTAGAAATATAGGTTATATATGTATTTTGTGAAAATTAATTGGTTAATTGAGTATAATTGTTAATTTTATTGAATTATATGTTGAGAAAATAATTTTAGAGTAATTATATAATTTTTAGTGAATTTTTGAGTAATTATTGTATATTATGTGAATTATTATATATTATGGGTATTTTGGTAATTTGGTAGTAATATTAGTTGAATATTAAGTTTAATTGGTTTTAATAAATATTTGTGGTATAAAAATGATTTTTATAAATTATTTATTATTTTTAACTAATTAAAACTATTTTTCAAAAATTATTTTCAAATTATATATAATATGCTATTTTTGTAAATAAATGGATTTTTAGTAATTTTTAGTATGTTTTTGGGCTAATTAAGTAATTTGGATTTATAAAACGGATTTTCATTAATATTGGTGTATTTATCGAGTTATTATCGATTTTTAATAATATTTTATTAATATTAGGGTTTTTAACTAAATATCGGTGATAAAATTATTTTTAGTATTTTAATATTTAAATTTGTTATATTTGGTATATAAAGGGTATTTTTGGTATTTATGGAATTTTAATATATTTTGTGCATATCTTGTGAATTGTGAACCTCGGTCGATGAAATTGTAGTTTGTGAATTTGACCGAGGGGTTGTGTGGTTATTCTATATTCGAAGTGTGTTTCTTGCAGGACCGACTCTAATTTCTGAGTAGAGAGATGCCCATTTTACAGAGGAGGTTCTGCCGAATTTTCGATAGAATTCTCGTAAAACGTGACATTCGGTCAAATTCCTATTCCTTGTCTATGTCTAGAGTTGTAGATCGAGTCTCTAGAAGTTAAGTTAGATTTGTTCTGATTTCGTGTTGTGATTTAATTGTTTAGTTATGCTGAGACTGAGGCCTATTGGACCAGACCTGTTGGACCCATCTCGTGGAGCGCACAACTGTGAGTTGTTATTTTATATATACGTGTATTTAGGATGCATGTTTTTAGAAATGTATGTTTTAATTGTATGAATTATGCATAAATAATTTAATAAATGCTTAGGTATATTTTAGTATATTTTTGGTATATTTTGAATTAAATGTATGTTTTACCTTTGATTCACACCTAAATTGTTTTTAAGTATATATATGGTTTATTTTAGTTTATTTTATAATTGAACTGAATTTATTTGACATATATATACTCCAAATATACTTAGTTTATTTCTAGTATATTTCTAGTATATATATGGTTTATATTGCCATTTAAATTAATATCATGCATCATTTATTTTACGAATGTATGAGTTTATTTTAATGAAGGATATCGATAGAACGTGCTACCTAGTGGGTAACACTAGGACCAAGTACATACCGGTATGACGATAGAATTTAGGTTAAATTACTAACCTATTGGTGGATTATGACTTGTTGATTGATGTGAGATGTGATTTGATAGTGTGATTGCTGGAGCTTGGTTGACCAAGTGTCTCGGGGCTAATCACAATGATAGTCAGACTGCTGAAGCTTGGTTGACTTAGTGTCTCGGGGCCAGTCTACTGTCCAAATGGAATAAGTGAATTTATTTGGAATAAGTGAGTCTGTATGGCTAGAGTGTTATATATTACTATTTGAGGTTACGATCATTTAGGGTTATATTTGATCCTTCATAAATGAATATTTTTCAATGTTATATATAAAGTGATTTCAACATCTGTGTGTATTTTCTTGTATATATATTTATTATATATATTCTGTTGAGTGTCTGCATTTGAAATTTAGTTATGCATGTATATATATTATAACAATTCACTTAATGAGGTCTGACTCCCCTCCGTTCATTTCTTTTTCAGGAGAGTCTTCGTCCTCAGACCTCAGTAGTAGGCCTATACACCGAATTTCTTCCACCTCGGACTTATTGTGTAAACTGCTTACTTGAGTTTATTTTGTATTCTAGACACTGCAGTAGTTGTTTTAATGTATTGTATTTATAATTATGTGTGTATGAGATTTAAATTTCAAAAGTTTAAACCAAAAATTTTTACTGAAAGATTTTATGCTATATGAGATGGATTTTATGTTATTAAATGAGTTAATGAATTATTAAGTTACCTTTGAGATTTAATTTCCGCTGCTAAAATATTTTGTTCATTTTATTATATTGCATGCTTTTATTTTTAAGGCTTGCTATGGGTTCTGGATTCGAAAGAATTCCCATTCCCTAGCGCCAGTCATGGCTCCATGTTTTGGGTCGTGATAGTGACATTGGGTCTAATTCCTATCTCTGTCTGTGTTAGTAATCATAGATCGAGTCTCTAGAAGTTAATTTAGATTTATTCTGATTTTCATGTTATTATTTTAGTATTAGTTGCATCAAGACCGAGGCCTAGTGGACCAAGCCCGTCGGACCCGTCTCGAGGAGTGCACACCTGTGAGTTATAATGATATATATACATTGCTTAGGTTGCATGTTTTAGAATTCTATGTTTTAAATGTAAATTTTGCATAATTACTTTATTGAATATTTAAGTATATAGTAGGTATATTTTTAGTATACTTTTGGTATATTTTTAAAATAAATGCATGTTTTCTTTGTGATTTACTTTCAAATTATGTTTAAATATCTTCTTGGTTAATTATGAGTATATTACCTGATTTAATTGAATTTATTTTACGTATATATACTAAAATATACTTAGTTTATTTTAGGTATATTTTTGGTGTATATATGGTTTATTTTATCCTTTTGAATGTCATTATACATTATTTTGTTACTCGAATGTATGTTTTATTTTCATGAAGGATATTGATAAAACGTGCTTCCTAGTGGGTAGCACTAGGGCCGTGTACGTACCGATGCGATAGATGATAGGTTGAATTATTAATTTATTGTGGAAATTATGATTTGGTTAAGAATGATATGATTGATTTGATGTGTGATGTTATTATGGTGTGATTTTTGGAGTTCGGTTGACTTAGTGTCTCGGGGCCAATCACACTGACAGTCAGACTGTTGAAGCTTGGTCGACTTAGTGTCTTGGGGCCAGTTTACTGTCTAGTTAGACCAAGTGAATTACTTGGAATTAAGTGAACCTGTATGGCTAGAGTACTTTCTATTGATATTGAGGTTGTGATCATTTAGGGTTCTATTTGATCCTTCATAAACTGATATTTTTCAACATTAAATATAAAGTGATTTTCAGCATCTATGTATACATGTCTGTATATATATATTTATTATATATATTGTTGTTAGTCTGCATTTGAAATTTAGCTATGCGTGTATATATATTATAATAATTCACTCAGTGAAGTCTGACTCCCCTTAGTTGATATTTTTACAAGAGAGTCCTCATCTTCAGACCTCAGCAGTAGGCCTATCCACCGGATTTCTTCTGCTCTGGCCCTATTATGTCCATCAATTACTTGAGTTTTATTGTGTACTCTAGATGCTACAGTAGTAGTTGTATTTAATTCTGTAGAGAGTTGTATTTGAATTTATACATGTACGAGTTTTTAATTCAGAGTGTTTCTTTGAAAGATTTGTATTAAGAACTTTTATTTATGATATATGATGTATTATCATTTTATTAAAGGAAGTTGAGGAATTCATTTTATTATTTGAGATTTAATTTTCGTTGAATAAATATTTTATTTTATTTTCTTGCATGCTTTTCTTTTAAGGCTTGCTACGGGTTTCAGATTCATAAGAATTTTCGTTCCCTAGTGTCGGTCATGGCCCCTGGTTTGGGTCGTGACATAGTATCAGAGCAGAGTTTTGTATCAGTGCCTAAGTTGTTAGAGTTGTGGCCCTAGTTTTTCTAAGTCGTGTTTTCTTTTGAAACTACTACAGCTAATTAGGTTTGAGTATGTCTTGATAAGTATTCCTTGATTTAGTTTTCTACATTATCCTCTGTTATTTGTCTTTTCTGAATCCTTCTATTTGTCTTTTCAGAATGAGGAGGCGAGTGCGTGTCGCTCCACCGGTCGTTGAGGCCGAGGACAATGAGTCTTTCTAGGATGAGGTTTTACCTCTTGAGCCGCCAGTTAGGCACAGAGGTCATGGCAGAGGTAGACCTTGAGGAGCGATAGGTTGCCGTAGACAGAAAGAGCTACAGGATGAGGAACCTGTAGAGCCTGAGTTCGATGATATTCCAGTACCTCTTGTTGCACTACTTGTTCATCCTACCTATCAGCAGGGTATGTATTACTTTGAGGCAACCTTATTCTATGCCAGAGTCAGTAGAATCGCATTCGATGGGACTTCTGACCCTTTAGATTTTCTGCATGCGATCGAGATGAGGACTTGGACTGCTCACATTGAGTATCAGCGGATCATGATAGTCGAGCTGTCTGTAGAGGGACCTGCTTTGGATTGGTTTATTTAGATGATCCAGCCATACATGTTGACGATGACCTGGGCTTAGTTCAAAGAGCGATTTATGAGGAGATTTTGCCCAAAGCCACTTCGTATGAGTTATAGACTCCGATTGACTAGCATTTCCTGAGGTGACAGATCTGTTAAGGACTACACCAGAGAGTTCCTTTGGCTTGGCAGATATACAAAGGATCTAATGCGAGACCAATACTTCACAGTCACTACTTATGTCATTGGTTTGGGTTTTGCATTTACTGGTATGCCTACAACGAGCCTTACTTTGGAGTCAGTGATAGAGTTGGCCAAGGAGATTGAGCTCAGGCTAGTCATGCAAGGAGCTACGCCTGATTATTACTAGTTGAGTGTTCAGTCAGGTGGATTCCAGACTACTCTGTACTTGAGTTTTTAGATTGGATCGAGTAGTCAGCAGAGGGGTCCAGCCCAGCAGACTTAGAGACAGCAGTAGAGGGTACATCAGAGCAGTAGACATGGCCATGGAGGTCAGCGTAGACCATTCAGACTTGGGTCAGGTGCTTCGAGCAACAGCAGTGGTTATAGTTTTGGGTCAGCTGCCAGTGTTTGTCAAACATACGATAGAGTCCATTAGGGATTGTGTTATATGACACCGCTGATGTGTTTTAGATGCGGAAAAAAAAGATATTTTGCTAGATCATGTCCCTATTTTGGTTATTAGCACCCGCAGATTGTGCAATTCCCTTCGCAGTCGATTGCTAGTGCTGCACCTATTCCTTTTTAGTTGCCTCCAACCCAGCATCAGAGTTCTACCTAAATTATGCCCCATCAATGTCGTAGTAGAGGTACCAGAGGAGGTGCTAGAGGTATTGGCCAGGCTTTTACCAGCCAGCAGGGAGGTCAAGGACAGGCCAGAGTCTTCCATCTCACTCAACAGGATGCTTAGGCATCTAATGCAGTCGTGGTAGGTATTATTTCTGTCTGTTACCTAGATGCATGGGTTATGTTTGATCTGAGTGCCACACATTCATTCATTTCTCTTGTTTTTGCTTCCAAGTTATATTGGCAAGCTTTGAGGATGACTTTTCCTTTGTTTGTCACCACTCCTCTAATTGATTCTTTGGACACTGATGTTGTTCTTTCTAGTTGTCCAGTTCTTGTTAGAGGTAGAGAATTGTCTGCTGATTTGATTATATTGAATGTGATGGAGTTCGATGTTATTCTAGGTATGGATTGGTTATCTCAACACTATGTCATGATGGATTGTCGGAGTAAATCGATGACTTTCAAAATTCCTGATGAAAAAGAATTTAAGTTTGTGGGTGATAAGAGTTCAGCACCTCAAAATCTCATTTTTGCTATTACGGTGAGGAAGTTGCTGAGGAAGGGTTGTCAGGGTTATTTAGCATTAGTCAAGGATACTTCAGTGGAGAAGTTGTCACTCACGAATGTTGTTGTTGCCTGTGAGTTTCCTGATATTTTTCTTGAGGAGTTGCCAGGTTTACCACCTCATAGAGAGATTGAGTTATGTATAGATGTGGTTCCAGGCACTAACCTTATTTCTATGCCACCCTACAAAATGGCTCCTGCCTGAAAGAGTTGAAGGAGCAGTTGCAAGAGTTATTAGATAAGGGTTTTATTAGACCCAGTGTTTCTCCTTGGGGTGCACCAGTCCTGTTTGTGAGGAAGAAGGATGGTACCCTGAGACTATGCATTGACTACAAAAAGCTGAATAAGGTGACAGTGAAGAACAAGTATCCTCTCCCAATGATAGATGACTTGTTTGATCAGCTACAGGGTGTATAGTTCTTTTCCAAGATTGATTTGAGGTCGAGTTATTATCAGTTATGGATTAGCAAAGCCGATGTTCCTCAAACGGCATTCCGCACTCGATATGGCCATTATGAGTTTCTGGTGATGTTATTGGTTTGACTAACGCACCAACAGCTTTTATGGATCTGATGAATTGGGTATTCAGACAATATGTGGATCAATTTATGGTAGTATTCATCGATGATATACTGGTATATTTGAGGAGTACGAAAGAACATGTATATCACTTAAGGACTGTACTACAGACACTAAGAGAATATTAGCTTTATGCTAAATTCTCAAAGTGTGATCTCTGGATGGAAAGTATTGCATTTCTTGGACACGTGGTGTCTAAAGAGGGTATCCAAGTTGATCCACAGAAGATTGAGGTAGTGTCTGAGTGGCCTAGACCGACTTCAGTTACTGAGATTCAAAGTTTTCTAGGTTTAGCCGGGTATTATAGGAGGTTTGTGTAGGAATTTCCAAAATTTCAGCTCCTATGACTCGCTTAACTTAGAAGAATATGAGGTTTGAGTGGTCAGAAGCTTGTGAGAATAGCTTTTAGTTACTGAAGGAGAAGTTAACCACAGCTCCAGTTTTGGCTTTGCCTAAGGGAGTGGATAAGTTCACTATTTATTATGATGCCTCTAGAGTTGGCCTAGGTTGTGTATTGATGCATAATGGTAGAGTGATAGCTTATGCTTCAAGGCAGTTGAAGAAGCATGAACAGAACTATCCTACTCACGACCTAGAGATGGCTGCAGTGATCTTTACTCTCAAGATCTGGAGACATTATTTGTACGGGGTGACTTGTGAGATTTTTACTAATCACAAAAGCCTTAAGTACATTTTCCAGTAGAGATATTTGAATTTGAGGCAGAGGAGATGGTTGGAACTGTTGAAAGATTATGACTGTGAGATTTTATATCACCCAGGCAAGGCTAATGTTGTAGCAGATGCCTTGAGTAGGAAATCTTCAGGTAGTGTTGCTCACATCAATATGGAGAGGAGATTGTTGATCTAGGAGTTGCATCAGTTAGTGGATCAAGGTCTGACGATGAAGGTGAGAAGATTAGGTGGACTGCTAGCTCAGTTTAAGGTGTGATATGTACTGAGAGATAGGATTAAGGCAGCTTAGAGCTGAGATCCTATTCTAGAGGAGCTTACAGAGAATGTTCGAGTAGGGAAGTTCACTTATTTCACACTCAATGATGATGGTGTTTTATGGATCAGTGGTAGATTGTGTGTTCCTGATATGAATAATTAAAGAGAAGAGATCCTAGAGGAAGCTCATTCTACAGCCTACAGCGTACATCTGGGTGTTACTAAGATGTACCATAGTATCAGAGATTTATACTGGTGGGATGGACTGAAGAAGGATGTTGCTGATTATATTGCTAAGTGTTTGCTGTGTCAGCAAGTGAAAGTTGAACATCAAAAGCCTTCTAGAAAGCTTCAGCCTCTTCCTATTCCTGAGTGGAAGTGGAAAAGGATTACTATGGATTTTGTGGTTGGTTTACCTCATTCTAAAGATGGATACGATTCCATCTGGGTGATTATGGATAGGTTGACCAAGTCTACACATTTCTTACCTGTGAAAGCCACTTATTCTGTACCTAGATTGATGAAGCTATATGTGAAGCATATTGTGTGCCTTCATGGGGTACTTGTGTCCATTATGTCAGACAAGGGTTCAGTGTTTACCTCTCATTTTTTATAAAAGTTACAGGAAGGATTAGGCACTATGTTGGATTTCAGTACTGCTTTTCATCCTCAGACAGATGATTAGTGTGAGAGGACAATCCAAACACTGGAAGATATATTGAGGATGTGTGTTTTGGATATGGGAGGTAGCTGGGATGATCATTTGCCACTCGTCGAGTTTACATATAATAACAGCTACCATGGTAGTATTGGAATGGCACCATACAAGGCTTTGTATAGAAGGAAATTTAGATCCCCTTTGAGTTGGGATGAGATTGGTGAGAGAGATTTAACTGGACCTGAGATGGTTTAGGATGCTATAGAGAAAGTTATTGTGATCAGGAGTAGATTAGAGACCATAGTTAGCAAGCAAAAGAGCTATGCAGATTCTAGATGCAAAGATGTGGAGTTCCAGGTAGGAGACTTTATTTTTCTGAAGGTGTCTCTAATGAAGGGTGTTATGAGATTTGGCAGGAAAGGTAAGCTAGCACTGAGATATGTAGGACCGTTCAAGATTCTAGAGAGAGTTGGTACTGTTGCATATCGGTTGGCTTTGCCTCAAAGTATGTTTCAAGTGCATCTGGTGTTTCATATCTCGATGTTGAGGAAGTATGTTTTAGACCCTTCACATGTGTTGCTGCCTGACAGCGTGGAAGTGAATGAAGACTTAACGTTCATAGAAGAACCTATTGCGATTGTGGACTATCAAGCTCGACAGTTGCGTTTGAAGCAGATTCTAATGGTCAAGGTGTTGTGGCGCAGCAACAAAGTAAAAGAGCATCCCTGGGAGGCTGAAGCTGAGATGCAAGCTTCTTACTCGTATCTCTTTCCTCCTTGATTTCTTTGTGTACTCTTTTCTTGGAATTTGGGGATGAATTCTATTAAGGAGAGGAGACTGTAATAACCCAAGTTTTTAACTTATTTTATTTTAAAATAGGATATGCAGTGTTAATAATTTAAAACAATATTTGATTATTTTGTTATCTTGTGAAATTGTTATCGTTATTATTTTACGTTTAATTAATATTTACTACGTAAATACATGTCCTTAATTTATTATTTTGGGAAATAGTATTTTATTAATCTTTAATTTGGTGCCTTAGCATTTTAAATATTAATATTTTAATAAATTAGATTGTTTAAATGTAATTTCATGAGTTAATATATATATATATATATATATATATATATATATATATATATATATATATATATATATATATATATATATATATATATATATATATATGCTCATTTATTATTAATTAAGGTTTAATAGTTATTTAAATGTGTATATTGTTAATATTAGTGTGGAATATATTAATGTATGTGTGCGTATATATATATGTGTGTGTATTTTAATGTGTGATGTGTGAATTTTGTTGAATAAAATAATGTATTATATACTATATAGTTTATTAATTTTTTATTATAAAAATCATAAAACCTTCCCTCTTCCCTCACCATTTTTTCCGACCACCCCCTTCCCTCAAGTCTGCCATCCATTTCTTCCTCCATCAGTGTGCCTCCATGCCTCCCGCCACCAATCAGCTAGCTCCATCGTCTTCTTCCATCTTCTCCGGCATCGTTTGGTCCCTATGGAAGCCAGAAACCCGAAATCTTGTCCTCCTCCGTTCAAGGCAATTCCGACCACCAAATCGGTCGATTCCGGTGTCGTTGGACTCCTGGAACTTTATAGAGGAGGATTCCAAGCTTCTTTCAACATGAAAACGTGATTTGGTAGGGTTTATAACTTGATTCCATTTTCGACCATTCTTGAGTATTTAATTTTTTTTATTATTTTGCTTGATTCTTGAGAAGTGCCTTAACAAATGTTATTCCCCTTAGCTTAATCTTCATCCCAGAATTTTTGGAAATTATTTTAATTTTTATGAATTTTTTATTATTTTATTATTTTCGTAAATTAATTAAATAAATTATGAAATTGTGATTTTTGGTGTTATTGGTGGTTAATATTAATTTTAGAATTTAATTTATAATTTTTGTGTATTTTGTTTAATTTTTATAATTATTTTTAGTTTATGTTAGTTTTGAAAATATAAATTAAATATATGTTTAATTAGAAATAGTTGGTTAATTAAGTGTATTTTTTGATTTAATGAATAATATGTTGATAAAATAATTTTTGAGTAATTATATAAGTTTTATTGAATTTTTGAATGTTTTTAGTATTTTATGTGTATTTTTATATATTAGGGGTATTTTGGTAATTTGATAGTGATTTTAGTTAAATATTAAATTTATTTGAGGTATAAAAATGATTTTTATGAATTATTTATTAATTTTAACTAATTAATACTATTTTTTGAAAATTATTTTCAAATTTTATATAATATACTATTTTTGTAAATAAATGAATTTTTAGTAATTTTTAATATGTTTTTGGACTAATTAAGTAATTTAGATTTATAAAATAATTTTTATTAATATTTGTGGAATTATTGAGAAATATCGATTTTAATAATATTATATTATTAATTAGGGTTTTTAAGTAATTATTGGTAAAATAATTACTCTTGGTGTTTTAATATTTAAATTTCTATATTTTGGTACTTAAAGGGTATTTTTGGTTTTTATTAAATTTTTATATATTTTATTGTATTTTGTTGTGAATTGTGGATCTCGGTCGGCGGAATTTGTAGTTTGGAATCCCGACCGAGGAGTTGTGAGAATTCTAGTTTGAAGTGTACTTTTCTTATAGGATCGACTCTACTTTTTAAGTAGAGATATGTCCGTTTTACAAAGGAGGCTCTGCCAAATTTTTGATAAAATTCTCATAAAATGTGACATCGATCTAATTCCTATTCTCTGTTTGTGTTAGTAATCCTAAATCGAGTCTTTAGAAGTTAAGTTAGATTTATTCTGATTTTCGTGTTATTATTTTACTGTTAGTTACGCTGAGACTGAGACCTAGTAGACCAGGCCCATCGGATCCGTCTCGAGGAGCGCACACCTGTGAGTTATTATGATATATATACATTGCTTAGGTTGCATATTTTAGAATTCTATGTTTTAAATGTAAATTTTGCATAATTACTTTATTGAATGTTTAATTATATAGTAGGTATATTTTTAGTATACTTTTGGTATATTTTAAAATAAATTCATATTTTCTTTGTGATTTACTTTAAAATTATGTTTAAATATCTTATTAGTTGATTCTGAGTATATTGCATGATTTAATTGAATTTATTTTACATATATATACCTGAAATATACTTAGTTTATTTTAGGTATATTTCCGATATATATATATATAGTTTATTTGATCCTTTTGAATGTCATTATACCTTATTTTGTTACTTGAATGTATGTTTTATTTTAATGAAGGATATCGATAGAAAGTGCTTCCTAGTGGGCAACACTAGGACCGTGTACATACCGGTGCGATAGATGATAGGTTGAATTATTAATTTATTATGGAAATTACGATTTGGTTAAGAATGATATGATTGATTTGATGTGTGATGTGATTATAATGTGATTGCTGGAGCTTGGTTGACTTAGTATCTCAGGGCCAATTACGCTGACAGTCAGACTGCTAGAGCTTGGTCGACTTAGTGTCTCGGGGCTAGTCTACTGTCTAGTTGGACTAAGTGAATTACTTGGAATTAAGTGAGCCTATATGGCTAGAGTACTTTCTATTGATATTAAGGTTGCGATCATTTAAGGTTCTATTTGATCCTTCATAAACTGATTTTTTAGCATTAAATATAAAGTGATTTTCAGCATCTGTGTGTACATGCCTGTATATATATTTATTATATATACTATTGTTAGTCTGCATTTGACATTTAGTTATGCATTTATATATATTATAATAATTCACTCAATAAGGTCTAACTCCCCTCAGTTGATGTTTTTATAGGAGAGTCCTCATTTTCAGACCTCATTAGTAGGCCTATCCGTCGGATTTCTTCCGCTCTGGCCCTATTATGTAAATTGCTTACTTGAGTTTTATTTTGTACTCTAGACGGTGCAGTAGTAGTTGTATTTGATTCTGTAGAGAGTTGTATTTAAATGTATGCATGTATGAGTTTTTAATTCAGAGTGTTTCTCTGAAAGATTTGTATTAAGAAATTTTATTTATGATATATGATGTGTTATCATTTTATTAAAGGAAGTTGAGGAATTCATTTTATTATTTGAGATTTTATTTTCGTTGAATAAATATTTTATTTTATTTTCTTGAATGCTTTTCTTTTAAAACTTGCTACGGGTTGAAAAAATTTGAAAAAATTTCCATCTCTTAGCGCTAGTCATGACCCCTGATTTGAGTCGTGACATTATTCCTCTCATGTATCTATCTACCATGGACATCCATAATGTCTTTATAAAAACCAAGAAACATTCCTTAAATCAATTTCTATTTAGACTATATCTTACTGATAAATCATATCATTTTTCTTTTTCTAATTATCAAAGTGACTTAAACCGTTTAGTTTAAATTTTTAGTTTTAACTAAATAATAATGTATATAATTATCAAGAAATTACACTCGACTAACTACATATATAATTTGCAATTATGTATCAGTTTGGTTATTATTCATTATATTTTAAAGTTATTTTTGCTATTATAAATTCTGATATTTCTTATAGAATGTTATATAATTAATGATTGTATTTGAATATATTTAACATAAATGTACTCTATTTTCACAAGTAATTTTGCATTTAAAGCTTCTAATTTATAAGGTTTAAATACTTAATTAAGGTTATAAATTACAATTTTTAAATACATGGGATCAAAGTGGATCTTGATATTTATTATATAAATTTTTTTTGAACAACTATTATATAAAAATTTATTATAAAGTAATCGGTGCATATACCACAGATCTCCAACCAGTATATATGGATTATAAATTGAATTCTTACTTATGTGCGAACTAGCTTGTAATCTTATAACTTTATTTTGTCTTGGATATAAGTTAATGATGTAGGTCTCTTCTAGTGGAGCTGATAAATTTTTTTAAAAAAAATGTGTCAATCACATGTTGAACTATTTTTTTTTATTTCTCATCCAAATGCCTATATAAAGGCATTTGGATGAAGAAGTAGGTATGTGCACAAGCAACAAAGAAAAAATAAAATAGATAATGAGTATGTGCACAAGCAACAAAGAAAAAATGAAATAGATAATGAGTAACGTGTGTGCTTGTGAGGGAAGAGAGTATTTTAAAGGGTTTGAGAAATTTTTTTTAAATAATAAGTGATAAAATAGTGAGAAAATTATTTTGGAGTGTGGGAAACACTTTAAGTGACACTATTTTTGTGAGAATTTTTGTATGCCTCTAGTGTTGATCTAGAAAAAACTCTCTTATACCTACTATTTTATAATAGAAGAATTATTTTATTTTTATCTCGTAGACGTAGCCTAAAAATTAAGGGTGAATCACATTAAAATATTTGTGTCATTTTATTATTTATACGATAAATTTTACCACCTATTATTATTTATATGGTAGGTTTTACCACCTATTTTATTCACCCATTGGATGGTTTAACCGCCTCCATTTATTTATTTGTTAGAGTATTTCTACAATAATTTTATTTTGTCTTTGTAAAAATTATTCCATTGCATCAACTCTGTTAATTTTCCCAACAAGTGGTAGCAGAGCTGTTGGTTTGTGTTCTGGAGGCATTATTAAATACTGCAACGATGTAGGCTAAGACTAGTAAGATGGTCAGTTTAAATGGTACAAATTATCACATATGGAGAAACAAGATGAAGGATCTCCTATTTGTGATGAAGTTGCATCTATCGGTTTTTGTTACAACAAAACCCAAAGGCAAGACGGATGAGGAATGGGCATTTGAGCATGAGCAAGTGTGTGGCTACATCCGACAATTCATTAAAGACAATGTGTACAACCACATTTGCAGTGAAACTCATGCACGGACGTTGTGGAACAAGCTTGAGGAGTTGTACGCTTTAAAGACCGGCAACAACAAATTATTTTATTTGAAAAAATTAATGCAGATAAAATATCAGGAAAGCTCTTCTGTCGTCGATCACTTGAATGAAATGCAAAGGATCGTGGATCAGTTGTCAAGAATGGGCATAAATTTTGATAATGAAATTCTTGCTCTTATGGTGCTAGCTTCTCTACTAAAGTCATGGGAGACTTTAAAGATCTCACTTACGGGATGAGATGCATATTAAAGGGTGCCTCTTTAACACATTCAGATATCCTTGTTGTAAATTCTAAAGGGAGAAGTGAGACTCGAAGCTCAAAGCAAAGAGATAAGAGTAGAGGAAAGTCAAACAAGTATGCAAATATTGAATGCTATTACTACAAAAAGAAAGGCCATATCAAGAAGTTCTGTCAAAAATTCAAGTACAAGAACAAAGGCAAAGAAGTGAGAAAAGATGACAGCAGTAATGATGATGAAGAAAATCTCCTCGGAGAATTCAATGTCCTTTTTTTATGATGATACTATTAATCTTACTACCCATGAGACCAATTGGGTGATTGATAGTGGTGCTTCCATTCATGCTACATCTCGAAGAGAATTCTTCTCATTTTACACTACAAGAGATTCTGGATTTGTGAACATGGGAAATGGCAATTGAATAAGAGTTTCTGGTGAAGGAGATGTGTGTTTGGAAATGACGAACGACACAAGACTAATCTTGAAGAATGTCAAGCATGTTCTAGATATTCACTTGAATTTAATCTCAACAGGCAAGCTTAATAATGAAGGTTTCTATAACACCTTCCATAACGGCAAATGAAAACTCACTAAAGGCTCACTGGTGGTGGCTAGAGGTAAAAAGTACTTAGCACTATACTTTATACATGCAAATATCTCCAAAGACATGACGAATGCTGTGGAGAAAGACAGTATAGTCGAGTTATGGCATAAAAGACTTGGCCACATAAGTGAAAAGGAATGACAATGCTGGCCAAGAAAAATGTATTATCTAGAGTAGATCTTGTGCATTTGGAGAAATGTGCTAATTGTCTTATAGTAAATCAAAACAGGGTTGCTTTTAGGAGTTCTCCTCCTTTCAGAATGAAGAATGTGCTGGATTTAATTCATTCAGACTTGTGTGGGCCAATGCCAAAGTCACTTGGTAGTTGTCAGTACTTTGTGACTTTCATTTATGATCATTCTCAAAAGATGTGGGCATACACCTTGAAGTCAAAAGATCATGTGCTAAATGTCTTCAAGAAATTTAGAGACAAACTGGCAAGAAATTGAAGTGCATTCGGACAAACAACAATGGAGAGTATTTTAGACCATTTTATACTTATTCTAAAGAGCATGGTATACGACATGAAATGACACCTCCAAAGATGCTGCAGTTGAATGGTTTAGCTGAGAGGATGAATAGGACTTTGATGGAGAGAGTCAGATCTTTGCTCTTACATTCGAAGTTGCCTAAGATATTTTGAGGTGAAGCTCTACTTACAACAGTGCATGTGCTGAACCTTTCACCATGTGTTCCTTTATAGTCTGACACTCTAGAGAGGGTGTGGTCAGGAAAAGATGTTTTCTATGGTCATCTATGGGATTTTGGGTGCAAATCCTTTGTGCATATTCCTAAGGATGAAAGGTCCAAGCTTGATGTCAAGACACGACAGTGTGTATTCATTGGCTATAATCAAGATCAACTTGGCTATAGATTTTATGATCTAGTCTAGAAGAAGCTTGTCAAAATTCGTGATGCTATATTTATTGAAGATAAGACAATTGAAGATATTGCTAAAGTTGAGAAGAGCATCCCCAGTTCTGAAGATGATTTAAGTTTGAAGTTAGTTCCTCTAACAATGGTACAAAGGGAAGTTGGAGATGAAAATGAATTTATTCCACCAAATGGAGGTAGTGAAGATGCTCCCATTGAGATTCCATCTAAAAATGATGATGATGATGGTGTTCATGATCAACCACCAGCAGATGAGGCTTCTCCAATGCCACTGAGGAGATCTAATAGAATTGGAAAACCTTATACCAGATATCCTAAAGATCAATTTTTATTATTAACTAATGGGGGAGAGCCATAAAGCTTTAAAAAAGCTATGAATGATGAACATATGCAGAAATAGTTTAAAGCCATATAGGATGAGATGAAGTTTCTACATGAGAACAAGACGTTTGAGCTAGTGAAGTTACCTAAAGGTAAGAGAGCTTTAAATAATAAATGGGTGGTCAAGATCAAGCATGAAGAACATAATCTCCAGCCATAATTCAAAGCTAGACTGGTTGTAAAAGGGTTCAACCAAAGAAAGGGCATAGACTTTGATGAGATTTTTTCTCCAATTATAAAGATTACATCAATCCATACTATATTGGATTTAACAGTAAGTTTTGATCTAGAGATTGAGCAAATGGATGTTAAAACTGCCTTCCTTCATGGTGATTTGGAAGAAGAAATATTCATGGAGCAGCCAGAGGGTTTTAGAGAAAAGGGAAAAGAGGACTATGTTTACAGATTGAATAAAAGCTTGTATGGCTTGAAACAAGCACCAAGACAATGTTATAAGAAGTTTGAGTCTATTATGAGGGAGCATGACTACAAAAAGACTACTTCAAACCATTGTGTATTTGTTTAAAAATTCTTTAATGATGACTTTATTATGTTGTTGCCCTATGTGGATGACATGATGATAGTTGGTCGGAATGTTTCCTGAATCAACAACTTGAAGAAGCAATTGAGTAAGTCTTTTGCTATAAAAGACTTAGCACCTGCAAAGAAAATTCTTGACATGAAGATTATCAGAGAAAGAGGTGTCAAGAAGCTGTGGCTATCACAAGAGAAGTATATTAAAAAGGTACTTTAGAGGTTCAACATGCACAATGCTAAAGTAATTAGCTATCCTCTTATTAATCACTTTAAATTGACTTCTCAACAAAGCCCTTCCACTAATAAAGAGAAGGAAGAGATGGATAGATTTTTATATGCTTTAACAGTTGGTAGTTTAATGTATGCTATGGTTTGTACATGGCTAGATATTACACATTCCATTGGAGTTGTGAGTCGATTCCTTTCAAATCCTAGAAAGGAGAATTAGGTTGTAGTGAAATGGATTTTTAGGTATCTTTGTGGAATGTCCAAAATGTGCTTATGTTTTGGAGATACTAAACTTGTGTTAACTAGATACATAGATGCAGACATAGCAGGCGATGTTGACTTAAGAAAGTCAATGTCTGGTTACCTGATTACATTTGCAAGTGGAGCTATGGCATGGTAGTCAAAATTGTAAAAATGTGTTGCTTTGTCTACCACTGAAGTGGAATTTATTGCAATAACTGAAGCTTGTAAAGAGTTGCTATGGATGAAGAATTTCTTAAATGAACTTGGTTTTTAGCAAGACAAATACGAGCTATTTTGTGATATTCAGAGTGCTATCCACCTTGGTAAGAATTCCTCCTTTCAGTTAAGATCAAAGCACATTGATGTAAGATATCACTTAATACAGTATATATTGGAGAAGAAGCTATTGCAACTTGAGAAGATTCATATTGATGAAAATGGATCAGACATGTTAATAAAGACTCTACCAAGGGAGAAGTTTGAATTCTGTCGATTGGTCATCGGAATGGTGATGACCTCCACATAGTCGAGAGGGGGAGAATTGTTATGGGTCCGTCCTAGTGGAGCCCACAAGTTTTTAAAAAAAAGGAGTAAAAAATGTAGGAATTGAAGTTCGGTGCCTACCAAATGTTGAAAACTTTTTTTTTTAATTTCTCATCCAAATGCCTATATAAAGGCATTTAGATTAAGAAGCAGGTATGAGCACAAGCAACAAAGAAAAAATAAAATAGATAGTGAGTAATGTGTGTGCTTGTGAGGGGAGAGTATTTTAAAGGATTTGAGAAATTTTTCTCAAACGGTAAGTGATAAAATAGTGAGAAAATTATTTTTGAGTGTGGGAAACACTTTGAGTGCCACTATTTTGGGGAGAATTTTTGTATGCCTCTAGTGTTGATCTAAAGAAGACTCTCTCTTATACTTATTATTTTATAGTGGAAGAATTATTTTATTTTTGTCACATGGACGTAGCTCAAAAATTAAAGGTGAACCATGTTAAAATATCTGTGTCATTTTATTATTTCTATGACAGGTTTTACCACCTATTATTATTTATATGGTAGGTTTTACCACTTATTTTACTCACTTATTAGTTCGTTTAACCACCTCCATTTATTTATTTGTTAGATTATTTTTGCAATAATTTTATTTTATCTCTGTAAAAACTATTCCACTGCACCAACTCTGTTAATTTTTCCAACAATTAATTCTATAAATATTTATAAATTTTATTTACAAATCTGAATTTTGTATGAACTAATTAATTTGATATTTATGCTTTGGATCACATGAAACTAAAATTGGAGTAGTTTGATCTGTATTTGATTCACTTTCCTATAAGCTTGATACTAAGAGATTAAAATTTTCCCTTTTAGAAGGAAGACCTAGTTCACATGGACATGAAGTATGTATGGGAAGCTGTGGAAGAGTGTCAAAAGATTAGACTTACCAAGTCAATTGGAGTTAGTAATTTTTCATGCAAGATGCTCCAAGCATTGCTCAACGTAGCAAAAATCCCACCATCTGTGAATCAAGTAACTTTATATTTAATTACACTCATTTAACTTTTTCTATGGATTAATTTAATTGTTGAGTTGACCATTTGTAATCATATATAAATACATTTTGGTTTTTGCAAGGTTAAGATGAGTCCACTTTGGCAGCAAAAGAGGCTAAGAGAGTTCTGTAAGAAAAAAGGCATACATGTTACTGCATATTCTCCTTTGGGAGGGAAAGGAACTCCTTGGGGATCAAATTAAGTTGTAGAGAATGATGCGTTAAAAGAGATTGCACAGGACAAGGGAAAAATTGTAGCTCAGGTTAATATGCATATTCCACAATTTCATTACCACTTCTTTAATTTCTCTTTAACATATATATATATATATATATATATATATATATATATATATATATATATATACCTTTTAGACTTTGAAACCTTTTCCTTTTGTTAATTAGTTCATGTCTTCAATTTACGAATTGATTGTTTTGATACCTCAATTTAGTTAGTCTAAGTGTTTACTATTTCAACTTATTGAAATATAATTTAGATAACTGAACAGTGTTTAGAAGTGTTATAAACCTTGTTTCTATCAAGTTAACATGTATATGTGGTCTTTTTGTAAGTAATTTGTTAAGGATTAAATTGGCAAAAAAAAGTAATTTAAGTTTAGGGAGGCATGCCTTTATTTCTGTACTTTTTTTTAATGTAGTCTTTTCTCTGCACGTGCATCAGATTAGTATAATATGGGTGTATGAGCAAGGAGTGAGTCTGTTGATTTAGAGCTTTAACAAGAAGAGGATAAAGTAGAATATTGACATTTTTAGTTAGAAGCTAAATCTAAAGGAATTACATAAAATAAGTCAAATTCCACTACAAGAAAACAACAAAATAGTGATGGAAATTTTCGTCACAATGCCATCATAAATTAGGTTTAGTGACGAAACTATTATTGTCAAATTAAAAAGGTCGTTGCTAAATTTTGAGATGGAAAAAACTTCCGTAACAAAATTTATGATGGATTTTTTTATGGAAATCCATCACAAAAAATTCAATGACAATAAAAAGGTATTTTCATCACAAAAATTGTGATGATTTCCATCATAAATCCGTCACAACATTGTGACGGTAATCTGTTATAATTTTTGTGATGAAAATGATTTCTGTCACTAAATTCAGTCGAGGGAAAAAATGTTTTCCGTCACAAATTTATGACAGAATAGTGACGGAATCCATCACAAATTTGTGACGGAATAGTAACAAAAATTTGTCACAATTCTAAGTCAGATTAGGGACAGAAATCCATCACAAATTTGAGACAGATTAGTGACCAAAATCCATCACAATTTTCGTGATGTATTAGTGACAAAAATTTATCACTAATCACTAAACCATCGCAATTTATTTGTATGATTATTCCATCACTATTTTTTTTCTTGTTATTATATTTTATGTAATTTCTATAAATTAAATGTTATTTCTAATTAGAATATATTTTGATACTTTTAGCAAAATTAGAGGAACATTGAAATTCAATAATTAAGAATGTATTTCATAAAAGAAAACATTAAATAGTATACATAAAAAAGTATAAAAGTAATATAAGTCAAACATAACTAATAATAAACATTTATGTTTTGTGACACATCAAACAATAAATAAGTCATCATCTAGCTTAAGGTGTACCATATTGCATCTGCTCCATGAAGCGCCTCATCTCCACTTACAACTCTTGAAAACACTCTTTTTCAAAATTAAAAGCAGCAATTGCTTTATCCATCTTTGCTTTTTTCTCTATGAGCTCTTGCTGCACAATCTCTCTAACTCGAGCAATTGATGCATTAGACTGTGATGCATATGAGGTCCCAATACTCTAAAAGGAGAAAGGATAGATAGATGCAACCCGTGAGCTAGGACCATATATACGTCTCCTCTTCTCTCCATCTGCAACCTCAAAATAAAGATTGTCTATGTCAATTGGTGGAGGTTGTGAACCATCATCCAAAGGCTGAGATGCAAAAGACATTAACTTCTCCATATGGTCCTAAATAAAAAAAAAATCAAGTTAATTTTAGAATTTAGGATTTAACAATTATAAATAACATTAAAATTATTAAATAATATTAAAATTACGAAATTCAATTTTTGTCACAATTTTGTGACATTTTTCTGACCAATTTGTGATAGAGATCTATTAAAAATTATTTTTTATATTTTACATTACATTATAGATTATTTCAAAAAAAAATTAATATTTCAAAATATTTTAAACTATTTTGAATTTTTTTTGTTAATATATATTGTGCTACAATGTACAAACATTTTAATTTTTAAAAATTGTGATATGTAATTTATAACAAATTGTTTCAAATGTGCCCCAATGGTAGCTAAATTAAAAAATTAAGGGTGCAATATTAAAAAAATTTCAAATTTCAAATTTTGTAACTATATAGCAAGACATATATTATTTATTTCGATATTTATTATATTTTATGACTTTTGTAGCATTGCAAATACAATTTAAAATATTTTTATATCACAAATTTTAAAAATTAAAAAGTTTGTACAATATAACACAACATATATTAATAATAAAATTCAAAATAGTTCATAATATTTTTAAATATTAAAATAAAATGAAATAGTTTTTATGAAAACGATAAAATAGTGTATAATACAATTTAAAATATGAAAAAGAATTATTTGTAATAGAAATCTGTCACAAATTGGTCAAAAATCCGTCACAAAATCACAAAATAGTGATAGAAAATATTTTGTAACGTAATTGTTTTCCATCACAATATAGTGACGGAATTCTAATTTCGTCATGAAATAGTGATGAAATTCAAATTTTGACACGAAATAGTGACGGAATTCAAATTTCATCATGAAATAGTGACGAAATTCAAATTTCATCACTATTTTGTGACGGAATATGTTTCTATCACTATTTTGTGAAGGAAATGTCATATGTCACAAATTATTTTTAATGAAATACTTTACTTACTAGAATATTTAGTGATGGTTTGTTTTTAATCACAACATTTTTATCATAAAGTAGTCTCAAATTCATCATAAATTTTTTCCATGACCCTCCTGCTATATTTTAGTAACGGTTTTCATTTTTTTCACAATTTTCCATCACAAATCAGTCACAAAATCTCCTCAAATGCTTTTCCCATAACATTTATGATGGAAATTTTTTCTGTCATAAATTTAACACTATTTTACGACAGAAATTTTAGTCACAAAATTCTGTCACTAAAATTCAATTTTTTTGTAGTGTTCCTAAGGATAAATTATTTCTTGCCCTGCCTCTTATTCATTATAATGGCCCTTTTAATTCTCCTGAGGAGTTTTGGGATGGACAGGTTTAAGTATTACATTATAAACTTCATTTGTGAGTGGAAGATTATGTAAACCATGCAGAGATTACTTGTATATATTTTTCAATAAATTAAAGCACTAATCATGTGCTCATAAACATGTGTTACAGACAAATCTAAATGATGGAATAAGTTATAATAAGTGAAGTTAAAGTTCAAACTTGGATAAGTTATAATGAGATGTTTGGTCCTTTAGACTTGATTTTTAGCTACACCTTTTGAGATATCTAGAGGTGTTATTATTATTATAAGCATTATTAGATTGTACAACAAGTAATAATTTTCACATTTTAAATTAGATGGAAATAATTTTTATAAAATAATAATGGCAGAATTTAAGTTGTGTACCTTATAATGCTAATATATATATAAGCATGAAAGTGATGAATTATTATTGACATACAACATGTTATAGAGATATGAATATATACATATAGTGGACATGATGTAACCTATAAGCATTGTAACTCTGTACAAGAGATGAGGATTGGTACATTGTTATCATTATCTTATCATCTACTTGCAAATTGCATGGGAGGAGAACAAACAGATAATTTGGCCTTGAAGAAATGAAACAATGATTTGGGTAGTGGTTGGGTAAGCATATCAGCCAACTGATATGTTGTTGAAAGGTATCGAACATCCAATTTCTTGCCCCTTACTCGTTCACGTACAAAGTGAAAATTAATTTCTAAATGCTTAGAGCATGAATGGAAAATATAAAAAGAGGTAAGATAAGTCACACTGAGGTTGTCACACCATACGACTGATATACTAGATGGAGTAATGTGAAGTTTAGTTATAAGTGAAGTGAGCCAATGAAGCTCATTTACTACAGAAACGATTGTTCGATACTCAGCCTTAGTGGAAGAATGAGCAATGGTCCATTTTTTTGAGAAACCAGTTGTAGACTTACAGTCTTCTAGATTGCCTCCCCAAATTAGCATCACTATCAACATTAATATAAAAATGGGGATAATGCTTAAGATAAAGAGCATGATGAGGTGTGGCATGAAGATACCATAGAATCCATTTAATGGCAACTCAATGATCTTTGGTTGGACTGTGTATAAATTGTGATGCTTGATTGACCATTATTAAATATCAAGATGAGTCATGCATAAGTATTGTAGTCCACCCATAATGCATTTATATAAAGTTGGATTATTGAATAAAGTTCCTTTTGAAACTAGTCATTAATTGGAACATGCTGGTGTGGTAATGGCATTGGTAATAGACATATTTGCTTTGGCAAGAAATTTTGAGATGTATTTGGACTAAGTAAGCAATAAGCCATTTGCATCCCATGTCACTTTAATGTCAAGGAAATAACTAAGTTGGCCCAACTCTTTGATTGAAATTATTTTTTATAAAGACTTAATAGTTGAAAAAAGAAAAGCAGTATCATTACCCGTAAGTAAGAGATTGTCAATGTATAAAAGATAGAAGGCATGAATGTTGCTATTTTTGTAACAATAAAAAGAGTTATTGATCTTGAAAGCTTGAAAACTAATATAGGGGATGCATGATGTCATCACATGACCAGAAACATAATGACTCTATTCTGGGATATGAACATTTCACATTTCACATTATTGATATTTAAGATGTGATTTCATGTTTCAGAACTAGAGATGAGCATAAAAAAGCATAGATTATTCATATAGCATGAAAAATTGTCAGTCTCATCACACAAGCATAATAATATTATCAAATGCTAGCAATAATAAAATAAAATGTAATGCGATAAAATAAACTTGCTAAAATGATTGTATAGTCCTCAGACTCGACTAAGCTTGCTTAGGTTTTGAAGCTTTAGCTTTGAGGGATTACCAAGTCTTTTCTCGTCAAGAGGTTTAAAATGACAACATAATGATGCTATTTTGTATACCTTTGAAGTGTGCTTTGGCAAAGATAAGGCTTGGTTTGGTGGAAAAGAGGTATAATCTCCTAAGAAACAGACAGTGGGAGAGCAAAAATATATGGAAAAGGGTTTCCAATGCATTTGATCAGACAGATCTTTGAGTGTGTGTATGTTTTCACTTGCTCCCCCCTCAAAATAAGGTGTAGAGGTACCTATTTATAGTGAAAAATATGTGGAATAGGGTGGTATAGGCGTGGTCATACGCACGTCCCTAAGACAGAGTGTGTGGCCATATGAAGTGCACTTGACTGCATGCTTGGTACATGGTCATGCACTGGTGCTTGGCCACACACACTCGTGTGCTATTATGTGCACTTTTGTACTTCATTTGGTGCTTACGCACACTATTCTAAGGTTGGTTTCTAGGGGTTTGGGCCTTCCAGAAGCATTTCTAAAGTCTGTTTTGTCAAATTCAACCTCATTTTTAGTACATGACACCTAGAGCTGTTTATGGGCACTTCTGAGTGATACATGCTAATCCTCAAGTTGTTTTGGACTATTCTAGGACTACTTCCAGAGGTTTTTGAGCCTTCCAGATGTGTTTCCGAAGTCTATTTATCTAGTTTGACTTTAAATTTAGTGTGTGACACTTAGGGGTGTTTATGGCTTTACGCACACTTCTAAACGACACACGCTGATTCTTGGGTTGTGTTGGACTATTCCAGGACCACTTCTGGAGGTTTTAGAGCCTTTGGACATTTTTTTGAAGTTCATTTTATGAAAATCGATTTCCATTTTTTCACAATGTTGGGTCTCGATCTAACGAAATGAACACAGGCCCAACAAACGATTGTTTCGAGGAAGGAAATCTCATAAAAAGCTTCTCATTATTCAAATAATTTGTATTTCATAACGTCGGAGCACAACTTAATGGCTCAGTGATCGGCTTTGCACACTGGTGGGTCGGTTAGGTTTTCTAAAGTTGCACACTTCAGAGGTGTTACGTACGAGCAGACTCTACTCATCTCGGAGGTTCATTTCATCATTACACCTTTTTGTGGACAGTCAAATTTTAGGTATGATAGTTACCATCCATTTATATGCCACATGTATGTTAGCATGAATGTTACTCTATCAAAACATAATATTATATATTGATGGATCAATGCATCTCTAGCCCTCAGGAGGAGATACAATATGGTACCTACAACTAGATTGACCTCTTATAATTAAATCGTTCTTCTGAATCAATTATACTGAGACATTTTGAAGAGAATTCTGGTGAATCAAATGATACAGAGGTGCAAGAGGGAGAACTTAATGCTATAGATGTTCAAGAAGGAAAACTTATATGTGAGCATAATAAAGCCACCCCTTCCTCTCCTTTAGTACATGTCCAAGATCCACCGGATATTCCTGAGGTAAGTACTCCTTCTCTTAAAAATAGCATTTCTCCTTATGAGTTTTCTTCTCCATCTTATTCATTACCTCCTAAACAAAATCATAGCAAACCACCCAATAAGTACTCTCCATATGGGAAAGTGAGATATGCAATTACTCAATATGTCTCTACACATCAACTGACACCTCAACATCAAGCTTTTGTGAATCAAATAGAGAGTATAAAATACCAACGGAAGTAAAGGAAGTTCTAAAAGAACCAAAGTGGGCAAAAGCAATGCAAGTTGAAATGGAAGCTCTACAAAAGAATGGCACATGGAATGTTATTTCTCTTCTGCCTAAAAAAATTCTAGTGTGTTGCAAGTGGATATTTATTCTCAAGCATAAAGCATATGGAACAATTGATCGATATAAGGCAAGGATAGTAGCAAAAGGGTGTACTCAGTTGTATGATGTTGATTATGAGGAAACTTTTGCTCCAGTTACAAAAATGAACATTGTTAGAGTCTTGTTATCTTTGGTAGTAAATTTTGATTGGCCATTGAAATAGTTCGATGTGACGAATGCTTTTTTTCATGGAGATTTAGCAAAAAAAGTGTACATGCAAATTCCATATGGGTTTGAAAATGCACAATCTAATGGAAAAGTATGCAGATTGTTAAAAGCTTTATACTAAAGCAATCTCTAAGAGCATGGTTTGGAAGGTTCACAAATGCTATGAAAAGAATTGGATATCATCAAGGAAATTCATATCATACTCTTTTTATCAAATGCCATAATGGTAAAGTCACACTACTTATTATCTATGCAGATGACATGATTGTAATTGGGGATGACAAAGATGAAATGAAGAGACTACAAGAGTACTTATCTTCTGAATTTGAAATGAAGGATTTAGGTAGGTTGAAATATTTTTTAGGAATTAAAGTTGCAAGGTCCAAAGATGGTATTTTCTTATCACAAAGGAAATATATTCTAAATCTTTTGTCTAAAACTAGTATGCTTGAATGTAAATTGGTAGAGACTCCTATTGTTCATAATCATTGCCTTGCTATTTATCCTAATCAAATTCCAACGAACAAAGAGAGATACCAATGCCTTGTAGGGAGGTTAATTTATTTATCTCATACCCGTCTAGATATTACTTAAGTAGTTGGTGTAGTATGTTAATTTATGCATGCTCCAAGTGAAGACCATATAGCTATTGTAATGAGAATATTGAATTATCTAAATAGTGCTCCAGGAAGAGGATTAAGCTTCAAGAACTATAGGCATATGAAAGTGAAGGGATATAGTGATGCAGATTAGATAGGAAACTTAACTAATCGACGATCTACATATGTTGCTGGAAATCTTGTTACATGGCAAAGCAAGAAACAAAATGTAGTAGCAAGGTCTTTAGCAGAGTTAGAATATAGGGGCATGGTTCATGAAACATGTGAACTTTTATGGCTCAAGATATTGCTTACTGAAATAGGCTTTAAGCCTAAAGAACCTATGTTGTTATATTGTGACAATCAAGCAGCTCGAGAGATAGCTAATAATTTGGTGCAACATGATAGAACTAAACACATCAAAGTGGACCGGCACTTTTTAAGGAAAAGTTGAATATGAAATTGATAGATCTTCTGTTTGTAAGATCAAGTGAGCAACTAGCAGATGTTCTTACACATGCAGTTTTGACTGAGGTTTTTCATAAATCACTAAGCAAGTTGAGCTTAAAAGATATCTTTGTGCCAACTTGAGGGGGAGTGTTAGAGTGATTGTAGGGATTTGTTATGATTAGCAAGATTTAAGGAGATATGTATAGAAAAGAGTAAAATTAGTTGATAGTCTTGATCTTTTCCTTTAATGTAAATCTTCTATAATTGTCATGTAAATCAGCCTATATAAAGGTTTCCTCCTTAAGAGAAGAATACATAGAAAACTTAATTGTTCCATAGCTTAGCTCAGATTTGAACAGACGTAATCCATAAGGATTGTAACTCTGTATAAGAGATGAGGATTGGTATACTTTTATCATTATCTTATCAAATGCTTTTGGGGAGAAGTGACCATTTAGAAGTACTAATTTCAGCACAAGGAGTTGTGAATGGGTGATGATGTAGGAAATAAACTTTCTTCCCAACTTGATATGGTGACAAATCTCTATCAGCAACATTCTGATGCCAAAAGGTGGTGCTTTGTGCTAGGTCTTTACCGTTGGATTGGTCATCCTGCTTGTCATCCTCATACAAAACGCAGATGCCACGCTGTTTTACATAAAACCCGTATGGCATTCGCACCGAAACATTTACTTGATCCCCTACTTCAAATTCACATCCAAACTTCCTCTAGCTTAACCATTGGATATCCTCATCATCTTCTGGGATTATATAGAATGGACTATAACTCCAATTTGTTGCCTTAGTTTCAGTATTGATTATAGCATAATGACCAGCAGCACGTAGCAGAATGTAAAATTTTTTACAGTGATGTATAATCCTCTGCCTTCAGTTCCTCCAAACTTCTTCGATGCTCAGGAAGAGATCGAAGTCTTGCGCACTTGTCCAAGTATTTGTAATATCTTGTGATTGCACAAAATAATAATAATAATAATAATAATAATAATAATGCCCTAAAGGTAATGGTAATGGTCTTGCATGTATGTCAGTTTCTTTTTGAGTTTAACCACTGCATGCACTCAATATGATGTGAATTATGTGTATGTATTAATTACCTTATTCATACTTTATCTTGTATTGTGAGAAATTAAATAATAAATAAAGGATGATTTCTGTCTACACTAGATATATTACACTTTATAATTAAATATATAATATATAACTTTGAATATATGACATATAACTGTAAAATACTTAACCAATAAAAACAAAACATATATGTTTATCATTTACATCCAACAATCGGATGCATTACACCTTGTATAAAAAAAAATCACAGATAATTAAGTTATAACCAATTTTATGGATTGCCAGGTAGTTGTAAATCTGCCCATGCAAACTAATGCATGTTTTACTTGTTTAATTTAAAATATAAATAAAATAAAGTAATTTGATTATATTAACTAAGTAGTTTTAATAAAAAGAAAAACAGAAATGAATTTCCAACAAATAGCTTTATGAATATGCAGTTCATGTTAAAATTTTTGTAGAGGAATGTGACGTCAGGATGGCCGAGTGGTCTAAGGCGCCAGACTCAAGTTCTGGTCTTCGAGATAGGGCGCCTGTTCAAATCCGACTTCTGACAATGTTTAATTTTTTTTTTTTAATTTCCAAGATTTCTATCACAAAATTCGGACGAGCTGAGCAGCCTGGCTTGGCTTCCTATTAAAATCAAAACACATTTAAAAAATTAATTAAAATTCACACGTTTTTTTAAATTAATGACAACTTTAATAATTATTAATGTAATTTATCCTATTGTTACTCAAGAATTAAGTCTTCTGTTTGCTGCACCCCTTTCCAACAAACATGAATCGCTCACAATGATCTGCATAATCTACGAGGTAATGCATTTTCACCTAAAGAAGTGGGCATTTTACAACTACTTTTTAAATAGTAAACGTGTGTTTCATCGTCCACTACAGTCTATGTCAGTGCTAAACTCGTGCTTCTGCAGCAGATTGAATATTTCATTGCAGTTAGTAAGAAATTGTTCCCCAGTTATGTTTGCCTCACTTTAAAATAGATCATTGAGCCAATTGCTGTAGCTGGTGAACAACATGAGACATTCTTGGCCGCATTGATGGGACATGCTGCGTGCAGGCATATACGAGGTCCACCACTTTCTGAATCACACCAGCTTCTGGGATATCTGAAGAAGATGAATATATGAGAGGATCTAAGAGCTCAGGGTAGCGGTGCGCCTGCACCAAAGGTGTAGCCCACTCAAATATACTTTGCCAACCTACTGAATCAACTGCTTGAGCAGGCCTACGCCCAGTGACTATTTCTAACAGCAGCACCCCAAAGCTATAAACATCACTCTTTGTTGTAAGCTCATTTCTATAGACAAATTCTGGTGCAAGATACCCATAGGTACCGCCTGCCATCACCGTTCCCTCATGCATCACCTCCCACGGCACAAATTTTGAAAGACCAACTCCCATCAAGTGTGCTCCGAATTCTTCATCGAGCAGTACATTACTAGCACGAATATCCCGATGTACAACATGAGGCTTAACCTTGTCATGCAAGAACCTGTTCAAAAGGTGAAGCCAAACAAGACAGTCAGTATCAAAATAAGTCATCACAAAGATTATGAGCATGGTTTGACATAATAATATTCTACTTCAGTTAAAATTTGTTCTAAATTGACACTCTTTCAGCCTTAAGCTCCATTTGAGGGGGAATTGGGGCCCCTTTTTGCACCAGTGATTGCAACCTCATGCCAACTGCCAACCTCCATGGACAACTAGTACCGGGTGAAGAAAGAAAACTTCAAAAAAAAAAAAAAAGATATCTGGGGAAACCAGCTCAATACAGTCTGCCATACAGGCATATGCGTCATCTATAAAAAAGATAGGCCTAGGAACAGATAAAAGCCAAGGCAGCGTTATCAAAAAGATACTAAGCTTAAGAGGTAATGTAGCAAAATGTGAATGGATTGCCAATTAAATTGAATCAACAATGGAAAAAAATATACAAAAAGCTGAAAACACTAAAGGCACTCCCATAGCGCAAAAAGTCATATATCAATTCTATCACAATGAAAATGAGAGTGTAATAAGGCCCCAGATATGTAAGATTAACCAGACTATAAGCCAAGAAAATTCAAGTCGGAGTTTGGAAATTATGAATGAGCAATACAATGAAATGTGATGCAACCATAGCAATAGAAAAAGAGAGAAAACAAGTGAAAAATTTCCACTAGATTCTGTTTGCAAAGCATCTCGTTTGTTGCATGTGATAGTAAATTTTAGTTAGATAGTTTTTAGTTTTACGCTAGAGCAATATTTCCTTTACCAGATTCACATCATAGCATAGAACAGTGGCAATAATAAATTTAGTTAAATTGGTAAAAGAACTGATAAAATAATAAGGCAACCATCGTATATGGTGTAATCGATAACACATTGAGAGCTTTCCCAAATCAATGACTCCATTACACATATTACATATGTGTAATGGAATAGGATATCAAAAGAAAAATGGTTATGTATTTAGAAATTACTTGAAGCTCAAACATTGCCATAAGAAGATTTATCATGCTTATGATAGTACTAAAAGTATGCAGTTTGCAAATACGTTTGAAGAGATACATACGCAATTCCTTGGGCAAGCGTAGTAGCTATTTTCATCCGCATAGCCCAATCCAAGCTCCTACCACCCCTTGGTATGTGGTGTAGCCATCTGTCTAGGGGTCCATTAACTATAAACTCATAGACAATGTAGCGGTCACCATGATCATAGCAACATCCTTTAATAGCCACCAAATTTGGATGATGAAGTCTTGCAACCCTTCCAATTTCAGAATAGAACTCCTTCTTTCTTTGGAAACTAGATCTCTTCAACCTTTTCACTGCAACCCTTGACCCATCAGGTAGGAGCCCACTATATGTACCACCTGTTTTGGCATCTCCAAGAAGGCGATTTCCTTCACTAAAATTCTTTGTAATGGACCTTAATTCCTCATTAGTGAAGACTTTCCAAGATGGTGGAACTAATGCAGAAGCTGCTGGATTAGATAATTTGCGGGACTTTCTACGCTTCCGGCTCCGTCTATATGCAAGAAGCCAAATCACCACTGCTAATGTAGTGCAAAGAATCAACGCACTAACAACTGCAAGGATAATAAGATACTCCCTATGACAGTGCATGTGATAACATTTGTTCTCTGGTAAAACAGGGCAGAAAAAAAAAAAGGAAAGATAAAGCATGAGATTCTTCTAAAATAATCAAAACAATTAAACTACAAAGTTGTGTATGTGTGCATGTATATATATGAAGGACTTGAACTAATATCAATTTATCTATGGAACATTAAGGAGGTATACCAGCATCAAGCATGCAAATAAAAGCATGAGACTTGTTGCATCTCTCATCCACAAGATATTTAGATCTGTTATTCACCAGTGTACAAAGATCAGCTCCAGTATTATCGTGGCATGAAAAATTGGAGCAATTTGAACCAAAAGATGCTCCAGCATATATAGACCTATTCCAATGGGACGTATTATCGGACCACTTCCAATGAAAACTGACAGCGCGTCCGCCAACCCAGCAACCATTGACAACACACAACTGTTGAACATAGGTTAGTTCTTGCAAAGAAGTCAATGCTGCCAAATGCCCGCCATAGCTTTCACAGCTAGCTTCTGCCTCATCCCATGATTGTGATTTCTCCATATATTTCAAGCACTTGTTCTTATTGGGACCTATGTCCCAGCCAGACCGGCACCATGCTGCCAATCAGAAAAATTAACCTTCAATATGGTAACTGAAAACTAGCACATGCTATAGAAAAGCTATAACAAACACTATGCTTGTTTCCCTGATAGTCAGAATTTATTCTATCATGGCAGTAGACCCACTACATATGTTACTGGTCAGTGTATTTCAGCAACTGCTTCTACACGAAAATGGAAAGCAAAGCAATATTACTCATACCTTCACTGCTTTCATTCCTAGAAGCTACCAGCAGACCATGATCCGTGTCATTTGATATCTGAATAAACCACCCACAAAGCAAAAACAATTTAATTCTCATAACCTACACAACACACCAAATACTTCCTGAAAGTTGCATTCCTTAAAACTTACAGTTTCAGAAGCCACAAACCGGAGGGCAACACAAGCAATCAAAAGCAAGGCAAATTGCATATGGGTCAATTCTAATTCCATCGAAGCCTACAATATAAATTTCATTAAAATAATAAAAAGTTGGTGATAAGCAAGAACTGAACATACCCAATTGAGCAAGAAGCATACAAATTCAGAATTCATAAAAAGAAAAAAGAAAGAAACACACAAAAAACCCTAACTTTCTGTTTTTGGTTACCCAGAAATGAAAAGAAGAGAAACAACCATAACTCACCGGCAAAACAAGATTGGAAATTTAAGCTGTGAAATGAAATGGGTAACAGTAGAAATGATTCATAGTGGTGTTTGATGAATAATCAATGACTATAAAGAGAGAGGAAGCAGCTGGTGCTGGTGCTGGTAACGGTGCTGATTAGTGCGTAGCATATTATCAGCACTTCGAAGTCTGTTGAGTTATGTTGAGATATAACATTAACTGTCCGAGTCAGTCAACATTAAGGATTTTTATGGAGGTGGTTGGGACTTCGACAACAAAAATAAATAAATAAATAAATAAATTCTTCTTTTTTTCAGTATTAAAGTAATTAGAAATTTCATATTTTATTTTATATATTTCTCAAATTAAACTATATAATTATTTGCATAATTAATTTAACCAATTACCTTGAGATTGTCTAAAACGGAACTAGTCAATTACAATAATAACAAAAAGTAAATAAACAATAACAAATAGCATTTATTGCACCGTAGGTCATTTAACTTGCCATATGTTTGATTTTGATTTTAAATTTTTTATTTTTTTGAATTGTTAAGTTTTTATTTTTATTTTAAGTTAAAATTATTTAAATATATTCTATTAAATTAATCATTCCTGACAAACAATAAAAACATATTCTTAGAATATTTATTGAGTGAACATTCTAGTCATTAAACAATTCATCAGGTAGGCCCAAAACCCTTAACAAAAAGATAAAAATAATTTTACTAAAAATTAAAAGGAAAAGTCCTAGAATTACTTTGTTTCTCTTCATTCCTTTTTTTTTTAACAGCAATACTTCTTGTTGAAACCTCCATCTCTCATTCTTTTTGAATAGTGAATCTCTATATGATAAAAGATTGCAAGATTACAAGATATCTCTCGAGAACATGAATAGGAATTATTTGATTCGAGGTGCTAATGGCTTTAAAACTTGGTCTTGTTATTGATTTCAATGAAAAATCTCTTGATGTTGAAAGTTAGACTTTAGTTCTCTATTGCCTTTAGATAATTTTAATAAAGATCTATGATTTACCTGGATTCTTAATTTGCATGTGTTGTTTTTTTTTTTTTTGTTTAATAAAGGTTATATTGATTATTTGTGTGATCAAGATGTAACAACTTATGTTTTGACTTTAACAAATCAATTTTGATTTTCTAATATGTGTGTATAAGTGTGTAGATGAGATAGACATTTATTAGTGACCAATTTGAAATCAAAGAATACAAAGTCATCAAGATCATTATCAAGCATAAGAGTGACGTGTTCAATCCCCAACGGTCAATAATCAGAGATAAGAACTAGTTTTTTCATTCCTCATGATTGTGATGTGCTTCCTCATGATCGTGAGCAAGCATTCTTCTAGGTTAATTGCACAGGAGATTATCAAATTTTACACTAAATTTTATTTTAGTTTTATAACTTTAATTTCTATATTTTTGGTTTAAAAAAATTTTTTTTTTGTTAAAAGGGAGGTCATAAGACTTAAATTTTGATGGACTACACAATAGTGGCAACCTCTCCTTTAAATTGATGACAACAAGAATTGAACCCTACACCTCAATATGCCTTTGAAAAGGAGTTACCATTTGACTACTCCCTTACTGGATACAAAACATTGATTTTAGTTACATATAAAAGTCATCCAAAATAATTTTAGCTAATTACGTGGCACACTAAAGTCACTACATCACATTCTAACTCAACAAAAATTTCCATGTCATGCTGCTACACCACCTTTTTCATAAAATGGTTTACCATAATTTGAGTTTACTTTTTTTTTTATCTTTCACACTCAACCTTATAAAATTATAATCAACAGTCTCATGAAAAAAATAACATGGTAGTGTGATATGATAATTTTTATTGAGTTGGACTATAATTTGGCAATTTCAATATGTCACATGAGCTAAATTAGTCGAAATTATTTTGGGTGACTTCTTTGTATAATTAAAATCAATATTTTGTAACCAAAAAGATATAAATTAAAGTTATGGAACCAAAATGAAATTTAGTGTAAATTTTGGTAACCTTTGATACAATTTAGCCCATTCTTCTACAAAAAGCTGAATCATTATTTAATGAGCATGGAAGAGGTTAAGGTCAAATTTAATAGCTTCCAACTATCATTTTTCACTCTCAAGTTTAAAAGGAAGCTCTACAACTTCATTATTAAGAAATTAGAGAGTTTGGTGATTCATTAACTCTTAGAAATCTACTCTTGTCAAAGCATTCATTGCTCATCTTTTGTATTCAACTAATAGTGCTTTCATAAACACTTGGAGTGTTTAGGTTTGTATGATTAGAGCTAGGAATTGTTATCTTTTATTCCTTCTTGGGTTAAGAAGTAAGGGAAGTGAGGATTTTTCTTTAAGGAATTCGTTTAAGTATGAGCCATAAAACACTTGGAAATTTAGGTTGTGGTTAAAGCTAAGCTAAGAAAAGTTTGAGTATAATATGTTTAAGTTGAACCTTAAAAACTTAATTGTAATCAATCTAGGTGTGTAATAGATTGGTTATGGGTTTATAAAATCCTAACTTAGGAATAAGTTAGGTAGAGGTGTAGATTCAATTAAGGAATGAACTCTTTAAATACTTATGTGAATCTTTCTCTTCTCTCATCTGTTAATCTTTTCTTTGTTTCTTAATATCTTTAATTTCTAAAGAATATCAATTAGCCATATTCATCCTCCATTTAAGGCCATTTAGATTGTTTCTTTTTAGTTTTTTAAAGGTTTGATTTTGGTTTCTTAGATTAATTTATGATGGGTTTTAGGTGAAACTACTACTATGAATAGTGAGATATGGAAGGAACTTAGTGCTCTCCCTTGACCAAAGAAGCACTCGATTAAATCTAAACATCAAAATTTGCTATATTGAAAACTATGAAACTGACCAATACGTTGTATGAGGCAAGTTGCTTTCACAATACTCTTACGTTGCTTTTTTGTTTATGTATTTTTTTTCCTTTTATTGTGTTTTTTTATGCTTTTGTGGACTATTTTATTTCAAGGAGATCAATTCTTTCCAAAGAATTATTGGGGAGCATAACTAATAGGATTTAAGTAAATTTTATGTTAAATAAAACCATTTATGATAAAAGGTTTTGATTTTCATTTAAACTTTTCATGGGCAATTGCATCTCCCTCGCCTTCCTATGCCCTTTTCTAGTTTGCTAACAGGAATTTGTTCATTCTTGTGTTTTTTATTAGCTTCTTTACTAGGTATATAACTGTGGGAATCATGATTTATTGTTCCATTGTCAATAGGAAGGAGAAAGAGTTATAGAGGTAAAACATAATTGAATGGAAAAGAGGGGTGATTGAATAAAAGTTGTAGTGATTAAGAGATAAATAATTCTTATCAATCGAGCAATTAAAAGGATTAGGGCTAACCAAAAATATATAAATTAAAGTTTAATAACTAAATTGAAGTGAAGTAAAGGTTTGGTGACCTTTATAGTAATTAACCTCTAACTCGATCCATTCTAATATAAATTAAACTCTAACAGCCATCCAACCTCTAGATGAGCTCACAAGCATTAATTCAAATCAAGCTAGCCCATCACAACATAAAGCATATTAGGCCTTCAATCCAAAACCTTACTACATAGTCCATAGATAATTTTAGGTGAATATAAAAAATAATATGCTAATTAAGTGCATTTTTTTTTAGAAAAGATAAATTTTTCATTTGTTGAAAATCAAAAATACATATTAATGAACTAATAATATAAATAAAGTACAATCAAAGAGTTATGGAAGTAAACTGTCACTTAAAATGTGAAATCATTCGTTGTTATTCATTAATTCTTAATTAATTTTAATATTAAATTCAAAGAATAAATTGAACTATAAATCCTTAATTATAATTAAAAAGGCCCTAGAGGAGCGGGAGAATATAGATTAAAGAAAACTGAATGGAGATTAAAGAGAACAGAGATTATGACACTTGATTTAACGAGTTTAGTTTCTCAGAAACCTACGTCTGTACTTAACGTATCCCCAAGTTAGGATTTGATAAACCTACAACCAATTTATTCAATCTTTGATTAATTGCAACTGAGTTTTTAAGGTGAAACTGAAACATCTACACTTAAGTTTTTCTTGGTTAAGCTTTAACAACAACCTAAATTTCTAAGTGTTTTATGGCTCACATTTAAACCAAATCTTTTAGACTTAGTTCCTCACGTTTCTTTTACAACTCTAGAAAAGAAATGATGAAGAATATAATTTAGAACATAACCCACACTCAAGGATTAATAAAAGCAATTAAGAAAATTACAAGAGAACTTTTTGAAAGAATTGAATTCTAATTAATAAATTATTCAACCACTTATCTAATATCTTAAACGAGATTTTGAGAGGTGTATTTATAATTAAGGATCATAAACTAGTTGTTGGAGAGTTGTTACATCATCTTCAAGCTTCACCATACTTATGAAATGCATACTCAACTTTTTATAGAATTTAGCTTAGTCACAATCATGATATACCCCATTATAATCATAATTATTAATAAATATAATGTAGGAAATGGTTATGAAACTTTGATGTGTGGTGAGCACAAGCCATACACAAGTGAAATTTATTGCATAACCCTTCATCACATGAAGATTTCCATTCCCATAGATTCATTTTGCATTTTACACATGGCTAAACTATACATAAACATGTAAAACACCATCCTAGGAAATTCCAAGTTTAAGAAAACTTACCAACTCCTAAGTTTGATGTAGACCATAAAAGTTATCTACTAGCTTTAATATTATTAAGTTCAACTCTTGAATCAAATGCTCTAGCCTCCTAAGTGTGAAGCCTCTAGCTTGAAACACCAAAACTTCAGCAATCACTTTCTTACTTAGAAAGAGCTTAGTAGTAAGTGCCCTTTCTATTGACCCTTAGAAAGTT
Organism: Mallotus nudiflorus; assembly: GCA_947683625.1. Taxonomy (NCBI): domain Eukaryota; kingdom Viridiplantae; phylum Streptophyta; class Magnoliopsida; order Malpighiales; family Euphorbiaceae; genus Mallotus; species Mallotus nudiflorus. The sequence goes on along the minus strand of CANTUR010000286.1, from coordinate 1,370,776 downwards.
GCACTAGCTTAACCCTTTAGCAAGAATACTTTGGGTTTATTTTTGGTACATGTTGTTTCTCTCTATTTTGGTATGTGTTTCTACACATTCTCTTAATTCTCTAATTTTTCTAACCTTAAAAACATATCTTAGGATATGTATTTATATGTAAAGAAAGCAAACCCTAATGACATCATTGCTTACATCATATGTATACAACTTATCATGATAGGTATACAACTTGTGTAAGAGATAAGTATAAAGAGAACTAAATACATCTCATGTATATGTCTACATACATTCTTCACACAAATCAATGAACCTTAATCTTTAATTTAACCAATGTCAACATTATATAGTTAAGAGATAATGTGCCTAACATGTCAAATTAGCCATGGTCAACATTTTACATTTAAGTGATAATGTGCCTAACATGACAAATTTACCATGGTCAACATTTTACACTTAAGTGATAATGTGTGACTAACATGACAAGCCTAATAAGCCAAGTTTAATATTCATCATGCCTATAGTCAACATTGTACACATAAAGGATAATGCATGCCTAACATGACAAATTTGTCCATTCACACTTACATAGACTTGGGCTTAATAATTGGGCCAACATTTGGCCCAAGCTCAATTTATATAACAAATGGGTATGGATTAGGTCCATGAGCTTTCTCAACATCTTGAATTAATCTTTGGTCTAAAACTCTTTTGGGCCTAGGCCCATACAACTTGGGCCATTAATCCAAGTCCAATTAGAAATAACATACATTCTTAATTTAATACTTTAATTAATATTTTATATTAATAAAGAATAAATTAATAATTAAACCCTTATTTGAATTAGATTTTATGATATGCTAGAATTATTGCTTTAAGCATAAATCTAATTCAATTAATCTTAATTAATTAATTAAACTCTTTAATCAATGATTAGATTAATGTTAATGGTGATTTGGTGAAACTCTTTTAGGTGTGACTTACTAGGTTTATGTCTAATTGGCAATGAGAAGATAATATCAACACTTGATATTATTTAAAACTTCTTTCATGTCTAAATGTGAAAATCCCAATCACACACATTTAGTTCTCATGAGTTATGAGTGACCCCTAGCATCGATATCACAACTACCCAATTAGAAATGAATGTATGTGTTGATTTAGATGAACCCTTTAGTTATAAATACCATGCATTAAAATCCCTTTATTAAAGGATCATGATATAGCCTAGAGTCAAGGTTTAGTCAAACTCTAATAGCTTTATCATATGACCTCATCTCAAGTTTCAATTCTTAATAAAACATGATGAATACTAGAAACACCTTTCTAACACTGAAACTCTTTTAGCCTATGTCATGTTTGTCCTGGCCAAGAACTTATTCATCATGAATGAACTTAGATAACATAGGATCTTAACTCAGTTCACTCCAAGCAATAAATCCCATTTTAGTTGAACATTTATCCCTACATTTAATTAACTAGAGCCACCACACACCATATACCCATGTGTGATTAACACAAGTATGTAAGCAGTAACAAACTCTAACCTTTAAATGTGGATGACCGTGTCACCTCATGTCAAAGGACTATATACACCATTATGACCTAAATTGTGATAATTGACTATAAGTGAATATCCTTACGATCACAAATCTAACATCATATTTGATCCACCCATCACATAAGTATCCATATGTCTATTTTGATATCTTATGTCAAGTAGCATAAGACTCACTACCTCCTACTATTAGTATCACATACTAATCAAGAAAAATAAATAGAGGTGATAGTCAAATTAATATTACCTACATATTAATTTATTAACTATAAACAATTTTATAGCATATGTACTAAATAAATTTATCACTCATATTATCAACTCTTGATAGTAAATTTTATTTAATATAATGCTAAAGGGTAAATACTTAAATAAATAAACACTTTATTTAATTGAATATTTAATTGCCATTTGGGATTTTTAATAATGTCAAAATATATGATTGACCTCTAGGGCATACCATATATGCTAACAATCTCCCACTGGCACTATAGTCAATCATTGCAATATTTTAGATTCATCTTCTCAAGATGTTGATCTAGTTGTAGTTGTGTTAGTGTTTTAGTAAGTGGATCAGTCACATTATTGGCTGAAGCTACCCTTGCCCTTTCTAATAAGTTCTTTAATAATATAAAAATGCCTTTGTATGTGTTTGAATTTCTAATGAGACCTTGGTTCCTTTGCTAAAGTAATGGCTCCATTGTATTCATAATAAAGAAGAATCATGGACTTAATGGATGGAAAAATTCCTAGTTTAGTATTTGAACTTTTAATCCAAGCAACTTTTTAGCAGCATCTAATACTTAGTGACACTTTGCTTGGAATTCGCAATGAAACTTTGCTTGGAACCCTTCCAACTCACTGATCCTTTATTACAAATGAAAACAAACCTAAAGATAGTCTTTTTATCATCCACATCTAATTGAAAATAAAAATCTTATGAAGCTATCTATTTGTAAATCACCTCCTCCATATGTTAAGACAAAATCTTTAGTTCTTCTCAAGTACTTAAAGATTGTCTTAACAGTTATCCAATGTTCCAAACCTGGATTGGATTGAAACCTACTAGTCATACTAACAACATAGGCGAAATCAAGCTTAGTATATAACATAGCGTACATTAAGGCTTTTATTGAGAGGGTTTTAAATAGGCATACAGAGGTCATCATACCAATATCATTTTCAATTTAGTAGAATATCATCTATATACAAGACTAGAAAAGTGAGTTGGCTCCCACTAATCTTCTTCTAAACATATGGCTTATCATCGCTCTTAATAAAACTATAAGAATGGATAGCCTTATCGAAATGATTCCAACTCCTTGAAGCTTGCTTTAGACTATAATTAAATCTATAAAGCATGCACATTTTTGAGTTATCCTTGGATTTTAAACCCTTAGGTTGCTCCATGAAAATGTCTTCCTTAATATAACTATTATAGAAGTTAGTTATGACATTGATATGTCCAACCTTATAATCAAAGTGTACGGCTTATAGCTAGAAGAATCTGAATGGATTTAAGCATAGCTACTGGTAAGAAGATCTTTTTAAAGTTAACTCCTTACCCTTGGTGAAACTCTTTCACTATAATCCTAGCTTTAAAGGTGTCTACCTTTTTATGTGAACCAACTTTTTTCCTAAAGATCCATTTGTTCCCAATAGGTACAATACCCTTTGTAGGATTAACAAGTGTCTATACTTGGTTTGCATATAAGGAATACATTTTAATTTTCATAGCCTTAAGCCATCTTAAAGAATCTTTATCATATAAAGCTTTTTCACATGTAGTAGGATCATCAATATGAATGCTTTCTTCATGAACATTCAACCTTTGTATATCATGAAGAAAATTGTATTTCTTCAATGGATGAGATACCCTACTAGATCTTCTAGGCATCAGTATGATGACATTCTCAATTAGAATAAGCTCTTCAGTTTGATTGATATTATCACGACCTGAACCCGAGGGCACGTGATCATCATTAAGGAATGGGGAGGCATAAGGCTCCCGAAACCCATAGTAAGCCTTAAAGAAAAGAAAATAAAATCTTCCAATTTTAAAACTTTGTTTCATAATAGAACACATTATCAAACTTATTTTTCTAAAAATAAACATAATTGTGTGCTTAATAAAATATTCTCCATCGTCACATATCATGAATTAATCTTAAATCATTATACATAAGCGTAATTTATTAAAATAAAATACATAAGTATAGTTAAGTCATACAAATTCATAGTACAGTTACTATTGCAGTTTTCTAGAGTTACTACTACAGTACAGCTTACAATGACCTACATAGTATAGCCGGTGATGAAGAAATCCGGCATAGAGACGGTTTGAGGTCAAACTCCCAAGCTCCTTAAAAAAAATAGATTGAGGGGAATCAGACCTTACTGAGTAAGTTAATAAAAAGAGTTGTACGGTTTGAAAACCTTTTTGAAAACCATATAGTTATAGTGAAAATAATTTATAACGTATATAGATAGATTTTGAAAAATCTCGGTAGAACCCTAAATCCAAATTCTAAATGGCCAACTGGGCCCACTTAATCGAACTAGACTGCCGGTCCCTGAGAGCAAAGGCAGCAACTGAGGCACCAAGCCGCAGTCATCCACTTAATCCAAATACATGGCACTGGTGGTCCCCGAGAGCTAAGGCATTCACTGAGGCACGCATCCCAGTCCATTATTAACTTTCCAATCAGTGGCGGTCCCCGAGAGCAAGGCTTCCACCAAGGTACCCATCCTAGTTTATTTCCATAAGTCATACATACATCAGATCCATCTCTCAATCTCTACCATGTGCACACGGTCCTAGTGAAACCCACCAAGTAGCCTGTTTTACCAAAATTTCTCAAAACTGGTTTTAAATAAATAAAAAAATGCGTTTAAACCTTAAATAGCAACATTTAATTAAATAAATCATATAATAAATATTAAAAATATGAGCGCACAATTCTTTAAATAAAACACACACACAGATCATTTTATCAACATACACGATGAACGAGATGGCTGACGACTGTGCGTCTGCCTTGATCCAAAAGCTTCCGCTCTGATATGCTTTAGAAAAGAAATTAACACACCGATTTTAAAACACGTCTATGGAATTAAAATCGAAAATCAACAGAAACAACGAAATTCTAGACTGACTCGAGAAAGACCGGATAAGATTTGATAAATAGGAAAAAGCCTAATTAACGGTAGAAATTTACTGAAGATACACGTTTTACGAGAAAATCTACCAAAATTTTGGCAGAGTCTCCTCTGCAAAACAGACATCTCTCTACCATAGGTAGAGTTATTCCTGCATAGAAAAATACACTTCTAGAATTCACAGATATTCACATTCGAGTCGGGCTTCCAGAACTACACTTAGCCCCGACCGAAATCACAACTCAATTAACACATCACAAAATTAAATCATCACTTCCAAAAATGTAGATTCCTACAAATATCCATAACTTAGAAAATAATTCCTCTTTAAAGGTTAAAAACAAATTTCATAATATATATATATATATATATATATATATATATATATATATATATATATATATATATATATATATATATATAATATTTGGAAACAATATTCAAAATTACTATTACCTAATTAAAATACCGATAAATTTATAAAAAAAAAGTTCTATAAGCCGCCTAAATATTAATAAAACCAATTAACATATATACTTAACTATAATATAATTAAAAACATATAATTGACTACTAATTTCTTCCAAATTATAAATTTAGTCTAATATCCACAATTGACATAAACTTAAAAATAATTATAAAAAATAGTATAAAATTCACAAAAATTATAAATTAAATCCTAAAATTAATAACATTTGATAATAACACCCATTGTCAAATTTTTTTTATAATTCTTTACAAATAAATTTCGGATATAAACAAAAATATTACTAAAATATTCAAAATTTTACCAAATTCACAATAATTCCTATAATCTTCAATAAAATTAATACACCTAAAAATAATTAACAACAACCACCCTAATTACTAACTAAACCCAAATAAATATCAAATAAAACCAAATAAAATATCAAATAAAATTATGGAAAAATCAAGTAATTCACCAAAAATTTTCAAAAATTAAAACCAACCTCATTACACACTAAACAACCCTAACTAACCTAGGATCTACCAAGAACAATAAAAAATCTTTGGCTGAAAGAAGGGATCAAGTGAGTGTTACTCACTGTCAAACTGAATGAATGGGAAGGGGAGGAAGAGCTTGCTGCCACCGGAATGCAGGCCAAGGGAGCAGTTTAGGCGAGGCAGGAGGGCAGCAATCCAGTGGAAGGGATGAAGCTAGGCAGACAGACAGAGACAGAGATGTCACGCGCGAGGGAGAAGGAGTGCTGCCTGGCGAGGAAGAAAGAGAGCAGCAGCAGCATCAACTAGGGAGCTCTGTGATGGCTGCAGATGGAGGTTTTCGGTGGTGCTGGAGGTGGTATAGTAAGAGGAGAGGCAGAGATGGTGACAGACAGAGTGAGGAGGAGGGTAGCTGGGTAGGTTTCAGTGAGTTTTCCTCCTTCTATATATATATATATATATATATATATATATATATATATATATATATTATAACCCATAGTTTTATACTATGCACATATCATGATATGTATTTACATGTATATATATATGTATGTGGTTTTATGTATTCGTATATATTATATATTTATACATAATAATTTTACTTTATAGTACATATATATTATATAATATATGTATATCCACACATGCTTGTATATATATATATACCCAAAATATTACTTATATCTAATAATAAAGTCTTAAAATAATATTAACATGAATACATATCAATTAAATAGCAAAATAATTAAAGATTGTATAATAAAGTTTAAAATTATTTATTGCTAACAAAATCCAAACATTACTTTAATTAAATAAAAGTGTAGGGTATTATAGATATCCATTTAATTAATTTGTTAGACTTCTTTAGATGAATTTTTATCTAACATTATCTTCTTTCCTTTGCTATCTTCCTTAAAGAAACTCTTTCTCAAGGAAAATAGAATTTATGCTTATAATAACAACTTATTTAGCGGGAAGATAAAAACATTGCCCTAAACTTTCTTCAGGATATCCAATAAACCTTCCTTTAATCGATTTCACATTCAACTTAACATGTTTAAGACTTAGTTTTCTACCATGCCATTTATCATATGGTGTCGTAGAAATGGATTTGGATGGAACACGATTAAAGATATAAGAGGCAGTTTGGAGTGCATAACCCCAAAGTGAAATAGGAAGATCAATGTAACTTATTATAGAATGTACCATATTTAATAAAGTACAATTTTATTTCTTGGACACATAAAATTTAATTGTGGTGTACCAAGAATTGTGAGTTATGATGCAATGCCATATTCCTTAAAGAACTTAAGAAACTCGGTACTAAAGTCTTCAACTCCTTAACACCTTTCCTAGTTTAGTTCTTTACTTGGGCTTTGAATTCCTTGAATTTTTCTAAGAATTCACTTTTATTCTTCATAAGGACCAAGTGCCTATACCTTAATAAATCATCTATAAAGGTTATAAAGTAGTAGAAAATACCTATAGCCATTTCTCTAAATGGTCCACATATATGACTATGTATGATCTTCAACACATATTTGGCTCTTACCATTTGTCCAACAAATGTTAATCTAGTCATCCTGCCTTGAAGATAAGCCTCATAAGTCAAATTCGATTTGGATTTAAGATTGCTCAAGATTCCTATCCTTTCCAATTTATTGATCCTATCTTTTATAATGTGACATAATCTCAAGTACCATAGATGTTTGGAGTTCAGAGGCATTGTCAATTAGAATTACATTTGCATTACTCATATTATTTTAAGGCTCATTGTTATTGGATATATTATTAATATAATATAAGTCGTGTATTCAATAACCCATGCTTATCATTCCATTTCCAAAGTAAATGTTACAAACATCTCTTTTGAAATGAAATTCATAACCCTCTCTAGTAAAACTAGAAATAGAGACAATGTTCTTATAGGCATTAGGTACATATAATACATCATCCAATAGCAAAATCTAATTATATAAACCAATAGAAGTGGATCCTATAGTCATGGTAACAACACTTGCTCTATATTCAAACTTTAATATAACTTTATTAAGCCTCAAAATTTCTCTCATTTGGTAGATCCTGCAAGGATGCTCAAATGTGAGAACTAGCATCGATATCTAATACCCATGCATTTAATGAGCTCTTAGAACATTTAGAAGTAAGTTAAATTAGAGAAATTCCCTCCTTCTCCTTGCTTGTCCTTTTCCTTTTGTCTTGAAAGACTCAAGGAACTTAGGACAATTCCTTTTCTAATATTCTTTGTCTTGGTAATGGAAATACTTTCCTTTCCTTTGGTCTTCCCTCATAATTTCCTTGCCCTTATTATTGGCTATGCCACCCATGGGCTAGATAACACTTATTTTACCTTTTCTTTTTCTTATTGCCATTCTTTTTAGTCTCACTAGAAGAAGTAATAAGTACAACTTCCTTCCCTTTGCTCCCTTAGATAGCCTTTTAGGCCATCACAAGCAAATTCAAAAGCTCCTTTTGGGATGCATATAGTATTTTTTGGAAGCTAAAATAACTTTTAGGTTCCTTAGTCAATCTTTTAGATTAAAGCTCATGAGCTTATATTGGTCGTGTCACAACCCAAACTAGGAGT